>CM060373.1:95453522-96675593 GCA_030545235.1 Helianthus tuberosus
TCCTGGTACGATCTTTCCTTTGTGAATCTTACACAACTTGTTTGAACTTTTAAGTTTAAGTATCCTGATTAGGATATATCTTTAGGATATATTCTCGAAATATATTCTCGAAATATGATTAAGGATGTTCTGTTGGAATATTTGGATACAATACTTGGGTTTAAAAATCAGAGTTGAAATTGTTTATAAATGCTAAGTGGACCGTCTTTCTCCTTTGAAAACTATATTCAAATTATTTGAGATTTTGAAGAATAAACTATTTTTAGAAACTTTGTCTAAATTGTGTGGATTTTGAGAAGTCCTATTTGACAAAAGTCTTCGTAGGATACCAATGAGTATATTGGTTAGGATATTTTCAATAAATAACTGTACAAATTTTGCATAGCCAAAATTTAAACTAAGTAGAACACAAGGAAGTAATATTATAAGCAATATTAGGTGACAACCGAAGGCTTCATCCTAGAACCTAGGACCCATCCACCTTTGGTTATCTGACTGTTGAAATTTAAACGAAAATTGTTCAAAGATGTGAAAAGTAAATTGTTTAACAAACCATAACAATCAAAATTAAGGAAAAGAAAGGGGTAAGTTTTAGGAGGCAGCGCCTTCTTCGTTCATCACAGCATCCGTCTCAGGATTAGCTTGAACATCCGTCTCAGCTTCGTCGTTGACACCAGTTCGTTTTTTAACCGCTTTTGAAGGCCTTTCAGCTGCAGGTTTGACAGGATCACCGCCGAGACTCCTTAGTTTGGTCTCCCAAGCGTCGACATCCCAGGAAGGGCATTCGAACCCCAGGGCTTTGGCTTCACTGGCCATCTTAAGCCTGGCCTGAAGAAGGGAAGTAACAACGGAGCTCTTAAGGCCCTCCCGGTAAGTGATCATGTCCCGTTCATGTTGAGAGTGGGCGGCGTCGAGATGAGCTTGGGCCTCGAGAGTAGCTTTATTAAGCGCAGCCTGGTGTTCCTAGCTCATAGCCTTGAACTTATCCTCATAATGCCGGGATTTGGCAGCAGCAATCACGCCTTGGTCGGAAATGGTGACCTCAGCCTTCTTCAATTTGGACTCAAGTCTCTTGTTGAGTTCACAGGATTCTTGATATAGATGAACCAGACGTTCAAGGCCCTACATCCAAAAGTACAGGTATTATAATAACCGGGATATTGATTTGACATATATGTTGGATCGGTTCCGTGACCCTAAACAGTCAGTAAAGGTAGTTCATCATCATTTACTAAGGCGGAATCAAAGTAAACAACTTCACACAGCTTGTATCCTTTCTAATCTTTCTTTATTACTGATTTGTAGAGCTTTTACAATCTGATCTTGACAAAAATCCGGCAGCACCTCAGCTCACACACACTTCGATCCCTTTTAAATGAAACTACACAACCCCTATATATACTAGTTGCTGTTCCGTTTGAAAATGACACAACCATGTTCAAACGGAATTACTTGCATCTATTCCGTTTGAACTTGGTCTTGACATCTTCAAACGGAATTACTAACTAAAACATGACCAAACCCTAAAATCTATCCAGTTGTGCATTCATTTATCTAATCTAGACATAAGACTCGATTAAGACGTAGTTAACAGACAGTAAGTGCACCAACAATATATGTGTAGGATAAGGAATAAGACTATATACCTGGTTGAGAAAAGAGGTCATGAACCCGCTCGCTTCGATAAACTCATGATTTTCATAGGGAAACGTATCAGAAATCAAAGGTGAGTCGGTCTCTTTCCTTTTGCGGGAATTTAAGCTCCGAGGTTTAGTAGCTGGTGATGGCTTGGGAATGATGATGGCTTTGGAACTGTTGGGCTTAGATGTAGTTGTAGCTTTGGGACTAGGCTCCTTCTTGATCTGGACCTGATCGGAGTAACTGTCTAACTCCTCGAGGTCGAAAACTTCAGGGATTTTTGCTGGTGCTGTATAAAAGGAGAATTCTATACTTTTATTCCTCTTTCGTTATATTATCAATTGTTTGTAAAATAACTCTTACCAGACATCTCCGATGATGAGTATTGGCTGGAACTTGGGAGGTGTGTGGAAAAACTCGTGTCACCTTCTGCTAGTTGGTAAATTGCTTTGATCCTTTTTTCAGATTCTGCAGTAGGGGGAGCTACTTCCTTGAAATTCACTGCAAGAAAGATCAAATAAGAAAATATTAGCACAAGACAGAGGCCTGAAAGTGTCTTCGGATATTATTGAAACCCTAAACCCTACCGGTGGTTAACCACTCCACCGGAAGGCTAGCACCCTCGTCGATGGAATCTCGCTTGACGAAAAAGAATTTACGAGGCCATCCATCCTCGTTTTTGGTGGCTTTAAGAATGAGAGGTTTGCTGGAAGTTGAAAAAAGTAAGAATCGGCTGGAACCATGTGATCGGAGGCGGTAAGCGATTGGGATATCTTCGATGCGGAGATCAGGACAGTGAAGATGTTTGATTTGGTTAAGCATGATTAGTACCCTCCAAACCATGGGCATTGTTTGTGCAAAGGAGATACCAGTGGTTCGAAAAAATTGCATTATGAATTCAGGAAATGGGTATCGAAGACCTAACGAGAAAGGGTATGCTGGAAAACAAACCTATTCGGCAGAAGAAACATCCGACCGAATTGATCGGTCAAATGGCCTGAAAATTGTGCCGTCAGGGAAAGCGCCGGAGGCCCTCAGCGCGGAAATATCCGCGTTGTCGAAAGCACAGATCTCTCTCTCTCGGGATTTTTGAGAAGATTTTGCTGAACAAAGGTGCCCGATGATTCACCGGTTTGGGAATGGGTCCAGGTGGCCATTGGAAGAAGGATGGGAAAATCAACAGGAAATGAAGGAGGAATAAGCGATTACCTGGAGACTCTGTTGATGATATCTGATTTTCAAACAAGAAGAGAGAAGATATAGGGGCATAGTGGATATCCATTGAGTAAAAACCGCGTTGGAAGTTGTATAGAGCTACCTCAAACGTCGCCTCATTTTAATTATCTCGGTTTGTGAGATAAAGTTTTATAATATATCCGTTGGACTGGTATACCAACAAATATATTTTGGGGACAATTGTTATGGGCCATTTTCTGAACACATATCCTGACTAAGATTCTGCTTTTGATTGTTTGCTTGTAATCAGGATACCGGATCAGGATATTGGTAACATCCTGGTACGATATCCTGGTACTGACCGAATTAATCACGTGCAGATTAGGAGGTGTGTTGGTGCACTACATCTGTCGACTTCGTCTTGGATCGAGTCTTAGTTTTAGATTGTTAGATCAGGGTATGTTTTACGAGAAAATAGGATACCATATAGGTCTAAACTGATAGATCCGCTTATGTGTCACTAGGAGGTCCGCTTATGAGTACATGTTCGTATGTGGGAACCTACCTGGTCAGGTCCGCTTATGTGTACATGTCCATATGTGGGAACCTCTATAAATACCACATGAGCGAACTCATTTGTAACTTTGTCAAATTCCATACCGAAGTGCTGCCGGTGTGAAGATCGAGCTGTAATCATTGTCAAATAAATAAAATCAGTAGATTAAGTGAATTGCAAGCTGTCTCTACCTTCGTTTCTTGTTATTCCGCACCTGAAACGTAGTTGAACGCCTCTGAACGACTCATTCGGGTCGAAACACGATCCTACAATTGGTATCAAAGCTTCAGGAGGAGGAGTTATGCAGAGAATAGCTGGAATTCATCATCATTTCTTACTTCTACACCTTCTATTTTCAGTTCAGAAAGTTGTACCGGTCAGAATTGGGTCAAAATTGCACAGATTGCGTGTTATTGGACATTGATAAACCCTTGAAAGTTTCAGACTAAAATACGGACTAAAAATGGGTGAAATCATCTTCGGACATGGTTCCGCTTATCTGGACATTTGAGTAGATTCGCTTATTTGACAGCTTCAAGTCCGCTTATTCGGACATATTTTGATTAGGTTCACTCCAAACTGCATCAGATCCGCTCCAAATTGCATTAGGTTCGCTCCAAACTGCATTAGATCCGCTCCAAATTTCATTAAGGTCCGCTCCAAAGACACAAGATCAGTAGGTCCGCTTTTCTGATCAATCAAGTTCGCTCCAGTGTCACTTAATTTGATAGATCCGCTCCAAAGACACTTTATCAGTAGATCCGCTTTTAGTGACAAAGATCAATAGATTCGCTTATTTGGTCACTTCTTGGTTCCGCTCATCTGAACATATTCTGATTCCGCTTGTTGTGCATGTGAAATTGTCGGCCACATGACATACTGAATTCACATTGAATCGGTCCATGTGCATTTGATTAAAACAGATTAGTGGGTTTTTTGGTCAAATAAAATCAAGTGGAAAGCTTTAATTGGGTTTTGTGATATTATTCAGATAATTGTCAGACATATCATGTGGAAAATTGTTATGGGTCATATAAAATCAGCATAGTAAAATCATTCCATTTGCATGTGATTAAAAATTTCACCCCAATCATAGTTGGGTTTTAAAGCGGCCCAATCACAATCACTGTGATTTAACGTGAATCAAAGTCGGTTATTAATTGGTTTGTCTAAATTGAAAGGTCCAATCAAAGAGTGTTGTCAGTTTTGGTCATGTGATTATCTCGGCTCATGTGACTTTGTTTTTTTTTTAAGGCCCAAATAAATCAGTGTGTCAAAGGTTCAAGGCTCACGGTTTGATTATTCAAAGGTCCAGTTCATTTGAACCTTGTCAAGTCATTGGAAAAGGTCGTTTGAATTTGATCCGAGTCATAGTAGTTCTCACGGTTTGTCAATCCTCAGTTTGCACAGAATATTCATCAGTTCGAGTAATTCAGTTCGCACGGAGTATCAGTTTGATTCAGTTGCTTTGATAAGTGTTTTTTTTTTTTTTTTTTTAAAACTGATTGTGTTTTGTTTGTTTGTGTACATCAGGTGATACAGGTGTGAAACATGGATACCGAGTTCTACAACGCATTTGCAATACCGTCTGGTCCAAGCACTATTACTCAGAATATGAATTTGGAAAACGAAACGGTAACCACCCAAAAGCCCCCGAAATTGATGAGTATCGAAGAATACTACGGGTGGAAAGATAGATTCGAGAACTGGGTTCAGGCGAACCATCTGAGATCATGGGAGTGTATTTTGAAGAAATATGTTTTGCCACAGACTGATTTGAAAGTTGACAAGAAAATATCTGAATTTAGTAATGAAGAACGTGATATGTATAGAGCCGAAAAAATGATGATCAGTCTGTTGCAACAAGCCATCAAAGAAGACATATTCATTCTGCTACAGCATGACAAAACTGCAAAGTCAATCTGGGATGCACTTAAAGTCAAATTTGAGGGTAGCGAGAAAATGATTAAAAGCAAGAAGGCACTGTTAAAGAAAGAGTTTGATCTGTTCAGCAGTCTACCGGGTGAAGACACAAAGAAGCTGATTGAAAGATACTGTCACCTTGTACGATCTAGGTCAATGCTTAGTATAAAAAAGAGAGTCTGTTGAAGAAGATAGAGAGAGAAAAGCCCAGAGACTGATCAAGACTGAAGATGTGAAGATACAGCATTGTCGTGACTCGATAGTCGACTCGTCAACATCTGAGGGGGAGTCTGTTGGTGCACTACATCTGTCGACTTCGTCTTGGATCGAGTCTTAGTTTTAGATTGTTAGATCAGGGCACGTTTTACGAGAAAATAGGATAGCGTATAGGTCTAAACTGACAGGTCCGCTTATATGGACATAGGAGGTCCGCTTATTTGTCAGGTTAGCTTATATGGACATAGGAGGTCCGCTTATGTGTCAGGTCCGCTTATTCGAACATGTCCGTATATGGGAACCTACCTGGTCCGCTTATATGTACATGTCCGTATATGGGGACCTACCAACACTATATATACCACATAAGCGAACTCATTTGTAACTTTGTCAAATTCCATACCGAGGTGCTGCCGGTGTGAAGATCGAGCTGTAAACATTGTCAAATAAATAAAATCGGTAGATTAAGTGAATTGCAAGCTGTCTCTACCTTCGTTTCTTGTTATTCCGCACCTGAAACGTAGTTGAACGCCTCTGAACGACTCATTCGGGTCGAAACACGATCCTACAAGGTGCAAGTCTCCAACGTTCAAGAAGACTTCTTCCCCCCGAGACTTGGGCTAATCGGTTGAATTAAAGACGTTGAACCCGAAAGACCAGGACTGCAACGTTAACTAGAGGAATATTCGAAGCATCCCGGTTTAATAGGATAGTTAGTTGATTTCGTTTAACTATAAATAGTATGATCGGACCAAGTTAAGGCACACGCTTTTCATTCGTACACTTTGATCTCTAGCTTCTAGCAATCACTACACACAAATACTTGTACTCAAATTACATTGTAACACTTAGTTGATCCGCATCATATCCTGCATTGTATCCTGATATTTGAAGCAATAGAAGAACAAGGCAGCTGCGATTGTCAGCTCCTGAGGTTTTATGCCGGCGATCTAGATTGATCAAGGGCTTTCCTCGTACATCCTGTGTCACCCTTTACATTTTTGCTCATTGTTTGATCACAGATACAACTCTATATCCTGAGCCGTATCCTGAAACTGTTTTTGCAAATAACTTGAATAACATATTTTCGACACACATTTCTAGCACACTACCTCACTTAAATAATTTGATCACTTAATTGCTTCGGTAATTTTTTACCAAAACAGGTACCGACACTGATATTGTTCGAACGGTATCGTTCTGTTTAAATTGTCACGGTACTGGTACCAATGTTTATTTATCATTATAGACAGAGTTGTATACATGAAAACAAAATTGAAAGGGAAAACCATAAAATGTATACAGGTATCAGTACAAATGTTGTTATGTACGGCACGCAAGCGATGTGATGTCAATTTATCAAAATAAAAGTCAGTAAAAATAACTATCGGTACCGAATTGATGTTGTTCGTTTGGTTATGTACCGATGTTGTTCGGTTTGGTACGGTATGGTAGCGATATAATGTTAGCTTATCGAAAGCAAAATAAAATATAAAAGTAAATAACGGTACCGAACAATTCAGTCGGTGTCGATTTGGTACGACAATGTTGAAAAATAAGCATAGAACGCAAACCAACTAAACCGAAATCAATTGAAAAACATCAGTACCGATTTTCGTTTTTATTTTTTTTCAATCGCTATATGTTTCTTCTTTCGATAACTATAGCGAGTACCGATACTGTAACGAATCGAATAGAAACCGATCGAATTTCCGTCGCGAAGCGCGGAGAAAATATCACTAGTTATGTATATTAATAGGAACTTCTCATGAACAGTGGTTCATTTTTTTAATATTATATTTTCTAAGTTTTTAATATTATATTGTTTTTATTAAGATTTTAAACATCTTTTTTTTTCTTATAAAATGAATGCACACCGGTATCAATGTTGTTTGGTTTAGTTCGATATTGTTTTTTTCTAGGTTTTCTTTGTCATACTGTCTTCTTATTAACTTAAGTTTTCATTATTATATTGTTTTCTTATCAAATACGTTATTAGTGTATCGAAAGCATAAACAATAAAGAGTAAATTGCCATTTTAGTCCCTGAGTTTTGTCCAAATTTGCCATTTTGATCCAAATAGATTTATTTTCCCCCTGGGTCCCTGACTTTTACATTTGTTGCCATTTTGATCACTTTGCCTAACTCCATCCAAAAACCCAGTTACTCTTTTCAATTTAAACCTCCTAGAAACGGTTCGCGTCGAAACAGTTCGGTTCGATACGGTTCGGCTCGAAACGGTTCGGATTCGAAACGGTTCGCGTCGAAACGGTTCGGTTCGATAAGGTTCGGCTCGAAACGGTTCGGGTTCGAAACGGTTCGGGTTCGAAACGGTACGGTTCGAAACGGTTCGGATTCGAAACGGTTCGCGTCGAAACGGTTCGGTTCGAAACGGTTCGCGTCGAAACGGTACGGTTCGAAACGGTACGGGTCGAAACGGTACGGGTCGAAACGCTTCGCGTCGAAACGGTTCGGCTCGATACGGTTCGGCTCGAAACGGTTCGGGTCGAAACGGTACGGTTCGAAACGGTTCGGATTCGAAACGGTTCGCGTCGAAACGGTTCGGCTCGAAACGGTTCGCGTCGAAACAGTTCGGCTCGATACGGTTCAGCTCGAAACGGTTCGGGTTCGATACGGTACGGGTCGAAACGGTTCGGTTCGAAACGGTTCGCGTCGAAACGGTTCGGTTCGAAACGGTACGGGTCGAAACGGTACGGGTCGAAACGCTTCGCGTCGAAACGGTTCGGCTCGAAACGGTTCGGGTTCGAAACGGTACGGGTCGAAACGGTTCGGCTCGAAACGGTTCGCGTCGAAACGGTTCGGTTCGATACGGTACGGGTCGAAACGGTACGGGTCGAAACGCTTCGCGTCGAAACGGTTCGGCTCGAAACGGTTCGGGTTCGAAACGGTACGGGTCGAAACGGTTCGTGTCGAAACGGTTCGGCTCGAAACGGTTCGCGTCGAAACGGTTCGGTTCGATACGGTACGGGTCGAAACGGTACGGTTCGAAACGGTTCGCGTCGAAACGGTACGGTTCGAATTAGTACGGGTTCGAAACGGTTCGCGTCGAAACGGTTCGGTTCGATACAGTACGGGTCGAAACGGTTCGGTTCGAAACGGTACGGGTCGAAACGGTTCGTGCCGAAACATTTAATGATTTTTGGATTTTTTAGAATTTTTTTGATTTTTTAGAATTTTTATGATTTTTAGAATTTTTTATATTTTTTTTGAATTTTTTTGAATTTTTATGATTTTTTAGAATTTTTTAGATTTTTTTGAATTTTTTAGATTTTTTTGAATTTTTTAGATTTTTTAAAATTTTTTAGAATTTTTTAAAATTTTTTAGAATTTTTTTTGATTTTTTGGAATTTTTTTGATTTTTTTGGAATTTTTTTGATTTTTTAGAATTGGATCAAAATGGCAACTGAAAACATTTTTTAAGGAAATCCCCAAAATACCCCTGTTACAAACTGGGTTTTTGGATGGAGTTAGGCAAAGTGATCAAAATGGCAACAAAATGTAAAAGTTAGGGACCCAAGGGGGAAAATAAAACTATTTGGATCAAAATGGCAAATTTGGACAAAACTCAGGGACTAAAATGGCAATTTACTCAACAATAAAAATAAGGGTTATTAGATTTTATCACCCTTAACTATTGGCCATTGGCCGCTGCCACCCCCAACTATCACTTTGACGTCCGCCACCCCCAACTTAACACTTTGTGTGTTCTGTCACCAGATCACTAACTTTTGATCATGTTACTATACTTTTGGGGTGTCCTAAGATCCCTAAAACCTTCCCAAGATCCCTATGACACCCCAAAAAGTGTAGTAACATGATCAAAAGTTAGTGATTAGTTAACGACGTGGTGACCGAACACACTAAGTGTTAAGTTGGGGGTGATGGGCGTCAAAATGATAGTTGGGGTGACAGCGGTCAATAGCTAATAGTTGGGGGTGATAAAATCTAATAACCCTAAAAATAAATAGGGTATTCATACAAATGTTGTTCAATCGATTTCGATTCAGTTTGTTACAATAGCGGCACGATATCTCTTTTAGAAATAAAAATCACAATGTTGAAATAAAATAAACATAAAATGCAAACGAACTGAACCGATATCAACTAAACAACATCAGTTCCGGCATCGATATATGTTTTTATTGTTTTCGATGAATTTAATGTTTTCTCTTTCGACTATTATAGTGAGTGCCGGTAACGTGACGAACCAAATTGATACCGACTGAATTTCCGCCGCGAATCACGGAGGAATGTCACTATATATATGAATTGAAAGTCATGATGAATAGTAAAACGAATTTTTTATACTATTATTTTTTTTATTTTCAATTTCAACCCTATACTTTAAATAATGTACGCTTTTAATCAATTTAGATATATTAACAGAAACTTATGATGAATAATAGTTGAAATATTTTAAGTATTTATTTTTATTTAGTAATATTTTATCAAGGTATTTGTTCTTTTTATTAGTAGCATTTTGTTTAGCATTCAGTTTGATTTTTTATAATAACTTACGTTCGGATCACTACGATAGTGTGACAAGATATATGTTATCAACAAAAAAAAAACCATAAAAATTAATACATACCGGTACCGATGTTGTTCAGTTCGGTATGATATGATAGCAATACGATCTTAGTTTATCGAAAGGAAAAACAATAAAAATAAATCCCGGTAATGATACAAATGTTGTTCAGTCGATTTCGGTTTGGGTTTGGGTTGGTACGATAGCGGCACGATAGCCGTTTCCATAATGTTTATACGCCAACGTTGAAAAAAATAAACATAGAATGCAAACCAACCTAATTGATATCAACTGAACAACATACAAATCAAATGATGTGTTGTCAAGGTTGATCAACATACAAATCATATGATGTGTTGTGAGGGTTGATGCGTTGTATTGCAAGCAGCCGACACAAGTTCGATTGTTGTTGTGTCCGATTCTATGTTTTGCCAATGTGGGGCTAGCCCACTTGGTATAGGCATATGCCTCTTAAGGGAGATGTTCCATGCTCAACCTTTGTATCCTGGGCAAGAGACCAAGAGTGATAAAGATTAAAATTATTGGAGAATAGAGCAGACTAGCCGTTGTCATTCAAAAAAAAAATGAACATCTGTACTGGTATGGATATTCGTTTTTATTGTTTTCGATGTAAGGTTTTTTCTTTCGATTACTATAACGAGTGTAAGTAACATAACGAACCGAACAGATACCAACCGAATTTTCGCCGCGAAGCGCGGGGGAAAATCACTAGTTACATATTATTGTGATGTCTTTTTGCACTCACAGTTTTATATAATTAATGAATTAATAGAAGCCTTTTCCGAATACATTATTATTTATATTAAAATATATCTGAAACCACAAGTGGCGAGTCTAATAGGAATGAGTGAGGTGCATTACATGTGTTATATTGGTGGCCATTGGAGGTTTTTCATATTCGTTGGTATAGAGACTATTCACACAACTCCACACCAATAACCTTCCATGAGACCAAATTGTACCTAGATAACTCTTGAGCACTATGGTGTTGATAACTCAATTACTTGAACATGCGACTCGTTTGTGAACCGGTGAAAATGCAAAAGAATTGTGAAAAAAACGATCCACAATTTAAAAGATAATTATCCTAAAATGTTGAGTAAATTGCCATTTTAGTCCCTGAGTTTTGTTCAAATTTGCCATTTTAGTCAAAATAGTTTTTTTCGCCTCTGGGTTCCTGACTTTTCCCTTTTGTTGCTATTTTGATCCAATCTATTAACTCCGTTAGATAATGTCAGTTAACTCACACTAAATAGTTTAGTACTTGCCATTTTCATCCAAAACCTTTTTATCCCTTTATAAATAATAAATAATATATCCCTTTAAACCTTGGCAAAGTCCCACTTCTCTTTCTCACACACACTCTCTCTCCTCAAGAACACCCCAAACCACATCACTGTGCACCACCATCAAATGTCACAAAACGACCACCTACCACCGTTAATCACCACCCAACTGTCACAGAACAACCACCGCACTTCCGACAACGTCAACCACCGTTCACCACCACGGCACCACCCAACCGTTCACCACCAACCACCCGCCAATCCTAGATCTAATGAAGACTGGTGCGGGCAAACCGATTTCCTTGTGTAAAAACGTGAACAAAAGGCCTAGACGAACTCCGGCAAACAAAGGTGTGTGTTCAGACGAATATCCGATGACTGAGGTAAGTGGTAATAACCTGGGTTTCTGTATACGGTTGCAAACGAATTTGAGGGTGGTTGGAAAGATTTGAGGGTGTTTGTTCAAGAGGATTGATTTGCAAATCGATTTTGAAACTCATCTCCGGACATCAGTGTATTCTCCGACGAATGTTCAGTGAACTTGCGATTGGATGTCGGAGAAAACAGAATATTTTGTGGTTTAGGGAAAGATTTGTGTATTTGGTTGTGGATTGAGGTGTGGTGGGTTTTGATTTGGGGTTGGTGGTCGGGATGGGTTTTGATGTTGGTATGAATAATTGTTGTTGTGATGGGTGGAGGATGACAATGATTGTGAACCATGGAGGATGGTGGTGATCGTGAACAGTGGTGGTGGCGGTGGTGAAAAAAGATGAAAGAAATTGATGGTGGTGATGGTGATATCAAATTGATATGTATATATGTTAAAAAAAGTTTGTTTTATTTTTATTTTACAACCAGAAAACTAAGACCAATGGGTATGGGGTTCGGCACAGGGCCGTCCCCCCCCCCCCCTTAGGCACGTCGCACACCGCCCCCTTGGGGCCCGGCACGGCAGTTTCGTCGGATTTCCGACGTTGGAGACGGGGCTGCTTTCTTCCTTGTTCTCTCTCTTTCTCCTGCATGCTTTAATGTGATAGGCTGGTTTCATCTGGTGGGCCCTCTCTCTCTCTCTCTCTAGTGGGTAGTCCTCCCACACCCTTGGGTAGTCCCCAAGAGGATGCTCCTCCTCCCGTGATGACGTGTCGCCTACGTGGCGGGTAGTCTCCAAAGAGACTATCCATTCCATACCCAATGGTCTAAGTTTGGACAAAGTCAGAACTTTGCAGCTAACTTAGGTTCTGCGACCTCGAATATTGGTTAGTTCTAGTTATCTTTATTTTCAGTGTCATCTATTTATATGACTTCTTTAGTTTTTCCATTTTGCAGCTTGTATCATGTAAGCCCTTCGAAGAAATGTAGATCATATAAAAACTTCACCTGAGAAGCTTTTATAAAGAGGGATGAAACGTTGGCCATATATTTTTTTAATGATTACTTGTTTCGGGTATCTTCGTGACTTCGTCATGTTTTATTAGTTTTCAAGGGTACTGTGCTTTTAAATGTGGTATGACGAAGAATGCATATATATATATATATATATATAGGGGAGGGTTTAAATGAGAACGCTAAATATTGTGAGAACCGTGAGAAAAAATGAAAAAACCGCGAGAACTTGGTCAAAAACGAATCAAATTCAAAAAAATTTTCTACACTTATCATTATTATTCGAATACAATGTTAGAAATTTAATTTACATGTTTAAATTTAAGTGAATTCGTAAATAAATTTTTTTTTACACATGTGTAAGTTTGCCATTTACACATGTGTAAATCTGTTATATTTACACATGTGTAAAAAATCTAAAAAGAGTGATTTTGAAATGAGATATGAATTATTTGATGTTGTAAATTATTTTTTTGCTGTTGTATCTTAATTACAATGAGGTTTTTATTAAAAAAATTGGTTTTGATTGGTTTTTTCATTCGTTCTCACGGTTCTCGCAATATTTAGCGTTCTCAAGATAGCCCTCATATATATATATATATATATAGAAAAAGTATATCGTACATTACGACTTAACGTACTTCACGTACAACAACGTGCGTGATTTGTTCTATAACATGCGTGATTAATGTTTTTAATATGCGTGATTATTGTTTTTCAACATGCGTGATTTTGGATTTTTGAGTTATAACGTGCATGATTTTAAAATGAACGTGCGTAATTACCTGTCGTACGTGATGTACGTTAAGCCGTAATGTACGTTAACCTTCCTCTATATATATATATATATATATATATATATATAGGGTAAGGTTCATGCGAGAACCACCCTTATTGCGAGAACCGCGAGAACCAATGTGAACGCAAAATAAAATCTTAAAAAAATCAAAAAAACACTCAAAAAATATTTTTTTTTAATATTTTTTTAACAAAAATCGCTATATTTAGTTGTCAAAAAAAAAAAAAACCTTTTTTTTCGAGTAACAGTTATCCATGCACATGTGCATATGTATCATTACTTCAATAAATTCCGTAATACGTTATCAGTAATAGACAATTGCACTTTAATTTACAATACCATCTCTAATACACTACTTTTTACATTACCAATATTCAAAATGCACATGTGCATCATTAGGTATAACCATGATATAACATGTTTTGTTACAAAAAGTTTGTGATTTTGAATGGAGAAGTAGGCCCATATACATGTTTTTTGGTTAGTTATATTTAGTGGTTGATGGTGTGGCTATAGTTGTTACTTTATGATGTAATATGATGATTGGATGGTATAAATGGTGTTGATATACATGAAATAAAGTCAAAATATTAGTAATGGTATTGTATTATGGATGGTAGGAGGTAATGATATTGTATTATGGATGGTAGGAGGTAATGGTAGTGTGTTATTGATGGTATGATATATGAAAGGGAAAGTGTATTCAAAGTAGTGTACCAAAACACCTTATTTCATGTTGATACATATAGATGCACATGTGCATTTCTAATATTGGTAATGTAGAAAGTAGTGTATTACATATGGTAGTGTAATTGAAAGTGCAATTGTCTAATATTTGTAATGAGTTACGAAATTTGTCAAAGAAATGATACATATGCACATGTGCATGTTTGTGTATTATGGATGTAATGATAGATGAAAGAGAAAGGGTATTCAAAGTAGTGTACTAAAACACCTTATTTCAAGTTGATACATATAGATGCACATGTGCATTTCTAACATTGTTAACGTAAAAACTAGTGTATTACACGTGGTAGTGTAAATGAAAGTGCAATTGACTAATATTTGTAATGAATTACGGAATTTGACAAAGAAATGATACATATGCACATGTGCATGGATAACTGTTACTCGAAAAAAAAAAATTTGAAATTTTTTTTATTAACAAAATATAGCGATTTTTCCAAAAAAATAGTAAAAAAAGCAAAAAAAAAAATTTTGGGTGTTTTTTAGATTTTTTTTTAGGAATTACTGTTTTTGTTCACACTGGTTCTCGCGGTTCTCGCAATAGAGGGTGGTTCCTAACGGATCTTTGTCCTATATATATATATATATATAGGGTAAGATTCATGCGAGAACCACCTTTATTGCGAGAACCGCGAGAATCAATGTGAACACAACCTAAAATAGCTAAAAAACCTAAAAAAAACCTAACCCCCACCTCCTCCACAAAAAAAAAACCTAAACCCCCCCCCCCCCCAAGCTAAATGCTAAAAACTAAAACCCCCAAAAAACCTAACCCCCCCCCCCCCCTCAAGCTAAAATGCTAAAAACTAAACACCCAAAAAACCTAAAAAAATCTAAAAATTTTTTTTAATATTTTTTATATTAAAATCGCTACTTTTAGTAGCAAAAAAAAAACAATTTTTTAAAAAAAAAAAATTTGTGTGAGTTTAGTTGGGGAACACTAAAAAAGTGGAGAACATTGGGGAACCGACTCAAACGAACTCCGATTGGACTCATTCCAGCGGCGTTGGAACCGGCTCGTCGAACCCTAACTAAGATCTCTTAACCCTGAACCCTAAATCATAACCCCTAAACCCTAAATATATTAGCGTTTGGCTTTTAGGGTTTAGCTTTAGGGTTTAGCTTTAGGGTTTGGTTTTATGGTTTGGTTTTAGGTTTTAGGGTTTAGCTTTAGGTTTAGCCTTTAGGGTTTAACTTTTAGGGTTTATACTATAGATCTTACGGTTTAGCTTAGGTTTTAGCCTTATTTTTTAGTTTTAGGGTTTAGAGTTTAGGAGTTAGGATTTAGGGTTTAGGGTTAAAAGATCTTAGTTAGGGTTCGTCGAGCCGGTTCCAACGCCGCTGGAATGAGTCCAATCGGAGTTCGTTTGAGTCGGTTCCCCGCTGTTCCCCACTTTTTTAGTGTTCCCCAATGAACCTTTCCCAATATATGTATATATATATATATATATATATATATATATATATATATAGGGAAAGTGTACTGTACAAATGCGCTTATCGTACATTACGTACGCTACAATCTCAACCGTCAGATCATCTTTCCGCATTGAAAATCGCATGTTGTTTTTTTTTTTGTAATAATTTCGCATGTGATAATCTTGATGAAATAGCAGGTTGTTTTTTGTAACAATTTCGCATGTGGTAATTCAATTTCGCATGTGATAATTTTGATGAAATAGCAGGTTGTTTTTTTATAACAATTTCGCATGTGATAATTCAATTTCGCATGTGATAATTTTGATGAAATAGCATGTTGGTTTTTTGTAACAATTTCGCATTTGGTAATTCAATTTCGCATGTGATAATTTTGATGAAATAGCATGTTTTTTGTAACAATTTCGCATGTGGTAATTTGATGAAATCGCATGTGTATAATCTATG
Organism: Helianthus tuberosus; assembly: GCA_030545235.1. Classification (NCBI taxonomy): domain Eukaryota; kingdom Viridiplantae; phylum Streptophyta; class Magnoliopsida; order Asterales; family Asteraceae; genus Helianthus; species Helianthus tuberosus. The sequence continues at coordinate 95,469,701 of CM060373.1, forward strand.
TGTGTGTTACTGTTCATCTTCTTCGACTGTTGGTCGATCATTGTCAGTCTTCTTCCGTTTGACCCTTACAACTCCCAAATTAGTAGTTCTTATTATCGATATCGCACCAAAAGGAACGAAGGGAGGTTGGGGAAGAAGAATTTCAGGTTTTTGAATTTGATTTAGGGTTTGATTTTGAACTATCATCGGTCAATTACAGAGATTTATGACCTCGCAATGACGTTTTTAACCTTCCTGGTATGATTTAGATATATTAAAATGATTAATTTAATCATTTAAATTAGTTTCGCCCGCGTTTGATCGATTGAAGATCGTACGGCTGAGGGCATCGCGTACATAATGTAGGATAAGAGGTATTGTACGTTAACCGGCCTATATATATATATATATGTTAGAAGTCTTGGGTGTGAATGAAAGTCTCAATTGGTAATTCACCTTGTCCCACATTGGTGGCGAAAAAGTGGGTTTCGAAACTGGAAAATTTGGTTGAACTCGTGCGTGCCCGCATGTCCTGCAAACGCGAGTGCAGCTCCGATACGGCATTTTTTTATTTTTATTTTTTCCTAGAACAAGTGACTTTTTTTTAATGATTTTGTAGATTTTTTTTGCTAGAATAAGTGATTTATTTTAATGATTTTGGAGTCGAGGATTGTTTGTCTATCCATAGTACTAAAATTTGACATTGTATTATTCTTTGTTATGCGACCCAACCTCACACGAAAATGCTAAGGGTTGAATTGACATACCCCGAAAATTCAAAGGGTCGAATTGATATATGCCCGAACGACAAAATTTAGTGACCTCATCGTGAGAAAAGGTTACTCCGTCCACTATGCGGAAATGTTGAAAATAAATGAAACAGGAATTTTGTTACATTTTTTTTGAACGGTAAGATTCTATAATTATAGAATAGGGCTAGCATATGCTGTAAAACCCGAAAGATTACAATACACGAAAGAAAACAAAAACCAGTACATCCCCAATTACATCAGATTATTTTACTATGTCTCTTATGTTAAAATCCACCCATCTCTCCCAAACTAAATCTTTAAACTTCGATTTGCTCTTTAGCCACAAGAACGAATCTGAGTTTATTTCCTCAACAACCTGCGTCCACCATGGGGAAATGTTGAAAATAGATGAAACAGGAATTTTGTTACATGTTCACAAAGGACATGATTAAATTGATAGGCAGATTTACATTGACCTTAAAAACGAAGAGCCGTTTATAAGAACAATTAATAATTTGAATGCTACTTTATACTTTGTGCCATGATTTTTATATGATTACTAGTGACATAGCGTAATAAGCCATTAGATTTTGTTGTAAAAAAAGAAACTTTATGCCGTTAATTAATCTTTTAATGTCCCACTATTTCCTCTTTTGCGTATATACGGTCACAGTTTTCATACTCCCACCGAAATCCCAATTTTCAATATTTTCACACCACCTTTCTTGCATTTCGGTGGTTTGTCTTCGATGCACCACACAATTCATATTGCTCTAAAGTGTGTATCCTTTTTTAATTAATTATAAATACATAATAGACAAGAATATATTATCATCATTTAAAATCCTATAAAAAAAAAAAACTATTGATGACGGGGGTAGCTCAAACCTCAATAAAATGACTGAGAATACATGATAGCTTGAAGGGTTAAAAGGTTCAAAGGTTTAAAGCCCGGTAACTAAGCTAAGACAGCATGTGTACAGTAATCAGTCACTTCACTGATTACTTGAACAACTCTCCCAGCCGCAAAAGCAAAACGTGTGCACAGGGTGTAGTCTTTTATCCGTAGGTTCAAACGCTTCAACCCCTAAAAGGGTAAGTCCTCCACTGCAAGCAGGGTTCACTGGTCAAAAGTTTCTCCTTTGAGCAATCTCTTCCTCTATAAATGACATTTCATTAAGTGCATTTCGAACATTCTGGATCAGCCGATATCTCTTGGGATCTCTGATCATTCTTCCTGTCTCTCGAGCACTTGTTTCATACAAGTCTCTTTTCTTCACATTCAACACACACAATCTGATTGTTCTTGCATCCAAGGCTGAACACCCTTCAGCCGAAGATCTTGAACAAACAAAAAACATAACTAGTGAACATCTCTCCACGTCTTGCAAACGTGGGGGGACCCCATGACCTGGGTTAGGCAAACGGAACCCTCCAAGCCTTTTGCTTAACCAGATTAATCACTATCATTGGTCTTGTATTTGTTGTATCAACAAGTTGGCGCCCACTGTGGGGCTACGCCACTTATTTTCTTTAAAAGACCTAGTAGTGTAGCTCCATTCTCTCAAAAATCATCATGTTGGAAAGTGAATCTCCGGGAGATGTAAACCAAGTCCCACGTACCTCTACCCCTAACACTAGCCAAACTCATGTGGCTATACCAACTTCCTTCTTAATACCGAGAGACACTCCAACGGGAGCAACATACCCCGAGTTCCTCACTTTCCAAATGCCGACACCGTCTCGTTCAGGAGTGCCGTCTCCTAACGTCGGTGCCTCTAACACCCCCTCACGTATTGTCCTTACCCCTGAAGGGGTCGCTAATAACTTTCTAGAGTTAAGGTCTCTCCTTAACCAATACGTGAGTAGAGAAAGGGACAAGGGAGTCAGGATTCGGTTGGACTATGATGAGCTAGAGCCATCGTTATCCCCTGGACCTCCAGCTCTTTCTTTTACAAGCTCACAACCTACCATGTCCAGGAATGAGGCTGGTCCCAGCCATCCTCCTCCAAATCCTAATCCATACATATACACGAGGTCAGATCCAACGTCTTTCCCCCTCTTTTCTTCCCAACCAGTTGCAACCGGTGCTCCCTTGGGACACGAGCTGACTTTGGACCAGCTCCTACAATCTCCTATTGCAAGCCTTCCACCTCCAGCAACAACTAAATGGGAACAAGCTTTGTTTGTACTCCCTTTGGCACGAAGTGACGTCATGAGCATTCCTTTAGGGATAAACTGCCCAGTTGCACCTGCAAGCCTTCAAGGCTTCAACCTTATGCCTCAAATGATGGCTCGGATGATGGCAAGCCTCCCTTGGCAACACTTTATTAATCAAGTGCTGGCCACCCAAGGAAACAACAACAACAACAACACAGGTGTGAGGGTGGAAGAGGATTTGGCTAAGCCATATAAGCCAAGCAATTTGTCATGCTTCTCCCAGCAAATCGCTGATTATGATTTCCAAACAAAAATCAAGATGCCATCCCATATCAAAACATATGACGGGACTGAAGATCCAGAGGATCACCTCCAGATCTTTACTGGTGCTGCTAGGATCGAGAAATGGTCTAATGCTGAATGCTGCCTCATGTTCATGCAAACCCTCGTTGGGTCCGCCAGAATATGGTTCAATGACCTGCCTGCTAGAAGCGTTCGAAGCTTCGATGACCTTAGCAAAGGGTTTCTAGCCAACTTCTCACAGCAAAGGTGGTACGTTAAAGATGCCACGGTGATTTTCCAGATAAAACAAAGAGATGATGAAAGCCTTCGAGAGTTCATAGAAAGGTATAAAAAGGAAGGTCTAACGTATGTGGGGGCAGATGAAAAGACGAGAGTGGCCGGTTTTATGAACGCCATCACCTCCAAATACCTTACAAGGGATTTCAACAAGTTCCTACCAAAGACCTTGGAAGAAGCTCTCGAAAGGGCCGAAGCCCACATTAGAGGAGAAGAGGCTGTAGACATAAAGGAACAGAGAAAAAGGGGATCTAGCTGGCGAGGCAACAGCCCCGCTAGAAAGAAGGGGAACTTCCATTCCTATGACAGACTTCAAAGGAACTCAGAGCAACGAAGACCTGAAGGTCGGAACCCTTCAAGCATGGAGAAGACCGTAAACTTTGCAGCTCTTACAAAAACCCCACAGGAGATCCTTGCTACAGAGGAAGTGAAACAAAGCTTCCGACCTCCTAGACCTCTCCCAAAAAGCAAAAGGAATGAAAATTCCACCCAGTTCTGTGAATTTCATGAGAAGAAGGGTCACCATACTAACGATTGCTTTCAACTCAAAAAGAGGATTGAGGAGGCCTTTAAGTCCGGAGAGCTTGCCCACCTAGTGAAGGGGGTAAGGGACAAGATAGCCAAAGGAAAAAGCAAGGAGGTTAACATGGTGGATTTCGATGGAAAGGTTCCCCACAAGCGGCAACGGTTGGAAGCTTGGGAGCTTCAGTGTGTCTGCTTCCCGCCATCAGAGAGAGACCCACTCTCATGCCCTCTTGTGGTCGAAGCAACTGTGGGTACACTGAAGACAAGCAAAGCCTACATAGACACTGGTGCAGCTACTGAAATCATGTTTGAAAAGTTCTTCAATCGTTTGAGTAATGAGGAACGTTCGAAGCTTCAACCGTCCGGAACCTCTATAAAAGGTATTGCCGACATACCCCTCAAGCTTTTAGGGAAACTAACCCTTGATGTCCGTTTCAGTGAAGGCAAGATGGAAAGGGTCCAACCTCTCACCTTCGTGGTTATCAACATACCTTCCAACTATGATGTCATTATAGGGAGGCCAGGACAATGTGCATTCTACATGGTTGTTTCAGTTGGTCATGGCACGGTGAAGTTACCTACCGAGAGAGGAATTACAACCCTTCAACCCACTCAAGAGGCTTACTGATGTGCGTGTCGTGTTATATATTTTTATGTATATTTTTAGCCCTTTTTAACACTTTAGTCAAGTTTTAAATTTATAAAACATGATATTCTACTAACACTAAACACACATATGGGCAAGTGCACCCATCGTGAGCGTAGTATAGCGTTGGTAAGATACCGAGGTCGTCCAAGGACACAAGAGCTTTTAGTACCGGTTTATCCTCAACGTCTAATCAAATCAAAAGTTTAGAAAAAGGTTTGAACATGAAAATAAAAACTAAAAATGCTGAAAATAAAAATAAAAATAAAAACAGATAGACAAGATGAATCACTTGGATCCGACTCGCCTTTAGTGTAACCTTTGATTATTTCCGCACTTTTGCACTTTTTAAGAGATTATCTTAGTTATAGTAGTAGGCCCCTCTTTTGAAGGTGATGTTACCCTCAACCCAGTAGTTTGAGTCAGCAATGATACAATCCTAAAGGGTTGGATTATTGAAAGATAATTAATTAAGTTATTAATGCGTAATGTGGTAGGCCCCTTTTTTGAAGGTGACGTTACCCTCGGCTAAGTGGTTTGAGTCAGCAGGGATACAATTCCAAGTAGTCAGGATAATGTATTAATAGTAGTTTACATATGAGGGGATCAAGCCATTCGCACCCCCGCCATTCAATACCAGTGGGTATTGAAGGAGGTCCTAGTAAGCTTGACCCAGGTCCTTGCAGGATCTATACACTGAACAAGGCAAGAACCTTACCAAACCATTCCCTTAACCCCCAACTAGGTAGCCAACATATCTCTATATAGACCGTAGAGATATGAATGGTGTAAATCTTTTATTTTATATAGACATTAAAATAATGCCAAGACACCACGAACAAATGATAAGGAAGTTTCACCTTCAACATAAGAAACTAGTTATTAAAGTCATTAATACAAAACCAAATAAAAAGTACAAAAAGATTAAAAATAAATAGTAGTACACTAAATGCTTGTCTTCACCAAGTGATGTAAGAGACTTAGACAAACATGGCCTTTGATTGTCAAGAACTCTTACTATCAATCTTGGATCCCGAGACTACTACACACACTCTATGATGGATGATGGATGATGGTGGTGGATGTGGGTGTTGTGATGGTGGTGGAGTGTGGGTGAAGTGGGAGAGAGGTGGTTTGCCAAGGGATGCCTTTGAAGTGAACCAAGCACCTCTATTTATAGCCTGCACAGAAGCCCGGACACGGCCCTGTGTCCATTGAGCACGGCCCCATGTCCATCCACTTTCTCTTTCTTCATTAAATGCAGTTTGTCTGCATTAGTTGACCACGCCCCCGTGTCCGTTGGGCACGACCCCGTGTGCAAAAGCGTATCTGTACTATCAAGATTTGCTTGGATTCTGCGAATCTTAGCGTTGACCACGGCCGTGTGGAGCTGGGCACGCCCCCCTTGTTGGGGAATAGAAGCTTCTACGCTTTTGTCTTTTCTGCAGACACTTGGGCACGCCCCCGTGTCCGCTGGGCACGGGGCGTGTTCAGCCTTCTGATGTCTTGTTTTTGCTTGGGAAGATGCTGTCGAGGGGTCGGGCCTGCCACGCTTATTCCTTTTCTTGTGTTTATGTTAGATTTAGCTGTATTTTTGCTTCTTTTGTTCATTTGAACTCATTTAATCCTGAAAATACAAAAGGAAGACAAAAGCACACTTTTTCCAACATTAGTACTAAAAAGGGTTAGTTTTATGCCTCATTTGATGTAATTTGTATGTTGCATTTTACACACATCAAATACCCCCACACTTGAATCTTTGCTTGTCCTTAAGCAAAACTCTTTATAATGTGGCTTACACACCCAAATGGAATGGGTAGAAGAGAAGTTTTGGGCTTGTCTTTGAGTGTCGGGATTCCAAGATCTTTATTAGGCTTTATTTTTATGTTATTTACAATCCTATTCGTTATGATTTATTTAGAACATTACATAAGAGAAATTACTTATTTGGGCATAACATGCCTCTTTAAAATTCCATTTATATACAAGTTCACATACCTCACGGGAGATCACTCAACACTCGGCCGAAGATGTATTTTTGTGAAACACTCGAGACCGACATGGAACTTACTTCTACCATATGCTTGCCAAGCAATCAATCCTCCTCCTTTTTAACTATACACCTTTGTAAATATCAAGAGGACTTGGGGAAGGGTTAGGCTTGGGTTAAAGGTAGGTGGTTTTGGGTTAGTGGTTAGTAGAAAAGGGCGAAAGGCGTAAATGTCACACCCCGACCACGTGAGACAACGAAACGTGGCGGAAACATCGGGGAGTGTTGTAACAGAATTAATTGTTTCAAATCCATGGCAATTGAAGTTTCGTTTTATTAATCAAACAAGAGAGTTTACATCGTTTTAAACAAGAAACAAAGAGTACATAACAAAAATTAACTAGTTCTTGTCTCGTTTTAAGTCACTAAGGCACAGGTCCGCCTAAGTATGTCTTGATAAGTCCTATGCATCATCTCCTGAAAACACATGTGAAAATAGGTACGTCAGCATAAAAATGCCTGTGAGATACATAGGTTTTGTGAAAACATAATTCATGACTTATGTTTGAGAAAATGTTTAGTCATGAACCTTGTAATTTGCTTTGTCTTGTAAATTATTTGAAAAACGATAAGATCAGATGATATGTATAAATAAGAGAATAATGTATGGTTAAATTAATAACCATGTAAAATGAGTTTGTATAAGATAAGTTGTTTGTAAATCAATGTCTTGTGAAAAGTATGTTATTTGTATAAAATGTTATATGTCTCAAATTGAAATGATTCATATAACGCTACGATATGTAATACCATACAAGCACTTATATATAGGACGTACCAGCGGCGTATCCACCATACTTGTATCATATTACACACGCCTCGTTACTTAATCACTTAATCAAACCAAACTACCAAAGTAAAATGTTCATGTCTAATGTAAATCATGTAATGTGTATCCAAAGTGTAAGCATGTGATGAATAACAAATGTACTAAGTATGCAACAAAGAACATACATAGCATAAGTGTAATGTATAACAATGTACTAAGTATGCAACAAAGAACATACATAGCATAAGTGTAATGTAAAACAATGTACTAAGTATGCACACAATGGACATACATAGCATGAAATGTAATGTAGGACGATGTACTAAGTACGCACACAATGGGCATACATAACATGAAATGTAATGAAATCATGTACGATAATGTACTAACGAACATAGAAGGTATATGATGTGAAAACATGGGAAGCATGAATGTAACAAGTAGGCACATGTGTTCCACCCCAAAACGTTTGGAAAACAGTAAAAGAGGGGTCTATGTACTCACTTGAGATTGCTGAGTAGTCCTTGAGTAACAACCAAACAATGCTAGAGATCACGGATATCAAACGGCACCTAATATAGGTAACTATGTTAATAACCCGGACCTAAATCGGAGGATTGGATAGAATGAGGGTTCGTAAACCAAACGAGTATGGAGACTCGTGTAATATGGTTTAACAAAGCCTACATACTAAATGAAACCTAACATAATTGCTTAAGACCCATCGCGACCCATTAAGGTAGCTTATGCTACTTTAACGCGTCGTGCGCGTGAAACACGTTTGGACCGCCTAACTAGTCCTATGACAAGTAGAATATGCCTTAACATGCCTAATATTGTTGTCAAATCAGTTTAGATGTCAAAAGTTATGTCACATATGTTTATAATGAATTTTTGCATCAAAGGGGTATTTTGGTAATTTACCTAAGGCATATAAACTACCTATCATACAACTACTTAAACGAAGCGACCATAAGGTATAACCTCGGAAGGTTATTCCCTATACACTATGGTCACCTAAGGTATTTGGTCGGATCCTAATGATCGACTAAATGGGTCGGGTTTGAAGGTATAAGCGATTTATTAGATCGCTTACCCTTACGACCCTAGACAACGTGGTAATCAGTAGGCATACTCACAAGGGACTATAACCATCGTGATTACAATCACGTTGCGAAGTTCAAATGAACTTCGCATTGACCATAAACTGGTCAATGCAGAAAGTCAAACAAAGTTTGACTTTCGGACTCGAAAAGTAATAAAAGAACGAAGGAATACTTACAAAAGGTCCAAGAATGGAAGGTTTGAATCCGAACACTCTCTGGTATGAAGTGTTAAACACGACAACTTAGAGAGCAAGTTCAGATTCAAAGGTGTGGGTTTTTGCAATGAATGGGGTTGTGTATTTATAGTATTTCCCGAACCGTTAGGATCGTTTCTTGGAAACCGTGATCGAATCTCGTGCGTACACTTGTTGGAAAGTTGTGGTGACTAAAAATGGCCCCTAATGAGCTGAAAGGGCAAGTGTGAGTGTGTGGATGAGGTTTAATCAGCTGAAATCTGCTGACTAACCAGTCTTATCTGTTCTGGGAGCCTGACGCGGCCCGCGTCAGGATACACACAAAACTCAGGCAGGCCGCCTGGCCTTGTCTGATCAGAAATAAGTTTGAAAAGTGACAGTTTCAGTCCCTGTTGGTGTTTAAGGCTCATTTCGACACTTTTAAGGCCCGTTAAGCCAACGTTAAGGCCCTAAAATGATGCATAAACATTGTGGACATGAAACATGTTCAAAAATATGTCTGATGTTGGTTCGTTTGGTCGTACGAACGCGATGTTCGCTTAATTACGACGGAATGCGCACAAGCGCGTAAAACGATCCAAAATGCGTGACGAATGGATTTTTCTTATGCCAAACACTAAAATAAAGTATTTTAGTGCTTACATAAATTTTTGGATGTCCGGATGTATTCAGAACGTAAGATATGCGCGAAAGTGCAAACTTGTGCACTTTTTGACACTTTTAGTCCCTGAATGAGCCAAAAGTTTATTTTAGCACACCGAACCCCTCAAAGCCTATTTCTAAGCTATATAAAGGATATTTAAGGTGTGTTTAACTTATGGTCATGTTCCGGAATGTTCGTTACAGTTCAAATTGGCATACTTTCGTAGTTTGTCAAGTTTAGTCCCTGTAAGCGATTTAACTTGATTTTGCCATACCAAAGCCTTCAAAACTTATTTCTAAGTTATGTAAAGGTTATTTAAGGTATGTTAAGCCTATTTCACTATTCCGGAGTGTTTGTTACATTAAACTGGTTATATTTACGCATCAGTGCGCGTATAACCTTCCAGAAAGCGATTTAGAGCTTGAAATCGAACAAGAGTTGATATGTGCAAACGATACACATATTTTTACAAATCCCAAGTATGAAATACAATATTTCATTGGTTTGGCATTTGTTTGATGGTTGGAGTGACACAGGTGTCACAGTCTCCCCTACTTTAGGAAATTTCATCCCGAAATTTATTCGTAGGAGTCTATCTGTGACTTTGTGTCAAATAACCACCAGAGATATGAAAAGAAAAATCCTAACATTTCCTTAACGGACATTCTTCAGAAACGAAAATGAACAGAATGAGTCATTTTCCACAACTTTTTCGGAAACGAAAATGAACGGAACGAGTCATTTTCCACAACTTCTTCAGAAACGAAAATGAACGGAACGAGTCATTTTCCACAACTTCTTCAGAAACGAAAATGAACAGAACGAGTCATTTTCCACGATTTCTTCAGAAACGAAAATGAACGGAACGAGTCATTTTCCACAACTTCTTCAGAAACGAAAATGAACAGAACGAGTCATTTTCCATGATTTCTTCAGGAACGAAAATGAACGGAATGAGTCATTTTCCATGATTTCTTCAGGAACGAAAATGAATGGAATGAGTCATTTTCCACAACCTCTTCAGAAACAAAAATGAACGGAATGAGTCATTTTTCACAATTTCTTCAGAAACAAAAATGAACGGAATGAGTCATTTTTCACAATTTCTTCAGAAACGAAAATGAACGGAATGAGTCATTTTCCACAATTTCTTCAGAAACGAAAATGAACGGAATGAGTCATTTTCCACAATTTCTTCAGAAACAAAAATGAACGAATCAACTCTAGACACATGACAAAACTCGCTGTGGTTTCTGTGCACTGAATTCCATAATTATGTATGCATCCATAATTACGTAATTCCTTGCATAGTCCGCACAGTTTGTCTTGTAATGTTTAAGGGAGGAAAATCAAACCTGTGATGAGTGTGACTAGACTACCATAGGGTCCTTTTAATTAGATCGACAAATGATCCTTTTAATTAGGCCACCAAGGAGTCCTTTCAGCTATATCATCGCATGATGTTCCTAACCAGATTTTTGGATCGATCTGTTTAACTAGACCACTCATGGGGTCTAAGTATGGAGTAGTACTTTATAATCCAAGGGACTTAACTACAACGTAGAAGTCCATTTAAGGATTTTAGGTAGTACCTTTGGGTATCCTACTACGAATCCCTCATATGAAGATACGAAAGCTTCTACGAGGATTTGGATAACAAAACTTGGATTACACCAAAAACATAAAAGGGAACACATAAGCACATAATCACATAGTTGTTTAACTTGGTTATTAATTTGTTATTAACTTGTTATTGATTGAATATGGATATGGAAAACAGTCGATGGACTTCAATGTCCTCTAGGATCTATCTGAAAAGATAGGAAGATCTCCCAAAAATTCGATTTTGTTTTCAAAGAAACGTAATATTCGAATTAAGGAACACAACAATTTTAGGATTTACGGAAATACCTTTAGGTACCCTATTAAGGATTTATAGTGGTACTTTGGGTATTCGTCCAGTGTTGTAACTTGCGCCTTGTACTTCGTTTCCTTGGAAGAAATGGGTACTTAGGATTTTCATGGAAAATGCAAGAGATCATAAAATAGAAAAATTATTTGGGGGTAGTTTGCTTTTCAAGGAATACGATTCCTTGATTGTCGGTATTGTAAGGGATATGTTGTTTATACATACAACCTCATAAATACATTGCAATGTAAATAAAAGATTTATTTATAAACAATGATAATAACTGTTTCATGGACCTTGACAACAAAAGAAAATAATACATAAGACGTGATTATTTCTAAAGGGTGCTGTCTTCTAGTCGGTCAGATGCTCATCCCTGTGCTGGATTAGCATTAGCAATCTTTGGGCAATTTCTTCGGAAATGACCCATCTCGCCACAATTGTAGCAAGAACCTGGTGGAAAGCGAGCTTGAGCAGGATTGTTGTCAGCTTGATTTGGTGCAACTGCTGCTCGACAAACTTTTGCTGTATGACCTTTAAGTCCACAAATTTGGCATTCGCGGTGTGACAACCGGTAATTTACGGCTCTTAATTACGTGATTAACAGGAGATTAACGCAATAATAAATAGTGATTACAGCGTAAATCAACTTAATTAGGCCTTTGGAGTGCCCAGGAACGCTTATCCGACTCTACAGTACGCGTACGAAGATTCGCGTGAAATCTGCGGAACAGCAAATGACAACGGACTGATACCGTACGAAATACTGACGACGCCGACAAATATGGATGTTACACGAATATTTTATGCTCATGGAGTTTGGGTCGCGATATCGGGTCTCGTAGGAACTACGGGCCACTTACACATGAGCTGGGCTTGTAGGCCCTGGGCCCAAGCCCAAAACCCACAAGCCTAAACCTGCACATAAAATATTAGAATCCTATCAAGATTTACTGGATCTATACAATATTTATCAAATCTACATGAGATTTACACAATCTAAACAAAATTTCTACAAAAGATTATGTCCCTAAAATGTGAAACACATTGTTCAGTGTGCAATTGAGTTTGAGAAACAACCTGAATATAATCTTATTTCATTTAGGGCAATGACCTTTCATTTGATTATAAATAGGGGTGACACCCAAGTTACTTCCATTCACACAAGCCAATACAGACTTGAAGTCTGTCTTTTTCACTCTTAATATAAAACAACAACACACACAAAACAAATCAAACACATGAGCCCCCAACTCCATCTCGATTCCCTGTGAAGACACATGAAAACATAAAACATTAAAGCCCTTGTCTTCTCCCCACCCACTGTTACACAAGCCGACACCCCCCTTTTTCCTTCTCCCTTTCCGACTGACGGAATGAACCACCACCACCACGAACCGGTGGTGGTGCGGCGGCGGTAACCAGAGAGAGAAAGGGAGAACCGGCGGTCAAAGGCTCGGACCGCCGGTCGGATCGTTATTCCGGTGGTTTTTGGTCTCGGTCCGGTCAGTTCTGTTATCCGGTGGTCGGCGTGATTATCCGACGAGTCTCACCAATTTGCTGAAGATAATGGCGTTTTCTGGCACGGTGGCGACAGCATCGGCAGGAGTGACGACGGTGGTATGATGGTCCGGCGGTCGGAGACTCGGATCAGCGGTCCTTGTCTCGGTCCGACGAGTATTCCGGTAATCACCTCCTATTCTTTTATTTCTCGCAAATCTGAAGATGGTGATAATGATTTTGTTTATATGGCCACTGTTAGAGATGATGAGTGGTACTAGTAGTTCAGTCACGGCTCATGTCTACAAGTGAACAGCTCCGGTTCGACTTCGGTTCGCGGTCAGACGGCTCGGTATGGTTTGACTCGGTCAAACTGAGTCAACTCGGTCAACAACAGGTCAACCCAGTCAATCACAGTCAACAACAGCTTCGGTTCGGGTCCGACACGGTCAGATTCGGTTTGGTGCGGTTCGGATCGACTCGGTCCGACTCAGCTTGACTCGGTCCAACTCAGCTCGACTCGGTTCATCTCGCCTCAACTCAGTCAACAAGAGCTGACTCGGTCAACTCAGTTGACCCGGTCAACTCAGTCAGCGGCTCGACGATTCGACTCGAAGATTCGGTAAAGATTATTACGGCGCATTTTATTATTTTCATAATTTTATACGTTACAAACGAGCTCGAACCGATTTGATAGAAAGTTTGTTTACATACGATGAACGTTAACATATTGATTATTGATTATATTGTTGGTGATTGATAAAAATAACGACACTTTAGTCGTCGGGGGCGTCTAAAAACAGATGAAACTCTGCCCGTTTTTCGAGAAAATCCGTAAAACGAAACACGTTTTTAATATAAAGACACTTTATATACAAGTGTAATATTTTCGACGACAAACGACAATTCTTTATAAAATAAATATATTTTATATATTTATTTCAAACGTCAAACAAAAACAACGATTCTTTTATAAAATAGATATAACTTATCTATTTATTTCACACATCGTACAACGTGGATTCGTTTTTAAAAATAAATATAGTTTTATATTTATTTCAAACTTACGAGGAAACGATATGGAAATTATTTCAACAACAAAAAATAAATATAGTTATTATTATATTTATTTCAAACGAACTCGAATCCTTTTATAAATAAATATAGTTATATATTTATTTTCCAACACAAGTCGACGATTCTTTTACAAAATAAATATAATTGTTATATTTATTTTATACGCCTAGACGGCACATACATATATTTTTGGCAAATATACACGAGACGCAATATATATAATACGAGTTTATTATATATTACTTTCATACGAATATTCCTTTATATCAACATACGACTTCTTAAAACGAGTTAACAAGTATAACTTCTTCGCTTCTTTTAAGTTGACAATTTACCGTCATATCGTTCGGTCAACGATTCGGTAGAGCTCGATTACACGTAGTTAGTTACTGCGTTATTTAGAAACTTATTAGATATTCCGTGTTAGGAATATTGTAGAATGCACGCTAGCAAGTCAAGTCTTGGAAACGACATCACGAAGTCGTATATAGCTAGCTTTGCACAGGAATATTCAGGTGAGTTCATAACCCCACCTTTTTACGGTTTTACATTTTTATAAATGTTTTCGGGGTGGAAAGACATGCACTTTTTGCAAAGCATACAAGAATTACATATTTATAAACCATTTTACAAGCAAGATTTATCTGACACAAATGGTTTACGAAAAGCTTATGTTTTATACCGGTTTTTCAAACAAGCGTTTACACACGAATTCTAGTTTTCTAAACTACGAGAAAATACAAATACAAGAGTTTACAAAATACAAACATGAGAATTGATACTTGACATAAAGAATACAAGAATATGAGAAGCGCACTTGGTGAGAACGAGAACCAAGTATGAGGCGCTATGAGAAATGATAACAAGAAACGCGCTTGGTGAGAACGAGAACCAAGTAGGATGCGTTATGAGAAATAGTGTCACGAATAGGGTACAGAAGCACCATTAATCGTGTACATACTTAGACCGCAGAACAAAAGGTTAGATCTAATGGGTTCCGGGCAGCCCCACTCTTGGCCACTATTCTACCAATGAGTGTTTTTGTGTCTCAGTCGTGAATCGACTACAGAAAAATGCCTATGGTTTGGTGACTTCCTATGTCGTGTCACATGTTAATGGCCTTGCAACCCATTAACAACAAAATATATACAGAAAGACTTGATTTATACAAGAAAACATGATACATACAAGAATACGTGATTTATACAAGAATACATGATACATACAGAAATACTTGAATTATACAAGATGCATACCATGTTTTCATACAAAGTTTCTGTATAACTTGACAAGAAAATGATTTTAAATTCGTTTTCTCAACAATACTTCAAAAACCGGTTATTCAAAAGATTTATTCCAAATCTTTTACAAACAAACTATGAACTCGCTCAACTTTATGTTGATTTTTCGCATGTTTCTTTCTCAGGCTACAGTTCTAAGACAAGACACGGTTGGAATAGGAGAACCATGAAGAGTCGAGTACTTAGTGGGCGTTCACATACTAAAAGACTTAGCTTATTTTGCTTCCGCTGTGCAATGAAGATACCAGTCCAGTCACGCCAATGCTCTGATATTTCGGGGTGTGACAGATTGGTATCAGAGCTATAGGTTACAGCGAATAGGGTTCTCTGTAGAGATACCTAGGCTCTAACCTCATATTTCTCTGGGGACTTAGATTATTCAAACGTTGAATACATACAGAACGCTTAGTACTCGAATATGGTCTCCAACCGTTGCCAAAAATCAAACAGTCGAAATTTTGATTTCAAACGTACGCTAAAGTGGTGTTTTATACACGGTACACAAAACAGTCGCATACAGTACACAAAACCCTGAGAGCTTAGGAAACATGCATATAAGACCTTCGGAAACTTATTTAGAAGTTCATTAAAGGTCATCACGTAGGTACTGCAAAGATTAATTCGGGCACACACAACTATACATATTGTCTATGATGTTTTAACTTCCCGAGCAGGCAGCCTACACATAACGAAACGCTAGTGCACGAGAATACATAGAACTCGAATTTTTCGTCAACAGATGTCGGGGTGCATCACATTCTACGCAAAACGAAACGCTAGCGCACAGGTATACGTGAGACTTAAGCTATACATCAACGGAGGTTGAAGTACGTCACATGCAACTATCGATCAGGAAGCGGCAGTGGGCACGTGGTCCTGCAAACGACACAAGTCATGCTAAGAAGAAGACGTATGTCTCCGCAGTCCCCCTAACCCATTAATGGCGAATACGATATGTTTGACATTCTATGGTAATGTCACCTAACAACTGGTCGTCACATGCAACCCCAGGTAAAGTCCTTAAATTTCTTTTATTGAAATTTTGACTTTCACACTTACTGAGTAGATTTTCGTATCTCTACTCCTCTTAATGGTCATTGTATCACAATCATTTCCGTCAGTATAGCGAATACTCATTTGCTTCGTTTCTTGAAAATTCATATGATACGCATGCATCGTTTGTTACGCATGTGGTTTCGTTTCGAATAAGCGTTTCATCAAAGTTCAAATATTATTTCGCTAAATCTAATTTTTGATTCGTGATTCGAATGACCCGCGTTATTGAAATTGTTGGCTTCTTTGTTATCAAGTCAACACACTTTCTTGAAATTTCTTTTCTTTTCAAATTACGTACATGGTTTTTCGTTGTGACCATGCCGAAAGTTTTCTTGTCGACACATGTATTTATTGTCGGCTTGCGCCGAAATCAAATTCAATTGTTTGAACTTGTTCATTACACATATTCAATTCAAGACACCATATGATGTATTGAAGGCATCATATTCGAATTCGTTTTAACAAGCGTTTCATTTGTTCTAAGTCGTAGTAGATTTGTTTGGTCTACGACTCCATTAAGTCCTTTGTTGATTTCGACACCTTGTGGTGTCAAGTACAGACTTGTAGCTTGGGCTAATCATGATTGAGCGTTTTATGCAAAACACAGGTGATACTTGTTCGATCACCGCTATACTTGAATTGTTTCATTCACTACGACACCTTGTGGTGTCAGTACAAACTTGCAGCTTGGGCTGAACATGATCGAGCGTTTCATGCAAACTAGTACATTTGAGCTTGTTGAAATCTGAATTCATTTACTTGATGCAATCATTTCTAGAATTCATTTGCATATTGTGATACGTCCTTGAATTCACATCATTCGAATAAGTCTTGATTCGATTTCATGATCGTTCACTTTGGTACTATTCGTATTTTCTACACATAACGTAACTCTGAGGAGTTAACGTAGTCTAAATTTCGAGGACGAAATTTTATTAACAGGGGGAGACTGTGACAACCGGTAATTTACGGCTCTTAATTACGTGATTAACAGGAGATTAACGCAATAATAAATAGTGATTACAGCGTAAATCAACTTAATTAGGCCTTTGGAGTGCCCAGGAACGCTTATCCGACTCTACAGTACGCGTACGAAGATTCGCGTGAAATCTGCGGAACAGCAAATGACAACGGACTGATACCGTACGAAATACTGACGACGCCGACAAATATGGATGTTACACGAATATTTTATGCTCATGGAGTTTGGGTCGCGATATCGGGTCTCGTAGGAACTACGGGCCACTTACACATGAGCTGGGCTTGTAGGCCCTGGGCCCAAGCCCAAAACCCACAAGCCTAAACCTGCACATAAAATATTAGAATCCTATCAAGATTTACTGGATCTATACAAGATTTATCAAATCTACATGAGATTTACACAATCTAAACAAAATTTCTACAAAAGATTATGTCCCTAAAATGTGAAACACATTGTTCAGTGTGCAATTGAGTTTGAGAAACAACCTGAATATAATCTTATTTCATTTAGGGCAATGACCTTTCATTTGATTATAAATAGGGGTGACACCCAAGTTACTTCCATTCACACAAGCCAATACAGACTTGAAGTCTGTCTTTTTCACTCTTAATATAAAACAACAACACACACAAAACAAATCAAACACATGAGCCCCCAACTCCTTCTCGATTCCCTGTGAAGACACATGAAAACATAAAACATTAAAGCCCTTGTCTTCTCCCCACCCACTGTTACACAAGCCGACACCCCCCTTTTTCCTTCTCCCTTTCCGACTGACGGAATGAACCACCACCACCACGAACCGGTGGTGGTGCGGCGGCGGTAACCAGAGAGAGAAAGGGAGAACCGGCGGTCAAAGGCTCGGACCGCCGGTCGGATCGTTATTCCGGTGGTTTTTGGTCTCGGTCCGGTCAGTTCTGTTATCCGGTGCTCGGCGTGATTATCCGACGAGTCTCACCAATTTGCTGAAGATAATGGCGTTTTCTGGCACGGTGGCGACAGCATCGGCAGGAGTGACGACGGTGGTATGATGGTCCGGCGGTCGGAGACTCGGACCAGCGGTCCTTGTCTCGGTCCGACGAGTATTCCGGTAATCACCTCCTATTCTTTTATTTCTCGCAAATCTGAAGATGGTGATAATGATTTTGTTTATATGGCCACTGTTAGAGATGATGAGTGGTACTAGTAGTTCAGTCACGGCTCATGTCTACAAGTGAACAGCTCCGGTTCGACTTCGGTTCGCGGTCAGACGGCTCGGTATGGTTTGACTCGGTCAAACTGAGTCAACTCGGTCAACAACAGGTCAACCCAGTCAATCACAGTCAACAACAGCTTCGGTTCGGGTCCGACACGGTCAGATTCGGTTTGGTGCGGTTCGGATCGACTCGGTCCGACTCAGCTTGACTCGGTCCAACTCAGCTCGACTCGGTTCATCTCGCCTCAACTCAGTCAACAAGAGCTGACTCGGTCAACTCAGTTGACCCGGTCAACTCAGTCAGCGGCTCGACGATTCGACTCGAAGATTCGGTAAAGATTATTACGGCGCATTTTATTATTTTCATAATTTTATACGTTACAAACGAGCTCGAACCGATTTGATAGAAAGTTTGTTTACATACGATGAACGTTAACATATTGATTATTGATTATATTGTTGGTGATTGATAAAAATAACGACACTTTAGTCGTCGGGGGCGTCTAAAAACAGATGAAACTCTGCCCGTTTTTCGAGAAAATCCGTAAAACGAAACACGTTTTTAATATAAAGACACTTTATATACAAGTGTAATATTTTCGACGACAAACGACAATTCTTTATAAAATAAATATATTTTATATATTTATTTCAAACGTCAAACAAAAACAACGATTCTTTTATAAAATAGATATAACTTATCTATTTATTTCACACATCGTACAACGTGGATTCGTTTTTAAAAATAAATATAGTTTTATATTTATTTCAAACTTACGAGGAAACGATATGGAAATTATTTCAACAACAAAAAATAAATATAGTTATTATTATATTTATTTCAAACGAACTCGAATCCTTTTATAAATAAATATAGTTATATATTTATTTTCCAACACAAGTCGACGATTCTTTTACAAAATAAATATAATTGTTATATTTATTTTATACGCCTAGACGGCACATACATATATTTTTGGCAAATATACACGAGACGCAATATATATAATACGAGTTTATTATATATTACTTTCATACGAATATTCCTTTATATCAACATACGACTTCTTAAAACGAGTTAACAAGTATAACTTCTTCGCTTCTTTTAAGTTGACAATTTACCGTCATATCGTTCGGTCAACGATTCGGTAGAGCTCGATTACACGTAGTTAGTTACTGCGTTATTTAGAAACTTATTAGATATTCCGTGTTAGGAATATTGTAGAATGCACGCTAGCAAGTCAAGTCTTGGAAACGACATCACGAAGTCGTATATAGCTAGCTTTGCACAGGAATATTCAGGTGAGTTCATAACCCCACCTTTTTACGGTTTTACATTTTTATAAATGTTTTCGGGGTGGAAAGACATGCACTTTTTGCAAAGCATACAAGAATTACATATTTATAAACCATTTTACAAGCAAGATTTATCTGACACAAATGGTTTACGAAAAGCTTATGTTTTATACCGGTTTTTCAAACAAGCGTTTACACACGAATTCTAGTTTTCTAAACTACGAGAAAATACAAATACAAGAGTTTACAAAATACAAACATGAGAATTGATACTTGACATAAAGAATACAAGAATATGAGAAGCGCACTTGGTGAGAACGAGAACCAAGTATGAGGCGCTATGAGAAATGATAACAAGAAACGCGCTTGGTGAGAACGAGAACCAAGTAGGATGCGTTATGAGAAATAGTGTCACGAATAGGGTACAGAAGCACCATTAATCGTGTACATACTTAGACCGCAGAACAAAAGGTTAGATCTAATGGGTTCCGGGCAGCCCCACTCTTGGCCACTATTCTACCAATGAGTGTTTTTGTGTCTCAGTCGTGAATCGACTACAGAAAAATGCCTATGGTTTGGTGACTTCCTATGTCGTGTCACATGTTAATGGCCTTGCAACCCATTAACAACAAAATATATACAGAAAGACTTGATTTATACAAGAAAACATGATACATACAAGAATACGTGATTTATACAAGAATACATGATACATACAGAAATACTTGAATTATACAAGATGCATACCATGTTTTCATACAAAGTTTCTGTATAACTTGACAAGAAAATGATTTTAAATTCGTTTTCTCAACAATACTTCAAAAACCGGTTATTCAAAAGATTTATTCCAAATCTTTTACAAACAAACTATGAACTCGCTCAACTTTATGTTGATTTTTCGCATGTTTCTTTCTCAGGCTACAGTTCTAAGACAAGACACGGTTGGAATAGGAGAACCATGAAGAGTCGAGTACTTAGTGGGCGTTCACATACTAAAAGACTTAGCTTATTTTGCTTCCGCTGTGCAATGAAGATACCAGTCCAGTCACGCCAATGCTCTGATATTTCGGGGTGTGACACGCGGCACTTCACCCTAGCATGATGATGAAGGTTACATTGGTTGCACAAGGGTGAAGTTCCATTGTATGGCTTCCTAGCAGGGGGTTGAGCAGGTTGGTTGGGGACGGCTTGATCATTGTGAGTAACCATGGCGAAGTTCTGAGAAGCCTTTCGCTTCTTTGACTTCTTAGGGGATCCAGTCTGTTCATCCATGGTCTTTGATTCCTCGATTGGTTTCGATTCCTCGACCGGTTTCTTGTCACCCTTTCGGAAAAGCTTACGTTTCCTGATCTGAGATTCAGTTAAGGTTGCAGATAGCTCAATGGCCTGCCTAACCGTAGTGGGTTACTACCAGTAACAATGTCCTGAACTGAGTCAGGGAGACCATCAATGTATTTTTCGATCGCCTTATCCAAAGGCGTAACCATGGTAGGACACAACAGGCTCAGCTCCTCATATCGATCAGTGTATGCTCGATGTTCACCGCTGTCTTGCTTAAGATCGTCAAATTCCCTTTCCAAGGCCCTGATCTCGTGACGAGGACAGAATTCCTTCATCATTAGTGCTCGAAGTTCTTCCCACGTTTGGGCCAGTGCCACTTCGGCACCCCTATCTCTCACCACACCGTTCCACCACGTCAAAGCTCGTTTCTCAAAGACACTAGATGCGAAATCTACCTTTCGCTCGTTTGGACATTGAACATGCCTGAAGGTGCTCTCTAGACTCTCGAACCATTGCAGAAGTGCAGTCGCTCCTTGAGACCCAGAAAACTTTGATGGCTTAGCCGAGTTGAACGTCTTGAAGTTGCAGAGGGCATTATTGTTGTTGAGAGCTTGGTGACATTGAGCAACGATGTTCGGGATTGCAGCAGTCATTTGCTGTGTAATGACAGCTGCCAGCTCTTCAATAGATACCGGATTTTCGCATCGTGGAGGCATTCTAAAAGGGGAAACAAGAGAGAAAACAAATGAAATGGCATTGGGTATGCATAGAATGTTACAATTACCGACCAAAATCATGGTTGATGGTCATTTGTTTGAACCACGAAGCAAACAAAAAACACAAAGGCTGAATCAAAGCAAATAGATCCTCATAGTGTATCGCGAAGACATGCTCGCCTATAAGTGGACACTCACCCCAAGAGTTCCCAGGTAAGAGTGACTGGTCCGATTATGTGGATTTGTACGAACACTCTAGCCTTAGACAAAAAACTCAGGGTACAGGCATTCACTCTTCCAGTTTGCACGTGTTCACACTATTTAGGACCAAAAACTTTGACGAGAGTTTTGAAAATTCAAAAGGGTTCAAAACCTTACAACAGAGGGTTCAAAACCTAGTAATCAATCATCCTAGAACAGATGATTAGTTTTCAAAGCGGTTTTGAAATTTATGTTCTTGTTGTGGTCGTCGCCTAAGGATAGGTGACGGTATTGTTTTATGACTAAACGCAAGTAAACTCGCGTTAGGGTCCTAAGAAGGTTATAGACTAGGTCAAAGTATTACTAATAACCTAATTCCCTATAACCATTGGCTCTGATACCATCTTTTCTGTCACACCCCGACCACGTGAGACAACGAAACGTGGCGGAAACATCGGGGAGTGTTGTAACATAATTAATTGTTTCAAATCCATGGCAATTGAAGTTTCGTTTTATTAATCAAACAAGAGAGTTTACATCGTTTTAAACAAGAAACAAAGAGTACATAACAAAAATTAACTAGTTCTTGTCTCGTTTTAAGTCACTAAGGCACAGGTCCGCCTAAGTATGTCTTGATAAGTCCTATGCATCATCTCCTGAAAACACATGTGAAAATAGGTACGTCAGCATAAAAATGCCTGTGAGATACATAGGTTTTGTGAAAACATAATTCATGACTTATGTTTGAGAAAATGTTTAGTCATGAACCTTGTAATTTGCTTTGTCTTGTAAATTATTTAAAAAACGATAAGATCAGATGATATGTATAAATAAGAGAATAATGTATGGTTAAATTAATAACCATGTAAAATGAGTTTGTATAAAATAAGTTGTTTGTAAATCAATGTCTTGTGAAAAATATGTTATTTGTATAAAATGTTATATGTCTCAAATTGAAATGATTCAAATAACGCTACGATATGTAATACCATACAAGCACTTATATATAGGAAGTACCAGCGGCGTATCCACCATACTTGTATCATATTACACACGCCTCGTTACTTAATCACTTAATCAAACCAAACTACCAAAGTAAAATGTTCATGTCTAATGTAAATCATGTAATGTGTATCCAAAGTGTAAGCATGTGATGAATAACAAATGTACTAAGTATGCAACAAAGAACATACATAGCATAAGTGTAATGTATAACAATGTACTAAGTATGCAACAAAGAACATACATAGCATAAGTGTAATGTAAAACAATGTACTAAGTATGCACACAATGGACATACATAGCATGAAATGTAATGTAGGACGATGTACTAAGTACGCACACAATGGGCATACATAACATGAAATGTAATGAAATCATGTACGATAATGTACTAACGAACATAGCAGGTATATGATGTGAAAACATGGGAAGCATGAATGTAACAAGTAGGCACATGTGTTCCACCCCAAAACGTTTGGAAAATAGTAAAAGAGGGGTCTATGTACTCACTTGAGATTGCTTAGTAGTCCTTGAGTAACAACCAAACAATGCTAGAGATCACGGATATCAAACGGCACCTAATATAGGTAACTATGTTAATAACCCGGACCTAAATCGGAGGATTGGATAGAATGAGGGTTCGTAAACCAAACGAGTATGGAGACTCGTGTAATATGGTTTAACAAAGCCTACATACTAAATGAAACCTAACATAATTGCTTAAGACCCATCGCGACCCATTAAGGTAGCTTATGCTACTTTAACGCGTCGTGCGCGTGAAACGCGTTCGGACCGCCTAACTAGTCCTATGACAAGTAGAATATGCCTTAACATGCCTAATATTGTTGTCAAATCAGTTTAGATGTCAAAAGTTATGTCACATATGTTTATAATGAATTTTGGCATCAAATGGGTATTTTGGTAATTTACCTAAGGCATATAAACTACCTATCATACAACTACTTAAACGAAGGGACCATAAGGTATAACCTCAGAAGGTTATTCCCTATACACTATGGTCACCTAAGGTATTTGGTCGGATCCTAATGATCGACCAAATGGGTCGGGTTCGAAGGTATAAGCGATTTATTAGATCGCTTACCCTTACGACCCTAGACAACGTGGTAATCAGTAGGCATAGTCACAAGGGACTATAACCATCGTGATTACAATCACGTTGCGAAGTTCAAACGAACTTCGCATTGACCATAAACTGGTCAATGCAGGACTCGAAAAGTAATAAAAGAACGAAGGAATACTTACAAAGGGTCCAAGAATGGAAGGTTTGAATCCGAACACTCTCTGGTATGAAGTGTTAAACACGAAAACTTAGAGAGCAAGTTCAGATTCAAAGGTGTGGGTTTTTGCAATGAATGGGGTTGTGTATTTATAGTATTTCCCGAACCGTTAGGATCGTTTCTTGGAAACCGTGATCGAATCTCGTGCGTACACTTGTTGGAAAGTTGTGGTGACTAAAAATGGCCCCTAATGAGCTGAAAGGGCAAGTGTGAGTGTGTGGATGAGGTTTAATCAGCTGAAATCTGCTGACTAATCAGTCTTATCTATTTTGGGAGCCTGACGCGGCCCGCGTCAGGATACACACAAAACTCAGGCGGGCCGCCTGGCCTTGTCTGATCAGAAATAAGTTTGAAAAGTGACAGTTTCAGTCCCTGTTGGTGTTTAAGGCTCATTTCGACACGTTTAAGGCCCGTTAAGCCAACGTTAAGGCCCTAAAATGATGCCGAAACATTGTGGACATGAAACATGTTCAAAAATATGTCTGATGTTGGTTCGTTTGGTCGTACGAACGCGATGTTCGCTTAATTACGACGGAATGCGCACAAGCGCGTAAAACGATCCAAAATGCGTGACGAATGGATTTTTCTTATGCCAAACACTAAAATAAAATATTTTAGTGCTTACATAAATTTTTGGATGTCCGGATGTATTCAGAACGTAAGATATGCGCGAAAGTGCAAACTTGTGCACTTTTTGACACTTTTAGTCCCTGAATGAGCCAAAAGTTTATTTTAGCACACCGAACCCCTCAAAGCCTATTTCTAAGCTATATAAAGGATATTTAAGGTGTGTTTAACTTATGTTCATGTTCCAGAATGTTCGTTACAGTTCAAATTGGCATACTTTCGTAGTTTGTCAAGTTTAGTCCCTGTAAGCGATTTAACTTGATTTTGCCATACCAAAGCCTTCAAAACTTATTTCTAAGTTATGTAAAGGTTATTTAAGGTATGTTAAGCCTATTTCACTATTCCGGAGTGTTTGTTGCATTAAACTGGTTATATTTACGCATCAGTGTGCGTATAACCTTCTAGAAAGCGATTTAGAGCTTGAAATCGAACAAGAGTTGATATGTGCAAACGATACACATATTTTTACAAATCCCAAGTATGAAATACAATATTTCATTGCTTTGGCATTTGTTTGATGGTTGGAGTGACACAGGTGTCACAGTAAAAGCGTCGGTTTTCGTAAAACTTTTTGTTTTTGTGAATTTTTATTCCAATGAAGCATTTTTCAAACAAAGTTTATTTTGATGAACTTGTTTATTTATTGCTAGACTTCATTATATTACTATTTTATTTTATTTATTTATTTATTTTTTTTCGATAAGGAATGTCACATGAAAACCGAGATTTTTACTAAAATAAAGGGTTTAAAATGAAAAAGGGTTTTGGTGGGTAAAGGGTGTTTGTTTTGTGGGTTTAGAAATGAAAAGGTTTAGGCTTAAAGGGGTTAACTAGGGGGATTTTGGGTAAGTGGTAAAAAAAAATTGAAAAATAATGGTATTGAAAGAAAAAGGGTTAGTCCTAATGCCTCCATCATTTACTTACTTGGGTTTAAGTTGGTAAGGACCGGGAATGCATCGTCATGGCAAGTTCTAGAGTCATAAGAAACCAAGCGGCTATTCACACAAGAAACGAAAGATGAGCATTTAGTTTAAAGATGTGTATTTATATGCTCAATAAAGGCTCAAAACTCACTTTTTGTGGGAATGGGGTTTTAATGTGATCAAGTATATATAATCAAATTTTAACTAGATTTGTCATATCGTTTCATAATTTTCTTAGGTTGGTTCTTTTTATCACGACGCTATCGGTTGTAAATTTGTAAGAATATAACCTTTTTAGAACTTGTTATTCCCAAATTAAACCAAGACAAGTAAAAAAATGAAAAGTTTTTGAAAAAAATTGGGGTGTTTAGCGGTTCCAATAGAGTTTTGTGTAAGGCTTCTAATTAGGACTTGCAAAATTCAAGGTTTTAGCATCCCCCCACACTTAAATTACACATTGTCCTCAATGTGTCCCCAAAATTAGTTTTTAGGTTGATTGAATGTGTAAAAGGTGTGTTAAAAACAAAAATTTATGTTACTGGGCATCTGGACACGGGCCTTGTCGGATGAGCCCGACCCCGTGGTCAGATTTCCAGTAACGAGGACTTACAGAAGGTGGACACGAGGGCGTGTCTGGTGAACACGACCCCGTGTTGGACAAAAATCTGCATAATTTAGACAAACATCAGGTCTGGGCGGTGGGCACAGGGGCGTGTCGGCTGAGCACGACCCCGTGTGGACAAACTGCAATCATTTAAAACAGGTTTCTGCCTTCGGTTTTGCTGTCCGGCTTTAGTAGCACTAATGTTTAGCGCTTTAAACCTCGTAGGTAACCGTTTTACTAATAAATACCACACCAAACAATAATAAACATCCTAATTTACCAAAGTTTCATCATCCACATCACAAGTTAAAAAGAAAAGAATTGCAGAAAATTAAAAAGTGTTAAGGGAAGTAAATTGTTCAACAAATGGCACGCAGGCCACGCAATTGTTTTTGAGATAAAAGGGGTTAACCTGTGAGACCTCCAACCGTGTGATGCTACCTCCAACTCCTCCCGCTCAATCTATGTCCTCGTCTTCATCATCATCATCATCCCGTCTGTGGCCCGCCATATACTCCCGGATGTTTCCAATATCATCCTGCATGTCGGAGATATTTCTTTCTATCACTCTGACCCGGGCGTATATGTTGCTGGCCATGTTGTAGGTGTTCCTGGTGCACATAAGATTTTCCTGCAATAAATCATGTAAGCTTTGAAAGTTAGGAAAACCACCTCCTTGAGAGGAGGATTGACCCGGATCACCATGGGGCTGGTAGTGGTACTGGGGAGGAGGACGGATGTGAGGAGCGTGTAGGACAAGAGCTTCTTGAGGGTTCCATGCATGCCCTTGAACCGTTTGAAATCTGATCGTCCCGTTATCCGCTTCATAGATCAAGTTGATGGAGCGGCAAATGACCATGTCCACTTTTCCCGACCACGGTCCCTTTTGAAGGGATCTCGGCATCCTCACAAAGTGTTTGAAAAGGCGGTATGTCCACCCTCCAAACAGGATAGGAGTCGGGGGAGTAGCAAGTATGGAACATCGAGGTTGACACGGTTGTGAATGCAATGGAGAACTAGCAGATCACGCAACCCTACAACACCGCCACTGTCGTGTCTCTGGCAGAGAGAGTAGCTGAGGACCCTGTGGATGTAGCGGTAGAGAGGGTCCCTCAACATTGTGCTCTTAGTTCGGCTCGGGTTATAGTTGCCCTCCCCGATTTGAGCCCAAGCAGCTTGGCATTGATTTTCTGGAATTTCGCGGAGACCGCCAGTGTTCTCTTCCTCTTCAGCATCCTCTTTCGAGTACAACCTGACCATTGCCCTAAATTGAGCGATTGAGATCCTGTACATGGTCCTTCCACAACAGAACTCTACCCCTTCATTTTCAAACGGATTGACCCGGATCACCATGGGGCTGGTAGTGGTACTGGGGAGGAGGACGGATGTGAGGAGCGTGTAGGACAAGAGCTTCTTGAGGGTTCCATGCATGCCCTTGAACCGTTTGAAATCTGATCGTCCCGTCATCCGCTTCATAGATTAAGTTCATGGAGCGGCAAATGACCATGTCCACTTTTCCCGACCACGGTCCCTTTTGAAGGGATCTTGGCATCCTCACAAAGTGTTTGAAAAGGCGGTAAATCCACCCTCCAAACAGGATAGGAGTTGGGGGAGTATCAAGTTGGTTCAAGTGAATGTTACGGAGTAGCAAGTATAGAACATCGAGGTTGACACGGTTGTGAATGCAATGGAGAACTAGCAGATCACGCAACCCTACAACATCGCCACTGTCGTGTCTCTAGCACAGAGAGTAGTTGAGGACCCTGTGGATGTAGCGGTAGAGAGGGTCCCTTAACATTGTGCTCTTAGTTCGGCTCGGGTTATAGTTGCCCTCCCCGATTTGAGCCCAAGCAGCTTGGCATTGATTTTCTGGAATTTCACGGAGACCGCCGGTGTTCTCTTCCTCTTCAGCATCCTCTTCCGAGTACAACCCAACCATTGCCCCAAATTGAGTGATTGAGATCCTGTACATGGTCCCTCCATAACGGAACTCTACCCCTTCATTGTCAAACGGATTCGCTCTTGTCTTGAAGACGAACGTGCTGTAACATTCCATGTTGTATTCATGCACGGAGTGAAGCCGAGTGCAAAGGGCAGCTCGTAGTGGGCCGGTGACAATGTTGTTGAAGCGGTCTATTTGGTTCACTTCCTCAAGAGTCTCCATGCACACCTGTCGGGGATTTTCCTCGGGCCTAGTTCTTAACACATCATACCGCGCTTGAGCAGCCAACTCACTTGTGTTGAATCTGGTAAATTTCTTGGCCATCTGAAAGAAAACACCAAACAATTAGCACAGAATAGTGAAATTTTTGAAGAAAACTGAAAACAGTCGGCTGAACACGACCCCGTGTTCAGCGGACACGCCCCATGTTTGCCTGAATTTAGCTGGACACGCCCCCGTGCTCGCTGAGCACGGCCCCGTGTACAGGCTTCTGTTTCCCAAAATTCCCATTTTTCGACCCGGTTCCGAAAACTTGAAAATTTTTGGTCCAGTAGGGGCGGTTTTCCCCGAAAATGAAACCCCAAGTGCCGTTTTTCCCAAAACAAACCGTTTACCCCCCCAGTTTCATATTTTTCGGTTAAAAAACAAGGGTTTGGGGTTTTTGTGAGAAATCGGGCAAATCTACAAACAATACAAGTTGATTTACTTTCTATAACATGTATCTAAACCAATACTAATAGATCTAAGCAAAAACTTGGGGTTCGATCCGGTTCAAGTTGAAGAACCCTAGATTTTTCCCCAAATTTTGTGTTAAACTACATGCAAGTACTTAAAATAATTAATTATAAGGATAGAATCATACCTTAACGTTGTTAGAAGTCGGGGGAACGTAGAAATCTGCAGAAATTTTCACTAGAACCAGAGAGTTTTTGGGGAAACGGGGCGTGTGGAATGAAGAAACTGAATGAAAAAGGGGGGTTTATCCCGACAGTTGCGCGGACACGGCCCCGTGGCTGGGCATTTTTTTTTAATTTTTTTTAAGTGCTCGTGTGAGTGCCCTGTTTCCCAAAACTTGGTTTTAGAAATCTTACCGATTTAGATGTTTTCCCGAGGTTCGTAACTTACAAGGTATGATGTTGATGCTTGAACCTTTGTTTCATTCTTCGACCGTTTGAAGCGATATTTCTTCCTCTTCATCCTCAATGAATCCTTGATAAAGCTTTAGCCGTTGGTGTAACACCTCGTAAATTCACGACCAATATAATGAAGACACGTGTCATGGGCTTAAACGTGTAAGGATTTATTTTCGAGGGACTGAAATTGTCAAACAATGTAAATATGTAAGTAAAAGGGGATCCAAAGTGTCAACATGCTATTCTTGTGCCTCTGATTGACCTCACACGACGTTCGTATTCTTTAACGAATAATTTATCGAACTTAAAAAGTCGTTTGTGCTTAAAATAAGGATCTTATAAAGCATAGGGGTTAAAAGTGTCAACATGTTGAAAGTAACCTCTGAGTGACCTTTTAACGATCCCAAAAACATTGTAACAATTACATATTTTGCCCTCAAGAATATCGGATGTTAATTTTGTGGAGCCTCGATGAGTACAAGACTTTTCGGGTGATCGTACAACTAACCGGGAGCTTAATGGAGTTAGTTTATGACCCAAGGTCCTTAAAAGTTAACTATGGGGGTCCAAAATGCAATAAATGAAAGTTTAATAAAGTTTATATGGACCAGGGACCAAAACTGCAATTGCTGAAACTTGTTATCCGGTCATAGGGGAGCGTCGCGGCCCGCGTAGACCGCTTTGGAGTCTTGCCCGCGTGGGACTGCCAGATGCAGAAAAAAGGGACAGGTGCATGTCCAGCCAGTTCCACCTCCTTTGCATGCCATTTTTCGAAACCAGGGTCTGAGCCAACAGTATTACATGCATAGGGGACACCTGGGATCATCATAAATCAGCTGAAGGGGCATGCAGATCAATCTTGGAGCTCTAGAAATGCTATATAAGGGACTTGTGTTCATGAGTTCACTAGCTCACTTGAATTTTTATTCACAACTCATTCTCTGGAGCTTTCTGGAGTTCAAGCAAGTTTTCTTAAGTTCCAAATTCGTGCTACGGACCATTGTAAGTGTTCTTAGCTCCTTAAGTTCAAGTTTTATTAGTTTAATGATCGAAAGTCAAAGCCATCGTAATTAAGCTTTGACTTAGTGATTAATCACTAATGGTCCAGCCATTATTTGTAATGAAAGTGGCTATGAGTGGGTAATTATGTAGGTAATAAACCCTTAAAAGGACACTTACTGATTTCCACTCTAACTTGGTCAATTGTCGGGTCAAACTTAATATTAAAAAGTCAACAGAAGCTATTTTTGCAAATAAATTCATAACTAATAATGTAGAAGTTATGTAACATGTTTTAACACTAAAATAACTTGGTAAATAATGTAAGAACATGTCTAGGCATGTTCAACCCGACAATTCTGAGTTTAGGCTCGGTTCGGAACCGAAAGTCGCAAAAGTAGACTTTTGCTTTGACTTTCTGTTCTGACCTGATTTAGCTTAGTTTAGATATGCCTTAGGGTTCCATTAAGGCCATATTACATGTTAGTATAACCCTCTGAGATTATACAATATGGTTCCTTTGTAATCCGAATCATTTGCATGTTTCCGTTAAATGCTTAATTGTTGACCATTATGCCATTTTGATATAAAAACGAGATTTTTGAAAATGTGAGAGGACAAAAACCTTTATTACTGATTTATAAGCATGTCCTAAAAATTTGACATCAGTTTGTGGTCTAAATTAGGAGTTATGCTCTATATCGTAAATTGAAGCCTTTTTATTAATTAAACGGCATTTTCGGCTTAAAACCTATTTCAACCCAAATTTTGACACCAAACCCACTGTTGTAATATAATATTTAGGGATTTTTGGAAATTTTTATTAAATTTTAAACTGATTATATTATAGAGTTTTAAAGTAAATTCGGTATTGACGAAATTGCCCTTTTCTTGGATAAAATGAGTTTTACATAACATTTTAATGCCAAACTTTTTGCTACTGATTTCATATGTTAAATAAAATATTTTGAGCTTTATAAACTAATCAAAAACTCAGATTTCTTTAAAGAACTCGAAAATCATCAAATACCGACTTTTACGCTTTTTAAACGCATAGTTTGGGTTAAAATTATATTTGACACCTAAAACTCATTACCTACTGATATTATAAGTAAATTTTTATACTTTAACAATAAGTAAAAGTTTTGAAATTAGATTTCCAAATTTGACCCTTAAAGCTTATGTGAAACGACGAAAATGCCCCTTCGGTGCATAGTTTGGCTATAGATGATAAATTTCACATATGTTTAATATTTTACTGATATAACCTACTAAAATAAATATTTTTATTGATCATTTTAGACCAGAACCTCAGATTGTCATTTAACCTCTCTTATAATCTTTAAAATGACCAAAATACCCCTACGGGGCTTAAATTGATTTTAAATTCGTTTTGGGCATAATGGAAGGTTTCCTACTGATATCATAACACATTTTAAGCATATTAACTTAGGGAACCTGTTCATGAATCTTTTGGTTACCCTTTATGCATTTTTCGCTTTCGGTACGATTTATGTGACTAGTTTGCATAAATTGACAGAAACAGGTCAAAACTTATCATTTTTACCTCAAAATCCAGAATGTGTTTAGTTTACCCATATTATACAAGTCTTCATACTTGTCGGGTCTAAATCACATTCTAATCCGGTCTTCGCTTAATCTTGCGTTTTGAACCGTATACCTTTCTTTAAAACTAACCGGTCTAAGTTTAAACTTAAGTAAGACCCGTTAGGAATCTAATAGGTTATTAAAACCTTCGTTCCAGATTTTGGAGCCCAGTAAAAGATATTTGCACTTGCTGATTGTTATACGGCTGAGATAAATTTGTATTTTTGCTCAGGTAAATACTTTTAACTTATTTTCCCTTATACGGGCTTGGGGTACGGTATTTAATAATACCGCTTGGTCGGGTATTGAATCTTTAATCATATGAAGGTTAAATCATTGAGATAACCCGTTTAACCTATTTTGTTTGTTTTAAGCCTTTGGGGGGTTAATGACCATGTCCTGGATATCCTCGGCTCATTCATTGAAATGGCCACGACTTAAGCACGGGGTGTAGGCATACACCTGCCGGTGCGTATGTAATATGATATACCTGCTTGTTCGAGAATAACTCACCGTGGGTTATATTATGTGGTGTGTCTATTAATCTTTAACCCGGTATTTAACCCGGGCTACTGAACGTATAACAAACATATAATTCTTTTACAAGATTATTTTTAAATAATTATCCCAAGTTATAAAAGATTATTTGTGGCTTGTGCATTTAAATCAATTTTATAAACACTTTTCAAAAGAGTCGGTTAATTGTATTTACCAGTGTAAACTGACATATTTTCCAAAAAGGTTAAGTGCAGGTACTAAGCGAAATGGGCTGGCTACTCCTAGTATCAAATAAAGAGTCTTGCAAGGTTTTGATGCTTAAATCTGTTGAACAATATTTCTTTTTGTTTTGATCCTCCTGTGAATCCACTTTGCAATCGTTGTGTAATAATTTATGTTACTTTCAATCGGTTAGTAATATTTTACTTTAGACTTCCGCTGTGCATTGAGCTGTGATTATTTGACTATGATGATATCAACTACGTCACGATACTCCCCACCAGGCCCACCGGTAACACGTGGAAATATCGGGGTGTGACAGGTTGGTATCAGAGCCAACATTGAGTGAATTAAACACTAGCCTTTTGTGTTTAATCTCAATGACACAGTTGCACATTCCTTGACTTCCGAGTCCAGGCAAAGGACTTAGGACTAATCCTAATCTTTTATTTTGTCCTTTATTGTTTTCCTTTGTTGTTTCCTTTGTTGTTTCCTTTGTTTGTTTTGACAGGAACAAGAAAATGCCACCGCGTATCAGAGGAAGAGGTAGAGGCGGAAAAACCCCAGTTTTCGCAAGTCATGACCACAAGGCCGGACCATCACACCGGCGAACTCCTTCAGTAACCATGAGCACTAGTCCTCAAGAAGACTGGAGGACCTACTTAGAGCCTGCGAGGCATTCTGTCTCGCTTAGCTCCTCACCTTCATACACGATCCTTTCGGGCTCCATCAAGGCAACGAGTCCGACCATGCACGCCATTCCTACTTGCCGTTGTAGCGGTCGGGTTCTCACCGCGTCTTTCAGGACCCGACCCCGTTCTTTCAGAGCTGGTTTAACCTGGCAAACGTGAGTGAAGAACCAATGGGCTATAACCCTTTGGGACTAGAAGACCACTTTCCTGGAGCCCAGGATATGGATATGGAAGAGGATCCAGATCCAGAGCCTGCCGAGCCGCCAACTGGGACGCCCACGCATGCCATAGAGATTTCAGACGGATCGTCTTTTCACGGTTCGTCGTACAGGGGCCCAGACAACTTTGCAGAAAGGTGGGCCACATACCCTTGGGAGTTTACTCCTCCTTTCAACCCACCTCAACAGCAGCAGGATCCCTCTGAGGATTCGCGTTTCATATTAAATATTAAAGAAAATCTTAAAGGCAAAAACCTAGCATATGTGTCATATTAAGACAGGGCCATGATGATAGTTCCTTTTTAAGATTCAATTCCTTGTTAACATCTGAAAACATGTTAACACTCCTGGCAAATGTGATTCGATAAAATCACATAAGTCATCCTTATATTGGATTCTTCCAACTTCTTTCATTACTTAAAACATCCATTAGTGATGCAATGCCTACGGGCCATATTTATAAAATCATGGCTTATGAATTAAAATTTTCCTTGTGACTAGGCCTTTTGTATGCCACCCTATTGTCCTAAATAATTTGTAACTGGGATAAAATATAATGAAAATTTAAATAAATTAAATTAACCAATATGGTTTATAGTTACCATGGTTAATAAATTGCCATAAAAGACAATTCCATAATAAATTTCTGAATGGATCATTGTCAATATTTAATGTAGCAATCAAGCTACATGGCTGGGTCAGATGAGGTTAACAGCCTCCCGAGGGAGAATAATGATACTACCAGAGTTAATGTAGCAGGTGCGGAACTGCAGTCATTAATAGATAATGCCGTTACTTGAGCTCTTGACAGACAGTTTAATGAATCAAGTGGTACCCGTGTCAGAACTCAGTCAGTACCACATTCAAAACCACCCTCTAAGACTCATACAGCTCGCAAGAGCGAATCTCATCACTCATCGAATCAGAGGAGTGTTCCATCTAAGAAAGTAGTGCTCAATCAAGAGCCACGTGCAAAAACCTGTTCATATAAGTATTTCGTCTCTTGCAAGCCCAGAGACTTCACAGGGGAGAAAGGAGCCATTGATTGCATGACATGGCTAGATGAGATGGACACAGTGGTTGATATTAGTGGTTGTACCGAACAGGACATTGTGAAGTTTGTGTCGCAATCGTTTAAAGGAGAAGCTCTAGCTTGGTGGAGGTCACTGATCCAAGCTACAGGGAAGATTCCGTTATACAACTTGACTTGGGAGCAGTTTGTTGCTCTAATCAAAGAAAATTTCTGTCCTCAACATGAAGTTGAGAAGATTGAGACTGACTTCTTGACATTGGTTATGAAGAACTTAGATTGTCAGGCATTTCTTACGAGCTTCAACACTAAGTCATGATTGGTTCCATACTTGGTCACACCGGAACCAAAACGTATAGCTCGATTTATTGGAGGTTTAGCCCCGGAGATTAAGGCAAGTGTGAAAGCATCAAGACCTACTACCTTTAGGTCAGTGGCTGATCTATCGTTATCTATTACTCTCGATGCGGTCAGGCTGAGATCGCTTAGGAATTCCGATGAGGGGAAAAGGAAACGTGAGGATGAGAGCTCACGCCGTTCTGATAAGAAACATAAGGTGAACTCTGATCACAAGAAGAGTTCAGGTTTCAAGAAGGATAACCAGCAGACGGGTGAGAAACCCAAGTGTAAAACCTGCAAGAAGCGTCATCTAGGGAAGTGCAGGTTCGAGTCAAAATCCTAATCGCAGCCCAGAGCTTGCGGGATCTGCAAATCAAGCGAGCATAAAACACTGGATTGTAAGAAGATACAAGATGCGACTTGTTACAACTGTAACGTGAAAGGGCATATTAAGTCCAATTGCCCAAAGTATGCAAAGAAACTTGAAGATGGTAAGAAGACCAATGCTCGGGTCTTTCAAATGAATGCTCAGGAGGCCATTCAAAACGACAATGTTATAACAGGTACCTTTCTTATCAATGATGTTTATGCTAGAGTATTGTTTGATTTGGGTGCAGACAAGTCTTTTGTGGATAATAAGTTTTGTAAGTTATTAAATCTGCCTGTTAAAACTCTAAGCATAAAGTATGAAGTAGAATTGGCTGACGAAACTATAGAGACTGCTTCAACCATGTTAGATGGATGTTTCATATCCATTAGGAACCACTCTTTTCCTTTATCTTTGCTTCCTTTGAAACTAGCTGGATTCGACATAGTAATAGGCATGGACTGGTTATCTCATAACCAAGCTCAGATCGTTTGTGACAAGAAGCAAGTGGTTATTAAAACTCCTTATGGTGAGCCGTTGACAATTCAGGGAGATACCCAGTATGGGTTGCCTAAGCAAGTGTCTATGCTTAAGGCATCAAGGTGTTTGAAGAATGGTTGTGTTATCTACATGGCACAAGTGACTATCGATGAACCAAAGCCCAAGATCGAAGACATCCCTATCATTTCTGAATATCCAGATGTATTCCTTGAAGAACTACCTGGTTTACCTCCAGATAGGCAAGTGGAGTTCAAAATTGACATTATTCCTGGAGCAGCACCAGTTGCAAGAGCACCTTACCGGTTGGCCCCAACTGAGATGAAAGAGTTAAGAACTCAGTTGGATGAATTGTTGGCAAAAGGATTTATTAGACCTAGCTTATCTCCTTGGGGAGCACCGATTCTGTTTGTGAAGAAAAAGGATGGCTCGATGCGCCTATGCATCGATTATCGCGAGCTAAACAAGGTTACAATCAAGAACAGATATCCATTGCCTAGGATTGACGATCTGTTCGATCAACTTCAAGGAGCAAGTTACTTCTCCAAGATTGATTTAAGGTCAGGTTACCATCAGCTGAAGGTTAGAGATGAAGATGTGCATAAGACTGCATTCAGAACTCGTTATGGTCATTACGAGTTCTTGGTGATGCCTTTCGGGCTCACTAATGCACCAGCAGTGTTCATGGATCTCATGAATCGCGTTTGTAAACCCTATTTGGACAAGTTTGTCATTGTTTTTATTGATGACATACTCATTTACTCAAAGAATCAGGCTGATCATGAAAAGCACCTTCGATGTATCCTTAAAATTCTTCAGCAAGAGAAGCTCTACGCCAAGTTTTCAAAGTGTGAGTTTTGGCTTCGTGAAGTCCAATTTCTTGGACATATGGTTAGCGAGCGTGGTATCCAGGTGGATCCCGCTAAGATTGAAGCCATCATGAATTGGCAAGAACCAAAGACGCCCACAGAGATTCGCAGCTTCTTGGGTCTGGCAGGATACTATAGGCGTTTTATTGAAAATTTATCAAGGATTGTTGCACCCCTGACTTCATTGAATCGAAAGAATATAAAGTTTGATTGGGGTCCTAAGCAACAAGAATCCTTTGAGATTCTTAAGCAAAAGTTGAGCAATGCTCCGGTTTTGACATTGCCTAAAGGAATTGAAGAGTTTGTGGTATACTACGATGCATCACATACTGGGATGGGTTGTGTACTCATGTAAAGAGGCAAGGTCATTGCCTATGCCTCGCGTCAATTAAAGGTGCACGAGAAGAATTACACCACCCACGACTTGGAATTGGGTGCCGTTGTGTTTGCACTAAAACTTTGGAGGCATTATTTATATGGTACCAAGTGTGTGATCTATTCTGATCATAAGAGCCTTCAGCATCTGTTTAACCAGAAGGATCTGAACATACGACATCGTCGATGGATGGAGACGCTGAACTACTATGATTGTGAAATCCGATATCATCCAGGCAAGGTAAATGTAGTCGCCGATGCCTTGAGCAGAAAGGAAAGGGTTAAGCCCATTAGGATCAATGCCAAGAGCATTGAGTTGAAAAACAGCCTGAATGAAAGATTGTTAGCCGCTCAGAAGGAAGCTGTATTAGAAGCTAACTACCCAAAAGAAAAGCTGGGCGTAACTGCTGAACAGTTATCATATGGCAAGGATGGAATCCTAAGATTGAATGGACGAATGTGGGTTCCAATTTATAGAGGACTTAGGGATGTGATTCTTCAAGAAGCCCATAGCTCCAAATATTCTGTTCATCCTGGCTGTGATAAGATGTACCAGGATTTAAAGGCAAATTATTGGTGGATAGGTTTGAAGAAATCTATAGCCACTTACGTGGCCAAATGTTTGACGTGCGCGCAAGTTAAAGCCGAACACCAGAAGCCGTCAGGTTTGCTGCAACAGCCTGAACTTCCCACCTGGAAGTGGGAAATGGTAACTATGGATTTCATCACTAAGTTACCAAAAATAAAGCAAGGAAATGATACTATTTAGGTTATAGTCGACAGGTTGACTAAGTCAGCCCACTTCTTACCAATTAAGGAAACTCACAGCTCCGACAAGTTAGCTCAGCTATACGTGGATGAGATTGTATCTCTTCACAGAGTGCCAGTGTCTATCATCTCTGATAGAGATACGAGATATACATCGCATTTTTGGAAAAGCTTTCAGCAATCTTTAGGCACTCGATTAAATTTCAACACTGCATATCATCCTCGGACGGATGGGCAAAGCGAGCGTACGATACAAACACTCGAGGATATGCTACGAGCTTGTGTTATTGATTTAGGTTGAAGTTGGGACGATCATCTTCTGTTGATTGAATTTTCATATAATAATAGCTATCATTCGAGTATTCAAGCTGCACCTTTCGAAGCTTTGTATGGAAGAAAGTGTAGGATGCCAGTTTGTTGGGCGGAAGTTGGAGATGTCCAACTAACAGGACCCGATATAGTCCTAGAGAAGACATATAAGATTGTGCAGATACGCAATCGTCTTAAAGCTGCCAGGGATAGGCAGAAAAGCTACACAGATAAAAGGCGTAAACCTTTGAAATTCGAGGTAGGTGACAAGGTGTTACTAAAGGTATCACCCTGGAAAGGGGTGATGCAATTTGGTAAGAAAGGCAAGCTGAGCCCAAGATACATAGGACCATTCGAGATCATCGAATGTGTCGGAACTGTAGCTTACAAGCTAAATCTGCCAGAAGAGCTCAGTGGAATTCACAATGTGTTCCACATTTGCAACTTAAAGAAGTGTTTAGCTGATGAATCGTTAGCCATGTCACATAAGGATGTGCATATAGACGAGAGCTTAAAGTTTGTTGAAAAACCTTTGTCAATTGAGGATCGACAGGTTAAGAAGCTTCGAAGGAAGCACGTGCCGATTGTGAGGGTTAAGTGGGATGCCCGGAGAGGTCCAGAATACACGTGGGAGGTTGAATCCACAATGAAACAAAAGTACCCTTATTTATTTCAGTAAATCTCGAGGTTGAGATTTCTTTTAAGGGGGTAAGGATGTAACACCTCGTAAAATCACGACCAATATAATGAAGACACGTGTCATGGGCTTAAACGTGTAAGGATTTATTTCCGAGGGACTGAAATTGTCAAACAATGTAAATATGTAAGTAAAAGGGGATCCAAAGTGTCAACATGCCATTCTTGTGCCTCTGATTGACCTCACACGACGTTCGTATTCTTTAACGAATAATTTATCGAACTTAAAAAGTCGTTTGTACTTAAAATAAAGATCTTATAAAGCATAGGGGTTAAAATGTCAACATGTTGAAAGTAACCTCTGAGTGACCTTTTAACAATCCCAAAAACATTGTAACAATTATATATTTTTCCCTCAAGAATATCGAATGTGAATTTTGTGGAGCCTCGATGAGTATAAGGCTTTTCGGGTGATCGTACAACTAACCGGGAGCTTAACGGAGTTAGTTTATGACCCAAGGTCCTTAAAAGTTAACTATGGGGGTCCAAAATGCAATAAATGAAAGTTAAATAAAGTTTATATGGACCAGGGACCAAAACTGCAATTGCTGAAACTTGTTATCCGATCATAGGGGAGCGTCGCGGCCCGCGTAGACCCCTTAGGTGTCTTACGCGGCCCGCGTGGGACTGCCAGATGCAAAAAAAAGGGACAGGTGCATGTCCAGCCAGTTCCACCACCTTTGCATGCCACTTTTCGAAACCAGGGTCTGAGCCAACAGTATTACATGCACAGGGGACACCTGGGATCATCAGAAATCAGTTGTAGGGGCATGTGGATCAATCTTGGAGCTCTAGAAATGCTATATAAGGGACTTGTGTTCATGAGTTCACTTGCTCACTTGAATTTTTATTCACAACTCATTCTCTGGAGCTTTTTGGAGTTCAAGCAAGTTTTCTTAAGTTCCAAATTCGTTCTAAGGACCATTGTAAGTGTTCTTAGCTCCTTAAGTTCAAGTTTTATTAGTCTAATGACCGAAAGTCAAAGCCATCGTAATTAAGCTTTGACTTAGTGATTAATCACTAACGGTCCAGCCATTATTCGTAATGAAAGTGGCTATGAGTGGGTAATTATGTAGGTAATAAACCCTTAAAAGGACACTTACTGATTTCCACTCTAACTTGGTCAATTGTCGAGTCAAACTTAATATTAAAAAGTCAACAGAAGCTATTTTTGCAAATAAATTCATAACTGATAATGTAGAAGTTATGGAACATGTTTTAACACTAAAATAACTTGGTAAATAATGTAAGAACATGTCTAGGCATGTTCAACCCGACAATTATGAGTTTAGGCTCGGTTCGGAACCGAAAGTCGCAAAAGTAGACTTTTGCTTTGACTTTCAGTTCTGACCCGATTTAGCTTAGTTTAGATATGCCTTAGGGTTCCATTAGGACCATATTACATGTTAGTATAACCCTCTGAGATTATACAATATGGTTCCTTTGTAATCCGAATCATTTGCATGTTTCCGTTAAATGCTTAATTGTTGACCATTATGCCCTTTTGATATAAAAATGAGATTTTTGAAAATGTGAGAGGACAAAAACCTTTATTACGGATTTATAAGCGTGTCCTAAAAATTTGACATCAGTTTGTGGTCTAAATTAGGAGTTATGCTCAATATCGTAAATTGAAGCCTTTTTATCAATTAAACGGCATTTTCGGCATAAAACCTATTTAAACCAAAATTTTAACACCAAAGCTTTTACCCACTGATGTAATATAATATTTAGTTTTTTTTGGAAATTTTTATTAAATTTTAAACTGATTATATTATAGAGTTTTAAAGTAAATTCGGTATTGACGAAATTGCCCTTTTCTTGGATAAAATGAGTTTTACATAACATTTTGATGCCAAACCTTTTGCTACTGATTTCATATGTTAAATAAAATATTTTGAGCTTTATAAACTAATCAAAAACTCAGATTTCTTTAAAGAACCCGAAAATCGTCAAATACCGACTTTTACGCTTTTTAAACGCATAGTTTGGGTTAAAATTATATTTGACACCTAAAACTCCTTACCTACTGATATTATAAGTAAATTTTTATACTTTAACAGTAAGTAAAAGTTTTTAAATTAGATTTCCAAATTTGACCCTTAAAGCTTGTTGGTACACTGAATGTCTGATGACTACGTCTGAGTTGAGTCTTAGGTCTAGATAGATTAGTTTGGAGCTCGGAAATGAAATAGTGATTTTATATTGTAATTCTGCCCCAAATGACACTTGTTTTATTTGGAGTGGAATCAGGTTTTTATGTAAACATGTTAATTCTGCTCCTATAGGTCTAAGAAGTTAATTCCGCTCCTAGGTAATGTGCTGATTCCGCTCATAGAGTGATTCCGCTCCTGATGTATCATGTGTGTAGGAGTGGAATCAGGCCGACTATATATAGGGGTCCGGCTATTTTCATTGGAGAAAATTGGAGCGGAATTAGATCTTGTGTACGGCATCGAAACTCTGTCAAAATCACATTAGAAACACGTGTAAACATTGGAGATTGATAATAGAGAGAAGTTAAAAGAAACCGAAAGCTGTTGTGACTTTGTATATGTTGATTCCGCCTTCATATTCAGAGATGAACTACTTTACTGACGTTTAGGGTCACGCCAACGGTCCAACATTGTTTTGGTATTTAGGGGGAGTAGATATTTGTATATAGATATGTTTTCAGAAAATACAAAAACAGTAAAAAATGCAAAAATACAAAAACATGATAAAATTTGAAAAAGAGCTTGTGTATATAGGGAAAATGATAGTACATCGGCTTGACTGTCACGGTATGCTAAAGATTTGAAATGTTTAAAAGGTTAAACAGTCTCGCTGATGATGTGTCGATAGGTTTTTACACATTTAGTAAGTTTGTTCGGGATATAAACTTAAATTTTACTTGCTTATTTCGTGGGGAACACTACTTGGATATATAGGTAACCCCTGAAATCTCGTTTGAAAGGTTTCGTATTCTGATATACTAGGCTTTATACTCAGTTGATATCTGGGGTATTATTCCGGGACTTCTGCTGAACGGTAGTTCTGACCTAGTCCTCGAATAATACTTTCCGCAAATGCTTGAAACATAGTATAAACCCTCAGCATGCAGATGAAACAATAAAATTGATAGTCGCTGCTGTTGTAGCTAAAAGATCCTCTAAAGGGGACACACCCACAAGTTGAGTCATGATCTCTCTGCTGAACGGTAGTTCTGACCTGAGCTCTCATGATTCTTCATAAATTATTAACCCCTACAGATATCATTTGTGTTATAATTACCTGTAAGACTGAATATCGGGATCTGGATACGGGAGTATATTCAAGAGGTGGAACACATGTATAAGTTTAAGTCTCTAAAACAATAAATTCGTATCCTGGACAGATTGAAAATTGTGTGAGAATTTAAGATGGATCAGTATATTGACAATCGAGGTGAATTGTTTAATTCTGAGTATGTAATCACAGCTTAATGGTACTTGTGATTTGTCTGATAGCTGATATGATTTCCTGACACGCTCGCCAAAAATATGTTTATAAATAGTTTACTTTGTTTACTTTCTGCAATTTAAGTTTTCTGTATTTCATTTCTTAGTTTAGAACACTTTGATAAAATCCAAAAAGATTTTATTTCTGCTTTATTTTCCGGCAAACCAAAGTGGAGAGTTGATTGTTGGATTCTCAGATGTTTGAAGCAGATGCAGGAGATTCTGGACTGAAGAATGAGGAGAGCTTATCTTGATGAAGTTTGATTTATTAGAAAGTCAAAAACAAGTTCATTAATTTGATACTTGTTATTTTTAGTAAAATGTGAAAATGTTTTCAAAATCAGTTTGTTTCGTCAAATGATCAACCAAGGTCATTAAGTTGAACTTGGTAGATTAATTAAGTGATCAGGGTCATTAACTTGGACCTGAATACTTGAGTGGATTGCTAAAACTGAAAGATAGTGTGTTTTTGTTGAAAAGATAGTTTGTAATGTTTGATGTTTGAGACACAGGTTTTGGACTTCATTATTCCCACGGAAGCTAAATGTCAAAGCTTGAACCAGATCAAGACCTCAGATTCTAGCATATTGAGAGGGGGAGTCTGTGAAAGGGGGAGTCTGAATCAACAGTCAAAGGGGAGTTTGAAGATGGAGTTAGGACAAGATCCTGAACCTGTGAAGAAAGAATGTTTATGATGTGAAGACAGAGAGTTGGAGAGAAGACCAAGACTGAAGACTCAAGGCCAAAGACTTCGTCAACATCCAAGGGGGAGTCTGTTGGTACACTGAATGTCTGATGACTACGTCTGAGT
The DNA here is from genome assembly GCA_030545235.1 of Helianthus tuberosus. Classification (NCBI taxonomy): domain Eukaryota; kingdom Viridiplantae; phylum Streptophyta; class Magnoliopsida; order Asterales; family Asteraceae; genus Helianthus; species Helianthus tuberosus. The sequence goes on from CM060373.1 coordinate 95,512,922, forward strand.
TGAGTCTTAGGTCTAGATAGATTAGTTTGGAGCTCGGAAATGAAATAGTGATTTTATATTGTAATTCCGCCCCAAATGACACTTGTGTTATTTGGAGTGGAATCAGGTTTTTATGTAAACATGTTAATTCCGCTCCTATAGGTCTAAGAAGTTAATTCCGCTCCTAGGTAATGTGCTGATTCCGCTCATAGAGTGATTCCGCTCCTGATGTATCATGTGTGTAGGAGTGGAATCAGGCCGACTATATATAGGGGTCCGGCTATTGTCATTGGAGAACATTGGAGCGGAATTAGATCTTGTGTACGGCATCGAAACTCTGTCAAAATCACATTAGAAACACGTGTAAACATTGGAGATTGATAATCGAGAGAAGTTAAAAGAAACCGAAAGCTGTTGTGACTTTGTATATGTTGATTCTGCCTTCATATTCAGAGATGAACTACTTTACTGACGTTTAGGGTCACGCCAACGGTCCAACAAAGCTTATGTGAAATGACCAAAATGCCCCTACGATGCATAGTTTGGCCATAGATGATAAATTTCACATATGTTTAATATCTTACTGATATAACCTACTAAAATAAATATTTTTACTGATCATTTTAGACCAGAACCTCAGATTGTCATTTAACCTCTCTTATAATCTTTAAAATGACCAAAATACCCCTACGTGGCTTAAATTGATTTTAAATTCGTTTTGGGCATAATGGAAGGTATCCTACTGATATCAGAACACATTTTAAGTATATTAACTTAGGGAACCTGTTCATGACTCTTTTGGTTACCCATTATGCATTTTTCGCGTTCGGTACGGTTTATGTGACTAGTTTACATAAATTGACCGAAACGGGTCAAACCTTATCATTTTTACCTCAAAATCCAGAATGTGTTTAGTTTACCTATATTATACAAGTCTTCATACTTGTCGGGTCTAAATCACATTCTAATCCGGTCTTCGCTTAATCTTGCATTTTGAACCGTATACCTTTCTTTAAAACTAACCGGTCTAAGTTTAAACTTAAGTAAGACCCGTTAGGAATCTAATAGGTTATTAAAACCTTCGTTCCAGATTTTGGAGCCTAGTAAAAGATATTTGCTCTTGCTGATTGTTATATGGCTGAGATAAATTTGTATTTTTGCTCAGGTAAATACTTTTAACTTATTTTCCCATATACGGGCTTGGGGTACGGTATTTAATAATACCGCTTGGTCGGGTATTGAATCTTTAATCATATAAAGGTTAAATCATTGAGATAACCTGTTTAATCTTGTTAGTGCAGTATGTCTATCGCCTCCGTCATCTCAAGACCGTAGCAGAAATAGTTTATTTCTAGGCTTTTATTGTAATATCTTGATAGAAAAGGCAAGGTGGCATATTTGTAAATAAGGAGAACCTCCTTATACCTTGGCCTATAAATAGATCTCTTAGGGTTAGAGATTGAGACTTTTGCCACATTTTGAGATTTGGAGCTTTCAAGGTTAGAGAGAGAAAGTAGAGAGAGAAAGTGGCAAACCGTGATTCTCAGAGCATGTACTTGTTATACTAATCAATAAGAATCACGTTAAAATTGTACGTTCTTGTGTTCGGTCCACGCACGTGTACGGATTCCGCACGTCACACGTGTCGTTACGCAATCGTTCGGAGTAAAAACCGATCCTACAAGTGGTATCAGAGCAGGAGCTCGATTGCACGGATCAAACACACAATTTCGCTCGAGAAATCATCAGATTCAGATCAAAAATTGCATCAGATTCGCTCAATTTCTTCATCTTTTCATCTCTTAACGTTCTTAACTGAAAAACACCAAATTAAACCAGATTTTATGGTCGAAAATTGCTAAAATTTGGATATGTTGTGCGAAAATACATGATCTATAAGCCTACAAAGTTTCATATCTTAATTCATAGTCATTTGTGAGAAAATTAGCAATTTGTGGTTCGAAAAATGTTGAATAATGTTGCTGCTGTTGATGTTCACCCCACGGATTGCAATCCGTGCGGATAACAATCCGTGTTGACTGTTGTTGACCTTTCCGTACAGATAAGTCATTCGTCCGGATAGTTTACTCGCATGGACAACCAATCTTTTCACTCGTGCGGATAAGTCATCTTCATGTGCACTTCATTAATTTGTTGACTTGTTGACTTGTTATTCGCACGGAAAACCATTCATCTCAAGATTCCTTATTTGCAATTCATTTAAAAGATGTTTGACTTTGTTGACTGATTCAGGTTTCTACCCGTATGGAAAGCATCATCATCATCCGGATCATTCATTCGCACGGATAACTCACTTAGGCGGATCATTCACTCGCACTGATAACAAATCTGTGTTGACCTTAGTTGACTGGTTACTCGCACGGATAGCATCCTCGTGCAGATAGTTTATCCGGGTTGACTTAAGTTGACCTATCGGAGCAAATTTTTACTCGCACGGATAAATCACTCGCACGGATAACTTGTCCGCGCGGATAACATCATTTGTTTCATCCGGATCTTTCACTCGCGCGGATAGCAATCCGTGTTGACTTGTTGACCACTCACGCGGATAGCAATCCGTATTTTTTGATTGACCTACTCGCGCGGATAGAAATCCGTGTTGACTTCTTGACCACCCGTGCGGATAACGTAGAAGAATATCCGTGCGGATTACCATCCGAGCGGATTACCATCCGAGCGGATTACCATCCGAGCATCCGAGTCTTGTGTTATCACCCGTGAGTGTCACTTAGTCAACTTGGTCAGTGTGTTTTAATTGTAAGACATCAGAATTCATGTGATAAAGTAATCTTTGCATGTGTAGTTGATAAGTTGTCGGCCACTAAACTTAATTGCATTAAAATCTATTCAGATTATTTGAGTGTTTGCATGTGAATTCATTCAAAGTTGACAAATTTGAAGTTGCATGTGATAAACAGATAATAGTTGTCGGCCATACTTTGAATTGTTTGATAATCTTGCATGTGCATGATATCATTGTTTAACACGTGATCTTGTATTAAAAAGTCAAGTTCATTGTTTGAGGTCAGATAAGACAAAGTCAACCTATCGGACAAACAGTTTTGTCTTTTTGTGCCATCAAACGAGAAAGTAATCCGGTCGAATAACTCACTCGAACTACATTGAACGAGTCCACAAAACTTCGACACGAGTCTTAGATTAATTCCACGTCACATACTTTCACATATTCACTTTGTTTTTGAACTGATTGTTTGTTTGTCTGTTTGCAGGAGATTCGAGGTGATTTACAAGGCGCGAATATCAAGAAGTTGAAATTTTATGGATTCTTAGCTAAAAACATTTTTTTAAACCAAGTCGTTTAACAAAGAATTTGTGGTTGAAATGCTTGACGAGAAGGAAAACGTTAAATTTGAAAGACTAAACAATTGGTATAGTGGTTGTTATCTTGAGAAAAAGGAGATTGTGGTTGAAAGATTTAAATATTTTATGTGTAGGAAATATGAGAACTTTAATGATATGGAAAAGAGATATGATGATTTACTTAAAGGTTTGAGAATGAATGAGATAAAGATATCAAATGCTGAACAGATATCCAAATTTGCAGATGCATTACCTTCAGAATGGGATGAATTTTTGTGTAAGCTGAAAAAGGATTCTAGGTTCTCAAAATTTAGTCCAGGTGACTTCATCAGAGAGCTTAGAACATACAATTGTGAAATTGAGAAGAAAAAGAAAGAGTTGATAGAGGAATTAGAAAGAAGCTCAAAATATATAAGTTTGGATGTGATTCTTGAAATAATCAAAAGAATTAGAAATGGTCTTGATGTAAGAAGTAGGATGAAATATGATTTCAAGAGAGGTTGTTTTTTAAATGAAGATTTGAATCCTGCTGATATGGTTAAAATTATTCTTGTAGGAACGACAAAGATTGAAGAATCCAAGAAGGATGAAACTTCAAAATGTGAAGTTGTATGCTCAAAATGCGAAAAATCCGAAGCAGAAAATGTCAATCTCTTGAAAGATGTGGAGAATTTGACATTGGAAAACAAAGCTTTGAAAGACGAGAAGAAAGCTGATAATGAACAGATTTTGGAGTTGCGCTTGAATTGTGAAAAACTGAGATCTGAAAATGACAAACTTTTGAAGAATGTTGAGAGTTTGTCATTAGAAAACAAAAATTTTAAAGAAAAAGAAAAAGATTTTGAAAAGATTAAAATTGAAAATAAAGATGTTTCTTGGATAAAATTAGAAAATGAAGTTTTAAAAGAAAAAGAAACAGATTTTCAAAATCAAATAAAAGTTTTAGAAAATGAAAAATCTGTTTTTGAAGAAAATAAAATTGCAAATGAAAAGGCAATAAATTCTCATCTTGAGAAAATTTCTCAACTTGAAAAAGAAGTTGAGAATGCTAGAAATAAAATTGATGATTTTGAAAAGAAATTGAAAGGTTTTGTGACCACTTCAGCAAAGTTTGATCAATTATGTCCAAAACCGATCAATTCTGTTCCAATAAGTGACAATGTCACAAATTTTGACAAAGTCAAAATTGAAGATTGTGATGATAAATCTGATGATGAAAAAGAAAAAGAAGAAAAAAGAAAAACATTTTTGAAATTAAATGAAATGTTTAAAAATACTGTTTTACATTCTACTGAGAAAGGTGAATGCTCAACACAAAAACCTGTAAAGAAGAATGTGGAACAGAAACAAAAAGATAAAAAATCGAAAAATTTTCAAAAAGAAAATAAAAGCTCATCAGATCAATCATCCAATCATTATAAAAAACCACAAAAATCTGAAAATAAAAACTCACAAAAAGTTGGTAACCAGTGGTGCAGGTTTGACCACAGTGCTCAAATGCCAAATCAAAGATACAAGAGGAGACATGAGTACCACAAGGCAAATCAATGCTATGATCTAAGTGTGTGGTATGAAGACGGTGTTTGGTATGAAGGTAGTGAGAGGTATGATAACAGAGTGTGTTACAAGTGTGGCTATCAAGGACACATTGCTGTTAACTGCCAAAGTCAGAGATTCGAAACGAGAAGGTGCTATGAATGCCAAATCAGAGGTCATATTGCCAGAGATTGCCCAATGAGATCAAAGGGAAGATCGAGGGCTGAATCTCAGAAAATGGCAAAGAAACCAGTTAATGTCAAGCCCAAAGAACAGAAAGTTCAAGAACCAAAAGTTCAAGAACAGAAAGTTCAAGAAAAGAAAGTGAAGCTTTCACAGGGGCAGAAAGACAGACTGAGGAAGAAAAGAAAGAAGGCAAGAGAATACTTGGAGAAAATTTTGTCCTCGGATACAACTGGTAATCCGAGAAAAAGTTCTGATGAATTGCTTTCATCAACTGAAAAGGCAAGCAAAATGAATTCATCAGATACAAATCTGGGGACAAAAGAAAAGAAGAAGAAAATTGTCGGCGATGAATCTGACTCATCAAAGTCAGACAAGCCACGTTCAGGCAATGATTCTGGTTTGTCAAAACCAGAAGAGCCATCTGTTGAGGTAAAAACTGTCAAACCCAAGAATGGTCAGGCTTGGGTAGATCTTTTCAAATGAAAAACCTGACTTGCCGGAACTCCCAGGTTGGTAAGCGTGGAGTAGGAATCGGAATTTTTCTTGAGAAATTCACGATTGTGATATTTCGATCTTTCAAGAGGTTAATCAAGGACATTAAGTTGTACTTGAGTTAATTTTCTTACAAAGTGATTTTGTTGTTAGAATCTAAAAATGTTAAATTTTTCAGGAAGTGATAAAAGAACAACGTGATGAAAAGAACCCCAAGTTTGTGAAAAGACAAACAAAACTAATTTTCTGGAAAAACCATTTTGATTAAAACAAACTTAAGTGTTTTGAAATCATAATGGGAAAATAGTTTGTTGTCAGGGGGAGTTCTGATTGTTTATGCACAGTGGATGGAGAATTGAAGTAATTCTCATCATGTTGTCACTTTCCTTGTACAGTTTGTTTTCAAATTTTCCCAGAAAATCAAGATTGAAACATATTTTGATTTTAGGGGGAGAAAAATTTAAAAAAAAATTAGAAAATTTGAAAATGCCAAAAACATTGAAAAAATTCAAAATGAGTTTTGAGGAAATGATAGTAAATCAGTGGACTATCACAGCATGCTAAAGAAATGTAATGTCAAATGTGATAAACGATCTCACTAAGGATGTGACGATAGGCTCAGCTAGACTAGTAGATTTGCGATAACGATACAACTTAAATGAAAAAGCCTAGTTCTAGTGGAAAACATGGTTGAAAGCATAGTACTTAGTTTTGTCCTTCTTGATTGTGTACCTACTCAGTAATCGCTGAATGATAAAAGAGCATAAAAACCGGTCGGTTTGTGAACTTTCACAACTTGCTGAAAAAGTCACTGTGATTGTGCATTTCATTTTGCAAAGATTTAAACTTGTTTTATTTCTTTATTTTGTTTAAGAATTGGACATCCTCTGCGTATACGTGAGTATCGACCTGGATGTTATTGCCTAAACATTCTACTTTATTTTCTTTGGTGTTTCGTTTAAGCTTTGGATCACCTCTGCGTATACGGGAGTATCGACCTGGTGGTTAAAGCCTAAACAACTTCAACTTGTTTTTTTTCTTGTTTTGTTTAAACATTGGACTTTCTCTGCGTATACGGAAGTATCGACCTGATTGTTAATGTTTAAACATTCTGCTTTGTTTTTCGCACATATCACAGTTGATGAAAGTTTAAAGGCATTACTTGAGTCAGTGTATTGCATGATGAGGGGATATGCTGAGATCGTGGGGTCCATAAGAATTTAGTGCAAAATTAATATACCTTAACGTATCGGTAAGCATTTCGAAAGTTTTTAGATTGAGTTTAAGAGGACAACTATATCGTCAATCTATGTGAATCGTTTAGAACTTAAAATGATTAAAGCTTAACGGTGCTAGTGATTTGTCTCATAAACTGATATGATCCTCTTACACAAGCTCACAAAAAATATTGTTTGTATATATTTCTTTACTGCATTTCTATAAAAACAAAAACCCAAAAAGATTGTGTTTTAGTTTTAAATTTTAAAAAAATACAAAAAGATTTTCGACAACTGATGTTGGAAAGCGGATTTTCAAAATTCCAAGTGCTAAACTTGATGAACTAGAGGGATTGGGAGAATATGTTGAAAAATTTGAATATACAAATGTTTTGAAAGATTGTGTGTTTAGTTAATCAAGATCATTCACTTGAACTTGATGTAACTATAACAGATTGATGTATGAATGATTTCTACCAAGTAAGTTTTTTTAAATATAAGTGTTATAAATTTGTGAAACTTATGTTATGGGTAGAGGATTTGCAGGTTAACCAGGTTTCAAATCCTGAGCATATGCAGAATAGAGCCAGGAATTGATCCTGAATTTGTGAACTTGTGAAAGGCAGACTACGATCCCGACAGCTGAGTCTAAGGGGGAGTCTGAAGACGAGCTCAACTCAAGAGGAAGCGTGCATTCAAGGTGCCAGGAAACTTTCCTGAAAGAGCTTGTAACCGGAAAGCCAGGTGTCGATCCCAAAGCACGGAAGCTTGACGAAAGGGGGAGCCTGAAGAGTTTGCTGAAAGGGGGAGCTGAAGCTGAAAACAGATCCACCGGGATTCTGTTCGAGCAAGAGGGAGTCCAGGTTTCTAAAGTTGTAAAACCTTCAAGAAGACTCAGAGAGAGAGAGAGAGAAAGACCAGACGCTACGAGTCTGACTAAATGTTTGAGATTGACTGCGGCAATATCCAAGGGGGAGTCTGTTAGTGCAGTATGTCTATCGCCTCCGTCATCTCAAGACCGTAGCAGAAATAGTTTATTTCTAGGCTTTTATAGTAATATCTTGATAGAAAAGGCAAGGTGGCATATTTGTAAATAAGGAGAACCTCCTTATACCTTGGCCTATAAATAGATCTCTTAGGGTTAGAGATTGAGACTTTTGCCACATTTTGAGATTCGGAGCTTTCAAGGTTAGAGAGAGAAAGTAGAGAGAGAAAGTGGCAAACCGTGATTCTCGGAGCGTGTACTTGTTATACTAATCAATAAGAATCACGTTAAAATTGTACGTTCTTGTGTTCGGTCCACGCACGTGTACGGATTCCGCACGTCACACGTGTCGTTACGCAATCGTTCGGAGTAAAAACCGATCCTACAAATCTGTTTTGTTTGTTTTAAGCCTTTGGGGGGTTAATGACCATGTCCTGGATATCCTCGGCTCAATGGCCACAACTTAAGCACGTGGTGTAGGCATACACCTGCCGGTGCGTATGTAAAATGATATACCTGCTTGTTCGAGAATAACTCGCCGTGGGTTATATTATGTGGTGTGTCTATTAATCTTTAACCCGTATTTAACCCAGGCTACTGAACGTATAACAAATATATAATTCTTTTACAAGATTATTTTTAAATAATTATCCCAAGTAATAAAAGATTATTTGTGCCTTGTGCATTTAAATCAATTTTATAAACACTTTTCAAAAGATTCGGTTAATTGTATTTACCAGTGTAAACTGACGTATTTTCCAAAAAGGTTAAGTGCAGGTACTAAGCGAAATGGGCTGGCTACTCCTAGTATCAAATAAAGAGTCTTGCAAGGTTTTGATGCTTAAATCAGTTGAACAATATTTCTTTTTGTTTTGATCCGCCTGTGGATCCACTTTGCAACCGTTGTGTAATAATTTATGTTACTTTCAATCGGTTTGTAATATTTTACTTTAGACTTCCGCTGTGCATTGAACTGTGATTATTTGACTATGATGATATCAACTACGTCACGATACTCCCCACCGAGCCCACCGGTAACACGTGGAAATATCGGGGTGTGACAGTTGGCCACTGACTTTCAATGGAATTCCATTCCGAGATTTAATTTCGACTGCACCGTGCGGGAAAATATGGGTGATGGAAAAAGGTCCTGACCACCTAGACTTTAATTTACCAGGAAATAATCGAAGTCGTGAATTAAACAATAGAACTTGATCTCCTACCCGAAATTCATTAGGTTTAATATGTTTATCATGCAAATTTTTCATTCTTTCCTTATAAATTTCGGAGTTAGAGTATGCATAATTCCTTAATTCGTCTAATTCATTTAATAGGCAAAATCGATTTTTACCGGCAATTTCTAAGTCTAAGTTTACGTTTTTAATTGCCCAGTAGGCCTTGTGTGCTATTTCTACCGGCAAATGACAACTTTTTCCATAGACAAGCTTATATGGGGTTGTACCTATTGTTGTTTTATACGCTGTTCGAAAAGTCCATAAAGCATCGTCTAGTTTATCGGCCCATTCCTTTTTATTTAACCCTACGGTTTTTTCAAGTATTATTTTTAAACCTCTATTAGTCACTTTGGCTTGTCCGTTTGTTTGAGGGTGATATGTTGTTGAGACCCGGTGATAGACCCCATACCTTGTTAAGATTTTTTCAAGTTGATGGTTACAAAAATGGGTACCTCTATCACTTATTATTGCTTTTGGTGTTCCAAAACGAGAGAATAATCTTTTCAGAAATCTTACCATGACTCTTCCATCGTTTGTTGGAAGTGCCTCGGCCTCGGCCCATTTAGACAAGTAATCTACCGCCACAAGTATATATTTGTTTCCTTTTGACAGTGAGAAAGGTCCCATAAAGTCGAGTCCCCACACATCAAAAATTTCACAAACAAGAATGCCATTTTGTGGCATTTCGGTTTTGGAAGAAATATTACCTGATCTTTGGAAAGCGTCACATGTCTTGATAAGACTTTGGGCGTCTTTGTAAATGGTTGGCCAATAAAATCCTGAATCAAATACCTTTCGTGCGGTACTAGCGGTACCATGATGTCCTCCGTATGGACGTTCATGACAATGGCGGAGAATTCTTCTTGCTTCACTACCATGTACGCATCGACGGATGAGTTGATCAGCACACATTTTGAAAAGATAAGGATCTTCCCAAAAATAATGCTTTACATCGGCAAAGAATTTCTTTCTTTGATGATGTAGCCATCCTTTTGTGACTATACCGCTAGCTAGGTAGTTAGCATAGTCGGCGTACCATGGCTCTTCTCGGTATTCCACCATTTCCAGGGACTCCGTTGGGAATTTTTCATTGAGTTGCTCGTCCCTGGTTGCCTCCAAAGCTGGGTCTTCCAAGCAGGAAAGATGATTTGCTGCGGTGTTTTCTGCTCCTCTTTTGTCTTTAATTTCAATGTCAAATTCTTGGAGGAGTAGAATCCACCGAATCAAACGTGGTTTAGCATCCTGTTTTTTAAAGATATATCGTATGGCTGCATGATCTGTATAAACTATCGTTTTAGAAAGAACAAGATCAGAACGAAATTTATCAAAAGAAAATACCACGGCTAGTAATTCCTTTTCTGTTGTTGTGTAATTTTCTTATGCATCGTTAAGTGTTTTACTAGCGTAATAAATTGGGTGAAAATGCTTATCTTTTCTTTGTCCCAAGACGGCTCCAACTGCAAAGTCACTTGCATCACACATGATTTCGAAGGGTAATTTCCAATCAGGCGCTATCATGATAGGTGCATTGACTAGCATTTCTTTTAGTGTTAGAAATGCTTGATTGCAATCCTTGTCAAAGATGAAAGGGGCATCTTTTTCAAGTAATTTTGTTAGAGGCCTTGAGATTTTAGAAAAGTATTTGATAAATCGTCTATAAAATCCGGCATGCCCTAGGAAACTTCTGATAGCTCTAACGGAGGATGGGGGTGGTAATCGAGAAATAGTGTCTATTTTTGCTCGATCGACCTCCATTCCTTCGCTTAAGATTTTGTAACCGAGTACTATTCCCTCCGTTACCATGAAATGGCATTTTTCCAGTTAAGGGCAAGGCTAGTTTCCTCACATCGGGATAGCATTCGTTCAAGGTTATCGAGGCATTTGTCGTATGAATCTCCAAAGATAGAAATGTCGTCCATGAAGACTTTCATTATCTTTTCAATCATGTCATGGAAGATGGCCACCATGCAACGTTGAAAGGTTGCGGGGGCATTACATAGACCAAAAGGCATGCGTCGATAAGCAAAAGTTCCATAGGGACATGTGAATGTTGTCTTTTCTTGGTCTTCGGGTGCTATTGGTATTTGAAAGTAACCTGAAAAACCATCTAAGAAACAATAAAATTTGTGACAGGATAATCTTTCTAACATTTGATCAATAAAAGGCAAAGGAAAGTGATCTTTCCTTGTAGCCTCATTTAATTGACGATAATCTATACATACTCTCCATCCTGTGACGGTTCTTGTTGGTATTAATTCATTTTTATCGTTAGTTATTACCGTCATACCTCCTTTCTTTGGAACTACTTGGACGGGACTTACCCAAGGACTATCGGAAATTGGGTAAATGAGCCCGGCGTCAAGTAATTTGATGACTTCGTTTTTAACCACTTCTTGGACATTTGGATTTACTCTATGTTGTGGTTGTATTACCGATTTGTTGTCATCATTCATTAAAATTTTGTGCGTGCACATGGAAGGGCTTATTCCTTTAATATCTACAAGCTTCCAAGCGATCGCATTTTTGTGTTTTTTCAAAAGTGTAATTAATTTTTCTTTTTCTAAACTAGTTAATTTTGACGAAATAATTACAGGTAATTTACCATCTTTGTCTAGAAAAACATATTCCAAACCTTTTGGAAGTTCTTTGAGCGCAAGAGATGGGTCTTTAGGAGACTCCTTATTTGGTTGCTCATTTTGATCAAGAACCACAAAGGTTTGTTCTATGGCGACCTCTTCTTCAACAAAGTGGTCAATTTCTTCTCTTGTATCGGGTTGTTCATCTTCATCTTCAATTAGGGGGTCATTATTGCCGAATGGATATTTAATTGAACGCTCAAGATCGACACTCTTTTTAAATGCCCATAATTGAATAGATAGATTGTTGTACTTCCGATTTTTCAAGGCATCGTGAGTCTTTACAAAAGGTCGTCCTAACACTAGAGGAGCGTCATCAAGGATGACAAAGTCGGTTGGGATTACCATTTGATTTGTTTGGACCAAGACATCCTCAACTACCCCTATTGATTTTATTATTTTCCGATAGAAAAATGGGTATTTGAAGTGGAGAAAAATCACTAATACTTAATTTTTTGAAAATGTAGTTTGGCATTATATTAACACAAAGATCTTTATCAATTGTAATATTATGAATGAAGGAATTTTGAAAAAAACATGGAACCGGTGTAATGTTAATTTCAAATGGATCTTCTTTTATTAGCCAAGTTTGATCATTTGTTAACTTAATGCTGACCGTTTCGTCAATTTTAGTGTTAGTGTTTAACTCTTTTAAAAACTTAGCATGAGTGGGTATTAAAAAATGATTTTCGAAAGAAGGTGACAAGAGGTTAACTTCTTTAAAATTAGACTCTTCTTGAATTTTAACGTTGTCGGACTCACCTTTTCCGTTGTTTAACTCATGTGTCGGCTTTTCACTTATTTGTTCTTCCATTTTTACATTTTCAACTATCTCTTCATTATTACAAGTTAATTCTTCCCTTGCGCGGGACTCCTCTTCCCTTGCGCGAGATTCTTTTATGCAGCGCTCGATAGTTTTAATGCGTTCGATTATCTTATCGGCTATGTGGGTGATAGAGTAAGGATCTGGATCTTCAAAGCTTGAATTCGGAAGTTCGATCCTTGGCTCCTCATAATACTCATATGAAGTAGATGGTTCACACCATTGTTCCTCATTGTAAGTATATGATGGATAAGGGTCGTAACTTTGTTCTTCATAATACTCATATGAGGTGGGTTGTTCACGCCATGGTTCCTCATAATAAGCATATGAAGGTGGAGGCTCATATCTTGGTTCCTCAAAGTATGAGTATGAAGGCTCATACCTTGGTTCATCAAAATATGAGTATGAGGGAGAAGGTTCATACCTTGGGTCTTCATAGGATGTGTATGAAATGGACGCCTCGTACCTGGGCTCCTCATAGTAGGTGTATGAAGTGGATGGTTCAAAGAGGTCACAATATTGTACCGAGTGAGAGTTACCACAAATGGTGCAATAGTCTTCTCTATAATCATCCTCCTCATAGGTGTAGTTGTAATCTCCTGAGTATTGATCCATAAGAATCACTCATCAAACCACAACAGAGTCTCAAGACCGGAAAACAAAAATAAAAACGGGAACAGAGGCTAGACACGGCCCCGTGTTCAGTGAGCACGGCCCGTGTTCAGGTTCTGTATATGGGCGTTTTAATAAAAGTAACTGGTTTTGTACAGCACGGGGGCGTGTTCAGTGAGCACGACCCCGTGTTCAGACTCTGTATCTGGGAGTTTTGTAAAAAATGTGCAGCACGGCCCCGTGTTCAATCTACTGTAAATGCAAAAATTAACTAAAATGCAGAAAATGTGCGCGCGTTTTATAAAGGTTTTGAAAAACTGATTAGGCCGTCGATTTTAAGATTTCTTAAAATCCTTGTGTCCCCGGCAACGGCGCCAAAAAATTGATGTGCGTGTCGTGTTATATATTTTTATGCATATTTTTAGCCCTTTTTAACACTTTAGTCAAGTTTTAAATTTATAAAACACGATATTCTACTAACACTAAACACACATATGGGCAAGTGCACCCATCGTGAGCGTAGTGTAGCATTGGTAAGATACCGAGGTTGTCCAAGGACACAAGAGCTTTTAGTACCGGTTTATCCTCAACGTCTAATCAAATCAAAAGTTTAGAAAAAGGTTTGAATATGAAAATAAAAACTAAAAATGCTGAAAATAAAAATAAAAATAAAAACAGATAGACAAGATGAATCACTTGGATCCGACTCGCCTTTAGCGTAACCTTTGATTATTTCCGCACTTTTGCACTTTTTAAGAGATTATCTTAGTTATAGTAGTAGTCCCCTCTTTTGAAGGTGACGTTACCCTCAACTCAGTAGTTTGAGTCAGCAAGGATACAATCCTAAAGGGTTGGATTATTGAAAGATAATTAATTAAGTTATTAATGCGTAATGTGGTAGGCCCTTCTTTTGAAGGTGACGTTACCCTCGGCTAAGTGGTTTTAGTCAGCAGGGATACAATCCCAAGTAGTCGGGTTAATGTATTAATAGTAGTTTACATATGAGGGGATCAAGCCATTCGCACCCCCGCCATCCAATACCAGTGGGTATTGAAGGAGGTCCTAGTAAGCTTGACCCAGGTCCTTGCAGGATCTATACACTGAGCAAGGCAAGAACCTTACCAAACCATTCCCTTAACTCCCGGCCAGGTAGCCAATATATCTCTATATAGACCGTAGAGATATGAATGGTGTAAATCTTTTATTTTATATAGACAGTAAAATAATGCCAAGACACCACGGACAAATGATAAGGAAGTTTCACCTTCAACATAAGAAACTAGTTATTAAAGTCATTAATACAAATCCAAATAAAAAGTGCAAAAAGATTAAAAATAAAAAGTATTACACTAAATGCTTGTCTTCACCAAGTAATGTAAGAGACTTAGGCAAACATGGCCTTTGATTGTCAAGAAGTCTTACTATCAATCTTGGATCCCGAGACTAGTACACACACTCTATGATGGATGATGGATGATGGTGGTGGATGTGGGTGTTGTGATGGTGGTGGAGTGTGGGTGAAGTGGGAGAGAGGTGGTTTGCCAAGGGATGCCTTCGAAGTGAACCAAGCACCTCTATTTATAGCCTGCACAGAAGCCCGGACACGGCCCCGTGTCCATTGAGCACGGTCCCGTGTCCATCCACTTTCTCTTTCTTCATTAAATGCAGTTTGTCTACATTAGTTAACCACGCCGTGTCCGCTGGGCACGGCCCCGTGTGCAGAAGCGTATCTGTACTATCAAGATTTGCTTGGATTTTGCGAATCTTAGCATTGACCACGGCCGTGTGGAGCTGGGCATGCCCCCGTGTTGGGGAATAGAAGCTTCTACGCTTTTGTCTTTTCTGCAGACACTTGGGTACGCCCCCGTGTCCGCTGGGCATGGGGCGTGTTCAACCTTCTGATGTCTTGTTTTTGCTTGGGAAGATGCTGTCGAGGGGTCGGGCATGCCACGCTTATTCCTTTTCTTGTGTTTATGTTAGATTTAGCTGTATTTTTGCTTCTTTTGTTCATTTGAGCTCATTTAATCCTGAAAATACAAAAGGAAGACAAAACCACACTTTTTCAAACATTAGTACTAAAAAGGGTTAGTTTTATGCCTCATTTGATGTAATTAATATGTTGCATTTTACACACATCACTTACATGGTTGAAGGGGAAAGTTCAAAGAGTGAAAACGACAAGCAAGGGCTGATCATAAACGCCAAATATCCTGGACAAAGGATAAGGGTTAATACAAGCCTTTCTCAAGAAACCCTCTCGTACCTTGAAAAGCTGCTAGTACACTATAGCGATGTCTTTGCTTGGTGCCCGGAAGACATGACGGGTATCCCTTGAAGCATTGCTGAACATGAGCTGAAGATACCACCTGATGTCAAGCCTGTTGTCCAAAAGAAACGAAGTCTAGCACCCGAAAGAAGCATGGTAGCATGCCAAGAAGTAGAAAAGCTTGTCTCAGCTGGAATTCTCCAGGAAGTCAAGTATCAATCCTGGGTTGCAAACCCAGTCATGATTCGAAAGCCCGATAATTCTTGGAGAATGTGCATCGACTTCAAGGACTTGAACAAGGCTTGCCCCAAAGATTGTTACCCATTGCCAGAAATTGACCTTAAGGTTGATTCCCTTACTGGTTACCCTTTCAAGTGTTTTCTTGATGCCTACAAGGGTTACCATCAAATCCTTATGAAAGAAGAGGATGAAGAGAAGACCGATTTTCACACGGATAAGGGTATCTTTTGCTATCAAAAGATGCCTTTTGGCCTTAAAAATGCGGGTGCAACCTACCAACGCCTGGTTGACAAAGCTTTTGCAAGTCAAATTGGTAGAAACATGGAAGCATATGTCGATGATTTGGTAATCAAAAGAAAAACAGAATACCAAATGCTTGACGACATACAAGAAACTTTCCAAAACCTAAGAAAGGTCAACATGAAACTCAATCCTGAGAAATGTTCATTTGGGTTTGCAGAAGGTAAATTTCTAGGGCATATTGTGGGAAAGCAAAGCATAAAGGCCAACCCAAACAAAGTCAAAGCTGTTCTTGAAACCAAACCCCCACGAAGCAAAAAGGAAGTGGAAAGTCTGAATGGAAAGCTTGCAGCCCTGAAGCGTTTTACCTCAAAATTGGCTGAGAAATCTTTACCCTTCTTTAAAACGCTTAAAGGGTGTTCTGACAAAAAGGATTTCAAGTGGACTGAAGAAGCAGAGGAAGCCTTCAACCAGATGAAGCAACACCTAGCTTCACTTCCAGACATCGCAACCCCGAAAACAGGAGAGCTGATCGCTGTCTACCTTTCGGTTGCTGAAGAAGCAATAAGTGCGGTTTTAACCATCGAACGAGACAAAGTTCAGGTACCCGTCTATTTCTTCAGCTAAACTCTAAAAGCGGCGGAAACGTCAGGGAGTGTTGTAACAGAATCATTGTTTCACAACACATGGATTGAAGTTTCATTTTATTGAATCAAGTTTATTACATTGTCTTGAAATCAGAAACTAAACATGAACAATTGTCTTTCATTGTTATTAAGTCACTAAGGCCTCGTCCATTCCTATGTGAGCATGCATAAATATCATCATCAAACATCATCAACTATGTTACCCGAAACATATGTGAAAATACATTAGCATAAAAATGCCGGCGAGTACATAGGTTTTTGTGTGAGTGTCAGATTCATGGCTCGTTTATATGTTGAAATAACTCGAACATCTTCGTTAATCGATATTAGAAAACCTAGTTTTTTGTAAAATGTTTGTATTGTAAATTCAATAACCAAGTCAAAACAGATTAGTTATAGTTTATAAAACCTCGATGCCATGAATCTTAACTCAAAACATTTGTTTATGTAAACCCAGATCGTAAATCGTTTTTGTAATAAAACTCGATTGGTTTATATTGTTAGAAAAACCTTGTAATGTAACTTTGTTTTGAAAACATTTGCCCAAGTGATCTAAATAACGCAACGATATATAATGTGTTAAAAGTACTTATATATAGGAAGTACCAGCGGCGTATCCACCATGCTTTTATCACATTACACCCGCCCCGTTACCTAATCACTTCCATAACCCAATCGTTTAATAGTTCAAATAGTTCACATAGATCAAATAGTTCCAATGGTTCAAATAATTCACATAGATCAAATAGTTCCAATGGTTCAAATAGTTCACATAGATCAAATAGTTCCAATGGTTCAAACAGTTCAAATAGTTCAGATAGTTTAATATAAACCATAGCATTTATTTAGAAAACTCGAAATCGTTTAGCACATATGAATCTCCCCAAAACAGTTTAAAACGCTAAAAGAAGGGAACTATGTACTCACTTGAGAATGCTTTGAAGTCTTGAATAACAACCAAGCAATGCTAGAGGGATCACGGAATCAATCGGCACCTAATATAGGTAACTACGTTAATAAACTGGTCCTAAATCGGAAGATCAGATAGAATGAGGTTTCGTAAACCAAATGAGTATAGGAACTCATGTAATATGGTTTAACAAAGCCTATATTCTAAATCAGAACCTATCCTAAGTGCTTACGACCCATTACGACTCGTTTAGGTAGCTTACGCTACTTTAACGCGTCGTTCGCGTAAAACGCGTTTGGAGACGCCTAACTAGTCCTATGACAAGTATTATATGCCTTAACATGTCTAATAGTGTTGCCTAACCAGTTTAGATACCAAAATTTAGGTTACATATGCTTAAAATGAAAATATGCGTAAAAAGGGCATTTTGGTCATTTTCCTAAGGCATATAAATTACCTATCATACAACTAACTAAACGAAGTGACCATAAGGTATAACCTCGGAAGGTTATTCGCTATACAATTATGGTCACAAAATGTGTTTGGTCAAATCCTAATGATCGACCAAACGGGTCGGGTTCGAAAGTCTAAGCGGTTGTTTAGACCGCTTATCTTACGACCCTATATAAGCACTAAACTAAAAGTGACGAGCTAAACATGTTAAAACATGTTTAACTAAGTTAGAAAACAAGTTTGATATCAAAACAAAGGGTTTGATACCCAAGAATAATTT
Source organism: Helianthus tuberosus (assembly GCA_030545235.1). Lineage (NCBI taxonomy): Eukaryota > Viridiplantae > Streptophyta > Magnoliopsida > Asterales > Asteraceae > Helianthus > Helianthus tuberosus. The sequence continues at coordinate 95,531,001 of CM060373.1, forward strand.
GGTTGCAAAATACGCATAAACGCGTATTTTGACCGAAACTATGACTTGTCACTATGCCTAAATAACGTGGTAATTAGTAGGTATACTCACAAGGGACTATAACCATTGTGATTACGCTCACGTTGCGAAGTTCAAACGAACTTCATGTTGACCAAAGACTGGTCAAAGCAGAAAGTCAAACACCGTTTGACTTTCATGCTTAAAAACTCATAAAAGCATGAAAGAAACTTACAAAGGGTCCAAACTAGGAAGATTTGACTCAAAACACTCAGGTATGAAGCCTCACAAGGGAGAGCTTCAACTTAGAGCAGAAGTGAGTTCAATTGTGAGGAATGAGGGTTGAATTGGTGGGTATTTATAGGAATTCAAGAGCTGTTAAGATTGTTTCTCAAACTTTGAGCTTCAATCTGGACCATCCATGTGTGGCACATTGTTTTGTATACAATAGGAGCCTAAATACCAGTCCATAGAATGAAGAAACCATGTATAAAAACCCAGAAACCAGCTGCTGATTGAAGAAACTGATTTTTGCAGACCTGATGGTCTGTCGTGGGCCGCGTAGGAAATGGGCAAGGCTTACGCGCCCCTCCTAGCATAGTTTGGCAGATTGTCAAGTTTAGTCCCTACAGGCCTGAAACTTGGTTTTTGATGCATTTTTGACACGTTTAAGCCCCGTTAACCCCATTTCAAGGCTCTAAAATGAAGTTAAAGTATAGGGAACTTAAAATATGCTCAAAAACATCTCGGATTTCAGTTTGTTTGGTCGTACGGTTGCGTTGTTCGGTTAATTACGACGAAAACTCGAACGGACGCAAAAACGATCCAAATTGCGCGACGAATGGTATTTTTGCATTCCAATCACTAAAATAAAATATTTTAATGATTACAAAAATTTTTGGGTGTCCGGATATGTTCAGAACGTAAAATATGCGCGAAAATTCAAACTTATGCACTTTTTGACGCTTTTAGTCCCTATTGATCGAATAAGTTTATTTTCGCATACCAAACCCCTCAAAGCCTATTTCTAAGCTATGTAAAGGATATTTAGAGTATGTTTAACTTATGATCAAGTTCCGGAATGTTCGCTACTATACAAATCGGCATAGTTTCGCAGTTTGACATAAATAGTCCCTGCGATCGAATAAACTTGTTTTCAACACACCAAACCATCCAAAACTTATTTTTAAGTTATGTAAGGGTTATTTAAGGTATGTTAAGCCTATGTCACTATTCCGGAGTGTTTGTCACGTTAAAATGATTACGTTAATGCATCAGTTCACGTATAACTTTCCAGAAAGCGATTTAAAGCTCGAAATTGAACAAGAATTGATATGTGCAAATGATACACATATTTATACAAATTCAAAGCATGAAACACAATATTTCATTGGTTTGGTATTTGTATGATGGTCAAAGAGGCACAGATGTCACAAGAAACTTTCTCTAGCCCTAGTCCAAACGGCTAGAAGGCTTCGAAGGTATTTCCAAGCACACCCAATACAAGTGGTCACCGACCAACCCATCAAGAGTGTGCTTGAAAAACCAGAAAATTTAGGGAGATTAGCCAAATGGGCTATGGAACTAGGTGAACACAAAATCACCTATGTTCCAAGAAAAGCTATCAAAGCCCAAGTCTTGGCTGATTTCATTGTGGAAGTCCCAAAGCAAGCCATCACGGAAGTTAACACAACTACCGCTGAACCTTCTGACCTTGAAGCCTGGAAGCTCTTTACCGATGGAGCTTCAAGCGTTGAAGGGTCAGGAGTTGGGCTCATTTTAATCAATCTTGAAGGTCTAGAATTTACATACACTCTTCGACTTGAATTCCAATCCACAAACAATGAAGCTGAATACGAAGCATTGATAGCTGGTTTAAGGATAGCCAAGGAGATGAATGTTCAAAAGCTTCAGGTCTTCACAGACTCGTAGCTTGTGTCAAGCCAAGTCAATGACAATTATGTTGCAAAAGAGCCCAACATGAAGAGGTATAAAGAAAAGTCCAAGGAACTGATGAACACGTTCCAAACATGTACCATCAAGCAAGTCCCAAGATCTCAGAACAAGAGAGCCGATACCTTGAGCAAACTTGCCTCTCTCACCTTTGCCCATCTTACCAAAAATGTATTGGTGGAGGTATTGAAAACTCCCTCGATTCAAGAATTGGAGGTTCAAGATGTAATCACTGAAGAAGGCCCCAATTGGATGACTCCTATCAAGAAATTCCTCAAAAACGGTGAGTTACCCGGTGACCAAACAGAGGCTGAAAGGGTTAGAATTAAATCTAGGCAGTATGTGTTGCAAGGTGAAATCCTCTACAAAAGGGTTACCTTGCACCATTACTGAGATGTGTTGGCCCGGAACAAAGCCGGTACCTGGTCAGAGAGGTTCATGAGAGGATATGTGGAGCTCATTTTGGAGCAAGAACGGTGGTTGCTAAGCTAATGAATCTCGGGTATTTTTGGCCTTCCATGCACCGAGACACCACCGAGCAACTAGGAAAATGTGAAGCTTGTCAAATACATGCACCGGTGCCCAAGAGCCCCAAACATGATCTTGTACCGATATCTTCAGCCTGGCCATTTCACAAATTGGGAATGGATATTGTTGGCCCATTCCCACCGGCCAAAGGAGGACTAAAATTTTTACTGGTGGCCATAGATTACTTTACCAAGTGGCCTGAAGTCAAACCACTTGCAAAAATCACGGGCAAACAAGTCATTGACTTCGTTTGGGAAAACATCATTTGTCGCTTCGGGCTGCCGGGAGTGTTGGTCACGGATAATGGGAAACAATTTGCTGAGAAGCCTTTTAGCACTTGGTGCAAAGAATTCAGAATAACTCAGGTATTCAGCTCAGTTACATACCCACAATCCAACGGCCAAGTTAAAAGAATGAATCGGAGCATTGTTGAAGGAATCAAGACCCGATTGGGAAGGCATGAAAACAATTGGCTCGAAGAGTTGCCAAACGTTCTATGGGCTATACGAACAACGGAAAAAACAAGCCACAAAAGAACACCTTATAGCTTGTTGTTCGGATCAGAAGCTGTGATTCCATCTGAAATAGGAGTTGTGACTCAAAGAACACTCAACATGGATCTCGAATCTAACAACAAAGAGACCATGTTGAACTTATAACTCCTCGAAGAAACACGCGATCAAGCTGCTCAAGAAGCCAAGTACAAACAAAAAATGGAAGCTTACTACAACACAAGAGTCAAGCATGAACGCTTCAAGCCAGGAGACCTTGTACTTAAAAACAATGAGGCTAGCAAAAAAGAGAATCAAGGAAAACTTGGCCCAAAGTGGGAAGGGCCATACACAATCCTTGAAGCCCACAAGGGTGGATCCTATAAACTGGCCGACGCGGAGGTTAAAAAGCTTCCCAGACATTGGAATGCCAAGACCCTTAAAAGGTTCCATGTCTGATCAAAAGAGTTTTGTTTGTATTTCAAGAGTTGTCCCAGGCTCCCTTTTTTGTAAAACAATATCTCTTGAATGAATGATGATGTTTTATCAAATTTGTCTTTCTATCCTAAAATCAGGATGAGAACATAGCAAAAAACTCCATGGCAAGGGCCATGTAAGGGGATGAGCTCCCAGGCCACATCGCTCAATAGGTTCAAGGGTTAAATGAACCTATATAAGGGGTGAGTTCCTAAATCAATACAACTCCATGAGACTTATAAAATTATCAAAAAACAAACTTGTCTCATAGACGGGTCTGAGCAGCCTTCACCAAATGTTCCTTAAGCCTTAGAAAACTTATAAGAAAACAAATCATAATCAACAGGCTTATGAACCAAAATCAAACCAAGGAAAGTGATAGATAGGATAGGTGCTATGTCTTCTTATTAAAAATTCCAAGGCTAAGTGACTGCGGCACTGACCCTTTAAGGTATAAAAAACATAAAGACAACACAAACCCAACAAAGACAATCCCACAAACATAAAAACAGTCGCAGGGGCAAAACAACAACACAATAATAAAAGGTTGTATACAACTCGAAATCAAAAATACAAACCAAAGCACCAAGTCACAAAATAAGGCAGCAACCGGAAGCCTCGAAGGCTTCAAGCTACAAGTCTCTCACAAAGCTGCCTTACAAAAATATATAACTACATTTAATCACAAGGCATGTAATAGAAAGATAATAGCATAACATAAGAAGCCTTAAAGGCTTCAAGATGTTCAAACAAGTCATAACCAAACCTTAATGGTTTGTAAACATAGAAATTGTTCAAATAGCCACTAAGGCTAACAACCATCAACAGAAACCTTAAGGGTTTCTTCAAAACCTAAATTGTTTTAAAGGAAATACAGACCATGAAATTGTTTTAAAGTGCTAAGAAAGCTACGAATGTATTGTTCAAACACCAGAAGGAGGCTTAGAAGCCCCAGAACCATTACCTTTAGCCTTCTTGGCCTTCTTGGCCTTCAAACCACCATCATCACCAACTGCTGAACCTTCGAGGCTTGTGTCCTTGGAAGCATCGGGATCTTCTGAAAAGGTCTCCTCACTATCCCCCGAACGAGAATGCTTCTTGGAAAGGGAATCAAGCACTTCAGCACAAACCTTCTCATTTAGCCCAGCCGGTTTCAACTCCTCTAAGACTGAAAGAGGTTTATCAAAACAAGTTGCAACTTGACTTACATATGGGTAAGTCAACCTCTCCATCTACTGAACAGACTCCTTAAAAACCCCGGAAGCTTCAGGACGAAACATAGGAGACTGTTCCAAGGCCTGACCAGACTCGTGAAGTTTAAAACTAGCAATAAGGCCCTGATGTTTCCCCAAGTTCAGCAGTTTGGTGTAGACCTCTCCAAGAGCAGAATTGAACTCATTGGAATGAAGGAGATAGGTAACAACCTGGTGAAAGCCTTGCTCAATGAGGCACTGGTTATCGCCAGTGGCTTGAGCAACCAAAGCCTTCAAACCTTCCTTCTCTTCGTCAAAGGCTTTCTGTTGAACATCTAAGGCTTCCCTATCAGCCTTCAACTTCAACTGGTTAGCTTCAAAACTTTTCTTGAGATCATTGATTTCAATCTGATGCCTCATTGTCAACTCTCCAACTTTCTTCACCCAAACCTCCTCCTTTTTAGAGAAACCCTCAACCTCCTTCTTCATCGTAGCCATAGAGGCTTTCAATTTATCCTTCTTCTTGGTAGCTTCCTCATACTCCTGCATACCTTTCGTAAAACGAGTAACACCCTCAACCAATAGGGCCGAAAGGTTGCAGGAACTTAACATCAACCTTGAAATGAAATGATCAGCCTCCATCTCAGAAACAGCATTTCGGACACCAGGGGGAGCGAAATGAGCCAACACATCTGCACAAATGGCAGGATCCTTAAAACTGTCCCCAACTTTCACACCCCAGCTGGGAACATAAACCTCCTCAGCTTCAGGCTCCTCCAAGCCTTCAACACTTTTACCTTATGAACCCTGGATAGCAGGCACAACACCCTTCTTAACCAACTTTTTCTTTTTACCAGAAACCACCAACTCTTTTTCCTTACCCTTCTCCACACCACCCTCAGCAACCTGCTCCACAGAAACCTCGATGTCATCGCTAATGTCAATAGCCTCTTAGCCAGAGGTTTGGTCAGCACCTTTTAAATGACGGTTTGAACGACGGACAGAAACCTTGGAACCCGGAGCCTTCATGAAACCTTTAACATTTGGAACATTCACATAGCCAGAACCCTCGAACCTATGCTCAGATCCCCTATCAACTGCATCTTCACCAGGTGTGGCCGCAGCATCCCCAAACACAACATCGGAAGTGGCATCGCCCTTAATAAAATCAAGGGCAGACATAGCTACAAAACAAACACAAATAAAGGGTATAATCAAACTAAAAATAAGAACACAATTGCACAACAAGACAAATGCATACCCAGCCTGTCTCTCATAAGCACTGGATCTCGATCAGGTTTGTCCCACAACTTACTAAGGCCCAATAACACCAGTAAGGGTTCATGAAAGGGACGAAGCCTTGAAGGACACTCCCTGAGAGTTTCAAGAAAGCGAGTATTTATCTCAAGAGCAGAGGGTTCAGGTTCATTCAGAATGGCATCCGGATGTCTCCAAACAAGTTTAAAAGGAACAATTTCATCGGAGACCTAGAAAAACCGGTCTTTCCAAACACCAAGACTGGAAACCATGGACGAAACTAAACAAGTGTCAAGTGGCCGATCGAAAAAAGCAATGGAATGACAAAAGGGTTGGATCATATCTAGAAGCCCGGCACAGAACTGCAAAATGCAGAACCCTAGCCAGACCCTGGGGGTGGATCTGGCCAAACGATACACGATAATACTCTATGATATTCAAAACAAAGTTCGAGAAAGGGTGACGGAGGTTCGAAAATTCAAAATGGTGACAATAGATGGCAACAGAACCAGGGGGCATTGGTCGATCGAAACATCGCATCCCGGTCCAACCGGTTTAAACCTCAACCCAATCCCCCATTCTAAACAAAAAAATTCTACTTCTTCTTTTCTTAATCCAGAAAATGATTTGGCTAAGTATTTACGAGCACCCATGCTAAAAGAAAATAACCAGAAAAATAGAAATCGGAACTAACCAGGAAGAAGAAAAGGGAAGAAACTTGAGAGGAAATGTATGAAAGATTATTTTCTTCTAAGCGATAAATATAAATTAATGAAACGAAAAACGTTATAATTACACGGAGGGTTATTAAAACCGCCGCCTGACACAAAAGAAACTGCCAGTAGTCATATCAACTGTCTTGTCAAAATTCAAAAATCAAAAAGCTCAACCGCTTTCAACCTTTCAACCTTTCAAGCCTTGAAGCCTTCAAACAAAGTAAAACAAATGTACAAAAAGTCAGAAGTATTTATGCTTACACCCAAAAACCTCTGACTTGGGGGGCTGATGACGGGGGTAGCTTAAACCTCAATAAAATGACTGAGAATTCATGATAGCTTGAAGGGTTAAAAGGTTCAAAGGTTTAAAGCCCGGGAACTAAGCTAAGACAGCACGTGTACAGTAATCAGTCACTTCACTGATTACTTGAACAACTCTCCCAGCCGCAAAAGCAAAACGTGTGCACAGGGTGTAGTCTTTTATCCGTAGGTCCAAACGCTTCAACCCCTAAAAGGGTAAGTCCTCCACTGCAAGCAGGGTTCACTGGTCAAAGGTTTCCCCTTTGAGCAATCTCTTCCTCTCTTGGGATCTCTGATCATTCTTCCTGTCTCTCGAGCACTTGTTTCATACAAGTCTCTTTTCTTCACATTCAACACACACAATCTGATTGCTCTTGCATCCAAGGCTGAACACCCTTCAGGCGAAGATCTTGAACAAACAAACAACAAACATAACTAGTGAACCTCTCTCCACGTCTTGCAAACGTGGGGGACCCCACGACTTGCGTTAGGCAAACCGGAACCCTCCAAGCCTTTTTCCTAACCAGATTAATCACTATCATTGGTCTTGTATTTGTTGTATCAACAACTATAAATTTGTTAAAAGTCTTGTATACCTTACAATCATTATACATCCATCTTATGACTCATAAACAAATATCAAATATAAAAACATTATACATCCATCTTATGTTCATTTAAGATGAAATACTGGGGAATATATAACAACCTATTGTTTATGTATTAATTATATAGATTTTTTTCAAATAGGCTTAGGGAGTAAGGGTATAAAATATAAATACATTAGTTCCAAGGAAACATTATATCTGGGCGTGGAGCTATAAGGTACATCAGAGAACCGATCATGCTGCGATACTCCGTGACATCAACATTCTCTCATGTTGGATCATGATTAATGTTATGATTGTGAGCTAATGGCGTACTAGCGATTGATGTTTCCGTCATTTTGAATTTAGTTAGAATGTCATTGACGTACTTTGTCTACTAAATAAAAATACCCATTGTTAGTTGATCCACCTTCAACCCTAGGAAAATTTTCATCTCGCCCACTGAACTCATCTCGAATTTTTGTCGCATCACGACCTCAAATTCTTTCCATAACGCGTCGTTTGTTGAACCAAATATAATGCCGTCCACATAAATCTTTACAATCAGTAAGTGGCTGTCAGTCTCTCGTGTAAAGAGGGTGCAATCTACTATTCCTTTGATAAATTTATTATCTAGCAGGTGCTGAGACAATGTTTCATACCAAGCACTTGGTGCTTGATGCAGACCATATAAAGCTTTATCCAGAAGTTACACTTTGACTTTGTTGTGTGGATCAACAAACCCCGACAATTTTCTCACATAGACTTCCTCTTTAACCATCCGGTATAAAAATGCAGACTTGACATCCAACTGGTACACTTTGAACCCTTTCCAAGAAGTGAAAGCTAAAAATATTCTCATAGCTTCAAGTCTCGCCACTGGATCATAAACTTCTATGAAATCAATATCGTCATATTGACAAAAACCTTGCACAACCAACCTGGCTTTGTTTTGAAAATCACACCTCTATCATCTCGCTTGCATTCGAATACCCACTTGGTGTTGATCCTTTTATGATTATCAGGCAAATCAACCAGCTTCCAGACTCCCAATTTCTCAAATTGTAGCAACTCCACCTGCATAGCATTTACCCACCTCTCCTCAGTCAGTGCCTCTTTGTAATTCTTTGGCTCGATTTGAAAATTATAACATTAAAGAGAAAATCGATCTTGCAACGGAGCCACTTGAGTGAGGAAACAATTTAAACCCTGATTAATCTAACTTCTCGTCTTCATTCAAGTTTGTAATTCACCGATAATATTCTCAGAAGGATGTTATGACAAAGATCTTGGCATAACTTCATTAAAAACACCTGTTACAGTCTCCAAATTGGGTAAATTTGATCAACTTCATCTTGCAAAACATTGGAAGTAGCATCTTGAACACCATAATTTTTTTGTTGAGCCTCCGGTTCAAAATAATTTCATCACTGGATGTTGAGCCATCGTCGTTATCGTGCGTTGCTTCCGGTTCAGAATCATCATCTGATTGATTAAAATTTGGACCAGCATCATTCACAATCGGTGCTTCTGAATTGCTGGTTCCTAGTTCATTTTGACTACTTGGTCCTGCCTCTGCAACCACTTCTATAGACTGTTGTGTTGTTATGACAATAGGTCTTGGAGTCTGTTCTTGAGAGAAAGCTTGTTGATGTTGATATAATAAATCAAGTTCCTCTTCATTCGGTTCATTAGATAGATTAAAATATTTCCAAATATTTTCATAGTCAAACATCCAATCGTCTAGAGGGTTTCTGCGTCGTAGAAGTGTATTTTTGACAGTCTACATGCTGAGCTTGCATAATGCGGTTAATGCTCGGAAGATAAACGCGTCGTAATGGACTAGCATAACCCACAAAGAATCCATCTAATGATTTCGCTCCAAATTTACCTTCAGGATCAATTACTGTGCACAACGACCCAAATGGTTGTAACCATTGAAGATTGGGTTTCCATTTGTTTATTAGCTAAATGCATGTCTTTCCATACTTTTTCACTATTAAAATGCGATTCAACGTATAACAAGCAGAAGCTATCGCTTCATTCTGGAAACTGACTGCTAGCTTAACATTGTACGTGCTGTCACGATCAAAGTACAATTCTTCCTTTCTACTACTCCATTTTGTTGAGGAGTATATGGCACACTGAACTCATGAAGAATCCCCTTTTCGTTGCAATACTCAGGTATTCTATTATTTTTGAACTTTGTCCTATTATCACTTTGAATTCTATAGATAGGCAAATGATACACGTTCTCTAACTTCTTGAACAGGATCATAAGATAGTCAAATGTTTCGTCTTTTTTTAAGAACATTACCTAGGAGAAGCTTGAGTAATCATCGGTAACCACTACGCAATATGAATCTCCAGTTACACTTTTAACGTTGACGTGCCCGGATAGTTCCATAGGCAACCTCTCCAGCAGTAATTTGATTAAATTGAAAAACTTTTTCGGATGTGACCTCTTGTGTTGTTTGCCCTTTTTACAATTCACATAGTCATCAGTCAAATGAAAACTCTTAACATATATACCCTCAACTAAGTTGTTACGCACCAGATAATTCATTTCGCGTAGATGAATATGGCCCATCTTTCAATGCCACATAATTGATTCCTTCTCGGTAGCCTTTGTGACAAAACATTGTGCGGTCTTTGTAGTTGTGGTTGTTGTGCACTTATCTAGGACATGCAGATCGTTCTCTCTCGGTGCACACATTAATATCTACTCCACAGGAATAATAAACCCTGCTTTCAAAATGATACACTCTCTATCTGTAAAATAAACTGTAAGTTTCTTGTCACAGATTTGTGAAACAAATAGAAAATTGTTCTCTATTTCTGCTATGTAGTTCACTTTGTCAAACGATACGGTTCCATTTCCAAGAGTACATTCGCCAATAATTCTACCACCCTGATTTCCTGTAAACCCAACACACCCGCCTTTAATTGGTCGTACATCATAGAGTAAGGCAAACATCTAGATTTTGTGCCTAGAGGCTCCACTATCGATGATCCACTTTAAGTACCTCGGGAACCCCTGCACATGCATAAATTACTTTAACAGGGAAACCCAAGCCTTCACGGTCTTGGGTGCAATAACGTTTGCATCACTAACCAACTCACTTTTAACCTTAGTTTCACTTTCATTTTTGACAACTTCAGAAGTATCCATTTTCTTTTAAACCCTTTTAAATGATTCCGATTTTAATTTGGGAAAAAAAAATTTCATCATTAACATTCAAACTCGTACCAGTTTCAACCAATTTTTGTTTAACCATGTGTAGGTCCCTTTCACACGTGGATCGATATGAGATTGACTAATCAACCCAGGGTGCAGAATCCCCTAAATTAATCACATGAATACAGAAACAAGTTATTCAGATGAAGAACGTAAAAATCACTATTGTAGGCCCCTTTCACACGTGAATCGATACGAGATTGACTAATCAACCCAGGGTGTGGAATCCCCTAATTAATCACACGAATACAGAAAAAGTTAATCAAATGAAGAACGCAAAAATCACTTTCAAACTGATAGTTTATTGATTAACCAACATGAATGTTTACAATCAATTCAATACCACAAGAAATCTCTCAGCCACTCTCTGTAGATTTCTCACACACTCAATCTCAGGAGTAACTCTGAGGAGTAACCTAACCCCTAATACAAAAGATGTTTATATACTACATGTTTGCATACTGGGCTTTGGACTGGGCTAGGACATTCTCCAAGCCCATTACAACTCTAAACAAACTACACACAAATGCTAAGCCCAATACAAAATATCCAAAGACTAAACTATTTAACTTTTAAGTTGTTGTCACAGAATATGCACCAATAGACTCCCCATTGACAATAGCTTCATAGTATAACTTTGTCTTCAAAGATCATGCAATCTTTTGGTATTTGGATAGCTTCAGCTACACACGTATTTTGACATCAACAGACTCTCCCTTAGGTGATGTATCCAATCTCCACAAATCTTTAATCATTGTAGTTCAGTGAGCTAGCAATCTCTAATAAGACAACCTCTTCACACATTCTCCACTGCACTCTCAATCTGCACTTCATTTGAGTTATGCACTTCATTTTGATAACTGCCTCACTCTGTTTAGACACACAAGCAAGTATCTCGAAACACCAATAATTGTTTTTTCTCACATTCAAGATTATGGATTCGCTCTAGGATCGATTCCGTAACCGTTGAATGCTTAGAACACGTATCTTGTGTAGAATCCAAGTACGTGTGTAGATTGAACATAAGAAGTGTGAGTGCATATGTCTACCGCTTTCGTCAATCACGTATCATAGCTGAGAAATGATCAAGACAAGGTTTAGAAATGATAAATATAGGTGATAAGTCCATCCGGACGAATGGGAGTCCATTCGGACGGATGGGGAATCGTCCATTCGGACGGATGGGGAATCTTCCATTCGGACGGATGGGGAATATTTCTTAGTTAGCCTTTCTCTATAAATAGGAGTGTCTTGGTTCATTTCATAACTTTTGTAACTCTTAACTCGCTTGAGAGAGAACTTGTGAGAGACTTGATTCAAGGTGCTTGTAACTTTCAGATTATCAATAGAATCAAGATTATATTTACGTTCTTGTTTTTGATCGACTCACGTACACAGATTCCGCACGTGATACGTGATATTCGCAATCATCGGGATTACGAAATCGATACGAAAACGCACATAGAAGTGGTATCAGAGCAGGAGATCGATTACACTGATTCAAGATACAAGAATTCAAGTGATTTCATCAGAATCGGGGCTGAATTTGATCAAAATCATCACATTTCTTCACTTTTTGTACTGAAAACCTCAGATTTACGGAGATTTCACAGTGAGAATCGGCTGATTTTTGAATATAAGGTGTGGTTTGATGTGTTAAACAACCCTACAAAGTTTCAAGTTCAAATTCGGAGTATTTCTTGGTCAATTGTGTGAAAAACCTGCCGAAAAAGGATGTTTTTTCCGCTGTGAACAGTAACATTACAAGCCCATCCGGACCAAATACAGGCCCATCCGTCTGGATTGAAGCCCATCCATGAAACACAAGTCCATCCGGTCCAATCTTGAAGCCCATCCGTGAAATACACCTCCATCCGGTCGAATAGGGAAGAAAAATTATCTCTATTCGCTGAATTGGGTGTCCATCCGCTTGGAATCTGCTCATCCGGTCGAAATAATTTACATCCAGTCGAAATAAACTTTCATCCATCCGAGTGTGAGTGAGATTGAAATCTATCCGTGAAAGTGAAGAGTCCATCAGTGAGTTAGGTCCATCCGGGAACTAGTCCATCCGGAAAAAGGTATATCCATTCGGAATTTTGTTTCATCCAGCTGAATAGCAGATTTGAAGTTCATTTGAAAGTTGTTTATCCGCCCGACTGTGGAGAAGTAAAAATTCCATTCGGTGATTGTCAACTACATCCGGCTGAATCAAAACTAACTGACCATTCGCTGGTTTTGAAGTCCATTCGTTCATCTGTCCAAAAGTCTGAAATAAGTGTTCATCCGTCCGAATAGGCATACATTGTTCATTCATTTGAATTAGTTTCATCTGGCCGAAACTAGATTCAGTCGTGAAACACAGTCCATTCATCAGATAAAGTGTTCATTCACAGTTCTGGTCATTCGCTGTTCATCCGATTTATTTGTTGATGCATTCGCTGATTGGATAAAATTGAATGAATCAAGATTTCATTGATTGTTTGCTAAAAGTGTGTGCATCTGCAGAATTAAGATTCAAACTGCTGCAGAATCAAAGTACATCAGCAGAGTTTAAACTTTCATTCGGCTGAAACAGTGTACATCTGCAGAATTGGTTTGATTGAACCTTCATCCGTAGAAGTTAACTCCTCATTCGCAGAATCAAGTGTGGTTATCCATCCACAGAATTAAGATTGTTCATACAAATCAACGGATCAAGAACATTCTGTCGCAAATCAACATAACCCTACAATTGTCTATCCGCAAATTTCAGATCATTCCTTAGGGTGTTTTAAGTGTTCGATTACAAAATTGTTTAATCGTTTGTTTGTGTGATTACAGGTGATTCGAAGATTTTCAAAATCATGGCGAACGAATTCTACAATGAGTTTTATAATGCCTTCATATCCAAAACATCATCAGCAATGAAAAGCATATCAAATACGATTTCGGAAAGCTTGAATTACCACAACGTGTACGGAAATCATCAAAAACCACTGAGATTAATGAATATCGAGGACTATAATTGGTGGAAAGACTGTTTTGAGGTTTGGGTAAAAGCGTTTGCTTACGATAGTTGGGTAATGTTAAAATTGGGATATACAAAACCAACAAAAGAAGGTGGAATTTTATTAACACTTAATGAATTTACTGAAAAAGATGTAAAAAAATGTTTATGCTGAACAAAAATGATTGCACTGTTATATCAATCTGTTAGAGACGATATTATTTCACTGCTTCATTATGAAGACACTTCAAAAGGTTTATGGGAAGCGTTAAAGAAAAAATGTACGGGTGGTGATGAGATTGTCAAAAACAAATGATGTTATTGAAAAAGGAGTTTGATTTGTTTACATGCCTGAAAGGCGAAAACGTTCATCAAATGATTGAAAGATTTTGCCATTTGAAACTCGAACTTGAAAGGTTTGGTGTTTTCAAAGACAACGAAGAGATCATTGACAAGCAGATCGAAGCACTTCCGAATCAAAACGATTGGCAATACTATGTCATGATACTCAATAACGGCAAAGATACTAAAACAATGAGTCTTGATTGGTTGATCGAAAAGCTTGAAGGCCACAAACTGGAAATACAAAAACAAAACAAAACGGCCAATGCAAATTACCAACAAAATGTTGATTTGTACTACAGAAGAAGCATGCTGTTGAACAATCAAGCATCAAAGACGTCTTTTAGTGCTGGTAGTTCAAATGATTCATCAAAAAGCAGTCTTCCAAAGTATGATTCGGGTTATCATTCATCTGCATCAAATCAGTCAAATCCGAACTTAGTTCAATGCAATATCGCCATAGATCTAAAAAACTCTCAAAGACTGAATGTAGAAGCAGCCAAGCAACAAATGGTATTTCTAGCATCAATTATGGAGTCGTATGGAAGTTTAGTAGCGGGTAAGGTTGGAAACTCGAATATGACGAAAGAAGATTATGATCAGATCAATCCAGAGGAGATGGAGCTGATCGATATAAGATGGTTCATGGCTAGTGTTATGAGGAGAGCACAACGGTTTATGGAGATTATAGGAAGATCATGTCTTGGAGCTGCTGATACAAAGCTGGGATTCAAAAAATCAAAGGTTACCTGTTTCAAGTGCAAACAGAAAGGGCACTTAGAGAGAGTGCACAAACAGGCAAACAGATGAAGTTGTGAATCCGTTTCGGGATGATTATTATCAGCAAGCAATCTACCATCACATCAGCGAGCCGCCTAAGGTGAATCAAAAGAAAATTGGTGAAGGTTCTTCAAGAGATAGAAACCAAGCAATGGTGGCAACTCAAGAAGACGAAGGATTCAATTGGGATAAATACATTCCAAGAGAAAAACATGCGTTGGTTGCTACGGTAGATAATCGATGGCAGAGAGAGTTTGCTCGATATGAACTTAATAAGTTGTATGTTCCTTTTGATGAAGCATAGAGAGCAAACAGATGGGATGCTGAAAGAGAATGCTTCTTAGATCCTCAAGGTAATCTAGTGGTTGATCCTGAGAAGGTGGATTTTGATGCAGCGGTAGCTGTCTTTCCAACCTGTCAACAACTCTATATGAGGAGGTCGATAGAGAAATATTATGAAGAAAATATGTATAAGCGTTTAAAGGAAGTGTTTACACGAGTCTACCAAAGGTGATTGAGTTGGAAAAGAAGAAAGAAGATGTTGAGAAGCTGGTTGAAGAGCTGAAGAAGACAGCAGGAGAAGCTGATGAGAACCATCAGAAGGCTGATGAAGTTCAGAAGCAGACGACAAAAGAATCTAAGGTGCCTGTAACACCTCGAAAATTCACGTCCTATAATGTATTGACACGTGTCATAAGCTTGAACGTGTGAAAGAATACTCTAGAGGGACTAAAGTTGACAAATAAAGAAACTATGTGAATATAAGGGTTCAAAATGTCAACAATGGATAAATATGCCTTACAATAACCCTACAAGATGTTTATACATTCACACGAATGAATCATGGATCATACGAAGCTAAATATGAAAGAAAGTGAGAGATTACAAACTACAGGGGTTAAATGTGTCAACATGTTTAAAGTATACCTCTGAGTGACCTTTTAGCAAACCCGAAGCTTTGTAACGATTAAATATGCTCACTAGAATACATGATAAAAATATCATCAAGTTTCGTTATCGTATGAGAAAGTTATGATCAAATTCGTATTCGAGGGGTTAGATGCGTTAACGATGAAAGTTATGACTTTTCGGGTAATCAAAAGTTAACCAAGGACTTAACAAAGTTGGTATAAGTCTTGGAACCCTTATAAATCAATTTAGAGGGCTTATAATGCAAGAAATAGTGTGAAAACGACGTTTGGAAGGACCAGGGACCAAAAGTGCAAAAAATGAGAAACCTGATGACTAGCTTACGGACCTCAACACCCAGAACGTTGAGGTGCGCAAGACTACTTACGGACCTCAACACCCAGAACGTTGAGGTGCGCAAGGTATGCATCTGGGCATTTTTCAGGATAGCTGCCTGTATAACCGGTTACACCGCCTCATTTGGGTGGTATTCGAAAATCAGGGACTCTCTAGGTGGTTTTTAGCATCCTAGGCACACCTGGGATGATCTTATAACATCACTAGAGTTACATGGCATGATCTACTTGAATTTAAGGGCCTATATAAGAGATGCAAAGTTGCAACATTTGGGCACTTGCATTTGCAACATTCACAACTTACTTTCTGGAGCTCTCTGGTCAGCAAGCAACCTTCCTAGTGGTCCCTAATCATACTTAGGACTTTTGTAAGTGTTCTTAACCCTTCCAAATTCAGTTTAGCTTAGTTAATTAGCTAAAAGTCAAACCATCATAATTAAGGTTTGACTTCGTGATTAATTAATATGTGCTCAGTCAAATCACGAATTAAAAGTACCTATAAGTAGGTATTTAGGTGGGTAATAAACCCTTAAAAGGGTACTCTCTGATTCCCACTCTAACTATGTTAATTGTCGAGTCAAAGCTTACTTTAAAAAGTCAACAGAATGTTTATTTTCAAATTAAAGCATAATTAGCAATGTAGGATACATGCAACCTGTTTGATCATTAATATAACTTGGTAATTAATGTAAGAACATGTCCCAACATGTTCAACTCGACAATTTTCAGTTTAGGCTCGGTTTGGAACCAAAAGTCGCATAGTTTGACCTCTGCTTTGACTTTCAGTTCTGACCTGTTTAAGCCAAGTTTAGAATTGCCTTAGAGCCTTATTTGGACCAGGTTTCATATATGTATAACCCTCGGTGATTATACAACTTGGTTCAATAGTCATCCGATTCACATGCATGTTTCCGTTAAATGCTTAAATGTTGACTATTATGCCCTTTTGTCTATAAAACGTAATTTTTGGAAAAGTAAAAGAGTAGAAACCTTAGTTACTGATTTATAAACTTGCACCTAAAATTTGACACCAGTTTGAGGTCTAGATTAAGAGTTATGCTCATTAGCGTAAATTGAAAGCTTTATGTTAATTAAACGGCGTAATTAGCGTTTAGCCTATTTAAACACACTTTTTGATATCAAACTTTTTACCCACTGAAGTAATATAATATTTTAGGATTTTTGAAGATTTTTATTTAATTTTTGGCTGAGCATAACTTAGAGTTCTAAGTATAATTCGGTTAATGCCGATTTTGCACTTTTAAGCTATAAAATGAGTTTTATAGAACCTTTTGACCCCAAACCTTTTTCTACTGATTTTATTTGATAAATAAAGTATTTTGAGCCTTCTGGAATTATAAAAATATCAGCTTTCCTTTGAAAACCCGGAAATGGCTCCAAATCGCCTTTTTAGGCATTTTTAACGCATAGTATGTATTAAAATTATTTTATACACATAAGGTTTGACACCTACTGATATTTTAAGTAAATTATTATATTTTTATAGTAAGCTAAAGTCTTACACTCAGGTTTCCAGTTTTGACCTTTTAAGCCTATGTGAAATTACCAAAATACCCTTAAGAGGCATAGTTTGGTTATAAAGGATAGATTTCACATGTATATGATACCCTACTGATATAACCTAGTAAATTAAGTATTTTTACTGATTACATCAGACCCGAAACTCAGGTTTATATTTAAACTCTTTTATAACCTTTTTATTGACCAAAATACCCCTACTGGGCGTAATGTGAGTCTAAATCCGTTTTGGGCATAATAGAAGATATCTTACTGATGTCACAACATATTTAAAGCATTTTAACTTAGGAAACTTGCATATGACTCATTTGGTTACTCGTTACGCACTTTTCGCGTTCGGATCGGCGTATGTAACTAGTTTGCATATATTAGCCGAAACGGGTCAAACCATATCATTTTTGTCTCAAATTCCCGGATGTGTTTAAGTTACCCATATTAAACAAGTATACAAGCTTGTCGGGTCAAAACCACATTCTAAATTGGTCTTCGCTTCGTCACGCGTTTGAACCGTATCTTTCTGTAAGACTAACCGGTCTAAGCTTAGGCTTATTTAAAGACCCGTTAGCAATCTAATTGGTTATTTATACCATCATTCCAGACTAGAGCCTTCCGGTAAATGGTACCTATGCTTACTTAAGTGAATACGGCTGAGTTATTAAAATTCTTGCTATTTAAGACAGGAGCTAGCTCAGGTAAATACTCTTAACTTATTTTCCCTATACGGGCTTGGGATACGGTATTATAATAATACCGCTTGGTCGGGTATTGAATGTTTAATCTTATTGTGGTTAAATTATTAAGGTAACCCGGTTTAATCTGTATTGTTTGAAATAAAGACCTTTAGGGGTTAATGACCATGTCCCGGATATCCTTGACATCATTGTGTTATAAAATGGCCATGCCTTATACACGGGGTGTAGGCATACACCTGATAGTTGCATAAGGAAAAACGGTATCTCACTCTCTTGTGGGCCTATACTTGTGGCGTGTCTGTTAATCTGACTCGGTTTCTACATCAGGCCCTGAATGTATAACGAACATGTAAATCTGTATACAAGATTATAAATATAATTGTCCCAAGTTATAAAGAGTTTGTGCTACGTGCATTCAAATCAATTTTATTAAACATTTTCAAAATGAGTCGGTTGAGTGTATTTACCAGTGAAAACTGACGTATTTTCCAAATGGGTTAAGTGACAGGTACTGAACGTAATTGGCTGGAAGCTCAGGGCGTTTATAAGGAATCTTGCAAGTTCTAGGCACCTAAAGTCTGTTGAACAATGTTTATGTTTTAAGATCCACTTGTGGATTCTTTACTTTCCGTTGTAATACTCTGATATTACGTTATAGTCGGATTGTAATAAAATTTATCTTTTGCTTCCGCTGTGCATTCATTTATATTGTGTTGTTTGACTATGATGATATCAACTACGTCACGATACTCCCCACCGGGCCCACCGGTGACACGTGGAAATCTGGGGTGTGACAGGTTGGTATCAGAGCCAGGTTGAGTGAATTAAACACTAGTCTTTTGTGTTTAATCTCAGTTACACAGTTGCAC
Source organism: Helianthus tuberosus (assembly GCA_030545235.1). Classification (NCBI taxonomy): domain Eukaryota; kingdom Viridiplantae; phylum Streptophyta; class Magnoliopsida; order Asterales; family Asteraceae; genus Helianthus; species Helianthus tuberosus. Next base: position 95,550,214 of record CM060373.1, read on the forward strand.
ATTCTTGAGTCTAGACAAGAACATAGGACTAATCCTAATTCGTTTTATTTGTTTCTTTTGTTATTTTCTGATTAGCCCTTGCATGGGCAAGTCATTTCAGTTAGAAGTCCCGTTTTGGGCAACCATGTATTGTTTAAATTTTAATAGGAACGGTTAGATTTAAAATAACATTCCTTTTTTTTATAAGATCTACCATTACAATAAAATGGCAAAATCTAAAAAGGACAAAACCTAGCTCATGTGTCACCTTAAGACAGGGCAAAGATGGTAGTCCCACAATTAGGTTCAGATCCTTGTTAGCATTTCAATTTAGGATTGTTCTGCGTTAAATATTAAAAAGAATCTTAAGGGTAAAACCTAGCCTAAACGTCACTGCGGACAAGGCCAAGATGGTAGAACCTATTCAAGAGATTCAAATCTTTTTCTTAATATCTAAAAGCATATTATCATGCTTGACAAGATGTGACATGATAAAATCACATAAGTCATTCTTAAATGGGTTATTCTAAATTCCCTTATTTATATAATCATCCCTTATGGATGAAGTGCCCACGGGCTATAATTAACGTCCTCTGGACTAAAGACAGTGGTAGCCTACAACTCCCTGTCAAGAAAAGGTAATGAACTTTGATTCAAACCTTAATGCCTTGATTCCATAAATTCTGGGCTTATAAATTAAACTTGTCTACGTGACTAGGCCTTTTGTGCTATCATTAACTTATAATTTAGGATTATGATAAAGATCCTGAACAATTATATATATAGCAAATTAACTAATATGTGTATAAAAAACATGGTTAATAAATCATTTAAAACGATAAAACTGTATAAGCTTCCGTATAAACCTTGTCCGTGTTTGATTTTTATGTAGCAATTAAAGCTACATGGCTAGGTCAGAAGAAGTAAACAGTCATCCCCTGGAAAACCACGATGATGATAGGGTTAATATAACCAGAGGAGAGCTTCGTACACTGATTGATACAGCTGTATCTAAAGCTGTAGAGGAGCAATTTAAGGAGTATAGTGGGACGTATAGTCGAGCCTCATATGTACCCCACTCTAAGTCTGTCCCTAAAACTCATTCAGAGCCTCATAACAAGCCGCCCTCTAAAAAAGAGGAGCCAAAGAAGGATGATGATCGACATTCATCTAATGAACACAGTGTTCCATCCAAGAGGATAGTGTTCGATAACGAACCGCGTACCAAGTCCTGTACCTATAAATACTTTGTTTCCTGCAAACCCCGGGATTTCACTGGGGAGAAAGGAGCAATCGATTGTATGACCTGGTTGGATGAAATGGACACAGTTGTCGATATCAGCGGTTGTGCTGAGAGGGATGTAGTGAAGTATGTATCCCAATCGTTCAAGGGAGAGGCACTAGCATGGTGGAAGGCTCTCATTCAAGCTGCTGGGAAGATCCTACTTTACAACATGTCATGGGAACAGTTTGTTGCTCTCATTATGGAGAACTACTGCCCTCAACACGAGGTTGAGAGGATTGAGTCAGATTTCTTATCATTGGTTATGACAAACTTAGATTGTCAAGCTTACCTCACCAGTTTCAATACCCTGTCCAGACTGGTTCCTTACCTAGTAACACCAGAACCCAAGAGAATTGCTCGCTTCATTGGGGGTTTAGCCCCAGAAATCAAAGCCAGTGTTAAGGCTTCAAGACCTACTACATTCAGGTCAGCGGCCGATCTGTCGCTATCCCTTACACTCGATGTAGTCAGAAACAAGGCTGCCAAAGCCTCTGAAGATGGAAAGCGTAAAAGGGAGGATGAGGATTCTCATCGCTCCGATAGGAAGAGGAACTCTAAGGATAAGAAGAGTTCCGGGTTTAAGAGAGACAGCCAGCAGTCGAGTGAGAAGACCAGGTGCGAAACCTGTAGGAAATACCACCTCGGGAAATGCAGATTTGAATCTCAGCCTCTACCGTGTGGAATTTGCAAGTCTAAGTAACATAAAACCCTGGATTGCAAGAAGTTGAAAGATGCAACCTGTTACGGTTGCAACGAGAAGGGGCATATCAAGACCAACTGCCCTAGGAATCAGTAGAAGCCCGAAGAGGTCAAGAAAACAAACGCATGAGGAACGCCCAGGATGCAGAATGATAACTTTATAGCAGGTACTTTTCCTTATCAAGCGGTTTATATAGAAATTTATTTGATACTGGCACATATAATTCTTTAAAGAACGATAAATGTTGTGAACTGTTGTCTCCACTGATTAGGACTCCGGTCATTTAACGCAAGATAGAAATTGGCCGATGACACTATAGAAAATGCTCTAACAAATCTTAGATTGATATTTTATATCTATTAAGAATCACTCTTTTCTGATATCCTTATGGCAAGCTTTCAAGCTATCCAAATTCATCACTATAATAAAGACAGATGTGACATTTTGATCCCCTATCAAAAAGGTGATGGATTAGGACCAAACTTTAAATGCCATTAAAGGTCTTTTGTGACCTAGGCTAAGTAAAATTTATATATATTAAATAACGTTCATTGAGAATGTTAATTCTATATTGGCCGGTATGGTTTAATGAAACCATGGTTAGTATATAAGACCATGAGGATGATGAATAGCAGTTGTCGGATCGCAACCAAGAGATTGATTCATTTAGTAATAGGAACCAAATCTTGAGTATGACAAACTCGGATAAGACATCAGTCAATCACGCCATTGATGAGGCGGCGCATGCTAATGATACTACAATTGTAAACCTGAAAAAGTCCAAGGATGTTCTTCAAACTATGATAAGACACAGCTATGGGAAAAGCTGTGAAAAAGATCGTGAAAAAGTTCAAACAGCCGAATGCTACTTGCTCCAAATCCTTCGTAAACTATAAGTATAGCAAACTTTTAAAATCTTTCTTAAGAACCATAGTTATTAAGTGAAGGCAGGAATCATAAGAACTATTTCTTCTTTTCTTGTCAAGAACCTTCAGTCGTAGAATTTTAGAAGTATCCTCTTTCTAAGTGTAATGCGTCAACACTTAGAATTGATATCTCTTTGATCTCTAATGATTACGGATACCAGATGGTATGATAAAAGCGTCATATGAGGATTGGTGTATATTAATATGTTCCCTAGATTGCTTCCATGCCTGATCAGTATGGAGGTTTAATGCATGGGACCACAAGGATATCTCAATGGTCATATGGTGCTAAAGTCAACTATTGGTATTCAAAGAAGATATCCAAAATGGAATGGTCCAAGTAAATGTTCCCGATTAAGGAATTCATGGACTCGTAACATAAATGTGTCACTTATCTGATACAGAATATGATTGATGAACTGAAACTCGAGATTGGGAAATCTCTGTAACCTCCTTGTACCTTAATTATCTTCTCCTAAGATTACCCTGTTTACCCCTGAGAGGCAAGTAGAGTTAAGATTAACATCCCACTTTGGGTTGGAGTGTAGTAGAACTCCATGATTGATTATGGAATAATCGAAACCCTGATTAAGTAAACTTTAAGATAAGAGATTCATATAGTCTAACTCGATATTCCGAGAGTTAAATAAGAAAGACGGTTCATTCTGCTTATGCATTGATTACCGCAACCCTAATTAGGCAACAATTAAGAATTGCCATCAGCTGCCCAGGATCGTCGATTTGTTCGACTAACGGCAAGGATTAGCTATTCCTTAAGATTAGTTTTAAGCAATGATTGGGATAACCATCCCACCTTAAGATAAGCTTTTCTATAATAATTGATATGTAAGTATTAAGGCTGCTCCTTTGGAGACCTTGTATAGATGGAATGTTAAACATCTATTGTTAGATAGAGAATTGGTGAGTCCAATTATCAGGATTTGAAAGTTGCCTAGGAAACAACAAATAAGATCATACAAATCCATAATCGATTGTAAGTTGCCAGTATACGGCAGGAAATCAAGGATTTATGAAAGTAGCAACCCTCCTAAGTTCTTGTTAAAGAATAAGGTTCAACAAAAGATATCACCCTGGAAGGGTGTGCCAATTTGTTAATTATTAGACTAGTTAAGCTCTGAATATATAAAATCATTCAAAGGAATCGAATGTATCAAGATCAGATAGCTTATAAGCTAAAACCTATTTAAGAAGATAGACGGAGCTCGCAATACATTTCACACTAATGATTTAAGGATGTGTTTCGCCAATAAGTCAAGAAGCATTATCACATAATGATATGCAGATTTATGATAAAATGAGCAACCTATATCGATTGAGGATCGACAGGTGAAGAAGCTCCAAAAGGATACATGTACCCATTATAAAGGTCAACTTGGGAGCTTGGAAAAGCTCCAGATATGCTATTGAGGTTAAGTCCATTATGCGACAAAAAGTACTTCCAGCGTTTTAACAAATCTCGAGGTCGAGATTTCTTTTAAGGGGGTGAGGATGTAACACCTCGAAAATTCACGTCCTATAATGTATTGACACGTGTCATAAGCTTGAACGTGTGAAAGAATACTCTAGAGGGACTAAAGTTGACAAATAAAGAAACTATGTGAATATAAGGGTTCAAAATGTCAACAATGGATAAATATGCCTTACAATAACCCTACAAGATGTTTATACATTCACACGAATGAATCATGGATCATACGAAGCTAAATATGAAAGAAAGTGAGAGATTACAAACTACAGGGGTTAAATGTGTCAACATGTTTAAAGTATACCTCTGAGTGACCTTTTAGCAAACCCGAAGCTTTGTAACGATTAAATATGCTCACTAGAATACATGATAAAAATATCATCAAGTTTCGTTATCGTATGAAAAAGTTATGATCAAATTCGTATTCGAGGGGTTAGATGCGTTAACGATGAAAGTTATGACTTTTCGGGTAATCAAAAGTTAACCAAGGACTTAACAAAGTTGGTATAAGTCTTGGAACCCTTATAAATCAATTTAGAGGGCTTATAATGCAAGAAATAGTGTGAAAACGACGTTTGGAAGGACCAGGGACCAAAAGTGCAAAAATGAGAAACCTGATGACTAGCTTACGGACCTCAACACCTAGAACGTTGAGGTGCGCAAGACTGCTTACGGACCTCAACACCCAGAACATTGAGGTGCGCAAGGTATGCATCTGGGCGTTTTTCAGGACAGCTGCCTGTATAACCGGTTACACCGCCTCATTTGGGTGGTATTCGAAAATCAGGGACTCTCTAGGTGGTTTTTAGCATCCTAGGCACACCTGGGATGATCTTATAACATCACTAGAGTTACATGGCATGATCTACTTGAATTTAAGGGCCTATATAAGAGATGCAAAGTTGCAACATTTGGGCACTTGCATTTGCAACATTCACAACTTACTTTCTGGAGCTCTCTGGTCAGCAAGCAACCTTCCTAGTGGTCCCTAATCATACTTAGGACTTTTGTAAGTGTTCTTAACCCTTCCAAATTCAGTTTAGCTTAGTTAATTAGCTAAAAGTCAAACCATCGTAATTAAGGTTTGGCTTCGTGATTAATTAATATGTGCTCAGTCAAATCACGAATTAAAAGTACCTATAAGTAGGTATTTAGGTGGGTCATAAACCCTTAAAAGGGTACTCTCTGATTCCCACTCTAACTATGTTAATTGTCGAGTCAAAGCTTACTTTAAAAAGTCAACAAAATGTTTATTTTCAAATTAAAGCATAATTAGCAATGTAGGATACATGCAACCCGTTTGATCATTAATATAACTTGGTAATTAATGTAAGAACATGTCCCAACATGTTCAACTCGACAATTTTCAGTTTAGGCTCGGTTTGGAACCAAAAGTCGCATAGTTTGACCTCTGCTTAGACTTTCAGTTCTGACCCGTTTAAGCCAAGTTTAGAATTGCCTTAGAGCCTTATTTGGACCAGGTTTCATATATGTATAACCCTCGGTGATTATACAACTTGGTTCAATAGTCATCCGATTCACATGCATGTTTCCGTTAAATGCTTAAATGTTGACTATTATGCCCTTTTGTCTATAAAACGTAATTTTTGGAAAAGTAAAAGAGTAGAAACCTTAGTTACTGATTTATAAACTTGCACCTAAAATTTGACATCAGTTTGAGGTCTAGATTAAGAGTTATGCTCATTTTTAACGCATAGTATGTATTAAAATTATTTTATACACATAAGGTTTGATACCTACTGATATTTTAAGTAAATTATTATATTTTTACAGTAAGCTAAAGTCTTACACTCAGGTTTCCAGTTTTGACCTTTTAAGCCTATGTGAAATTACCAAAATACCCTTAAGAGGTATAGTTTGGTTATAAAGGATAGATTTCACATATATATGATACCCTACTGATATAACCTAGTAAATTAAGTATTTTTACTGATTACATCAGACCCGAAACTCAGGTTTATATTTAAACTCTTTTATAACCTTTTTATTGACCAAAATACCCCTACGGGGCGTAATGTGAGTCTAAATCCGTTTTGGGCATAATAGAAGATATCTTACTGATGTCACAACATATTTAAAGCATTTTAACTTAGGAAACTTGCATATGACTCATTTGGTTACTCGTTACGCACTTTTCGCGTTCGGATCGGCGTATGTAACTAGTTTGCATATATTAGCCGAAACGGGTCAAACCATATCATTTTTGTCTCAAATTCCCGGATGTGTTTAAGTTACCCATATTAAACAAGTATACAAGCTTGTCGGGTCAAAACCACATTCTAAATCGGTCTTCGCTTCGTCACGCGTTTGAACCGTATCTTTCTGTAAGACTAACCGGTCTAAGCTTAGGCTTATTTAAAGACCCGTTAGCAATCTAACTGGTTATTTATACCCTCATTCCAGACTAGAGCCTTCCAGTAAATGATACCTACGCTTCCTTAAGTGAATACGGCTGAGTTATTAAAAATTCTTGCTATTTAAGACAGGAGCTAGCTTAGGTAAATACTCTTAACTTATTTTCCCTATACGGGCTTGGGATACGGTATTATAATAATACCGCTTGGTCGGGTATTGAATGTTTAATCTTATTGTGGTTAAATTATTGAGGTAACCCGGTTTAATCTGTATTGTTTGAAATAAAGACCTTTAGGGGTTAATGACCATGTCCCGGATATCCTTGACATCATTGTATTATAAAATGGCCACGCCTTATACACAGGGTGTAGGCATACACCTGACAGTTGCATAAGGAAAAACGGTATCTCACTCTCTTGTGGGCCTATACTTGTGCCGTGTCTGTTAATCTGACTCGGTTTCTACATCGGGCCCTGAACGTATAACGAACATGTAAATCTGTATACAAGATTATAAATATAATTGTCCCAAGTTATAAAGAGTTTGTGCTACATGCATTCAAATCAATTTTATTAAACATTTTCAAAATGAGTCGGTTGAGTGTATTTACCGGTGAAAACTGACGTATTTTCCAAAAGGGTTAAGTGACAGGTACTGAACGTAATTGGCTGGAAGCTCAGGGCGTTTATAAGGAATCTTGCAAGTTCTAGGTGCCTAAAGTCTGTTGAACAATGTTTATGTTTTAAGATCCACCTGTGGATTCTTTACTTTCCGTTGTAATACTCTGATATTACGTTATAGTCGGATTGTAATAAAATTTATCTTTTGCTTCCGCTGTGCATTCATTTATATTGTGTTGTTTGACTATGATGATATCAACTACGTCACGATACTCCCCACCGGGCCCACCGGTGACACGTGGAAATCTGGGGTGTGACAGTGCCAAATGAAACTGAGGTAAAAATTCAAACTGAATCTTCTGAGTCGTCAAATAACGATGAAAATGTTAAATGATATGTTGATAAAGCTGAAGAACAGTGCAGAAAATGCATGGAAACGTGCAGAGCCTGTACTGAGAAAGACGAAAATTTAAAATTAAGAGATATTGAGTTTACAGAAATTGAAACAGTTTTCAAAATGAAATGTAAAGAAATGCTTGAAAATGAAAAAGTTTTGAAACAAAAAGTTGAAAAGCTGACACTAAAATGTCAAGATTTTGAAAAAGAAAATGAGATTTTAAAACAAAAGTGTTTGGCAAAATGTAATGATTGTGTACAAAAAGATAATATCATTCAAGAATTACAGAAAGAATATGATAGAATAAAATTTGCAAATAATAACATATAAGAAGCTTATGATACTTTGAAGAGACAAGTCAAAAGTATGGACGGTAGATTGTCAAAATGTTTAGAAACAACAAGACTTGTTGAAACCAAACATAAAGGAAAACAAGATCTTTTAAATCAATATATTGATGAAATTGCTAAACTTAAACAAGAATTGGCTGAAAAAGAAAAGGTTGTTAATAAACTTCAAGGTTATCATGCTTCTTCAGACATTCTCGAACGTATTTTCAACATCACACCAGATGATAAAGATTCTAAAAAGAACAAAAAAGGTATTGGTTCATAATATCATCAGGTGCCACCACCGTTTGTGTCACACCCCGACCACGTAAAACAACAAAACGTGGCGGAAACGTCGGGGAGTGTTGTAACAAAATCATTGTTTCACAACCATGGATTAAATAATTTCGTTTTATTGCATTATTGAACTCATTGTTTATTACAAATCAAATAAATACAATTATTATCTTTCAAGTTTTAAAGTCGCTAAGGCACGAGTCCATCCTACGTATAGCATGTATCAACAATCATCACAAAGCAGTACCTGAAACATGTGTAAAAACAGGTACGTCAGCATAAAAATGCATGTGAGATACATAGGTTTTGTTTATGCATGATTCATGACTTATAAGTTTAAAAGAATGTTTTAACAAAAAGTAGTCATGAACCTAAAAATGTTTTCTTTATAAAATCATGTGAAGATTTATGAGAAATTTGATGATATAAATAAATAATCAAGTAAAATGGGTTTATAAAATAATGTTTTGAAAAAAATGTTTGTAGTATATAAAAATACACTTTGGTTTTAAGAGAGTCGATTAGGTAATATATCAAATTATATTTCGGTTCCAAAATTGTTAAACAGATAGTATATTAAATATACTTTGGTTGTCAAAATAATCGTTTTTTATAGTATATCAAAACTATACTTTGGATTTATGAATAACATATTAAACTATGTTTTGGTTGAATAAATAACATATTTAAAATATGTTTTGGTAAAATATATGTTGTTTTGTACAATATCACACATGAGAGTATATCAAACTATACCTTTGGAAGTATAATAAAATATACAATAAAAGTGTGATTTAAGAATTCAATCAGACCTAGTGCATCAAAATACACCTTTGAGATTATAGGGATACCACAAAGGCAATCCCTATTTGGATGGAGAAACAAATTGGTTTCAGATATTCCATGACAACAGGAATGGGGTGTCAAATCCTATAGCGCTATATCATACTACCAATCGGTCTGGTGAACAAAATATGTACTATCCAACAATTTATTTTTATAATCTTTGAAAAATCAGTGTTTAGATCATAAATAATCATTTGGTTTGTCAAAAGATAGGTACTAATATGTATAATCAATTATACTTTGAAATCATGAACATAACAAATAGGTACACATATTTAACCCCAAAACAATTGAAAATAGTAAAAGGGGGGACTATGTACTCACTTGAGAGTGCTTAGATGTCTTGAATAACAACCAAGCGAAGCTAGAGGGAGTAATGAATCAAACGGCACCTAATATAGGTAACTATGTTATTAAACGGATCCTAAATCTGGATATAGGATAGAATGATGTTCTATAAATCAAATGAGTAATTGAACTCATATGGTATGATTTAATAGAGCTAACATTCTGATTTGAAAGTCTACCTAAGTGCTCTTGACCCGTTTCGACCCATTATGGTAGCATAAGCTATTATAACACGTCGGTTGCGCAAAACTATGTTCGGATGGTTAACTATGTGCTATGTTAAGTCTTACATGCCCAATTATACCCTAATATGTTACTAATTCAGATTAGATGTCAAAAATATGTTCACATATGCACATTACGGATTTATGCTATAAAAGGGCATTTTGGTCATTTCCTACGGGCATGTAAACCAATTAACGAATAGCTAACCAATCCTATGTGATCATAAGGTATAACCTCAGGGGTTATTCCCTATGCAACTATGATCACTAAGCAAGCTTGGTCGGATCCTAATGATCCACCAAACGGGTCGGGTTCGAAAGTCTAAGCGGTTGTCTAGACCGCTTAACTTACGACCTTAAACAAGCACTATACTAATAGTGACGAGTTAAACATGTCAAAACATGTTTAACCTACTTAGAAAACTGATTTGGTATCAAAACAATGGGTTTTGATACCCGAAAATAGTTCCATTGCAAAATGCGTGCTTAAACGCATTTTGACCGAAACTTTGACTCGTCACTACACCTAGTTAACGTGGTAATCAGTAGGCATAATCACTAAGGATTATAACCATCGTGATTACAATCACATTACAAAGTTCAATTGAACTTTGACTTGACCAATTGATGGTCAAAACCGAAAGTCAAACTGTTGGCCAAACTGTTTCACTTTCTGCACTAACATAAAGAATAGAATGAAAGAATGCTCACTAAAGGTCCTTGCTATCTTTTCTACAAAGAACAAGCTCCCAAATCAGATGAGAGAGCTCCCAAAGCAGATGTAGAGAAGGAATGAGAAGAAGTGAGCAAGGAATGAATGAAATTGTTGGGCTATTTATACTTGTTGGAGGTTCACAAGATCAAAACAAGTGGATTGTGTAGCCTCCAAGCAAAGATCATGGCCCTACAATTGTCACAAGCAGGTACAAAGCCTTGGGGAGGTGGTAACTTTTCTACCACACAAAGATCTTGCAAGATTGGCCCCTGAATTATCAAACAGTTGCTGAAAAACAACATTCTGGTCGCTGGTAAACTCACACGGCCCGCGTGAGGTATGGGGGAGGGGCTACGCGGCCCGCCTGGGCTCCCTAGTTCAGCACAAGTTTGATATAATTACAGCTTTGGTCCCTGCATGATTTTAAGTCCATTTCAGGCTCTTTTGACCCCCGTTAAGCCATTTTTAAGGATTTATAAGGTCAATAAAGTTTAGAGGTCTCAAAATATGCTCGGAAAACTCTTGGATGTCGGCTCGTTTGGTCGTACGGTCGCGTTGTTCGTTAAATTACGACGAAACTCAAACGGACGCGAAAACGAACCAAATTAAGTGACGAATGGTATTTTTGCATGCCGATCACTAAAATAAAAATATTTTAGTGTGTACAAAAATTTTGGATGTCCAGATGTGGTCAGAACGTAAGATATGCGCGAAAATGCAAACTTACGCCGTTTTTGACACTTTTAGTCCCTGTAAGATCAAATAAGCATATTTTCACACACCGAACCACTCAAAGCTTATTTCTAAGATATGCTTAGGTTATTTATGGTATGTTTAGCTTATGATCATGTTCCGGACTATACGTTTCCTTACGAAACGGCAGACTTTTGCAAGTTGGCGCAAATAGTCCCTGTGAGTGAATAAACTTGATTTCGCCACACCAAACCTTCCAAAACTTATTTCTAAGTTATGTAAAGGTTATTTAAGGTATGTTAAGCCTATTTCACTATTCTGGAGTGTTTGTTGCATTAAACTGGTTGTATTTATGCATTAGATTGCGTATAACCTTCCAGAAAGCGATTTAAAGCTCGAAATTGAAAAAGAATTGATATGTGCAAACGATACACATATTTACACAAATCCCAAGTATGAAATACAATATTTTATTGGTTTGGTATTTGTATGATGGTTGAAGTGACACAGGTGTCACAGTCTCCCCTACTTTAGGAAATTTCATCCCGAAATTTAATTTTAGAGGAAACCTGTGAAGACAACTGTGATTGTTTCGCCTTTGAATGAATCCCTCAAACCCTAAGTAAAACTCTGGGTCATGTCTGGATTCTTAGCGAAATTGTCAACTATCAAAGTGAAGTCCTTGTAGTAACAAAACATGGAGTTTCGAACTATGGACAGAAGAACGTTTCTTATGAAGACTTATCATAGGAAACTGGTGTGTGCTTGAAATCAGTGTCGGAGAATGTAAGATAAAATGATATTGGTCAAGGTCCAGGACTTCTAGTAACTTAAATAACGTTACATTCACAATGTAATAAGGAACACTAATATATAGGAAGTACCAGCGGCGTATCCACCATGCTCCTTTCTACATTGTTCCTGTTTCGTTATTCTCATCACTATAGGTCTTAACACATGACAAAATTTGTTGTGGTTTCTGTGCACTGAATTCCATAATTATGTATGCATCCATAATTACGTAATTCCTTGCACAGTCCGCACAGTTTATTTCATAAGGTGCAGGAGAAAAATCAATCGAATAAACATGAAGTGATTTGACTAGACCACCAAAGGATATTTTTTAATTAGATCAACGAACAATCTTTTTAATTAGATCAACACATGATCTTTTAAACTAGACCTTCGTATGATCTCCTTAAATTGACCACTTAAGGGATCTTTTTAGTTATATCATCAAATGATATTTTTAAACCAGATTTTTGAATCAATCTGTTTGACCAGACCACTCAAGGGGTCCAATTATAGAATAGTACTTTATAATCCAAGGGACTTAACTACGATGTAGAAGTCCATTAAGGATTTAAGATAGTACCTTTTGATATCCTATTATGAATCCCTCATATTGAAATATGGAAGATTCTGTGAGGATTTGGATAAAAACATGGAACATCTAGGAAAACACATACACATAATCACATAATTGTTTGTCTTGATCTTCATTTTGTTAATTTTCTTGTTAATTGAGCACACGAGTATTCAAAGCACACTAGGAATCCAATCCATGAATTCCGTTTGGCACTTTAAATACCTTCAAGAATCTAACTATGAAGATAGAAAGATCTTAATAGGAATTCGTCTTTGTTTCTTAAAAAGAAACGAGTACTTAAGAATTTTGGGAAGATTACAAGTGATCATAAAATGACAGAACCACACGAGTAGTTTGTCTTAGTGTCGGCATCGAAGGGTTGGATCAAACAATCACACAATCGTATCAGTTTTGTAAAATAAAATTGAAACATCAAATTTTATTTATATAACAACTGAATTGTTCCCAACGTCAAAAGATAACAAACAAGGAAATACAAAAGACTAATTGTTCACTGCTGCATCGTTGTTCGCGTTTGCCTCATTTATGTTAAACACTCGTCCACGTGCTGGATTTGCGTTAACAAGTCTTGGGCAATTGTCTCTGTAGTGAGTAAGGTCACCACAGTTATAACACGATCCAGGTGGGAACCATGCTTGAACAGCAGCAGGATTTGCAACAGCTTGATTTGCATAACGACAGGTATCGACCAAATGTCCCAATCTTCCACAGTGGGTATATTTGTGATACTGTTCTTGCTCCAAATGATGACGGTTGCATTTGTTGCACAAAGGTGCGGTACCAACATAATTTTTCCTCTTATGAGGTTGTGCTGGTTGGTTTGGTGCAACCTGATTGTTCTGAGCAGTTATGGCGCAGTTCTGAAAAGCCTCACGCTTCTTCTTCTTGGATACCTCGGCCTGTTTTTCCTTTGGTTCAATTTGAGCAGCCTTGTCAAATGGTCTTGGGTCGCCTTTTCGAAAAAGTTTACCCTTCCTGATATGGGATTCAATCAGGGTGGCAGACAATTCAATGGCCTGTCTGACAGTAGTAGGGTTGCTGCCAGTAACGATATCCTGAACTAAATCAGGAAGACCATCAATGTACTTCTCAATCACCTTATCCACAGGCGTGACCATGGCAGGACATAACAGGCTCAATTCCTCATAACGGTCAGTATAGGCTCGATGTTCACCGCTGTCTTGTTTAAGATCGTCAAATTCCCATTCCAAAGCCCTGAGCTCATGACGAGGACAGAATTCCTTCATCATTAGAGCTCGAAGCTCCTCCCAAGTTTGTGCCATTGCCACATCGGCACCTCTATCACGCATCACACCGTTCCACCATGTAAGAGCGCGCTTCTCGAACGCACTGGATGCAAACTCACCCTTACGCTCATTCGGGCATTGCACGTGCCTGAATGTGCTCTCCAAACTTTCAAACCATTGCAGGAGCGCGGTTGCTCCTTGAGATCCAGAAAACTTCGAAGGTTTGGCAGAGTTGAAGGTCTTGAAATTACACTGGGTGTTGTTGTTGTTATATAACTCATGAATCTGAGTTACTACGCCTGGAAGCACTGCAGCCATTTGTTGAGCAACAAGGGCAGTGACTTCCTCAGCAGTAAAAGATTGAGCATCACGTCAAGGAGGCATTGTCTAAAGGGAACATGGGAAACGAGTGAGGTCGATGATTGGAAAACAAAAAGAGGTATTGAAAACATCGACCAAAGCATAAGGAAGGTGATCATTCATTCGTTACCTTGAACAAACAAACGTCACGCAGTGACTAATCAAAGTAAATGGGTCAATATAATGTATCACCGAAGACATGCTCGCCTATAAGTGAACACTCACCCCAAGAGTTCCCAGGTAAGAGTGACTGGTCCGTTACTGCGGATTTGTACGAACACTCTAGCCTTAGACAGAAAACTCAGGGTACAGGCATTCACCCTTCCAGTTTGCATGTGTTCACATTATTTTAGACCCAAACTTTGACGAGATTTTGAAAACTTTGAAGGTTCTAAACCTTACAATAAATCATCCTAGAACAGATGATTGATTTTCAAAGCGGATCCGAATTTTGTATTTTTGTTGAGGTTGTCACCTAAGGATAGGTGACGGTAATGTTTTAAAACTAAACACAAGCTAACTTGTGTTAGGGTCCTAGGAAGGTTATAGTCTAGGTCAAAGCATTACTAATAACCTAATTCCCTATAACCATTGGCTCTGATACCAACTTTTCTGTCACACCCCGACCACGTAAAACAACAAAACGTGGCGGAAACGTCGGGGAGTGTTGTAACAGAATCATTGTTTCACAACCATGGATTAAATAATTTCATTTTATTGCATTATTGAACTCATTGTTTATTACAAATCAAATAAATAAAATTATTATCTTTCAAGTTTTAAAGTCGCTAAGGCACGAGTCCATCCTACGTATAGCATGTATCAACAATCATCACAAAGCAGTACTTGAAACATGTGCAAAAATAGGTACGTCAGCATAAAAATGCCTGTGAGATACATAGGTTTTGTTTATGCATGATTCATGACTTATAAGTTTAAAAGAATGTTTTAACAAAAAGTAGTCATGAACCTAAAAATGTTTTCTTTATAAAATCATGTGAAGATTTATGAGAAATTTGATGATATAAATAAATAATCAAGTAAAATGGGTTTATAAAATAATGTTTTGAATAAAATGTTTGTAGTATATAAAAATATACTTTGGTTTTAAGAGAGTCGATTAGGTAATATATCAAATTATATTTCGGTTCCAAAATTGTTAAAGAGATAGTATATTAAATATACTTTGGTTGTCAAAATAATCGTTTTTGATAGTATATCAAAAGTATACTTTGGATTTATGAATAACATATTAAACTATGTTTTGGTTGAATAAATAACATATTTAAAATATGTTTTGGTAAAATATATGTTGTTTTGTACAATATCACACATGAGAGTATATCAAACTATACCTTTGGAAGTATAATAAAATATACAATAAAAGTGTGATTTAAGAATTCAATCAGAACTAGTGCATCAAAATACACCTTTGAGACTATAGGGATACCACAAAGGCAATCCCTATTTGGATGGAGAAACAAATTGGTTTCAGAAATTCCATGACAACAGGAATGGGGTGTCAAATCCTATAGCGCTATATCATACTACCAATCGGTCTGGTGAACAAAATATGTACTATCCAACAATTTATTTTTATAATCTTTGAAAAATCAGTGTTTAGATCATAAATAATCATTTGGTTTGTCAAAAGACAGGTACTAATATGTATAATCAAGTATACTTTGAAATCGTGAACATAACAAATAGGTACACATATTTCACCCCAAAACAATTGAAAACAGTAAAAGAGGGGACTATGTACTCACTTGAGAGTGCTTAGATGTCTTGAATAACAACCAAGCGAAGCTAGAGGGAGTACTGAATCAAACGGCACCTAATATAGGTAACTATGTTATTAAACGGATCCTAAATCGGGAGATAGGATAGAATGATGTTCTATAAATCAAATGAGTAATTGAACTCATATGGTATGATTTAATAGAGCTAACATTCTGATTTGAAAGTATACCTAAGTGCTCTTGACCCGTTTCAACCCATTATGGTAGCATAAGCTATTATAACGCGTTGGTTGCGCAAAACTATGTTCGGATGGTTAACTATGTACTATGTTAAGTCTTACATGCCCAATTATACCCTAATATGTTACTAATTCAGATTAGATGTCAAAAATATGTTCACATATGCACATTACGGATTTATGCTATAAAAGGGCATTTTGGTCATTTCCTACGGGCATGTAAACCAATTAACGAATAGCTAACCAATCCTATGTGATCATAAGGTGTAACCTCAGGGGTTATTCCCTATGCAACTATGATCACTAAGCAAGCTTGGTCGGATCCTAATGATCGACCAAACGGGTTGGGTTCGAAAGTCTAAGCGGTTGTCTAGACCGCTTAACTTACGACCTTAAACAAGCACTATACTAATAGTGACGAGTTAAACATGTCAAAACATGTTTAACCTACTTAGAAAACTAATTTGGTATCAAAACAATGGGTTTTGATACCCGAAAATAGTTCCGTTGCAAAATGCGTGGTTAAACGCATTTTGACCGAAACTTTGACTCGCCACTACACCTAGTTAACGTGGTAATCAGTAGGCATAATCACTAAGGATTATAACCATCGTGATTACAATCACGTTACAAAGTTCAATTGAACTTTGACTTGACCAATTGATGGTCAAAACCGAAAGTCAAACTGTTGGCCAAACTGTTTGACTTTCTGCACTAACATAAAGAATAGAATGAAAGAATGCTCACTAAAGGTCCTTGCTATCTTTTCTACAAAGAACAAGCTCCCAAATCAGATGAGAGAGCTCCCAAAGCAGATGTAGAGAAGGAATGAGAAGAAGTGAGCAAGGAATGAATGAAATTGTTGGGCTATTTATACTTGTTGGAGGTTCACATGATCAAAACAAGTGGATTGTGTAGCCTCCAAGCAAAGATCATGGCCCTACAATTGTCACAAGCAGGTACAAAGCCTTGGGGAGGTGGTAACTTGGCTACCACACAAAGATCTTGCAAGATTGGCCCCTGAATTATCAAACAGTTGCTGAAAAACAACATTCTGGTCACTGGGCACTCACACGGCCCGTGTGAGGTATGGGGGAGGGGCTACGCGGCCCACCTGGGCTCCCCAGTTCAGCACAAGTTTGATATAATTACAGCTTTGGTCCCTGCAAGATTTTAAGTCCATTTCAGGCCCTTTTGACAACCCGTTAAGCCATTTTCAAGGCTTTATAAGGTCAATAAAGTTTAGAGGACTCAAAATATGCTCGGAAAACTCTCGGATGTCGGCTCGTTTGGTCGTACGGTCGCGTTGTTCGTTAAATTACGACGAAACTCAAACGGACGCGAAAACGAACCAAATTAAGCGACGAATGGTATTTTTGCATGCCGATCACTAAAATAAAAATATTTTAGTGTGTACAAAAATTTTGGATGTCCAGATGTGGTCAGAACGTAAGATATGCGCCGTTTTTGACACTTTTAGTCCCTGTAAGATCAAATAAGCATATTTTCACACACCGAACCACTCAAAGCTTATTTCTAAGCTATGCTTAGGTTATTTATGGTATGTTTAGATTATGATCACGTTCCGGACTATACGTTGCCTTACGAAACGACAGACTTTTGCAAGTTGGCGCAAATAGTCCCTGTGAGTGAATAAACTTGATTTCGCCACACCAAACCTTCCAAAACTTATTTCTAAGTTATGTAAAGGTTATTTAAGGTATGTTAAGCCTATTTCACTATTCTGGAGTGTTTGTTGCATTAAACTGGTTGTATTTATGCATTAGATTGCGTATAACCTTCCAGAAAGCGATTTAAAGCTCGAAATTGAACAATAATTGATATGTGCAAACGATACACATATTTACACATATCCCAAGTATGAAATACAATATTTCATTGGTTTGGTATTTGTATGATGGTTGAAGTGACACAGGTGTCACAGTCTCCCCTACTTAAGGAAATTTCGTCCCGAAATTTAATTTTAGAGGAAACCTGTGAAGACAACTGTGATTGTTTCGCCTTTGAATGAATCCCTCAAACCCTAAGTAAAACTCTGGGTCATGTCTGGATTCTTAGCGAAATTGTCAACTATCAAAGTGAAGTCCTTGTAGTAACAAAACATGGAGTTTCGAACTATGGACAGAAGAACGTTTCTTATGAAGACTTATCATAGGAAACTGGTGTGTGCTTGAAATCAGTGTCGGAGAATGTAAGATAAAATGATATTGGTCAAGGTCCAGGACTTCTAGTAACTTAAATAACGTTACATTCGCAATGTAATAAGGAACACTTATATATTGGAAGTACCAGCGGCGTATCCACCATGCTCCTTTCTACATTGTTCCTGTTTCGTTATTCTCATTACTATAGGTCTTAACACATGACAAAATTTGTTGTGGTTTCTGTGCACTGAATTCCATAATTATGTATGCATCCATAATTATGTATTTCCTTGCACAGTCCGCACAGTTTATTTCATAATGTGCAGGAGAAAAATCAATCGAATAAACATGAAGTGATTTGACTAGACCACCAAAGGATCTTTTTTAATTAGATCAATGAACAATCTTTTTAATTAGATCAACACATGATCTTTTAAACTAGACCGTCATGTGATCTCCTTAAATTGACCACTTAAGGGATCTTTTTAGTTATATCATCAAATGATATTTTTAAACCAGATTTTTGAATCAATCTGTTTGACCAGACCACTCAAGGGGTCCAATTAGAGAATAGTACTTTATAATCCAAGGGACTTAACTACGACGTAGAATTCCATTAAGGATTTAAGATAGTACCTTTTGATATCCTATTATGAATCCCTCATATTGAAATATGGAAGATTCTGTGAGGATTTGGATAAAAACATGGAACATATAGGAAAACACATACACATAATCACATAATTGTTTGTCTTGATCTTCATTTTGTTAATTTTCTTGTTAATTGAGCACACGAGTATTCAAAGCACATTAGGAATCCAATCCATGAATTCCGTTTGGCACTTTAAATACCTTCAAGAATCTAACTATGAAGATAGAAATATCTTAATAGGAATTCGTCTTTGTTTCTTAAAAAGAAACGAGTACTTAAGAATTTTGGGAAGATTACAAGTGATAAAAAAATGACAGAACCACACGAGTAGTTTGTCTTAGTGTCGGCATCGAAGGGTTGGATCAAACATTCACACAATCGTATCAGTTTTGTAAAATAAAATTGAAACATCAAATTTTATTTATATAACAACTGAATTATTCCCAACGTCAAAAGATAACAAACAAGGAAATACAAAAGACTAATTGTTCACTGCTGCATCGTTGTTCGCATTTGCCTCATTTATGTTAAACACTCGTCCACGTGCTGGATTTGCGTTAACAAGTCTTGGGCAATTGTTTCTGTAGTGAGTAAGGTCACCACAGTTATAACACGATCCAGGTGGGAACCGTGCTTGAACAACAGCAGGATTTGCAACAGCTTGATTTGCATAACGGCAGGTATCGACCAAATGTCCCAATCTTCCATAGTGGGTACATTTGTGATATTGTTCTTGCTCCAAATGATGACGGTTGCATTTGTTGCACAAAGGTGCGGTACCAACATAATTTTTCATCTTATGAGGTTGTGCTGGTTGGTTTCGTGCAACCTGATTGTTATGAGCAGTTATGGCACAGTTCTGAAAAGCCTCACGCTTCTTCTTCTTGGATACCTCGGCCTGTTTTTCCTTTGGTTCAATTTGAGCAGCCTTGTCAGAAGGTCTTGGGTCGCCTTTTCGAAAAAGTTTACCCTTCCTGATATGGGATTCAGTCAGGGTGGCAGACAATTCAATGGCCTGTCTGACAGTAGTAGGGTTGCTGCCAGTAACGATATCCTGAACTAAATCATGAAGACCATCAATGTACTTCTCAATCGCCTTATCCACAGGCGTGACCATGGCAGGACATAACAGGCTCAATTCCTCATAACGGTCAGTATAGGCTCGATGTTCACCGCTGTCTTGTTTAAGATCATCAAATTCCCATTCCAAAGCCCTGAGCTCACGACGAGGACAGAATTCCTTCATCATTAGAGCTCGAAGCTCCTCCCAAGTTTGTGCCATTGCCACATCGGCACATCTATCACGCATCACACCATTCCACCATGTAAGAGCGCGCTTCTCGAACGCACTGGATGCAAACTCAACCTTACGCTCATTCGGGCATTGCACGTGCCTGAATGTGCTCTCCAAACTTTCGAACCATTGCAGGAGCGCGGTTGCTCCTTGAGATCCAGAAAACTTCGAAGGTTTGGCAGAGTTGAAGGTCTTGAAATTACACTGGGTGTTGTTGTTGTTATATAACTCATGAATCTGAGTTACTACGCCTGGAAGCACTGCAACCATTTGTTGAGCAACAAGGCCTGCGACTTCCTCAGCAGTAAAAGATTGAGCATCACGTCGAGGGGGCATTGTCTAAAGGGAACATGGGAAACGAGTGAGGTCGATTATTGGAAAACAAAAAGAGGTATTGAAAACATCGACCAAAGCATAAGGAAGGTGATCATTCGTTCGTTACCTCGAACAAACAAACGTCACGCAGTGACTAATCAAAGTAAATGGGTCAATATAATGTATCACCGAAGACATGCTCGCCTATAAGTGAACACTCACCCCAAGAGTTCCTAGGTAAGAGTGACTGGCCCGTTACTGCGGATTTGTACGAACACTCTAGCCTTAGACAGAAAACTCAGGGTACAGGCATTCACCCTTCCAGTTTGCATGTGTTCACATTATTTTAGACCCAAACTTTGACGAGATTTTGAAAACTTTGAAGGTTCTAAACCTTACAATAAATCATCCTAGAACAGATGATTGATTTTCAAAGCGGATCCGAATTTTGTATTTTTGTTGAGGTTGTCACCTAAGGATAGGTGACGGTAATGTTTTAAAACTAAACACAAGTTAACTTGTGTTAGGGTCCTAGGAAGGTTATAGTCTAGGTCAAAGCATTACTAATAACCTAATTCCCTATAACCATTGGCTCTGATACCAACTTTTCTGTCACACCCCGACCAAGTAAAACAACAAAACGTGGCGGAAACGTCGGGGAGTGTTGTAACAGAATCATTGTTTCACAACCATGGATTAAATAGTTTCGTTTTATTGCATTATTGAACTCATTGTTTATTACAAATCAAATAAATACAATTATTATCTTTCAAGTTTTAAAGTCGCTAAGGCACGAGTCCATCCTACGTATAGCATGTATCAACAATCATCACAAAGCAGTACCTGAAACATGTGTAAAAATAGGTACGTCAGCATAAAAATGCCTGTGAGATACATAGGTTTTGTTTATGCATGATTCATGACTTATAAGTTTAAAAGAATGTTTTAACAAAAAGTAGACATGAACCTAAAAATGTTTTCTTTATAAAATCATGTGAAGATTTATGAGAAATTTGATGATATAAATAAATAATCAAGTAAAATGGGTTTATAAAATAATGTTTTGAATAAAATGTTTGTAGTATATAAAAATATACTTTGGTTTTAAGAGAGTCGATTAGGTAATATATTAAATTATATTTTGGTTCCAAAATTGTTAAACAGATAGTATATTAAATATACTTTGGTTGTCAAAATAATCGTTTTTTATAGTATATCAAAACTATACTTTGGATTTATGAATAACATATTAAACTATGTTTTGGTTGAATAAATAACGTATTTAAAATATGTTTTGGTAAAATATATGTTGTTTTATACAATATCACACATGAGAGTATATCAAACTATACCTTTGGAAGTATAATAAAATATACAATAAAAGTGTGATTTAAGAATTCAATCAGACCTAGTGCATCAAAATACACCTTTGAGACTATAGGGATACCACAAAGGCAATCCCTATTTGGATGGAGAAACAAATTGGTTTCAGACATTCCATGACAACAGGAATGGGGTGTCAAATCCTATAGCGCTATATCATACTACCAATCGGTCTGGTGAACAAAATATGTACTATCCAACAATTTATTTTTATAATCTTTGAAAAATCAGTGTTTAGATCATAAATAATCATTTGGTTTGTCAAAAGATAGGTACTAATATGTATAATCAATTATACTTTGAAATCGTGAACATAACAAATAGGTACACATATTTCACCCCAAAACAATTGAAAACAGTAAAAGAGGGGACTATGTACTCACTTGAGAGTGCTTAGATGTCTTGAATAACAACCAAGCGAAGCTAGAGGGAGTACTGAATCAAACGGCACCTAATATAGGTAACTATGTTATTAAACGGATCCTAAATCGGTGTGACACCTGGGTCACTGCGACCATCAAACAAATACCAAACCAATGAAATATTTTATTTCATACTTTGGATTTGTACAAATATGTGTATCATTTGCACATATCAATTCTTGTTCGATTTCGGGCTGTAAATCGCTTTCTGGAAGGTTATACGCGCACTGATGCGTAAATATAACCAGTTTAATGCAACGAACACTCCGGAATATTGAAATAGGCTTCACATACCTTAAATAACCTTTACATAACTTAGAAATAAGTTTTGAAGGCTTTGGTATGACAAAATCAAGTTTAATCGCTTACAGGGACTAAATTCGACAAACTGTGAAAGTATGCCAATTTGAACTATAACAGACATTCCGGAACATGACCATAAGTTAAACATACCATAAATATCCTTTACATAGCTTAGAAATAGGCTTTGAGGGGTTCGGTGTGCTAAAATAAACTTTTGGCTCATTCAGGGACTAAAAGTGTCAAAAAGTGCACAAGTTTGCACTTTCGCGCATAACTTACATTCTGAATACATCCGGACATCCAAAAATTTATGTAAGCACTAAAATATTTTATTTTAGTGTTTGGCATAATAAAAATCCATTCGTCACGCCATTTGGATCGTTTTTCGCGCTTATGCGCATTCCGTCGTAATTAACCAAACATCGCAACCGTACGGCCAAACGAACCGACATCCGAGATGTTTTCAAGCATATTTCATGTTCCCTATGTCTTAACATCATTGTGGAGCTTGAAATTGGGTTTGACGGGTGTTAGAAGTGCCGTTACGCAACGAAACAAGGTGCTGGGACTGAAACTATAATTCTGCCAAAGTTAATGGCTTACAGACCGTAAGCCATGACCCTTACGGTCCGTAAGGGGTCCCCAGAACAGCAGATCAGTTTAAACAGCTGTTGCCTCTTCAGGATAATGAGGGGCCAATTTGCACTTGCCTCTTCAGGATAATGAGGGGCCAATTTACACTTGCCCTTTCATGCTCATGAGGGGCCATTTTGATGTTACCATAAGGTTTCAACAAGTGTATGGACCAGATCAAAGCACGTTATTCGATAAACGATCCTAACGGTTCCAAGAATCCTATAAATACCCAACCCTTTCACAACTCAAAACCCACAAATCTGATCTAAAAGCTCTAAGTTGAAGTCATTGCTTCATACCTGAGCTATTCGATCGAGTTTTACTAGCGGGAACCCTTTGTAAGTGTTCTTTCGTTCCTTTCTTTCGTTTTAACGTTAAAGTCAAACTTTGTTTGACTTTATGCATTGACCAGTTTATGGTCAATGCGAAGTTCGTTTGAACTTCATAACGTGAGCGTGATCACGATGGTTATAGTCCCTAGTGACTATACCTACTGATTACCACGTTATCTAGGCTCAGTGACGAGTCGTAGTTTCGGCCAAAATGCGCATTCTTGCGTATTTTGTAACCAAACTACTCTTAGGTATCAAAACCGTTTGTTTTGATACCAAACCTGTTTTCTAAACTTAGTTAAGCATGTTTTAACATGCTTAGCTCGTCACTTTTAGTTTAGTGCTTATATAGGGTCGTAAGGTAAGCGATCTAAACAATCGCTTATACTTTCGAACCCGACCCGTTTGGTCGATCATTAGGATCCGACCAAACACATTAGGTGACCATAGTATATAGGGAATAACCTTCCGAGGTTATACCTTATGGTCACGACGTTTACTTAGTTGTATGATAGGTGGGTTATATGCCTTAGGTAAATTACCAAAATACCCCTTTGACACCAAAATTCATTTTAAGCATATGTAACATAACTTCTGGTATCTAAACTGATTTAGCAACAATATTAGACATGTTAAGGCATATTTTACTTATCATAGGGCTAGTTAGGCGTTCCGAACGCGTTTTACGTGAACGACGCGTTAAAGTAGCATAAGCTACCTAAACGAGTCGTAATGGGTCGTAAGCACTTAGGCTAGGTTTCATTTTAGTATGTGGGCTTTGTTAAACCATATTGCATGAGTTTCCATACTCATTTGGTTTACGAACCCTCATTCTATCCAATCCTCCGATTTTAGGTCCGGTATATTAATATAGTTGCCTATATTAGGTGCCGTTTGATATCCGTGATCTCTAGCATTGTTTGGTTGTTACTCAAGGACTACTAAGCAATCTCAAGTGAGTACATAGACCCCTCTTTTACTGTTTTCCAAACGTTTTGGGGTGAAACACATGTGCCTACTTGTTACTTTCATGCTTTCATATCATATGCTTGTTATGTTCAATAGTACACTTATAGTACATGATTTCATTGTTTTTATGCTATGTATGCCCATTGTGTGCATACTTAGTACATCGTTTTACATTACATTTTATGCTATGTATGCCCATTGTGTGCATACTTAGTACATCGTTTTACATTACATTTTATGCTATGTATGCCCATTGTGTTCATACTTAGTACATCATTTTACATTACATTTTATGCTATGTATGCCCATTGTGTGCATACTTAGTACATCGTTTTACATTACATTTTATGCTATGTATGCCCATTGTGTGCATACTTAGTACATTGTTTTACATTACATTTTATGCTATGTATGTCCATTGTGTGCATACTTAGTACATTTGTTATTCATCACATGCTTACATTTTGGTATGACATTTGGGTTGTTTAAATGGGACAATATATTCATTAACATTAACTACGCCGCTCGTTAGTAGGTAATGGTACCATAGGAATTGACAACTCCCGTTCTTGAACCCTAGGTTTGTTTGGGTGGAAGGAATGACCGAATTCGATAAACATAACAACAAGATAGACCTTTAAATTCGTTTAGGGGTTTATCGCCACAGTCACAAGGCTTGGATGTATGCATTATAACAATACCGCATAGATGTTTATATCAGTATAGCATGCATTTATTCCACAAAACATAACTTTGATTTAAACCATGTTTTACTTCAATACCTTGTTTTTGTGCATTTTACATATGGTTTAGTTGATATATTTCACTTACCATACATAAACATTTTTGACATTGATATACAAAATTCATGATTTACATTAGACATAAACATTTTGACATTGATATACACAATTCATGATTTACATTAGACATAAACATTTTGACATTGATATATATAATTCATGATTTACATTAGACATAGACATTAGACATGGTTCTCACATAAACATTTTGACATTTGATTATACATAAACATTTTACTTTGGTGGTTTGGTTTGGGTAAGTGATTTAAGTAACGAGGCGTGTGTAATACGATACAAGTATGGTGGATACGCCGCTGGTACTTCCTATATATAAGTGCTTGTATGGTATTACATATCGTAGCGTTATTTGAATCATTTCAATTTAGGCATATAACATTTCATACAAATAACATACTTTTCACAATACATTGTTTTACAAACAACTTATCTAATACAAACTCATTTTACTTGGTTATTTACTTAACCATGTATTATTCTTTTATACATATATATCATTTGGTTTATTTATCACTTTTCAAACGATTTACAAGACAAAGCAAATTTCAAGGTTCATGACTAAACATTTTCTTAAACATAAGTCATGAATTCTATTTTCACAAAACCTATGTATCTCACAGGCATTTTTATGCTGACGTACCTATTTTCACATGTGTTTCAGGATATGATGCATAGGATTTATCAAGTTACACTTAGGCGGACTTGGGCCTTAGCGACAATAAAAGATGCAAGACTAGTTATTTATGTTATGTATTTCTTTGATTGTCAAGACATTGTAACTCTTTTAATCAATAAAACAATATTTCAATTTCCATGTGTTATGAAACAATGATTCTGTTACAACACTCCCCGACGTTTCCACCACGATTTGATGTTCTACGTGGTCGGGGTGTGACAATCGGGAGATAGGATAGAATGATGTTCTATAAATCAAATGAGTAATTGAACTCATATGGTATGATTTAATAGAGCTAACATTCTGATTTGAAAGTCTACCTAAGTGCTCTTGACCCGTTTCGACCCATTATGGTAGCAAAAGCTATTATAACGCGTCGGTTGCGCAAAACTATGTTCGGATGGTTAACTATGTGCTATGTTAAGTCTTACATGCCCAATTATACCCTAATATGTTACTAATTCAGATTAGATGTCAAAAATATGTTCACATATGCACATTACGGATTTATGCTATAAAAGGACATTTTCGTCATTTCCTACGGGCATGTAAACCAATTAACGAATAGCTAACCAATCCTATGTGATCATAAGGTATAACCTCAGGGGTTATTCCCTATGCAACTATGATCACTAAGCAAGCTTGGTCGGATCCTAATGATTGACCAAACGGGTCGGGTTCAAAAGTCTAAGTGGTTGTCAAGACCGCTTAACTTACGACCTTAAACAAGCACTATACTAATAGTGACGAGTTAAACATGTCAAAACATGTTTAACCTACTTAGAAAACTGATTTGGTATCAAAATAATGGGTTTTGATACCCGAAAATAGTTCCGTTGCAAAATGCGTGCTTAAACGCATTTTGACCGAAACTTTGACTCGTCACTACACCTAGTTAACGTGGTAATCAGTAGGCATAATCACTAAGGATTATAACCGTCGTGATTACAATCACGTTACAAAGTTCAATTGAACTTTGACTTGACCAATTGATGGTCAAAACCGAAAGTCAAACTGTTGGCCAAACTGTTTGACTTTCTGCACTAACATAAAGAATAGAATGAAAGAATGCTCACCAAAGGTCCTCGCTATCTTTTCTACAAAGAACAAGCTCCCAAATCAGATGAGAGAGCTCCCAAAGCAGATGTAGAGAAGGAATGAGAAGAAGTGAGCAAGGAATGAATGAAATTGTTGGGCTATTTATACTTGTTGGAGGTTCACAAGATCAAAACAAGTGGATTGTGTAGCCTCCAAGCAAAGATCATGGCCCTACAATTGTCACAAGCAGGTACAAAGCCTTGGGGAGGTGGTAACTTGGCTACCACACAAAGATCTTGCAAGATTGGCCCCTGAATTATCAAACAGTTGCTGAAAAACAACATTCTGGTCACTGGGCAACTCACACGGCCCGCGTGAGGTATGGGGGAGGGGCTACGCGGCCCGCCTGGGCTCCCCAGCTCAGCACAAGTTTGATATAATTACAGCTTTGGTCCCTGCATGATTTTAAGTCCATTTCAGGCCCTTTTGACCCCCGTTAAGCCATTTTCAAGGCTTTATAAGGTCAATAAAGTTTAGAGGACTCAAAATATGCTCGGAAAACTCTCAGATGTCGGCTCGTTTGGTCGTACGGTCGCGTTGTTCGTTAAATTACGACGAAACTCAAACGGACGCGAAAACGAACCAAATTAAGCGACGAATGGTATTTTTGCCTGCCGATCACTAAATAAAAATATTTTAGTGTGTACAAAAATTTTGGATGTCCAGATGTGGTCAGAACGTAAGATATGCGCGAAAATGCAAACTTACGCCGTTTTTGACACTTTTAGTCCCTGTAAGATCAAATAAGCATAGTTTCACACACCGAACCACTCAAAGCTTATTTCTAAGCTATGCTTAGCTTATTTATGGTATGTTTAGCTTATGTTCATGTTCCGGACTATACGTTGCCTTACGAAACGGCAGACTTTTGCAAGTTGGCGCAAATAGTCCCAGTGAGTGAATAAACTTGATTTCGCCACACCAAACCTTCCAAAACTTATTTCTAAGTTATGTAAAGGTTATTTAAGGTATGTTAAGCCTATTTCACTATTCCGGAGTGTTTGTTGCAGTAAACTGGTTGTATTTATGCATTAGATTGCGTATAACCTTCCAGAAAGCGATTTAAAGCTCGAAATTGAACAAGAATTGATATGTGCAAACGATACGCATATTTACACAAATCCCAAGTATGAAATACAATATTTCATTGGTTTGGTATTTGTATGATGGTTGAAGTGACACATGTGTCACAGTTTGAGAATAATTACACGTTCTATGATGATAAAGAGGTGGCAAAAGGTCTGAACATGGTTGACCAATTACCTAAAAACATTGATGTGACTTACACCAAATCTAATTATGCTAGTGATTCAGAGGTGGTAAGTAAGGTTGTTGAAAACGTTTTGAGAGATGATTCTACCAAAAATGGTATGTCCGAATCACAGGATGAAGATGAGGAAAGTTTCACAAAATTATTTGACAAATTCAAAATATGAGAAAAATGCGAATGATGATCCAATGGGATTGGCATATACCATGGTTGGATTGGAAAAATTATTCTCAAATGTTGAGTTTCTGATTCAAAATGTGATTCAGGATAAGATCGACAAAGTGTTCAAACTGGTAGAAAATGAGAAAACTGAAATTGCAAAATTTACCGGAAAAGCGAGCAAGAAAACTTTTTATAACAAACCTGGTTACAAAAAGAAAAACATGAAGGCTGGGTTGGGTTATAAAAAGAAACGAAACCAAAAGAAACGCTTTGAAAAGTCAAGTCATCAAAAAAAGATGAACTTTGTTCACGGAACAATTTCAGAAGAAGAGAAAGAACTCAAATTTAGACGACAGTCTAATGAAGAGTTCTATACTCAGAAAACACAAAAACAACAAGGCAAAGATGTTTCAAAGAAAACATGTTTTAAATGTGATCAAATTGGATATGTTGGTCGCAAATGTCCAAATATGAAGCCTGCTGAGGTTGAGAAAAAGAAATTTGATGTTGTGAATCAGAAGTTAACCAAGTTTGAGTCAAAACAAACTTGGAAGCCGAAAACATCCAAGGTTGAATCACAACAGACTTGGAAACCAAAGACACCCAGATTTGAGACAAAACAAAGTTGGAAATCAACGGCGGATTTGATAAAGCCAAACCAATTTTGGAAACCTAAAGCGATTTGTCAAAACAAAACATTCAAAATGAAAGTTTTTATCAAAGGAATGTTTTAAACGGACAAATTTTGGTGGTCAAGAAAAAGACTTCTGTGAGTGACAATAAACGGAAAATCAATTCAACCAAGAAGGTTGAAAATAAGAACGAAAAATTGTTTGTTAAAAATGACAAAGATTTTCCAAAGTTGAACAATATGTATTATGTGACAATACCCATGGTCAAACAGGCATGGGTTGCATTGTTCAAATGATTGAATTGTTTGAATGTACAGGTGCTCCTGAAGACAGTCGAATGTCAACATTGTCACACCCCGACCACGTAGAACATACAAAACGTGGCGGAAACATCGGGGAGTGTTGTAACAGAATTAATGTTTCACAACCATGGAAATTTAAGTTTCGTCTTATTGATTAAAAGTGTTACAATGTCTTAACAAACAAAGAAATACAACATAATTAACTAGTCTTGCATCTTTTATTGTCACTAAAGCCCAAGTCTGCCTATGTGTATCTTGATCATCTTATGCAACAGCTCCTGAAAACACATGTGAAAATAGGTACGTCAGCATAAAAATGCCTGTGAGATACATAGGTTTTGTGAAAATAGGTTTCATGACTTATGTTTGAGAAAATGTTTAGTCATGAACCTTGTAATTTGCTTTGTCTTTGTAAATCATTTGAAAAACAATAAGTTCAGATAATACGTATAAATAAGAGAATAATGCATGGTTAAATGAATAACCAAGTAAAATGAGTTTGTAAAAGATAAGTTGTTTTGTAAAACAATGTCTTGTGAAAAGTATGTTATTTGTATAAAATGTTATATGTCAAAAACTGAAATGATTCAAATAACGCTACGATATGTAATACCATACAAACACTTATATATAGGAAGTACCAGCGGCGTATCCACCATGCTTGTATCATATTACACACGCATCGTTACTTAATCACTTACTCAAACCAAACCAACAATGTAAAATGTTCATGTCTAATGTAAATCATGCAATGTATAACCAATGTCAAAAGTGTTTGTGTGTTAAATGTAAACCATGTAATATGTAACCAAAATGATATGTATGGCTAGTGAAAATGCATCAACTAAACCATAGATGAAATGCACAAAACAAAGCATTGAACTAAAACTTGGTTTAAGTCAAAGCTATGTTTTGTGGAAATGCATGATCAATGTAAATCATGTAATATGTAACCAAAATAATCTGTATGGCTAGTGATAAATATCAACTAAACCATATGCACAAAAACAAAGTATTGAAGTAAAACTTGGTTTAAATCAAAGCTATGTTTTGTGTAAATGCATGATCAATGTAAATCATGTAATATGTAAACCAAACTGATCTGTATGGCTAGTGATAAATATCAACTAAACCATATGCACAAAAACAAAGTATTGAAGTAAAACTTGGTTTAAATCAAAGCTATGTTTTGTGTGAATGCATGATCAATGTAAATCATGTAATATGTAAACCAAACTGATCTGTATGGCTAGTGATAAATATCAACTAAACCATATGCACAAAAACAAAGTATTGAAGTAAAACTTGGTTTAAATCAAAGCTATGTTTTGTGTAAATGCATGATCAATGTAAATCATGTAATATGTAAACCAAACTGATCTGTATGGGTAGTGATAAATATCAACTAAACCATATGCACAAAAACAAAGTATTGAAGTAAAACTTGGTTTAAATCAAAGATATGTTTTGTGTAAATGCATGCTCTACTGATACGAACATCTATGCGGTATTGTTATAATGCATACATCCAAGCCTTGAGACTGAGGCGATAAACCCTTAAACCACTTAAAGGTTTATCTAAATTATGTATATCGAATTCGGTCATTCCTTTCATCCCCTTTCCCTGGGATGTCCGGAACGGGAGTTGTCAATTCCTATGGTACCACTACCTACTAACGAACGGCGTAATTAATGTTAATGAATGTATTGTTCCATTGTAAACAACCCAAATGTCATAACAAAATGTAAGCATGTGATGAAAACGATGTACTAAGTATGCACGCAATGGACATACATAGCATAAAATGTAAATGTAAAACAATGTACTAAGTATGCACGCAATGGACAGACATAGCATAAAATGTAATGTAAAACGGTGAAATCATGTACTATAACGTACTAACAAACATAGCCGGTATATGATGTGAAAACAGGAAAGCATGAATGTAACAAGTAGGCACATGTGTTCCACCCCAAAATAGTTTGGAAAACAGTAAAAGAGGGGTCTATGTACTCACTTGAGATTGCTCAGAAGTCCTTGAGTAACAACCAAACAATGCTAGAGATCACGGATATCAAACGGCACCTAATATAGGTAACTATGTTAATAAACCGGACCTAAATCGGAAGATCGGGTAGCATGAGGGTTTGTAAACCAAACGAGTATGGAGATTCGTGTAATATGGTTCAACAAATCCTACATACTAATTGAAACCTAACATAATTGTTTACGACCCATTACGACCCGTTTAGGTAGCTTATGCTACTTTAACGCGTCGTTCGCGTGAAACGCGTTCGGACCGCCTAACTAGTCCTATGACAAGTGTTATATGCCTAAACATGTTACATAATCAGTTATGTGACAAAAGTTTAGGTTACATATGCTTAATTACCAATTATACATGAAAAGGGTATTCTGGTAATTTACCTAAGGCATATAAACTACCTATCATACAACTACTTAAACGATGTGACCATAGGGTATAACCTCGGAAGGTTATTCCCTACCTACTATGGTCACCTAATGTATTTGGTCTGATCCTAATGATCGACCAAATGGGTCGAGTTCGAAGGTATAGGCGATTTATCAGATCGCCTACCCTACGACCCTAGACAACGTGGTAATCAGTGGGCATAGTCCCAAGGGACTATGACCAACGTGATTACACTCACGTTGCGAAGTTCAAACGAACTTCGCATTGACCATTACTGGTCAACGCTGAAAGTCAAACAAAGTTTGACTTTCTGACTCGAAAAGCAATAAAATAAGGAAAAGAACGAAAGAATACTTACGAAGGGTCCCCGAATGCTAACCTCGATTCAAAAATCTCAGGTATGAAACAATAGTTTCAACTTATAGTTTCTCAAATCAAAGTTCTTGTAAGTTTTGCATTGGGGTGATGGGGTATTTATAGTTTTCGGGTAACCGTTAGGATCGTTTCATGGAAAACGTGCCTTAATCCCATCCGTACAAGTGTCGGCAAGTTATGGTGACTAAAAATGGTCCTTATCATCTGACTAAGCAATTGGGAATGTGTGGGTGAGGATCAAACAGCTGCAATCTGCTGTTAAATGCAGTTAATCTGGTCTGATAGTGGGCCGCGGGCCGCCTGAGGATGTTCAGAAACTGAGGCGGGCCGCCTAGCCCTTCTGATCAGAAAACAAGTTTCAGAAATTACAGTTTCAGTCCCTGCACGTGTTTAAGGCCATTTCCGGCACTTCTAAGGCCCGTAAAGCCAACTTTAAGGCCCTAAAATGATGCCTAAACATTGTGGACATGAAACATGCTCAAAAATATTTCGGATGTTGGTTCGTTTGGTCGTATGAACGCGATGTTCGCTTAATTACGACGGAATGCGCATAAGCGCGAAAAACGATCCAAATGACGTGACGAATGGATTTTTCTTATGCCGAACACTAAAATAAAATATTTTAGTGCTTACATAAATTTTTGGATCTCCGGATGTATTCAGAACGTAAGTTATGCGCGAAAATGCAAACTTGTGCACTTTTTGACACTTTTAGTCCCTGAATGACACAAAAGTTTATTTTTAGCATACCGAACACCTCAAAGCCTTTTTCTAAGCTATGTGAAGGATATTTATGGTATGTTTAACTTATGGTCATGCTCCGGAATGTCTGTTACAGTTCAAATTGGCATACTTTCGCAGTTTGTCAAGTTTAGTCCCTATAAGCGAATTAGCTTGTATTTGCCATACCAAAGCCTTCAAAACTTATTTCTAAGTTATGTAAAGGTTATTTAAGGTATGTTAAGCCTATGTCACTATTCAAGAGTGTTTGTTGTGTTAAACTGGTTATATTTACGCATCGGTGCGCGTATAACCTTCCAGAAAGCGATTTAGAGTTTAAAATCGAACAAGAGTTGATATGTGTAAACGATACACATATTTTTACAAATCCCAAGTATGAAATACAATATTTCATTGGTTTGGCATTTGTTTGATGGCCGTGGAGGCACAGGTGTTACAGTCTCCCCTACTTTAGGAAATTTCGTCCCGAAATTTATTTAGAGGAAACTTGTGAGAGCTTGAAAACATGAAGTTGAAAAGATCAAACAATATTGATTAGGGTTCTGAACTTCTAGTAACTTTTAATAGCATCATGATTGCAATGTAAGAGGGATACTTATATACAAGTATATGAAGCGTCATTGGTGCGTCCACCGTACCTCCATTACATCGTTCTCATTTCGTTATTGTTGTCGCTATCGGTTCTTACACATAATAAATCTTACTGTGTTTCTGTGCACTAAATTTCATAATTATGTACGCGTCCATAATCAGACAATTCCTTGCACAGTTCACACAGTCTATTTTATAATGTGTAGGGGAAAACCAAATGAACAATCCTGTGACGAGTGTGACTAGACCGCCATAGAGTCCTTTTAATTAAATCAATAAATGATCTAAATAGACTATCAAGGAGTCTGTTCAGCTACATCACTAAATGTCGTTCTTTAACCAAATTGTGAATCAATCTTTTAGACTAGACCACTAAAAGGATCTCTTATGAAACATGGAGCGGTACTTATATAATCCAAGAGTCTTAACTATTACATAGAAGCCCATTAAGGATTGAAGGTAGTACCTTTTGAATATCCTGCTACGAATCCCTCATATGAAGATATGAAATATCCTGCGAGGATTTGGATAAAGAATATCCAGAGTATTAAAAACACAAAAATGCATAAAAGAAAACATAAGATGAATAAACACATAGTCACATAACCACAAAATTGTTTAACTAGAAGTTTGTTCTGCTAACAGAGTACATGTATTTAAAGCACACTAGGAATCCATCTCGTGGATTTCATTTGGTACTTTAAACATTATCAAGAATCTAACTATAAAGATAGAAAGATCTTTAAAAGAAAAATTCGATTTCGATTATAAGGAACCGAAATGTTCGAATTCAGGTACATAAGGAATCCAATTAAGGATTCTGATTTGAATGATGATCATCCACAAGGGTCTAAATGTGAAGATAAAAAGATCCCATATGGATTTTTAGAAGTTGAAGATGTTTTGAAACCTTGCACTGGACGTGCTTATGTCAAAACATGATGTAAAATGCTTATGAAGTTGAGATGCTTGATATGTCAAGGCGACATATGAAGCAGAATTTTGAAGGTTAAGTCAATGTATGAGGAAAATATTTTTGAAAACTATGCATGGGGTTCTTTTAAGAAAAATGTGTTTAACATTTTTGAAACCTTATATATAATACTTTTGAAATCATAAAGTAGGTGTACTAGGTAAATAAATTTATAAAAATGTTTTAAAAACATGCGAGATGAATTTTGAAATTATGTATAAGGTTTTTGAAAATATGAATGATGCTTTTCGAAATCATGCACTTGATGAGAAAATGTACTGTGTTAATATTGTTTTCAGACTATATGAAATATTTTGAAATTAGGAAGGTTGGTTTTGATAACATGGCCAATGTTTTTGAAATAATATAGACATTGCATTTAGAAAAATTGTTTTCAAACTATATGAAATGTTTTGAGATCATGAAGATTGTTTTGAAATACTTGTACTGTGTATGTTGAAAAAATCAAAACGTAATGGGTATGAGATTTGAAAATACCCTTAGTTATCTAACCAGGGATTTAAAGGTAAAGATGTGCTGAAGCACGATTACTCATAATTTCACTTTATTTCATGTACTTCGTTTCTTAGAATGAAACGAGTACTTAAAATTTTGGGGAAATCATGAGCGATCATTTGAAAGAGAGAATCACAAGAGTAGTTTGTAAGGAACATAGTTCCTTGATGTATGTATCATAGGGGAATACCATACACACATGTAACTATACTTGTATATCAGAATTGTGAACAACAACTTTTATTTATAAACAAAACAGATTGTTTCACATTACAAGAAAACGAAAGAACAAAAGCATAAGATAGCAACATCTTCTACTCAGCCAACTGCTCATCCGTGGGTGGGATTTGCATTAGCAAGCTTTGGGCATTTGTTCCTGAAATGGCTCGTATCGCCACAGTTGTAGCAAGTACCACGCGGAAAACGAGCTTGAGTTGGGTTGACTTGGAGTTTGGTAGCAGCAAGGTTTATAGCAGCTTTGTTTTGGATAGCAAAGCGGCATGTGTTGACCAAATGTCCCCGCCGTCCACAGTAGGTACATTTCAAGCAGGGTATGAGGTTTGAATGATGACCGTTACATCGCTTGCACCTAGGAGCAGTTCCTAAGTACGGCTTCCTAGCTGGTGGCCTTGCCACATGGCTAGGTCCCGCTTGATTTGGTGTAACCGCTGTGGGTTTCCTTGAAGCCTTACGCTTCCTTGATTTTGGTGCTGGCTTGACTTCTGCTTCCTTCAGTGGCTCTTGAGTGGCTTCATTGTCGAGACGAGAGGCTTCATTGTTGAGACGAGCCATGGCAATACCTAAATCCACAGTCCTCTGAATCACTTCGCCAATTTGCTGGACAAATTTGGCTGTTCGCTCGGGCATTTGACCAGTGCTGAGAGGAATAGACATTCTAAAAGAAAATGAAAGAAAGAGGAAGAAGCAAGTGAAAGGTTATTGGAAAATCAATGCAGAATGTTAACGAATGAAAATTGTGATCATTTGTTTGTTACCTAAGGCAAACAAATGAGATGGTGACAAATCAAAGTAAATGGGTCAAAAATAATGTATCGCGAAGACATGCTCGCCTATAAGTGAACACTCATCCCAAGAATTCCCAGGTAAGCACAACTGGTCTCGCGTCTGATGAGATGTATACGAAGTGCTTGCCTAGACAGAAAACCCAGAATACAGGCATTCACCCTTCCAGTTTGCACGTGTTCACATTATTTAAAACCCAAAACCTTGACGAGATTTTGAAAATTCAAAGGGGTTCAAAACCTTATAACTGAGGGTTCAAAACCTAGTAATCAATCATCCTAGAACAGATGATTGCTTTTCAAAGCGGTTTTGAAATTTATGTTCTTGTTGTGGTTGTCGCCTAAGGATAGGTGACAGTATTGTTTTATGACTAAACGAAAGTAAACTCGCGTTAGGGTCCTAGAAAGGTTATAGACTAGGTCAAAGTATTACTAATAAACTAATTCCCTATAACCATGAGCTCTGATACCATCTTTTCTGTCACACCCCGACCACGTAGAACATACAAAACGTGGCGGAAACATCGGGGAGTGTTGTAACAGAATTAATGTTTCACAACCATGGAAATTTAAGTTTCGTCTTATTGATTAAAAGTGTTACAATGTCTTAATAAACAAAGAAATACAACATCATTAACTAGTCTTGCATCTTTTATTGTCACTAAAGCCCAAGTCTGCCTATGTGTATCTTGATCATCTTATGCAACAGCTCCTGAAAACACATGTGAAAATAGGTACGTCAGCATAAAAATGCCTGTGAGATACATAGGTTTTGTGAAAATAGGTTTCATGACTTATGTTTGAGAAAATGTTTAGTCATGAACCTTGTAATTTGCTTTGTCTTTGTAAATCATTTGAAAAACAATAAGTTCAGATAATACGTATAAATAAGAGAATAATGCATGGTTAAATGAATAACCAAGTAAAATGAGTTTGTAAAAGATAAGTTGTTTTGTAAAACAATGTCTTGTGAAAAGTATGTTATTTGTATAAAATGTTATATGTCAAAAACTGAAATGATTCAAATAACGCTACGATATGTAATACCATACAAACACTTATATATAGGAAGTACCAGCGGCGTATCCACCATGCTTGTATCATATTACACACGCATCGTTACTTAATCACTTACTCAAACCAAACCAACAATGTAAAATGTTCATGTCTAATGTAAATCATGTAATGTATAACCAATGTCAAAAGTGTTTGTGTGTCAAATGTAAACCATGTAATATGTAACCAAAATGATATGTATGGCTAGTGAAAATGCATCAACTAAACCATAGATGAAATGCACAAAACAAAGCATTGAACTAAAACTTGGTTTAAGTCAAAGCTATGTTTTGTGGAAATGCATGATCAATGTAAATCATGTAATATGTAACCAAAATAATCTGTATGGCTAGTGATAAATATCAACTAAACCATATGCACAAAAACAAAGTATTGAAGTAAAACTTGGTTTAAATCAAAGCTATGTTTTGTGTAAATGCATGATCAATGTAAATCATGTAATATGTAAACCAAACTGATCTGTATGGCTAGTGATAAATATCAACTAAACCATATGCACAAAAACAAAGTATTGAAGTAAAACTTAGTTTAAATCAAAGCTATGTTTTGTGTGAATGCATGATCAATGTAAATCATGTAATATGTAAACCAAACTGATCTGTATGGCTAGTGATAAATATCAACTAAACCATATGCACAAAAACAAAGTATTGAAGTAAAACTTGGTTTAAATCAAAGCTATGTTTTGTGTAAATGCATGATCAATGTAAATCATGTAATATGTAAACCAAACTGATCTGTATGGGTAGTGATAAATATCAACTAAACCATATGCACAAAAACAAAGTATTGAAGTAAAACTTGGTTTAAATCAAAGATATGTTTTGTGTAAATGCATGCTCTACTGATACGAACATCTATGCGGTATTGTTATAATGCATACATCCAAGCCTTGAGACTGAGGCGATAAACCCTTAAACCACTTAAAGGTTTATCTAAATTATGTATATCGAATTCGGTCATTCCTTTCATCCCCTTTCCCTGGGATGTCCGGAACGGGAGTTGTCAATTCCTATGGTACCACTACCTACTAACGAACGGCGTAATTAATGTTAATGAATGTATTGTTCCATTGTAAACAACCCAAATGTCATAACAAAATGTAAGCATGTGATGAAAACGATGTACTAAGTATGCACGCAATGGACATACATAGCATAAAATGTAAATGTAAAACAATGTACTAAGTATGCACGCAATGGACAGACATAGCATAAAATGTAATGTAAAACGGTGAAATCATGTACTATAACGTACTAACAAACATAGCCGGTATATGATGTGAAAACAGGAAAGCATGAATGTAACAAGTAGGCACATGTGTTCCACCCCAAAATAGTTTGGAAAACAGTAAAAGAGGGGTCTATGTACTCACTTGAGATTGCTCAGAAGTCCTTGAGTAACAACCAAACAATGCTAGAGATCACGGATATCAAACGGCACCTAATATAGGTAACTATGTTAATAAACCGGACCTAAATCGGAAGATCGGGTAGCATGAGGGTTTGTAAACCAAACGAGTATGGAGATTCGTGTAATATGGTTCAACAAATCCTACATACTAATTGAAACCTAACATAATTGTTTACGACCCATTACGACCCGTTTAGGTAGCTTATGCTACTTTAACGCGTCGTTCGCGTGAAACGCGTTCGGACCGCCTAACTAGTCCTATGACAAGTGTTATATGCCTAAACATGTTACATAATCAGTTATGTGACAAAAGTTTAGGTTACATATGCTTAATTACCAATTATACATGAAAAGGGTATTCTGGTAATTTACCTAAGGCATATAAACTACCTATCATACAACTACTTAAACGATGTGACCATAGGGTATAACCTCGGAAGGTTATTCCCTACCTACTATGGTCACCTAATGTATTTGGTCTGATCCTAATGATCGACCAAATGGGTCGAGTTCGAAGGTATAGGCGATTTATCAGATCGCCTACCCTACGACCCTAGACAACGTGGTAATCAGTGGGCATAGTCCCAAGGGACTATGACCAACGTGATTACACTCACGTTGCGAAGTTCAAACGAACTTCGCATTGACCATTACTGGTCAACGCTGAAAGTCAAACAAAGTTTGACTTTCTGACTCGAAAAGCAATAAAATAAGGAAAAGAACGAAAGAATACTTACGAAGGGTCCCCGAATGCTAACCTTGATTCAAAAATCTCAGGTATGAAACAATAGTTTCAACTTAGAGTTTCTCAAATCAAAGTTCTTGTAAGTTTTGCATTGGGGTGATGGGGTATTTATAGTTTTCGGGTAACCGTTAGGATCGTTTCATGGAAAACGTGCCTTAATCCCATCCGTACAAGTGTCGGCAAGTTATGGTGACTAAAAATGGTCCTTATCATCTGACTAAGCAATTGGGAATGTGTGGGTGAGGATCAAACAGCTGCAATCTGCTGTTAAATGCAGTTAATCTGGTCTGATAGTGGGACGCGGGCCGCCTGAGGATGTTCAGAAACTGAGGCGGGCCGCCTAGCCCTTCTGATCAGAAAACAAGTTTCAGAAATTACAGTTTCAGTCCCTGCACGTGTTTAAGGCCATTTCCGGCACTTCTAAGGCCCGTAAAGCCAACTTTAAGGCCCTAAAATGATGCCTAAACATTGTGGACATGAAACATGCTCAAAAATATTTCGGATGTTGGTTCGTTTGGTCGTACGAACGCGATGTTCGCTTAATTACGACGGAATGCGCATAAGCGCGAAAAACGATCCAAATGACGTGACGAATGGATTTTTCTTATGCCGAACACTAAAATAAAATATTTTAGTGCTTACATAAATTTTTGGATGTCCGGATGTATTCAGAACGTAAGTTATGCGCGAAAATGCAAACTTGTGCACTTTTTGACACTTTTAGTCCCTGAATGACACAAAAGTTTATTTTTAGCATACCGAACACCTCAAAGCCTTTTTCTAAGCTATGTGAAGGATATTTATGGTATGTTTAACTTATGGTCATGCTCCGGAATGTCTGTTACAGTTCAAATTGGCATACTTTCGCAGTTTGTCAAGTTTAGTCCCTATAAGCGAATTAGCTTGTATTTGCCATACCAAAGCCTTCAAAACTTATTTCTAAGTTATGTAAAGGTTATTAAGGTATGTTAAGCCTATGTCACTATTCCAGAGTGTTTGTTGTGTTAAAATGGTTATATTTACGCATCGGTGCGCGTATAACCTTCCAGAAAGCGATTTAGAGTTTAAAATCGAACAAGAGTTGATATGTGTAAACGATACACATATTTTTACAAATCCCAAGTATGAAATACAATATTTCATTGGTTTGGCATTTGTTTGATGGCCGTGGAGGCACAGGTGTTACAAACATGCAGAGCGGAGCAGCCTGACACGGGAGGTGGCAGATCCCTAAGATTGAAACACAGGGAGTTTGTTTGTTTTTGTATATAAATAAACCATAAATCAAAAACCCTAAAATAGAAAAATTTAAATACTAAATAAAATATGTTTTTATTTTGTCAAAAATTAAAAAATGAAAAAAAAAATATGTTTGTTTTTAAATTTGTTAAAAAATCAAAAATTTGAAAAAAAATGTTGATTGAATACGCCGAAACCCTCACGGCTGAACAAACATGATTAATTTCGCAAGTGATTGAAAATGGTTTTAACATTGTTAAAAATCAATGTGTTGTAAATCATGGGGGTGATTTATACAAAATAGAGCATGTGTTGCAGAAAATGGATGGCGAGATGAAGCTATATGCATCGGGGTGTCAAATTTTCTTAAATGTTTTGCATTTTAGGGGGAGTAAAAATTTTGAAAATACAAAAAATTTGAAAAGAGTTTTTGTGTAAAAGAAGAAATGATAGTACATCAGTAGACAATCACAGCATGCTAAAGAAATGGAAAGTCAAAGTGATAAACGGTCTCACTGATGATATGCTAGTAGGTTTTTACACGCTCAGTAAATTGATTTCGAGATATAAACCTAAATATCAATAGCTTACTTATCTTGTGGGGAACATCTCTCAGATATATGGACCTAGTGCTCCGAAATTTCATTTGAGAGGTTGCCTGATTCTGAGATACTAGGTCTTTATACTTAGTGATATTTGTGGTATTATACTTGGTCTTCTGATTTTGCGTCAGCAATGGCCTAGACCTCGTATAATACTTTGCGTGCTTAAAAACCTTTCCCTCTGCATAAAAATTGAAAAATATCGAAAGATATAAATCAAGTGTAGTTGTAAAGAAGATCCCTAAGTGGGACACACCTTTAAGTCGAGCCTTCATCTCTTTGACTGAACAGAAGTTCTAACATGCACTCTCAAGGCCTCACACTACCCAGAGAATAGATATCAATATAGTATATTCACCTGTAAGACTGAATCTAGGGAATCTTGATACGGGAGTATATTCTGAGGTGGGACACTCGAATAAGTTTTAGTTCTTAAAATACATAAACTCGTATCTTGAATCAGTTGAAGTTTGTGTGAAAATTTAAGTGGATCAGTATACTTACAATCTATGTGAATCGTTTAGAACTTAAAGTCTAAAAAGGTCAACGGTGCTAGTGATTTGTCATAAACTGGTATGATTCTCTGACACGAACTCAACAAAAATATTGTCTATAAATATTTGTTTACTACATTTCATTATGGAAAAATTACAAAAAAAAATTTTTGGAGTGTTTTAGCATAAACTTTGAAAAATACAAAAAGATATTGTTTCTGTTTTAGTTTCGATAACCGATGTCTGAAGGATGAGTTTCAAAATCTAAGTATGCTGAACATGTTTATGCAAATAAAACAAGTTCATTAATTTGAAACTTGAGTTTTTAAACAAAAAAATCAAAAACAGTTTGTGAAAATCTCCAAGGTCAGTAATTTGGACTTGGATGATTAACTGAGGGTTTTGGATGCTTAATTGTTAGGTATAGAGTTATTTGATAGGGGGAGAGAACCAGAATGAAA
Source organism: Helianthus tuberosus (assembly GCA_030545235.1). Lineage (NCBI taxonomy): Eukaryota > Viridiplantae > Streptophyta > Magnoliopsida > Asterales > Asteraceae > Helianthus > Helianthus tuberosus. The sequence continues at coordinate 95,592,529 of CM060373.1, forward strand.
TCCTGGAGTTTTAAAATTGTCAAATGGTTTTCATAGTGCCAGGTTTCGATACTAAGATATAGTAAGCTTTAAATGTCATACATTTGTGCTTAAAGCCAGGTTATCAATCCTGGATGACCAAAAAGCTTTCACTGTTAAATATTTGTGTTTTTCAGATGTTGAACCAGATTACGATCCCGATAGCTGAGAATAAGGGGGAGTCTGAAGACAAGCTTAAAGCAAGGGGAGCTTGTAGAGATAGAACCAGGTGACGATCCTGAAAAGCCGGAAGCTTAAAGAAAGGGGGAGCCTAGAGATAGAGTCTGATGATAGGAGGAGCTGAGGATTTAGAACGCAGAATCAAGAGAAGCTTGTTAGAGCATTGGGGAGTCTGTGGTGCTGAAGATGTCAAAGCTTCGTGAAGATTCGGAGAGAGAGAGAGAGAGAGAGAGAGAGAAGACAGAAAGCTACGAGATTGACTAGCAATATCCAACGGGGAGTCTGTGAGTACATATGCCTATCGCTTCAGTCAATCACGTATCGTAGCTAAGAAATGATCAAGATAAGGTTTAGAAATGATAAATATAGGTGATAAGTCCATCCAGACGAATGGGAGTCCATTCAGACAGATGGGGAATCGTCCATTCGGACGGATGGGGAATCTTCCATTCAGACGGATGGGGAATATTCCTTAGTTAGCCTTTCCCTATAATGTGACATCTGTGCTTGTATAATCATTGTAAAAACTCTGAATAGTTCAATTATCAATAAAATAATGTGATTTGATCCGAATATTTGTTTATTTATGTTTGACATTTTGCACGTTTTGATTTTTGTTCAATTTCAAACTCTATATCGCTTTCTGGAAAGTTATACGCAAACTGATGCGTAAACGTAATCAGTTTAATGTGACAAACACTCCAGAACATCAACATATGCTTAACATACCTTAAATAACCTTTACATAACCTAGAAATAAGTTTTAAAGGGTTTGGTATGGCAAAAACAAGTTTATTCGCTTACAGGGACTATTTGCAACAAACTGCGAAAGTCTGCCAATTCGTATAGTAACGTACATTCCGGAACATGATCATAAGTTAAACATACCATAAATATCCTTCACATAGCTTAGAAATAGGCTTTGAGGGGTTCGTTATGCAAAAATATGCTTATTTGATCAAACAGGGACTAAAAGCGTCAAAAAGTGCATAAGTTTGCATTTACGCGCATATCTTACGTTCTGAACATATCCGGGCATCCAAAAATTTTGTAATCATTAAAATATTTTATTTTAGTGATTGGAATGCTAAAATTTCATTCGTCGCGTAATTTGGATCGTTTTTCGCGTCCGTTTGTGTTCGTCGTAATTAACCGAATAACGTGACCGTATGACCAAACGAACCGACATCCGAGATGTTTTCAAGCATATTTCGTATTCCCTATACTTTGACATCATTATTGAGCCTTGAAAATGGGTTAACGGGGCTTAAACGTGTCAAAAATGGGCTTAAATACATGCAGGGACCAAAACTGTAATTATTGAAACTGTTGTTGAACTGTGGCTCGCTCGCGGGCCCCGTAGACTCTAGCTGAGTCTTACATGGGGTGCGACAGCCCCTATCTGGGCAGAAAATCAGTTTTAGCAAACATCAGCTGTTCCTTGAGTTTTTAGACATGGTTTTCAATGCTATGGGCTTGTTTTTGGACACCCATGGTATTCTAAACCATGTGCCACACATGTAGGGCCAAGATCAAAGCTCAAAACACTTGGAACAATCTAAACGGTTCTTGATTTCCTATATAAACCCACCAAATTTCACTTTCAAACTTGCTCATTCAGAATTTTCTTCTCTAATCTGCTATTGGGGCTATCCCTTCTTGGTTGAAGGCTCCTTTCTTCTAGTTTTCTTGTTCTTGATCCAAGTTTGGACCCTTTGTAAGTCTATGCTTGGTTATGCATTTCAAGCATGAAAGTCAAAAAGTGTTTGACTTTCTGCTTTGACCTGGTTATGGTCAACACAAAGTTCGTTTGAACTTTGCAACGTGAGCGTAATCACGATGATTATAGTCCCTTGTGACTATACCTACTGATTACCACGTTGATTACGCGTAGTGAGGAGTCAAGTTTCGGTCAAAATGCATATTTATGCGTATTTTGCAACGAAGCTATTTTCGGGTATCAAAACACTTTGTTTTGATATCAAACTTGTTTTCTAATTTAGTTAAACATGTTTTAACATGTTTAACTCGTCACTTTTAGTCTAGTGCTTATATAGGGTCGTAAGATAAGCGGTCTAAACAACCGCTTAGACTTTCGAACTCGACCTGTTTGGTCGATCATTAGGATCTGACCAAACATATTTTGTGACCATAGTTGTATAGGGAATAACCTTCCGAGGTTATACCTTATGGTCACTTCGTTTAGTTAGTTGTATGATAGGTAGTTTATATGCCTTAGGAAAATGACCAAAATACCCTTTTTGCGCATAATTCCATTTTAAGCATATGTAACTTACATTTTGCCACATAAACTGATTATTAAACATGTTAGGGCATATAATACTTGTCATAGGACTAGTTAGGCTACTCGTTTGCGCTTTTGCGCAAATGATGCGTTAAAGTAGCGTAAGCTACCTAAACACTTAGGATAAATTCCGATTTAGAATGTAGGCTTCGTTAAACCATATCATATGAGTTCCAATACTCATTTTGTTTACGAAACCTCATTTTATCCGATCTTCCGATTTAGGTCCAGTTTATTAACGTAGTTACCTATATTAGGTGTCGTTTGATTCCGTGATCCTTCGAGCGTTACTTGATTGTTATTCCAAGATTACTAAGCAATATCAAGTGAGTACATAGTCTCCTCTTTTACTGTTTTCAAATATTTTGGGGTGATACACATGTGCCTACCTGTTACTTTCGTGCTTTTCGTGCTTTCATGACATATACTTGCTATGTTCATTAGTACGCATATAGTACATTGTCACACCCCGACCGCGTAAAACAACAAACCACGACGGAAACGTCGGGGAGTGGAGCGACAGAATTATTGTTTCAACAACCATGGTAATTAAAGTTTTGTATTATTAGGATTAAAGTTTACATTGTCTTATGAATCAACGAAAACATAACATAATTAACTGTCTTTTAAGTCACTAAGGCCCAAGTCCGCCTAAGTGAAGCACAAACATCATCATGCATTAGCACCTGAAACACATGTAAAAATAGGTACGTCAGCATAAAAATGCCTGTGAGATACATAGGTTTTGTTTAAGCAGGATTCATGACTTGTAGTTAAAAGAAGTATTTAAAAAAATGTAATCATGAACCTTGTAAAATGTTTTCCTTTATAAAATCATATGAAAATTGATGTGAAAATCAAATGATAATTGTAGGATCGAGAAACGACCAATACGAGTCGATCAGAAGAGTTCTCGATCTAATCAAAGGCGGAATTCAGAGATTGATTAGAACACGTTTACAGACTTGGAGACACTTCGGCAGAGCTTCGCTACCGGAATCCAAAAGTTACAAATGAATGACCAAGAGCTAGTATTTATAGGCAAGCCAGTCCACATGAAGTGGATCAGCCAGTCCACATGTAGTGGATCAGCCAGTCCACATGAAGTGGATCAGCCAGTCCACATGAAGTGAATCAACCAGTCCACATGAAGTGGCTTTCACCAGTTCATATGAACTGGACACTCGATTTGTACTTTTTCGTATACTGAGCTCTGATCTTTCTAAACTAAATACATGACTCGATACAAGACGAAGTCAACAGACATATGTACCAACAGACTTCCCCTTGGATGTTGACGAGTCTTCAGTTTAGCATTTGGATATAGCATTTTCACAGGTTTTGAATCGGAAACCTGGCTTTAACTCTGCATAAGCTTCAACATAGGGATCTGCACAAACTCTAACCAACATTAAGATTTAACTTTAAGCTTACCACTTTGTATTTAAAATGATTAAATTGGATTCAAATTAATGAGCCATTTAGACATTTCAAAAACATTCCTCATTTTAACAAACTCTCTCAATCCTGTTGTTCATCATGTTTAGCATTTGGAATTTTGAAAATCAACTCTTCAACATCAGTTGTCAAAAATAAGATGAAGTAAAATCTTTTTGATTTTTCAAAATTTTAAGCTAAAATACAATCTTTTTGGGGTTTTCAGATTTTCAGAGTGAAAATGCAATAAAGAAATATTTACAGATAATATTTTTTTGTGAGTTTGTGCAAGAGGATCATATCAGTTTTTGAGACAAATCACAAGCACCGTTGAGCTTTAAACACTATAAGTTTTAAACGATTCACATAGATTGACGATATAATTGTCCTCATAAGCTCAATCTAAAAACTTTCGAAAAGCTTACCGATACGTTAGGGTATATTAATTTTGTACTAAATTCTTATGGACCCCACGTTCTCAGCATATCCCCTCATCATGCAATACACTAACTCGAGTAATGCCTTTAAACTTTCATCAACTGTGATATGTGTGAAAAGAACGCTGAATGTTTAAACATTAACAATTAGGTCGATCTTTTGATACGCAGAGAAAGTCCAATGTTTAAACAAAATAAGAAATAAAAACAAGTTGAAATTGTTTAGGCTTTAACCACCAGTTCGATACTCCCGTATACGCAAAGGTGATCCAAAGCTTAAACGAAACACCAAAGAAAATAAAGCAGAACGTTTAGGCACTAACATCCAGTTCGATACTCACGTATACGCAGAGGATGTCCAATGCTTAAACAAAAATAAAGAAATAAAACAAGTTTAAATCTTTGAAAAAAGAAAACACAATCACAGTGATTTTTCAGCAAAATTGTGAAAGTTCACAAATTTAACCAGTTTTTATGCTCTTTGCATTCAGCGATTACTGAGTAGGCACACAATCAAGAAGGACAAAACTAAGTACTATGCTTTCAATCATGCTTCCCACTAGAACTAGGCTTTTTCATTTAAGTTTGTATCGTTATCGCAAATCTACTAGTCTAGCTGAGCCTATCGTCACATCTTTAGTGAGACCGTTTATCACGTTTGACATTTCATTTCTTAGCATGCTGTGATAGTCCACTGATTTACTATCATTTCCTCTTATTCACAACAAAACTCATTTTGAATTTTCAATGTTTTTGGCCTTTTAGATTTTATCATGTTTTTGTATTTTTCAAATTTTCAAAATTTCTAAAAATTTTCTTACTCCCCCTAAAATCAAAATATGTTTCAATTTTGATTTTCTGGGAAAATTTGAAAACAATAGACTGTACAAATAAAATGACAAACTGATATCGAATCGCTTCAATTCGCCATTCACTTGGCATAAAACAATCAGAACTCCCCCTGACAACAAACTATTTTCCCATTATGATTTCAAAACACTTAAGTTTGTTTTAATCAAAATGGTTTTTCCGGAAAATCAGTTTTGTGTGTCGTTTCACAAACATGGGGTTTAATTCATCACAGTTTTTTCAACCACTTGTAGGTTTATCACAAAAACAATTTCCAATAATCATACCACTTGTAAGATAGTTAAATCAAGTACAACTTAATGTCCTTGATTAACCACTTGTAAGTCGAAATATCACAGATGTGAATTTCTCAAGAAAGATGCCGATTCCTACTCCCCAATTACCAACCTGGGAGTTCCGGCAAGTCAGGATTTTAAGCAAAGAATGCAGGCACCCAAGCCTGACCAGCCTTGGGTGTGACCTTTTCAATTTCACTCGGGGTTTGAACATATCTTTTTGATTCATAAAATTCTTTAACCCCTTTTACCTTTCCCTCGACCATCTTTCCAAAAATATTTTTCACTTTTTCATTAAAAGCCTTTTCGACATCAAATTCTTTCTTTTCAGAATAGAATTGATCCGAAATTTCCACTTTACCAACTTTTTGTTTAAAATTTTCAGTCCGTAATGGTGGAAAGTTGACATCATCCATTGGCGGAACTGAATTTTCTCCTTTTTGATCAACAGGTGGCTCTTCTGACTTTGACGAGTCAGATTCATCGCCAGATTTATCATTTGAATTTTTTATTTTCTCTTCTGTCCTCAGATTTGTATCTGATGAATTCGTTTTACTTGACTGGTCATTTTTTGTTGAGTGAAGCGATTCATCAGAACTTTTATCTGAATCGACCGTTGTACCCGAGGACAAAATCTTTTCAAGATACTCCCTTGCTTTCTTTCTTTTCTTTCTCAGTCTATCTTTCTGCCCTTGTGAAAGTTTCACTTTCTGTTCTTTCACTTTCTGTTCTTTGGGCTTTTCATCAGTTTTGACTGATTTCTTCACCATCCCATGAGATTCAGCCCTCGATCTTCTCTTTGATTTCATTGGGCAATCTCTGGCAATATGACCTCTAATTTGACATTCATAGCATCTCCTCGTCTCCACTCTCTGACTCTGGCAGTTAACAGCAATGTATCCTTGAAAACCACATTTGTAACACACTATGTTATCAGACCATTCTCCACTATCAATCCAAACATTTAGATCATAACATTGTTTGGCCTTGTTGTAATCATGACTTCTCCTGTAATCTTGTTTTGACTTTTGAGCACTGTGGTCAAACCTGCACCACTTATTACCAACTTTTTGTGAGTTTAAATTTTCAACTTTTTGTGGTTTTTTATAACGATTGGATGATTGAACTGATGATCTTTTATTGTTGTTTTGAAAAATTTTCAAATTTTGGTTTTGTTTTTGTTCTACATTCTTCTTAAAAGGTTTATGCGTTGAGCATTCACCTCTTTCAGTAGATTGTAAAACAGTATCTTGAAATTTTTCTTTTAATTTCAAAAATATTTTCTTTTTATCGTTTTCATCATCAGATTTATCATCACAATCTTCAATTATGACCTTGTCATAATTTGTGACATTGTCACTTATTGGAATTTCCTCTTTATTTTCATTGACCGGTTTTGGACATATATAATCTGGTATTAACGACGAGGTCACAAAACCGTTCAATTTCTTTTCTAAAACATCAATTTTATTTTTATCACATTCAACTACTTTTTCAAGTTGAATGATTTTCTCAAGATGAGAATTTATTTCCTTTTGTTTTTCAATATTATTTTTACTTAAAACAAATTTTTCATTTTCTAAAATTTTTATTTGATTTTTAAAATCTTTTTCAATTTTTAGTTTTTCATTTTCTAAAAACGATATTTTATTTTGAAATTATTTTTCATTTTCTTTTAAAATTTTGTTCTCTAATGTCAAACTCTCCACATCTTTCAAGAGTTTGACATTGTCTGATCTGGATTTTTCACAATTCGAGCACATCCCAGGCATCTTTACAGCGGCTTCTTCTTTCTCAATCTTGACAGTTGGAATTTGATCAACTTGCTTTTTCACATCAGGTTTGATTTGACCTTCAGCTGTTTCTGCTTTCTCTACTTCAATAGTTTTGACAGCTGGAATTTTTTCAACCTGCTTTTTCACACCAGGTTTGACTTGTCCTTCAGCTGTTGCTGTTTTTTCTTCTTTCTCAGCTTTGACCTCTTCTTTAACAGTTGCTGCCTTTTGATTCTTCCTTTTTGCAGCTTGTTTTTCTTTTATCTTTTCAATTTTACCTGCATAAAATAACTTCCCATTATGATTTTCAGGTGAAAGTTGTTTTTTACAATATTCAAGTCTCCGAATTTCCTCTTCATCGTTGTCACTCTCTTCATCAGACGAGTGATCAAAAATAGGCGCTTTTTCCGAAGCTTCTTTTACTGAGACTGACTCTTCTTCTTGCTTTATCGGAATATATTGCTGAGATTCATAATACAAATACACAAAAAATTCTTCATAATCCATGTTTCGGTATTGACAATTTCACAAAATAGACTTTTCAAACGAACTGAAGATTTCAAACGATCTGACTTCACTCCAAATGACCTGGATCAAGTTTCACGCTAACTGGATCCTTTCAATCACCTAGTGCGAACTGCTAACACTTTCAAACAACTTGTTAACCTTCAAACAACCTAAATACCTCGTGCGAACTGTTTTAACAAACCTTGCGACCTGAAGCAATCTCAAAACAACTTGACCACTTTATACGACCTGACAAATGTTTCACACAACCCTAATTGACTTTTGATATTATCTTTCAACAAAACAACCAAATTATCATGAAAACCCAACCATTAAAACTCAAACTCAGTCACTCCTTCTTCCAAACAAACCAATTTCTGCAAAATATTCTTTTGAAGTCGATATCAAATCTGATGACAAATTTAATTCATCCAAAACGATTTCGCCGACACACCTTATCTTCTGCAGCGACACAAACCAATCAATTACTGAACATCAACTACGAATATGAAATCATTTATCAAAAATATTCAGCTTGTTTCATTCAATTCTACTTCATCTATCAAAGTGGGTGGCCGATAACTATTAATTCTAAGTGAAACCCTATTGGACCGATTAGTATTTGGCAGACAATCAATTCAAATCACAACTATCTTTCACATGCAATCTTGAATTAAATGGATAGACATGCAGCCATCACATTTACCATCGCACATGCAAATATGGACTGATATGATTGAGTAATCAATTGCATCACATGAAATCTGATCACATGAATATCTCAATTGATGATTGGACCGATGGACTGAACATGTAATCAATAATCAATAAACCCAAGGTAATCACGTGATATATTCTGAGAAATGTTGACAAACAATCTGAATATGCTTTCACACCGTACGACCTGATGTGCTTTCAAATCGTACGACCTGAACAAAGTTTTAAACGATCTGGTGACCTTTTATCCACTTCGTACGATCTGGAATCTAACTCATACGACCTGACCCAAACCATACGAACTGGAGTAAAGTTTCACACATTTGGATAGAATTCAAGCGATCTGGTCAGTTTTTGTCAAATTTGACCAAGTTTTAGCTCGATTTAGGGTCTAATTCTTTCAAGAATTGTTTAAAACACAGTTTCGTAGATGATATGTGAAAATCAGAACTTTTTAACCACAAAATCTCGTTTAATTTTGAAAAATGTGTAGAAGAATGAGTAGAAACAGAATTTCTCCGTGAAAACAAGCTAAAATGGTAAGAACTCCTCCTCCTGAGCTCTGATACCACTTGTAGGATCGAGAAACGACCAATACGAGTCGATCAGAAGAGTTCTCGATCTAATCAAAGGCGGAATTCAGAGATTAGATATTCATTCAGCTTGATATTCACTATTAATTGTCTCTTGTATTGATTAGAACACGTTTACAGACTTGGAGACACTTCGGCAGAGCTTCGCTACCGGAATCCAAAAGTTACAAATGAATGACCAAGAGCTAGTATTTATAGGCAAGCCAGTCCACATGAAGTGGATCAGCCAGTCCACATGAAGTGAATCAACCAGTCCACATGAAGTGGCTTTCACCAGTTCATATGAACTGGACACTCGATTTGTACTTTTTCGTATACTGAGCTCTGATCTTTCTAAACTAAATACATGACTCGATACAAGACGAAGTCAACAGACATATGCACCAACAATAATAAAAGGTTAATGCATGGTTAAATGAATAACCAAGTAAAAGTGAATTTGTATAAAATATGTAATTTGTAAAACAATGTCGTTTTCTTGTATAAATTGTTTCATGTCTTGTCAAAGTGGTTTAGATAACGCAACAATGTATAATACAATAAAAGAACTTATATATAGCAAGTACCAGCGGCGTATCCACCATGCTTTTATCATATAACACATAGCCCCGTTACATAAGTCACTTATCAATAACCAACCAAAATGTCTTGTTCAATGTCAAAATGTTTATGTGTAAACCATGTTCAATGTCATGTGTGAAATACATCATGTATAACCAAATGTAATGCATAGCAAGTAGAATGTATCTACTCAAACTATGTGATAATGTCAATGTGAAAACTAATGTCATGTATAGTGAATAACTAGTAATTACTCAATCCCATAGGAAAATGTACAAAACAAAGTTTTTGAATAAACCTAAGTTTAAATCAAATGTTATGTTTTGCAGAAAACAATGCTTTATGATTACAAACATTTATGCAGTAATGTTAATCGCATACATTCAAGCCTTGCGACTGTCACACCCTGACTTTTGCGTAAGCCTGATTATTGATGTGACCTTCTTAATACCATGGCATTCAATCATAACAACGCTATATGATAAAACCATTAGATGTTCATCCATAAATTAAGTATGAAAATAGCACAACATAATTGTTTGAAACATCGACACCAAATTCAAATACAAATCACAACAAGTTTTAAGGAGTTCACTAAGACTCGACAAAAGACCTTAAACAAACCCGAGCTTAGAACCATGTATCTCGTCCAGGAGTAAGATACATCTCCTAAACCCTAAAGACTTGGATGACATCTTTTATTTATAACGCAGCTTGAAAACATGCAAACACCTGCCAGATCCACTTAGTTCCCTGAAATACATGTAATTTGAAAGCATCAACAAAAGTTGAGCGAGTTCATGTTTGTGTGTATATGTATGTATAAACCTTTGTAAACAGTGTAAGTATGTATGTTTGTAAATCCCAGTATGAAAGCAAACAAGGAAAAGATCACTAATGGTTTGCAAGGCCACTGATATGTGTGACGGCGTAGGAATGCTCAAACCTAGCAAATTTGTATCGGGCTTCCGGCTGGAAGACATAGTCACCCTATGGGCCACCCTGGTCCTCATGGGTGTGGGCTCGCTACACCCAAATAGATCTATCACTCATGCCCCTCGGTCCTTATACGAGGATTAATGGTCTCAAGTATGCGCCTACCCATTCACATGATCTATGGTACTTTCCTAGGCTAACCATACCAATTGTATTTGTATGTAATCCTTTTGTAACATGTATTTCACCCCCGAAGTTAATAAACAAAACAGTTTAAAGAAAAGGGGGACATGAACTCACAGTTTTGCGTCTTCGGTACTCGTAACTCAAATCTCGTCAGCAAACACAACTACCTACAATGTACTAGGGTCTATTAGACGAACGGGCCGTGCCTTGCCTTTATCGTTTTCGAGTTAGGTTTCTTTCATGTCTTCAATGTTATTCCAAGTTATAATTACTTGTTAAAATAATAATTATTTCAAATTAAATTATATTTAATTTTGGAATAATTGTTTAAACAATATTTTTGTAACAATACTTCTCAAGTATTTATTTTCATATTTCCTTCCCCAAGAATGGGGGTATCTCATACATGCATATTCGTATTCTTGTATTTGTTAAGTAATCTTACACTTAATTTTTGCGTTAAACCTTCCGGAATATTATTGCCAATAAGAGTCCACCTATATATATTTTCCCAATATATATATATAAGAGTTATTACTTAGAAAAATTATTTATAATTTTTCTTATCAGCAAAAATATTTGTAGTTCTAAAATAATATATTTTTAAGTCTAACTTAGAAAATATATATAAACTTATTTGGTCCAAAAATAATGTATTCCAAGAAAATATATATTTTTCCCAAAAATCATATATCTTCTAAATATTCCAAGAAAATATATTTTTACTTCCCAAAAATAATATATTTTCTCCTTGTCAAAAATATGATATAACTTGGTAATATTTACAAAAAATCATATTTTTATTTCTTGTATCCAAAATATTATTTACCAAAAATATATTTATAAGGGTATTCTCCGGAATATTTTATAAGTTACGTTCTTGTTCGGTTTGCCAATATTATGTGTGTAACTTATATATCTATTCCTTGGGATTTTTGATAATATTTTGGGTTGTAAATTCTTGGTATTTGTTAAGTTATATTATTTCAAACCCTAAAATAATATAACTAATACACAAAGTATACAAGTAATCACACACATCATGTCTTTAATGTATATATATATTCTAAATATATATTTACCCATTTTTATTTGTAAAAACCAACCTCCAATATTTGTATTTTTGTAACAAAAATTATGGCAAAGTTTATATGGAAACTCATGGTTAAAATATACTTGTAAATACTTGTTTGAAAATATTTTTCTAAGTGTTTATATTTTTAGAAAATTTTGCCATAGTTTCCCCTAAAAATGGAGGTGTCCATGCTATCAAAGCATATCATTTTCTTTTTAAAATCATTACAATCAATCAACAACTTATCCTACACTTACCAAGTGCCAAAACAATGTTATTTACATTACAACATGAACTTGAACTTTCATTAAAACTTGTAGTAACTTGGTGGTATGTTTAGTAGGTTTAGTTACCTTCTAAAATGTATTTACTTCTTTAAAAACTTCATTCTTGAAAGATTTAGGTGTTTACAACTTGTAAACATGTTTTACAAAAACATTTCTTTATGAAATCTTCTTGCTTCCCAAGTGTTTCTACACTAGTTTAACCCTTAAAAATAGTGTTTGTTTATGTAAAGACCAAGTCTGTAAATCTTGTTATTTAACTGATGTTCACAAAATGCAAAATATAAATTACATCAATTGTGGCATAAAACTAACCCTTTTTTAGAACTAATGTTGGAAAAAGTGTGTTTTTGTCTTCCTTTTGTATTTTCAGGATTAAATGAGCTCAAATGAACAAAAGAAGCAAAAAGGTAGCTAAATCTAACATAAATACAAGAAAAGGAACAAAAGTGGCATGCCCAGCCTCCCCGACAGCATCTTCCCAAGCAAAACAAGAGAACAGAAGGCTGAACACGCCCCGTGCCCAATGAGCACGGGGGCGTGCCCAAGTGTCAGCAGAAAAGACAAAGCTGTAGAAGCTTCTATCAACCACCACGGGGTCGTGCTCAGCGGACACGGGGCCGTGGTCAACTCTAAGATTCACAGAATCTGAGGAAATCTTGATAGTACAGATACGCTTCTGCACACGGGGGCGTGCCCAGCGGACACGGGGGCGTGGTCAACTAATGCAGACAAACTGCAATTAATGAAGACAGAGAAGAAGGATGGACCCGGGCTGCTGTTCAGGCTATAAATAGGGGTACTTGGCTCATTTGCAAAGCATCCCTTGGCACACCACCTCTCTCACACTTCACCCACCACCCACCACCCACCACCATCACAACACCATCATCCACCACCATCATCCATTGTCCATCGTAGAGTGTGTGAGTCGTCTCGGGATCCAAGATTGATCGTAAGAGTTCTTGACAATCAAAGGCAATGTTTGCCTAAGTCTCTTACATCACTTGGTGAAGACAAGTGTCTGGTGTAATACTTTTTATTTTTAATCTTTTCGCACTTTTTACTTGGTTATGTATTAATGACTTTAATAACTAGTTTCTTATGTTGAAGGTGATTCTTCCTTATCGTTTGTCCGTGGTGTCTTGGCATTATTTTACTGTCTATATAAAATAAAAGATTTTCACCATTCATATCTCCACGGTCTATATGGAGATATTTTGGCTACCTGGTCGGGGGTTAAAGGAACGGTTTGGTAAGAGTATTGCCTTGTTCAGTGTATAGATCCTGCAAGGACCTGGGTCAAATTTAGTAGGACCTCCTTTAATACCAACCGGTATTGGATGGCGGGGGTCCAAACTCTTTGATCCCCTCATATGTAAGCTACTATTAATACTTTAACCCGGCTACTTAGGACTGTATCCCTGCTGACTCAGACTACTTAGCCGAGGGTAACGTCACCTCCAAAAGAGGGGCCTACCATAATATGCATTAATAACTTAATTAATTATCTTTCAATAATCTGACCCTTTAGGATTGTATCCTTGCTGACTCAAACTACTGGGTTGAGGGTAACGTCACCTTCAAAAGAGGGGCCTACTACAATAACTAAGATAATCTCTTAAAAAGTGCGGAAATAATCAAAGGTTACACTAAACACGAGTCGGAGCCAAGTGATTCATCTTGTCTATCTGTTTTTATTTTTATTTTATTTTTCAGCATTTTAGTTAGTTTTTATTTTCTTAGTTTAAAAACCTTTTTCTAACTTTTTGATTTGATTAGACGTTGAGGATAAACTGGTACTAAAAGCTCTTGTGTCCTTGGACGACCTCGGTATCTTGCCAACACAATACTACGCTCACGATGGGTGCACTTGCCCATATGTGTGTTTGGTGTTAGTAAAATATCATGTTTTATAAATTTAAAACTTGACTAACGTGTAAAAAGGGCTTAAACTATACTTAAATTTATACACACACCACACACGCATCAAGTTTTTGGCGTCGCTGTCGGGGACACAAGGATTTTAAGAAAGTTAGGAATCAACGGCCTAATCGTTTTTTCTAATTTTTCTATTTTTTTTAGGATTTTCTTAGTTTTTCAGTTTCTGCAGAGCTCAGCACGGGCCGTGCCTGGTCAGACACGGGCCGTGCCCAGCATTGTTACTGGCAGTTTTTATTTTCCGAGTTACAGGGAGTTGAGCACGGGGCCGTGTCGGTGCAACACGGGGCCGTGTCGAACTCCCCAGTAACAGGGATCCGGAAAACAATTACTGTATCTCCGACCACGGGCCGTGTTCATCTGAGCACGGGGCCATGGTGAAGCTTCTGACCAACGTTCTTTTCTCTTTTTATTGCAGGACTTGGAACCCAGGCGCCACATCTGAACTTTCTACATAGTGTATGAGCTCCAGTTCTAGTAGAGACATAAAAGAACCTCTTGAAGAACCCGAACGCTTTCTCAGAAAAAGACTTAAAGCTAAAAACCAAGAGAAAGTTTCGGGGGACCCACTTCCAATGGCGGACCAACGTACCCTCATGGATTACCTACGACCCACCGTAGGTAATCTCGGCGCCGCTATCAATGCACCGAATGTCGAAGCCAACAACTTCGAACTTCGACCACATTTGATACAAATGCTTCAAAACTCCGCAACCTTTCATGGGCTTGCGGACGAGGATCCCCATCTACATATTACTAATTTTTTTAGAAATATGTGATACCTTTTGGATCAATGGAGCATCAAACGATGCCATCCGTCTTCGAATGTTTCCATTTTCACTAAAAGACCGGGCTAAGGCTTGGCTTAACACCCTCCCAGTTGGCTCGGTAAACACCTGGGATGAACTAGCCCAAAAGTTTCTATATAAGTATTTCCCTCCTGCTAAAACGGCTAAACTAATGACTAAAATTAATACATATTCACAAGAGGATGGGGAATCCTTATATGAAACTTGGGAAAGGTTCAAGGAGCTACTAAGAAAGTGTCATCATCACGGTCTTGCGGTATGGCAACAAGTATCCACTTTCTACAATGGGTTGTTGCCACACACAAGACAAACACTTGATTCTAGCTCCGGGGCACTTTTAGGTAATTGTCGCCCAAATGAAATATATAATCAAATTGAGGAAATTGCTCAAACCAATTTTCAGTGGCACACTCCCCGAGGCAATAAATCTATAGCCCCGGGCGCCCATAAGGTTGATGAAAGCACTTCTTTACAAGCTCAAATCGAGGCCCTTTCTTCAAAAATCAAAAAGTTAGAAATGGCAAAAACGGTCTCGGTTATGGCTTGTGAGGGGTGTGGTGGGCCACATGAAAATTGGAGTTGTATGAAAGAATTAGATGATCAAACGGAAACGGTTAACTACATTGATAATAGGCCTAGGCCGTCGGGTCCTCCAACGGGTACCTACAACCAAGGATGGCGTAACCACCCCAACCTTGGTTGGAGAGAACCCGGCAATAGTAGTAACCAACAAAATCTAAACCAACGAACAAACTTTCAACAACCACAACCTTACGCTCATTCGGGCATTGCACGTGCCTGAATGTGCTCTCCAAACTTTCGAACCATTGCAGGAGCGCGGTTGCTCCTTGAGATCCAGAAAACTTCGAAGGTTTGGCAGAGTTGAAGGTCTTGAAATTACACTGGGTGTTGTTGTTGTTATATAACTCATGAATCTGAGTTACTACGCCTGGAAGCACTGCAGCCATTTATTGAGCAACAAGGGTTGCGACTTCCTCAGCAGTAAAAGATTGAGCATCACGTCGAGGGGGCATTGTCTAAAGGGAACATGGGAAACGAGTGAGGTCGATTATTGGAAAACAAAAAGAGGTATTGAAAACATCGACCAAAGCATAAGGAAGGTGATCATTCGTTCGTTACCTCGAACAAACAAACGTCACGCAGTGACTAATCAAAGTAAATGGGTCAATATAATGTATCACCGAAGACATGCTCGCCTATAAGTGAACACTCACCCCAAGAGTTCCTAGGTAAGAGTGACTGGCCCGTTACTGCGGATTTGTACGAATACTCTAGCCTTAGACAGAAAACTCAGGGTACAGGCATTCACCCTTCCAGTTTGCATGTGTTCACATTATTTTAGACCCAAACTTTGACGAGATTTTGAAAACTTTGAAGGTTCTAAACCTTACAATAAATCATCCTAGAACAGATGATTGATTTTCAAAGCGGATCCGAATTTTGTATTTTTGTTGAGGTTGTCACCTAAGGATAGGTGACGGTAATGTTTTAAAACTAAACACAAGTTAACTTGTGTTAGGGTCCTAGGAAGGTTATAGTCTAGGTCAAAGCATTACTAATAACCTAATTCCCTATAACCATTGGCTCTGATACCAACTTTTCTGTCACACCCCGACCAAGTAAAACAACAAAACGTGGCGAAAACATCGGGGAGTGTTGTAACAGAATCATTGTTTCACAACCATGGATTAAATAGTTTCGTTTTATTGCATTATTGAACTCATTGTTTATTACAAATCAAATAAATACAATTATTATCTTTCAAGTTTTAAAGTCGCTAAGGCACGAGTCCATCCTACGTATAGCATGTATCAACAATCATCACAAAGCAGTACCTGAAACATGTGTAAAAATAGGTACGTCAGCATAAAAATGCCTGTGAGATACATAGGTTTTGTTTATGCATGATTCATGACTTATAAGTTTAAAAGAATGTTTTAACAAAAGGTAGTCATGAACCTAAAAATGTTTTCTTTATAAAATCATGTGAAGATTTATGAGAAATTTGATGATATAAATAAATAATCAAGTAAAATGGGTTTATAAAATAATGTTTTGAATAAAATGTTTGTAGTATATAAAAATATACTTTGGTTTTAAGAGAGTCGATTAGGTAATATATCAAATTATATTTCGGTTCCAAAATTGTTAAACAGATAGTATATTAAATATACTTTGGTTGTCAAAATAATCGTTTTTGATAGTATATCAAAAGTATACTTTGGATTTATGAATAACATATTAAACTATGTTTTGGTTGAATAAATAACGTATTTAAAATATGTTTTGGTAAAATATATGTTGTTTTGTACAATATCACACATGAGAGTATATCAAACTATACCTTTGGAAGTATAATAAAATATACAATAAAAGTGTGATTTAAGAATTCAATCAGACCTAGTGCATCAAAATACACCTTTGAGACTATAGGGATACCACAAAGGCAATCCCTATTTGGATGGAGAAACAAATTGGTTTCAGACATTCCATGACAACAGGAATGGGGTGTCAAATCCTATAGCGCTATATCATACTACCAATCGGTCTGGTGAACAAAATATGTACTATCCAACAATTTATTTTTATAATCTTTGAAAAATCAGTGTTTAGATCATAAATAATCATTTGGTTTGTCAAAAGATAGGTACTAATATGTATAATCAATTATACTTTGAAATCGTGAACATAACAAATAGGTACACATATTTCACCCCAAAACAATTGAAAACAGTAAAAGAGGGGACTATGTACTCACTTGAGAGTGCTTAGATGTCTTGAATAACAACCAAGCGAAGCTAGAGGGAGTACTGAATCAAACGGCACCTAATATAGGTAACTATGTTATTAAACGGATCCTAAATCGGTGTGACACCTGGGTCACTGCGACCATCAAACAAATACCAAACCAATGAAATATTGTATTTCATACTTTGGATTTGTACAAATATGTGTATCATTTGCACATATAAATTCTTGTTCGATTTCGGGCTCTAAATCGCTTTCTGGAAGGTTATACGCGCACTGATGCGTAAATATAACCAGTTTAATGCAACGAACACTCCGGAATATTGAAATAGGCTTCACATACCTTAAATAACCTTTACATAACTTAGAAATAAGTTTTGAAGGCTTTGGTATGACAAAATCAAGTTTAATCGCTTACAGGGACTAAATTCGACAAACTGTGAAAGTATGCCAATTTGAACTATAACAGACATTCCGGAACATGAACATAAGTTAAACATACCATAAATATCCTTTACATAGCTTAGAAATAGGCTTTGAGGGGTTCGGTGTGCTAAAATAAACTTTTGGCTCATTCAGGGACTAAAAGTGTCAAAAAGTGCACAAGTTTGCACTTTCGCGCATAACTTACATTCTGAATACATCCGGACATCCAAAAATTTATGTAAGCACTAAAATATTTTATTTTAGTGTTTGGCATAATAAAAATCCATTTGTCACGCCATTTGGATCGTTTTTCGCGCTTATGCGCATTCCGTCGTAATTAACCAAACATCGCAACCGTACGGCCAAACGAACCGACATCCGAGATGTTTTCAAGCATATTTCATGTTCCCTATGTCTTAACATCATTGTGGAGCTTGAAATTGGGTTTGACGGGTGTTAGAAGTGCCGTTACGCAACGAAACAAGGTGCTGGGACTGAAACTATAATTCTGCCAAAGTTAATGGCTTACAGACCGTAAGCCATGACCCTTACGGTCCGTAAGGGGTCCCCAGAACAGCAGATCAGTTTAAACAGCTGTTGCCTCTTCAGGATAATGAGGGGCCAATTTGCACTTGCCTCTTCAGGATAATGAGGGGCCAATTTGCACTTGCCTCTTCAGGATAATGAGGGGCCAATTTACACTTGCCCTTTCATGCTCATGAGGGGCCATTTTGATGTTACCATAAGGTTTCAACAAGTGTATGGACCAGATCAAAGCACGTTATTCGATAAACGATCCTAACGGTTCCAAGAATCCTATAAATACCCAACCCTTTCACAACTCAAAACCCACAAATCTGATCTAAAAGCTCTAAGTTGAAGTCATTGCTTCATACCTGAGCTATTCGATCTAGTTTTACTAGCGGGAACCCTTTGTAAGTGTTCTTTCGTTCCTTTCTTTCGTTTTAACGTTAAAGTCAAACTTTGTTTGACTTTATGCATTGACCAGTTTATGGTCAATGCGAAGTTCGTTTGAACTTCATAACGTGAGCGTGATCACGATGGTTATAGTCCCTAGTGACTATACCTACTGATTACCACGTTATCTAGGCTCAGTGACGAGTCGTAGTTTCGGCCAAAATGCGCATTCTTGCGTATTTTGTAACCAAACTACTCTTAGGTATCAAAACCGTTTGTTTTGATACCAAACCTGTTTTCTAAACTTAGTTAAGCATGTTTTAACATGCTTAGCTCGTCACTTTTAGTTTAGTGCTTATATAGGGTCGTAAGGTAAGCGATCTAAACAATCGCTTATACTTTCGAACCCGACCCGTTTGGTCGATCATTAGGATCCGACCAAACACATTAGGTGACCATAGTATATAGGGAATAACCTTCCGAGGTTATACCTTATGGTCACGACGTTTACTTAGTTGTATGATAGGTGGGTTATATGCCTTAGGTAAATTACCAAAATACCCCTTTGACACCAAAATTCATTTTAAGCATATGTAACATAACTTCTGGTATCTAAACTGATTTAGCAACAATATTAGACATGTTAAGGCATATTTTACTTATCATAGGGCTAGTTAGGCGTTCCGAACGCGTTTTACGTGAACGACGCGTTAAAGTAGCATAAGCTACCTAAACGAGTCGTAATGGGTCGTAAGCACTTAGGCTAGGTTTCATTTTAGTATGTGGGCTTTGTTAAACCATATTGCATGAGTTTCCATACTCATTTGGTTTACGAACCCTCATTCTATCCAATCCTCCGATTTTAGGTCCGGTATATTAACATAGTTGCCTATATTAGGTGCCGTTTGATATCCGTGATCTCTAGCATTGTTTGGTTGTTACTCAAGGACTACTAAGCAATCTCAAGTGAGTACATAGACCCCTCTTTTACTGTTTTCCAAACGTTTTGGGGTGAAACACATGTGCCTACTTGTTACTTTCATGCTTTCATATCATATGCTTGTTATGTTCAATAGTACACTTATAGTACATGATTTCATTGTTTTTATGCTATGTATGCCCATTGTGTGCATACTTAGTACATCGTTTTACATTACATTTTATGCTATGTATGCCCATTGTGTGCATACTTAGTACATCGTTTTACATTACATTTTATGCTATGTATGCCCATTGTGTGCATACTTAGTACATCATTTTACATTACATTTTATGCTATGTATGCCCATTGTGTGCATACTTAGTACATCCTTTTACATTACATTTTATGCTATGTATGCCCATTGTGTGCATACTTAGTACATCGTTTTACGTTACATTTTATGCTATGTATGCCCATTGTGTGCATACTTAGTACATTGTTTTACATTACATTTTATGCTATGTATGTCCATTGTGTGCATACTTAGTACATTTGTTATTCATCACATGCTTACATTTTGGTATGACATTTGGGTTGTTTAAATGGGACAATATATTCATTAACATTAACTACGCCGCTTGTTAGTAGGTAATGGTACCATAGGAATTGACAACTCCCGTTCCTGAACCCTAGGTTTGTTTGGGTGGAAGGAATGACCGAATTCGATAAACATAACACAAGATAGACCTTTAAATTCGTTTAGGGGTTTATCGCCACAGTCACAAGGCTTGGATGTATGCATTATAACAATACCGCATAGATGTTTATATCAGTATAGCATGCATTTATTCCACAAAACATAACTTTGATTTAAACCATGTTTTACTTCAATACCTTGTTTTTGTGCATTTTACATATGGTTTAGTTGATATATTTCACTTACCATACATAAACATTTTTGACATTGATATACAAAATTCATGATTTACATTAGACATAAACATTTTGACATTGATATACACAATTCATGATTTACATTAGACATAAACATTTTGACATTGATATACATAATTCATGATTTACATTAGACATAGACATTAGACATGGTTCTCACATAAACATTTTGACATTTGATTATACATAAACATTTTACTTTGGTGGTTTGGTTTGGGTAAGTGATTTAAGTAACGAGGCGTGTGTAATACGATACAAGTATGGTGGATACGTCGCTGGTACTTCCTATATATAAGTGCTTGTATGGTTTTACATATCGTAGCGTTATTTGAATCATTTCAATTTAGGCATATAACATTTCATACAAATAACATACTTTTCACAATACATTGTTTTACAAACAACTTATCTAATACAAACTCATTTTACTTGGTTATTTACTTAACCATGTATTATTCTTTTATACATATATATCATTTGGTTTATTTATCACTTTTCAAACGATTTACAAGACAAAGCAAATTTCAAGGTTCATGACTAAACATTTTCTTAAACATAAGTCATGAATTCTATTTTCACAAAACCTATGTATCTCACAGGCATTTTTATGCTGACGTACCTATTTTCACATGTGTTTCAGGATATGATGCATAGGATTTATCAAGTTACACTTAGGCGGACTTGGGCCTTAGCGACAATAAAAGATGCAAGACTAGTTATTTATGTTATGTATTTCTTTGATTGTCAAGACATTGTAACTCTTTTAATCAATAAAACAATATTTCAATTTCCATGTGTTATGAAACAATGATTCTGTTACAACACTCCCCGACGTTTCCGCCATGATTTGATGTTCTACGTGGTCGGGGTGTGACAATCGGGAGATAGGATAGAATGATGTTCTATAAATCAAATGAGTAATTGAACTCATATGGTATGATTTAATAGAGCTAACATTCTGATTTGAAAGTCTACCTAAGTGCTCTTGACCCGTTTCGACCCATTATGGTAGCATAAGCTATTATAACGCGTCGGTTGCGCAAAACTATGTTCGGATGGTTAACTATGTGCTATGTTAAGTCTTACATGCCCAATTATACCCTAATATGTTACTAATTCAGATTAGATGTCAAAAATATGTTCACATATGCACATTACGGATTTATGCTATAAAAGGACATTTTGGTCATTTCCTACGGGCATGTAAACCAATTAACGAATAGCTAACCAATCCTATGTGATCATAAGGTATAACCTCAGGGGTTATTCCCTATGCAACTATGATCACTAAGCAAGCTTGGTCGGATCCTAATGATCGACCAAACGGGTCGGGTTCAAAAGTCTAAGTGGTTGTCTAGACCGCTTAACTTACGACCTTAAACAAGCACTATACTAATAGTGACGAGTTAAACATGTCAAAACATGTTTAACCTACTTAGAAAACTGATTTGGTATCAAAATAATGGGTTTTGATACCCGAAAATAGTTCCGTTGCAAAATGCGTGCTTAAACGCATTTTGACCGAAACTTTGACTCGTCACTACACCTAGTTAATGTGGTAATCAGTAGGCATAATCACTAAGGATTATAACCATCGTGATTACAATCACGTTACAAAGTTCAATTGAACTTTGACTTGACCAATTGATGGTCAAAACCGAAAGTTAAACTGTTGGCCAAACTGTTTGACTTTCTGCACTAACATAAAGAATAGAATGAAAGAATGCTCACTAAAGGTCCTCGCTATCTTTTCTACAAAGAACAAGCTCCCAAATCAGATGAGAGAGCTCCCAAAGCAAATGTAGAGAAGGAATGAGAAGAAGTGAGCAAGGAATGAATGAAATTGTTGGGCTATTTATACTTGTTGGAGGTTCACAAGATCAAAACAAGTGGATTGTGTAGCCTCCAAGCAAAGATCATGGCCCTACAATTGTCACAAGCAGGTACAAAGCCTTGGGGAGGTGGTAACTTGGCTACCACACAAAGATCTTGCAAGATTGGCCCCTGAATTATCAAACAGTTGCTGAAAAACAACATTCTGGTCACTGGGCAACTCACACGGCCCGCGTGAGGTATGGGGGAGGGGCTACGCGGCCCGCCTGGGCTCCCCAGTTCAGCACAAGTTTGATATAATTACAGCTTTGGTCCCTGCATGATTTTAAGTCCATTTCAGGCCCTTTTGACCCCCGTTAAGCCATTTTCAAGGCTTTATAAGGTCAATAAAGTTTAGAGGACTCAAAATATGCTCGGAAAACTCTCAGATGTCGGCTCGTTTGGTCGTACGGTCGCGTTGTTCGTTAAATTACGACGAAACTCAAACGGACGCGAAAACGAACCAAATTAAGCGACGAATGGTATTTTTGCATGCCGATCACTAAAATAAAAATATTTTAGTATGTACAAAAATTTTGGATGTCCAGATGTGGTCAGAACGTAAGATATGCGCGAAAATGCAAACTTACGCCGTTTTTGACACTTTTAGTCCCTGTAAGATCAAATAAGCATAGTTTCACACACCGAACCACTCAAAGCTTATTTCTAAGCTATGCTTAGCTTATTTATGGTATGTTTAGCTTATGTTCATGTTCCGGACTATACGTTGCCTTACGAAACGGCAGACTTTTGCAAGTTGGCGCAAATAGTCCCAGTGAGTGAATAAACTTGATTTCGCCACACCAAACCTTCCAAAACTTATTTCTAAGTTATGTAAAGGTTATTTAAGGTATGTTAAGACTATTTCACTATTCCAGAGTGTTTGTTGCAGTAAACTGGTTGTATTTATGCATTAGATTGCGTATAACCTTCCAGAAAGCGATTTAAAGCTCGAAATTGAACAAGAATTGATATGTGAAAACGATACGCATATTTACACAAATCCCAAGTATGAAATACAATATTTCATTGGTTTGGTATTTGTATGATGGTTGAAGTGACACATGTGTCACAGTTTGAGAATAATTACACGTTCTATGATGATGAAGAGGTGGCAAAAGGTCTGAACATGGTTGACCAATTACCTAAAAACATTGATGTGACTTACACCAAATCTAATTATGCTAGTGATTCAGAGGTGGTAAGTAAGGTTGTTGAAAACGTTTTGAGAGATGATTCTACCAAAAATGGTATGTCCGAATCACAGGATGAAGATGAGGAAAGTTTCACAAAATTATTTGACAAATTCAAAATATGAGAAAAATGCGAATGATGATCCAATGGGATTGGCATATACCATGGTTGGATTGGAAAAATTATTCTCAAATGTTGAGTTTCTGATTCAAAATGTGATTCAGGATAAGATCGACAAAGTGTTCAAACTGGTAGAAAATGAGAAAACTGAAATTGCAAAATATACCGGAAAAGCGAGCAAGAAAACTATTTATAACAAACCTGGTTACAAAAAGAAAAACATGAAGGCTGGGTTGGGTTATAAAAAGAAACGAAACCAAAAGAAACGCTTTGAAAAGTCAAATCATCAAAAAAAGATGAACTTTGTTCACGGAACAATTTCAGAAGAAGAGAAAGAACTCAAATTTAGACGACAGTCTAATGAAGAGTTCTATGCTCAGAAAACACAAAAACAACAAGGCAAAGATGTTTCAAAGAAAACATGTTTTAAATGTGATCAAATTGGACATGTTGGTCGCAAATGTCCAAATATGAAGCCTGTTGAGGTTGAGAAAAAGAAATTTGATGTTGTGAATCAGAAGTTAACCAAGTTTGAGTCAAAACAAACTTGGAAGCCGAAAACATCCAAGGTTGAATCACAACAGACTTGGAAACCAAAGACACCCAGATTTGAGACAAAACAAAGTTGGAAATCAACGGCGGATTTGATAAAGCCAAACCAATTTTGGAAACCTAAAGCGATTTGTCAAAACAAAACATTCAAAACGAAAGTTTTTATCAAAGGAATGTTTTAAAAGGACAAATTTGGGTGGTCAAGAAAAAGACTTCTGTGAGTGACAATAAACGGAAAATCAATTCAACCAAGAAGGTTGAAAATAAGAACGAAAAATTGTTTGTTAAAAATGACAAAGATTTTCCAAAGTTGAACAATATGTATTATGTGACAATACCCATGGTCAAACAGGCATGGGTTGCATTGTTCAAATGATTGAATTGTTTGAATGTACAGGTGCTCCTGAAGACAGTCGAATGTCAACATGCAGAGCGGAGCAGCCTGACACGGGAGGTGGCAGATCCCTAAGATTGAAACACAGGGAGTTTGTTTGTTTTTGTATATAAATAAACCATAAATCAAAAACCCTAAAATAGAAAAATTTAAATACTAAATAAAATATGTTTTTATTTTGTCAAAAATTGAAAAATGAAAAAATATGTTGATTGAATACGCCGAAACCCTCACGGCTGAACAAACATGATTAATTTCGCAAGTGATTGAAAATGGTTTTAACATTGTTAAAAATCAATGTGTTGTAAATCATGGGGGTGATTTATACAAAATAGAGCATGTGTTGCAGAAAATGGATGGCGAGATGAAGCTATATGCATCGGGGTGTCAAATTTTCTTAAATGTTTTGCATTTTAGGGGGAGTAAAAATTTTGAAAATACAAAAAATTTGAAAATTTGAAAAGAGTTTTTGTGTAAAAGAAGAAATGATAGTACATCAGTAGACAATCACAGCATGCTAAAGAAATGGAAAGTCAAAGTGATAAACGGTCTCACTGATGATATGCTAGTAGGTTTTTACACGCTCAGTAAATTGATTTCGAGATATAAACCTAAATATCAATAGCTTACTTATCTCGTGGGGAACATCTCTCAGATATATGGACCTAGTGCTCCGAAATTTCATTTGAGAGGTTGCCTGATTCTGAGATACTAGGTCTTTATACTTAGTGATATTTGTGGTATTATACTTGGTCTTCTGATTTTGCGTCAGCAATGGCCTAGACCTCGTATAATACTTTGCGTGCTTAAAAACCTTTCCCTTTGCATAAAAATTGAAAAATATCGAAAGATATAAATCAAGTGTAGTTGTAAAGAAGATCCCTAAGTGGGACACACCTTTAAGTCGAGCCTTCATCTCTTTGACTGAACAGAAGTTCTAACATGCGCTCTCAAGGCCTCACACTACCCAGAGAATAGATATCAATATAGTATATTCACCTGTAAGACTGAATCTAGGGAATCTTGATACGGGAGTATATTCTGAGGTGGGACACTCGAATAAGTTTTAGTTCTTAAAATACA
Source organism: Helianthus tuberosus (assembly GCA_030545235.1). Lineage (NCBI taxonomy): Eukaryota > Viridiplantae > Streptophyta > Magnoliopsida > Asterales > Asteraceae > Helianthus > Helianthus tuberosus. The sequence goes on from CM060373.1 coordinate 95,618,639, forward strand.
TAAACTCGTATCTTGAATCAGTTGAAGTTTGTGTGAAAATTTAAGTGGATCAGTATACTTACAATCTATGTGAATCGTTTAGAACTTAAAGTCTAAAAAGGTCAACGGTGCTAGTGATTTGTCATAAACTGGTATGATTCTCTGACACGAACTCAACAAAAATATTGTCTATAAATATTTGTTTACTACATTTCATTATGGAAAAATTACAAAAAAAAATTTTTGGAGTGTTTTAGCATAAACTTTGAAAAATACAAAAAGATATTGTTTCTGTTTTAGTTTCGATAACCGATGTCTGAAGGATGAGTTTCAAAATCTAAGTATGCTGAACATGTTTATGCAAATAAAACAAGTTCATTAATTTGAAACTTGAGTTTTTAAACAAAAAAATCAAAAACAGTTTGTGAAAATCTCCAAGGTCATTAATTTGGACTTGGATGATTAACTGAGGGTTTTGGATGCTTAATTGTTAGGTATAGAGTTATTTGATAGGGGGAGAGAACCAGAATGAAATCCTGGAGTTTTAAAATTGTCAAATGGTTTTCATAGTGCCAGGTTTCGATACTAAGATATAGTAAGCTTTAAATGTCATACATTTGTGCTTAAAGCCAGGTTATCAATCCTGGATGACCAAAAAGCTTTCACTGTTAAATATTTGTGTTTTTCAGATGTTGAACCAGATTACGATCCCGATAGCTGAGAATAAGGGGGAGTCTGAAGACAAGCTTAAAGCAAGGGGAGCTTGTAGAGATAGAACCAGGTGACGATCCTGAAAAGCCGGAAGCTTAAAGAAAGGGGGAGCCTAGAGATAGAGTCTGATGATAGGAGGAGCTGAGGATTTAGAACGCAGAATCAAGAGAAGCTTGTTAGAGCATTGGGGAGTCTGTGGTGCTGAAGATGTCAAAGCTTCGTGAAGATTCGGAGAGAGAGAGAGAGAGAGAGAGAGAGAAGACAGAAAGCTACGAGATTGACTAGCAATATCCAACGGGGAGTCTGTGAGTACATATGCCTATCGCTTCAGTCAATCACGTATCGTAGCTAAGAAATGATCAAGATAAGGTTTAGAAATGATAAATATAGGTGATAAGTCCATCCAGACGAATGGGAGTCCATTCAGACAGATGGGGAATCGTCCATTCGGACGGATGGGGAATCTTCCATTCAGACGGATGGGGAATATTCCTTAGTTAGCCTTTCCCTATAATGTGACATCTGTGCTTGTATAATCATTGTAAAAACTCTGAATAGTTCAATTATCAATAAAATAATGTGATTTGATCCGAATATTTGTTTATTTATGTTTGACATTTTGCATGTTTTGATTTTTGTTCAATTTCAAACTCTATATCGCTTTCTGGAAAGTTATACGCAAACTGATGCGTAAACGTAATCAGTTTAATGTGACAAACACTCCAGAACATCAACATATGCTTAACATACCTTAAATAACCTTTACATAACCTAGAAATAAGTTTTAAAGGGTTTGGTATGGCAAAAACAAGTTTATTCGCTTACAGGGACTATTTGCAACAAACTGCGAAAGTCTGCCAATTCGTATAGTAACGTACATTCCGGAACATGATCATAAGTTAAACATACCATAAATATCCTTCACATAGCTTAGAAATAGGCTTTGAGGGGTTCGTTATGCAAAAATATGCTTATTTGATCAAACAGGGACTAAAAGCGTCAAAAAGTGCATAAGTTTGCATTTACGCGCATATCTTACGTTCTGAACATATCCGGGCATCCAAAAATTTTGTAATCATTAAAATATTTTATTTTAGTGATTGGAATGCTAAAATTTCATTTGTCGCGTAATTTGGATCGTTTTTCGCGTCCGTTTGTGTTCGTCGTAATTAACCGAATAACGTGACCGTATGACCAAACGAACCGACATCCGAGATGTTTTCAAGCATATTTCGTATTCCCTATACTTTGACATCATTATTGAGCCTTGAAAATGGGTTAACGGGGCTTAAACGTGTCAAAAATGGGCTTAAATACATGCAGGGACCAAAACTGTAATTATTGAAACTGTTGTTGAACTGTGGCTCGCTCGCGGGCCCCGTAGACTCTAGCTGAGTCTTACGTGGGGTGCGACAGCCCCTATCTGGGCAGAAAATCAGTTTCAGCAAACATCAGCTGTTCCTTGAGTTTTTAGACATGGTTTTCAATGCTATGGGCTTGTTTTTGGACACCCATGGTATTCTAAACCATGTGCCACACATGTAGGGCCAAGATCAAAGCTCAAAACACTTGGAACAATCTAAACGGTTCTTGATTTCCTATATAAACCCACCAAATTTCACTTTCAAACTTGCTCATTCAGAATTTTCTTCTCTAATCTGCTATTGGGGCTATCCCTTCTTGGTTGAAGGCTCCTTTCTTCTAGTTTTCTTGTTCTTGATCCAAGTTTGGACCCTTTGTAAGTCTATGCTTGGTTATGCATTTCAAGCATGAAAGTCAAAAAGTGTTTGACTTTCTGCTTTGACCTGGTTATGGTCAACACAAAGTTCGTTTGAACTTTGCAACGTGAGCGTAATCACGATGATTATAGTCCCTTGTGACTATACCTACTGATTACCACGTTGATTACGCGTAGTGAGGAGTCAAGTTTCGGTCAAAATGCATATTTATGCGTATTTTGCAACGAAGCTATTTTCGGGTATCAAAACACTTTGTTTTGATATCAAACTTGTTTTCTAATTTAGTTAAACATGTTTTAACATGTTTAACTCGTCACTTTTAGTCTAGTGCTTATATAGGGTCGTAAGATAAGCGGTCTAAACAACCGCTTAGACTTTCGAACTCGACCTGTTTGGTCGATCATTAGGATCTGACCAAACATATTTTGTGACCATAGTTGTATAGGGAATAACCTTTCGAGGTTATACCTTATGGTCACTTCGTTTAGTTAGTTGTATGATAGGTAGTTTATATGCCTTAGGAAAATGACCAAAATACCCTTTTTGCGCATAATTCCATTTTAAGCATATGTAACTTACATTTTGCCACATAAACTGATTATTAAACATGTTAGGGCATATAATACTTGTCATAGGACTAGTTAGGCTACTCGTTTGCGCTTTTGCGCAAATGATGCGTTAAAGTAGCGTAAGCTACCTAAACACTTAGGATAAATTCCGATTTAGAATGTAGGCTTCGTTAAACCATATCATATGAGTTCCAATACTCATTTTGTTTACGAAACCTCATTTTATCCGATCTTCCGATTTAGGTCCAGTTTATTAACGTAGTTACCTATATTAGGTGTCGTTTGATTCCGTGATCCTTCGAGCGTTACTTGATTGTTATTCCAAGATTACTAAGCAATATCAAGTGAGTACATAGTCTCCTCTTTTACTGTTTTCAAATATTTTGGGGTGATACACATGTGCCTACCTGTTACTTTCGTGCTTTTCGTGCTTTCATGACATATACTTGCTATGTTCATTAGTACGCATATAGTACATTGTCACACCCCGACCGCGTAAAACAACAAACCACGACGGAAACGTCGGGGAGTGGAGCGACAGAATTATTGTTTCAACAACCATGGTAATTAAAGTTTTGTATTATTAGGATTAAAGTTTACATTGTCTTATGAATCAACGAAAACATAACATAATTAACTGTCTTTTAAGTCACTAAGGCCCAAGTCCGCCTAAGTGAAGCACAAACATCATCATGCATTAGCACCTGAAACACATGTAAAAATAGGTACGTCAGCATAAAAATGCCTGTGAGATACATAGGTTTTGTTTAAGCAGGATTCATGACTTGTAGTTAAAAGAAGTATTTAAAAAAATGTAATCATGAACCTTGTAAAATGTTTTCCTTTATAAAATCATATGAAAATTGATGTGAAAATCAAATGATAATTGTAGGATCGAGAAACGACCAATACGAGTCGATCAGAAGAGTTCTCGATCTAATCAAAGGCGGAATTCAGAGATTAGATCTTCATTCAACTTGATATTCACTATTAATTGTCTCTTGTATTGATTAGAACACGTTTACAGACTTGGAGACACTTCGGCAGAGCTTCGCTACCGGAATCCAAAAGTTACAAATGAATGACCAAGAGCTAGTATTTATAGGCAAGCCAGTCCACATGAAGTGGATCAGCCAGTCCACATGTAGTGGATCAGCCAGTCCACATGAAGTGGATCAGCCAGTCCACATGAAGTGAATCAACCAGTCCACATGAAGTGGCTTTCACTAGTTCATATGAACTGGACACTCGATTTGTACTTTTTCGTATACTGAGCTTTGATCTTTCTAAACTAAATACATGACTCGATACAAGACGAAGTCAACAGACATATGTACCAACAGACTCCCCCTTGGATGTTGACGAGTCTTCAGTACGTTAAAACTTCAGTCTTGATCAGTCTTCACGTTTTTTTCAAAGTATTTGACGCTGAAGCATCCTTCAACCTCTCTCTTTTTCTTCAATCACCTTTATCAGCTATTCTCCAGAATCTTAATCTAGCTCTTTCACTCTTCAAACTCCCCTTTGCTAACAGACTCCCCCTTAAGTTGTTCCGGGATCGTAATCTGATATAGCATTTTCACAGGTTTTGAATCGGAAACCTGGCTTTAACTCTGCATAAGCTTCAACACAGGGATCTGCACAAACTCTAACCAACATTAAGATTTAACTTTAAGCTTACCACTTTGTATTTAAAATGATTAAATTGGATTCAAATTAATGAGCCATTTAGACATTTCAAAAACATTCCTCATTTTAACAAACTCTCTCAATCCTGTTGTTCATCATGTTTAGCATTTGGAATTTTGAAAATCAACTCTTCAACATCAGTTGTCAAAAATAAGATGAAGTAAAATCTTTTTGATTTTTCAAAATTTTAAGCTAAAATACAATCTTTTTGGGGTTTTCAGATTTTCAGAGTGAAAATGCAATAAAGAAATATTTACAGATAATATTTTTTTGTGAGTTTGTGCAAGAGGATCATATCAGTTTTTGAGACAAATCACAAGCACCATTGAGCTTTAAACACTATAAGTTTTAAACGATTCACATAGATTGACGATATAATTGTCCTCATAAGCTCAATCTAAAAACTTTCGAAAAGCTTACCGATACGTTAGGGTATATTAATTTTGTACTAAATTCTTATGGACCCCACGATCTCAGCATATCCCCTCATCATGCAATACATTAACTCGAGTAATGCCTTTAAACTTTCATCAACTGTGATATGTGCGAAAACAACGCAGAATGTTTAAACATTAACAATTAGGTCGATCTTTTGATACGCAGAAAAAGTCCAATGTTTAAACAAAATAAGAAATAAAAACAAGTTGAAATTGTTTAGGCTTTAACCACCAGTTCGATACTCCCGTATACGCAAAGGTGATCCAAAGCTTAAACGAAACACCAAAGAAAATAAAGCAGAACGTTTAGGCACTAACATCCAGTTCGATACTCACGTATACGCAGAGGATGTCCAATGCTTAAACAAAAATAAAGAAATAAAACAACTTTAAATCTTTGAAAAAAGAAAACACAATCACAGTGATTTTTCAGCAAAATTGTGAAAGTTCACAAATTTAACCAGTTTTTATGCTCTTTGCATTCAGCGATTACTGAGTAGGCACACAATCAAGAAGGACAAAACTAAGTACTATGCTTTCAATCATGCTTCCCACTAGAACTAGGCTTTTTCATTTAAGTTTGTATCGTTATCGCAAATCTACTAGTCTAGCTGAGCCTATCGTCACATCTTTAGTGAGACCGTTTATCACATTTGACATTTCATTTCTTTAGCATGCTGTGATAGTCCACTGATTTACTATCATTTCCTCTTATTCACAACAAAACTCATTTTGAATTTTCAATGTTTTTGGCCTTTTAGATTTTATCATGTTTTTGTATTTTTCAAATTTTCAAAATTTCTAAAAATTTTCTTACTCCCCCTAAAATCAAAATATGTTTCAATTTTGATTTTCTGGGAAAATTTGAAAACAATAGACTGTACAAATAAAATGACAAACTGATATCGAATCGCTTCAATTCGCCATTCACTTGGCATAAAACAATCAGAACTCCCCCTGACAACAAACTATTTTCCCATTATGATTTCAAAACACTTAAGTTTGTTTTAATCAAAATGGTTTTTCCGGAAAATCAGTTTTGTGTGTCGTTTCACAAACATGGGGTTTAATTCATCACACTTTTTTCAACCACTTGTAGGTTTATCACAAAAACAATTTCCAATAATCATACCACTTGTAAGATAGTTAAATCAAGTACAACTTAATGTCCTTGATTAACCACTTGTAAGTCGAAATATCACAGATGTGAATTTCTCAAGAAAGATGCCGATTCCTACTCCCCAATTACCAACCTGGGAGTTCCGGCAAGTCAGGATTTTAAGCAAAGAATGCAGGCACCCAAGCCTGACTAGCCTTGGGTGTGACCTTTTCAATTTCACTCGGGGTTTGAACATATCTTTTTGATTCATAAAATTCTTTAACCCCTTTTACCTTTCCCTCGACCATCTTTCCAAAAATATTTTTCACTTTTTCATTAAAAGCCTTTTCGACATCAAATTCTTTCTTTTCAGAATAGAATTGATCCGAAATTTCCACTTTACCAACTTTTTGTTTAAAATTTTCAGTCCGTAATGGTGGAAAGTTGACATCATCCATTGGCGGAACTGAATTTTCTCCTTTTTGATCAACAGGTGGCTCTTCTGACTTTGACGAGTCAGATTCATCGCCAGATTTATCATTTGAATTTTTTATTTTCTCTTCTGTCCTCAGATTTGTATCTGATGAATTCGTTTTACTTGACTGATCATTTTTTGTTGAGTGAAGCGATTCATCAGAACTTTTATCTGAATCGACCGTTGTACCCGAGGACAAAATCTTTTCAAGATACTCCCTTGCTTTCTTTCTTTTCTTTCTCAGTCTATCTTTCTGCCCTTGTGAAAGTTTCACTTTCTGTTCTTTCACTTTCTGTTCTTTGGGCTTTTCATCAGTTTTGACTGATTTCTTCACCATCCCATGAGATTCAGCCCTCGATCTTCTCTTTGATTTCATTGGGCAATCTCTGGCAATATGACCTCTAATTTGACATTCATAGCATCTCCTTGTCTCCACTCTCTGACTCTGGCAGTTAACAACAATGTATCCTTGAAAACCACATTTGTAACACACTATGTTATCAGACCATTCTCCACTATCAATCCAAACATTTAGATCATAACATTGTTTGGCCTTGTTGTAATCATGACTTCTCCTGTAATCTTGTTTTGACTTTTGAGCACTGTGGTCAAACCTGCACCACTTATTACCAACTTTTTGTGAGTTTAAATTTTCAACTTTTTGTGGTTTTTTATAACGATTGGATGATTGAACTGATGATCTTTTATTGTTGTTTTGAAAAATTTTCAAATTTTGGTTTTGTTTTTGTTCTACATTCTTCTTAAAAGGTTTATGCGTTGAGCATTCACCTCTTTCAGTAGATTGTAAAACAGTATCTTGAAATTTTTCTTTTAATTTCAAAAATATTTTCTTTTTATCGTTTTCATCATCAGATTTATCATCACAATCTTCAATTATGACCTTGTCATAATTTGTGACATTGTCACTTATTGGAATTTCCTCTTTATTTTCATTGACCGGTTTTGGACATATATAATCTGGTATTAACGACGAGGTCACAAAACCGTTCAATTTCTTTTCTAAAACAACAATTTTATTTTTATCACATTCAACTACTTTTTCAAGTTGAATGATTTTCTCAAGATGAGAATTTATTTCCTTTTGTTTTTCAATATTATTTTTACTTAAAACAAATTTTTCATTTTCTAAAATTTTTATTTGATTTTTAAAATCTTTTTCAATTTTCAATTTTTCATTTTCTAAAAACGATATTTTATTTTGAAATTATTTTTCATTTTCTTTTAAAATTTTGTTCTCTAATGTCAAACTCTCCACATCTTTCAAGAGTTTGACATTGTCTGATCTGGATTTTTCACAATTCGAGCACATCCCAGGCATCTTTACAGCGGCTTCTTCTTTCTCAATCTTGACAGTTGGAATTTGATCAACTTGCTTTTTCACATCAGGTTTGATTTGACCTTCAGCTGTTTCTGCTTTCTCTACTTCAATAGTTTTGACAGCTGGAATTTTTTCAACCTGCTTTTTCACACCAGGTTTGACTTGTCCTTCAGCTGTTGCTGTTTTTTCTTCTTTCTCAGCTTTGACCTCTTCTTTAAGGGTCTGTTTGTTATGGCGTAATGGAATGGACGAGGGAATGGAATGGACGAGGTAATGGAATGAACGAGGTAATGGAATGGATCATTACCATTCCATGTCTTGTTTGGTTACCATGTGAGAATGAAATGAATCATTACTTTGTGTTGTTTGGTAGAAAGAATAGACGGATGAATTAAATTGGTAGTGAGTGACGACAGTCGGCGGTGGTGGATGGTGATAGGTGGCGTTTGGAGTGGTGGTCGGAGGTGGTGGCAACGGCGGTGGGGTGGTGGTTGGGGCGGAGGTAGGTGGCGGGGACGACAATGGTGGTGGGTGACGTCGACGGTGGTGGAGGTGGGTGGCGGCTGTGGCGAGGGTGGTGGCGGGTGACAGCGGGACGGAGGTGTCGATGGTGGGAGACAGCAAGGGCAGAGATGGGTGGTGGCGCTGGTGGGTGGTGGCGGGTGATAAGTGGGGTGGTGGTGGTGGCGACGAAAGTGGGTGACGGTGGCGGTGGGTGGCGGCGACAATAGTCACGAAGACGGTTGTGTCGGTAGTGGTGTTGCCCGTGGGTGGCGGCGGAGGTGGTGTCGTGTGACGGCGGAGGTGAATGACGGTAGTGGGTTATTAAAAATGATAATAATAATAATAATAATAATATAATAATAATAATAATAATAATAATAATAATAATAATATTTGTTCCATTCCTTGAAGGAATGGAAAAAAAACACCACATTACAAAGGAATGAAAATTGTTATATTTGGAAGGTTTACATTCCTTGTGGAATGCCCCATTCCATTACCACATAATAACCAAACAAGTTTTTTTTTCATTCCATCGGAATGATCCATTCCATTCCGTCTTCTATTCATTCATACCAAACGCTCCCTAACAGTTGCTGCCTTTTGATTCTTCCTTTTTGCAGCTTGTTTTTCTTTTATCTTTTCAATTTTACCTGCATAAAATAACTTCCCATTATGATTTTCAGGTGAAAGTTGTTTTTTACAATATTCAAGTCTCCGAATTTCCTCTTCATCGTTGTCACTCTCTTCATCAGACGAGTGATAAAAAATAGGCGCTTTTTCCGAAGCTTCTTTTACTGAGACTGACTCTTCTTCTTGCTTTATCGGAATATATTGCTGAGATTCATAATACAAATACGCAAAAAATTCTTCACAATCCATGTTTCGGTATTGACAATTTCACAAAATAGACTTTTCAAACGAACTGAAGATTTCAAACGATCTGACTTCACTCCAAACGACCTGGATCAAGTTTCACGCTAACTGGATCCTTTCAATCACCTAGTGCGAACTGCTAACACTTTCAAACAACTTGTTAACCTTCAAACAACCTAAATACCTCGTGCGAACTGTTTTAACAAACCTTGCGACCTGAAGCAATCTCAAAACAACTTGACCACTTTATACGACCTGACAAATGTTTCACACAACCCTAATTGACTTTTGATATTATCTTTCAACAAAACAACCAAATTATCATGAAAACCCAACCATTAAAACTCAAACTCAGTCACTCCTTCTTCCAAACAAACCAATTTCTGCAAAATATTCTTTTGAAGTCGATATCAAATCTGATGACAAATTTAATTCATCCAAAACGATTTCGCCGACACACCTTATCTTCTGCAGCGACACAAACCAATCAATTACTGAACATCAACTACGAATATGAAATCATTTATCAAAAATATTCAGCTTGTTTCATTCAATTCTACTTCATCTATCAAAGTGGGTGGCCGACAACTATTAATTCTAAGTGAAACCCTATTGGACCGATTAGTATTTGGCAGACAATCAATTCAAATCACAACTATCTTTCACATGCAATCTTGAATTAAATGGATAGACATGCAGCCATCACATTTACCATCGCACATGCAAATATGGACTGATATGATTGAGTAATCAATTGCATCACATGAAATCTGATCACATGAATATCTCAATTGATGATTGGACCGATGGACTGAACATGTAATCAATAATCAATAAACCCAAGGTAATCACGTGATATATTCTGAGAAATGTTGACAAACAATCTGAATATGCTTTCACACCGTACGACCTGATGTGCTTTCAAATCGTACGACCTGAACAAAGTTTTAAACGATCTGGTGACCTTTTATCCACTTCGTACGATCTGGAATCTAACTCATACGACCTGACCCAAACCATACGAACTGGAGTAAAGTTTCACACATTTGGATAGAATTCAAGCGATCTGGTCAGTTTTTGTCAAATTTGACCAAGTTTTAGCTCGATTTAGGGTCTAATTCTTTCAAGAATTGTTTAAAACACAGTTTCGCAGATGATATGTGAAAATCAGAACTTTTTAACCGCAAAATCTCGTTTAATTTTGAAAAATGTGTAGAAGAATGAGTAGAAACAGAATTTCTTCGTGAAAACAAGCTAAAATGGTAAGAACTCCTCCTCCTGAGCTCTGATACCACTTGTAGGATCGAGAAACGACCAATACGAGTCGATCAGAAGAGTTCTCGATCTAATCAAAGGCGGAATTCAGAGATTAGATATTCATTCAGCTTGATATTCACTATTAATTGTCTCTTGTATTGATTAGAACACGTTTACAGACTTGGAGACACTTCGGCAGAGCTTCGCTACCGGAATCCAAAAGTTACAAATGAATGACCAAGAGCTAGTATTTATAGGCAAGCCAGTCCACATGAAGTGGATCAGCCAGTCCACATGAAGTGGCTTTCACCAGTTCATATGAACTGGACACTCGATTTGTACTTTTTCGTATACTGAGCTCTGATCTTTCTAAACTAAATACAAGACTCGATACAAGACGAAGTCAACAGACATATGCACCAACAATAATAAAAGGATAATGCATGGTTAAATGAATAACCAAGTAAAAGTGAATTTGTATAAAATATGTAATTTGTAAAACAATGTCGTTTTCTTGTATAAATTGTTTCATGTCTTGTCAAAGTGGTTTAGATAACGCAACAATGTATAATACAATAAAAGCACTTATATATAGCAAGTACCAGCGGCGTATCCACCATGCTTTTATCATATAACACATAGCCCCGTTACATAAGTCACTTATCAATAACCAACCAAAATGTCTTGTTCAATGTCAAAATGTTTATGTGTAAACCATGTTCAATGTCATGTGTGAAATGCATCATGTATAACCAAATGTAATGCATAGCAAGTAGAAAGTATCTACTCAAACTATGTGATAATGTCAATGTGAAAACTAATGTCATGTATAGTGAATAACTAGTAATTACTCAATCCCATAGGAAAATGTACAAAACAAAGTTTTTGAATAAACCTAAGTTTAAATCAAATGTTATGTTTTGCAGAAAACAATGCTTTATGATTACAAACATTTATGCAGTAATGTTAATCGCATACATTCAAGCCTTGCGACTGTCACACCCTGACTTTTGCGTAAGCCTGATTATTGGTGTGACCTTCTTAATACCATGGCATTCAATCATAACAACGCTATATGATAAAACCATTAGATGTTCATCCATAAATTAAGTATGAAAATAGCACAACATAATTGTTTGAAACATCGACACCAAATTCAAATACAAATCACAACAAGTTTTAAGGAGTTCACTAAGACTCGACAAAAGACCTTAAACAAACCCGAGCTTAGAACCATGTATCTCGTCCAGGAGTAAGATACATCTCCTAAACCCTAAAGACTTGGATGACATCTTTTATTTATAACGCAGCTTGAAAACATGCAAACACCTGCCAGATCCACTTAGTTCCCTGAAATACATGTAATTTGAAAGCATCAACAAAAGTTGAGCGAGTTCATGTTTGTGTGTATATGTATGTATAAACCTTTGTAAACAGTGTAAGTATGTATGTTTGTAAATCCCAGTATGAAAGCAAACAAGGAAAAGATCACTAATGGTTTGCAAGGCCACTGATATGTGTGACGGCGTAGGAATGCTCAAACCTAGCAAATTTGTATCGGGCTTCCGGCTGGAAGACATAGTCACCCTATGGGCCACCCTGGTCCTCATGGGTGTGGGCTCGCTACACCCAAATAAATCTATCACTCATGCCCCTCGGTCCTTATACGAGGATTAATGGTCTCAAGTATGCGCCTACCCATTCACATGATCTATGGTACTTTCCTAGGCTAACCATACCAATTGTATTTGTATGTAATCCTTTTGTAACATGTATTTCACCCCCGAAGTTAATAAACAAAACAGTTTAAAGAAAAGGGGGACATGAACTCACAGTTTTGCGTCTTCGGTACTCGTAACTCAAATCTCGTCAGCAAACACAACTACCTACAATGTACTAGGGTCTATTAGACGAACGGGCCGTGCCTTGCCTTTATCGTTTTCGAGTTAGGTTTCTTTCATGTCTTCAATGTTATTCCAAGTTATAATTACTTGTTAAAATAATAATTATTTCAAATTAAATTATATTTAATTTTGGAATAATTGTTTAAACAATATTTTTGTAACAATACTTCTCAAGTATTTATTTTCGTATTTCCTTCCCCAAGATTGGGGGTATCTCATACATGCATATTCGTATTCTTGTATTTGTTAAGTAATCTTACACTTAATTTTTGCGTTAAACCTTCCGGAATATTATTGCCAATAAGAGTCCACCTATATATATTTTCCCAATATATATATATATATATAAGAGTTATTACTTAGAAAAATTATTTATAATTTTTCTTATCAGCAAAAATATTTGTAGTTCTAAAATAATATATTTTTAAGTCTAACTTAGAAAATATATATAAACTTATTTGGTCCAAAAATAATGTATTCCAAGAAAATATATATTTTTCCCAAAAATCATATATCTTCTAAATATTCCAAGAAAATATATTTTTACTTCCCAAAAATAATATATTTTCTCCTTGTCAAAAATATGATATAACTTGGTAATATTTACAAAAAATCATATTTTTATTTCTTGTATCCAAAATATTATTTACCAAAAATATATTTATAAGGGTATTCTCCGGAATATTTTATAAGTTACGTTCTTGTTCGGTTTGCCAATATTATGTGTGTAACTTATATATCTATTCCTTGGGATTTTTGATAATATTTTGGGTTGTAAATTCTTGGTATTTGTTAAGTTATATTATTTCAAACCCTAAAATAATATAACTAATACACAAAGTATACAAGTAATCACACACATCATGTCTTTAATGTATATATATATTCTAAATATATATTTACCCATTTTTATTTGTAAAAACCAACCTCCAATATTTGTATTTTTGTAACAAAAATTATGGCAAAGTTTATATGGAAACTCATGGTTAAAATATACTTGTAAATACTTGTTTGAAAATATTTTTCTAAGTGTTTATATTTTTAGAAAATTTTGCCATAGTTTCCCCTAAAAATGGAGGTGTCCATGCTATCAAAGCATATCATTTTCTTTTTAAAATCATTACAATCAATCAACAACTTATCCTACACTTACCAAGTGCCAAAACAATGTTATTTACATTACAACATGAACTTGAACTTTCATTAAAACTTGTAGTAACTTGGTGGTATGTTTAGTAGGTTTAGTTACCTTCTAAAATGTATTTACTTCTTTAAAAACTTCATTCTTGAAAGATTTAGGTGTTTACAACTTGTAAACATGTTTTACAAAAACATTTCTTTATGAAATCTTCTTGCTTCCCAAGTGTTTCTACACTAGTTTAACCCTTAAAAATAGTGTTTGTTTATGTAAAGACCAAGTCTGTAAATCTTGTTATTTAACTGATGTGCACAAAATGCAACATATAAATTACATCAATTGTGGCATAAAACTAACCCTTTTTTAGAACTAATGTTGGAAAAAGTGTGTTTTTGTCTTCCTTTTGTATTTTCAGGATTAAATGAGCTCAAATGAACAAAAGAAGCAAAAAGGTAGCTAAATCTAACATAAATACAAGAAAAGGAACAAAAGTGGCATGCCCAGCCTCCCCGACAGCATCTTCCCAAGCAAAACAAGAGAACAGAAGGCTGAACACGCCCCGTGCCCAATGAGCACGGGGGCGTGCCCAAGTGTCAGCAGAAAAGACAAAGCTGTAGAAGCTTCTATCAACCACCACGGGGTCGTACTCAGCGGACACGGGGCCGTGGTCGACTCTAAGATTCACAGATTCTGAGGAAATCTTGATAGTACAGATACGCTTCTGCATACGGGGGCGTGGTCAACTAATGCAGACAAACTGCAATTAATGAAGACAGAGAAGAAGGATGGACACGGGGCCGTGCCCGGGCTGCTGTTCAGGCTATAAATAGGGGTACTTGGCTCATTTGCAAAGCATCCCTTGGCACACCACCTCTCTCACACTTCACCCACCACCCACCACCATCACAACACCATCATCCACCACCATCATCCATTGTCCATCGTAGAGTGTGTGAGTCGTCTCGGGATCCAAGATTGATCGTAAGAGTTCTTGACAATCAAAGGCCATGTTTGCCTAAGTCTCTTACATCACTTGGTGAAGACAAGTGTCTAGTGTAATACTTTTTATTTTTAATCTTTTCGCACTTTTTACTTGGTTATGTATTAATGACTTTAATAACTAGTTTCTTATGTTGAAGGTGATTCTTCCTTATCGTTTGTCCGTGGTGTCTTGGCATTATTTTACTGTCTATATAAAATAAAAGATTTTCACCATTCATATCTCCACGGTCTATATGGAGATATTTTGGCTACCTGGTCGGGGGTTAAAGGAACGGTTTGGTAAGAGTATTGCCTTGTTCAGTGTATAGATCCTGCAAGGACCTGGGTCAAATTTAGTAGGACCTCCTTCAATACCCACCGGTATTGGATGGCGGGGGTCCAAACTCTTTGATCCCCTCATATGTAAGCTACTATTAATACTTTAACCCGGCTACTTAGGACTGTATCCCTGCTGACTCAGACTACTTAGCCGAGGGTAACGTCACCTCCAAAAGAGGGGCCTACCATAATATGCATTAATAACTTAATTAATTATCTTTCAATAATCTGACCCTTTAGGATTGTATCCTTGCTGACTCAAACTACTGGGTTGAGGGTAACGTCACCTTCAAAAGAGGGGCCTACTACAATAACTAAGATAATCTCTTAAAAAGTGCGGAAATAATCAAAGGTTACACTAAACACGAGTCGGAGCCAAGTGATTCATCTTGTCTATCTGTTTTTATTTTTATTTTATTTTTCAGCATTTTAGTTAGTTTTTATTTTCTTAGTTTAAAAACCTTTTTCTAACTTTTTGATTTGATTAGACGTTGAGGATAAACTGGTACTAAAAGCTCTTGTGTCCTTGGACGACCTCGGTATCTTGCCAACACAATACTACGCTCACGATGGGTGCACTTGCCCATATGTGTGTTTGGTGTTAGTAAAATATCGTGTTTTATAAATTTAAAACTTGACTAACGTGTAAAAAGGGCTTAAACTATACTTAAATTTATACACACACCACACACGCATCAAGTTTTTGGCGCCGCTGTCGGGGACACAAGGATTTTAAGAAAGTTAGGAATCAACGGCGTAATCGTTTTTTCTAATTTTTCTATTTTTTTTAGGATTTTCTTAGTTTTTCAGTTTCTGCAGAGCTCAGCACGGGCCGTGCCTGGTCAGACACGGGCCGTGCCCAGCATTGTTACTGCCAGTTTTTATTTTCCGAGTTACAGGGAGTTGAGCACGGGGCTGTGTCGGTGCAACACGGGGCCGTGTCGAACTCCCCAGTAACAGGGATCCGGAAAACAATTACTGTATCTCCGACCACGGGCCGTGTTCATCTGAGCACGGTGCCGTGGTGATGCTTCTGACCAACGTTCTTTTCTCTTTTTATTGCAGGACTTGGAACCCAGGCGCCACATCTGAACTTTCTACATAGTGTATGAGCTCCAGTTCTAGTAGAGACATAAAAGAACCTCTTGAAGAACCCGAACGCTTTCTCAGAAAAAGACTTAAAGCTAAAAACCAAGAGAAAGTTTCGGGGGACCCACTTCCAATGGCGGACCAACGTACCCTCATGGATTACCTACGACCCACCGTAGGTAATCTCGGCGCCGCTATCAATGCACCGAATGTCGAAGCCAACAACTTCGAACTTCGACCACATTTGATACAAATGCTTCAAAACTCCGCAACCTTTCATGGGCTTGCGGACGAGGATCCCCATCTACATATTACTAATTTTTTAGAAATATGTGATACCTTTTGGATCAATGGAGCATCAAACGATGCCATCCGTCTTCGAATGTTTCCATTTTCACTAAAAGACCGGGCTAAGGCTTGGCTTAACACCCTCCCAGTTGGCTCGGTAAACACCTGGGATGAACTAGCCCAAAAGTTTCTATATAAGTATTTCCCTCCTACTAAAACGGCTAAACTAATGACTAAAATTAATACATATTCACAAGAGGATGGGGAATCCTTATATGAAACTTGGGAAAGGTTCAAGGAGCTACTAAGAAAGTGTCATCATAACGGTCTTGCGGTATGGCAACAAGTATCCACTTTCTACAATGGGTTGTTGCCACACACAAGACAAACACTTGATTCTAGCTCCGGGGCACTTTTAGGCAATTGTCGCCCAAATGAAATATATAATCAAATTGAGGAAATTGCTCAAACCAATTTTCAGTGGCACACTCCCCGAGGCAATAAATCTATAGCCCCGGGCGCCCATAAGGTTGATGAAAGCACTTCTTTACAAGCTCAAATCGAGGCCCTTTCTTCAAAAATCAAAAAGTTAGAAATGGCAAAAACGGTCTCGGTTATGGCTTGTGAGGGGTGTGGTGGGCCACATGAAAATTGGAGTTGTATGAAAGAATTAGATGATCAAACGGAAACGGTTAACTACATTGATAATAGGCCTAGGCCGTCGGGTCCTCCAACGGGTACCTACAACCAAGGATGGCGTAACCACCCCAACCTTGGTTGGAGAGAACCCGGCAATAGTAGTAACCAAAAAAATCTAAACCAACGAACAAACTTTCAACAACCACAAAATTTCTCTCAACAACAAGGTGGACGAGAAAGGCTTGAAGATACTGTATCTCGCCTCATCTCCGACACCGAAAAGAAAAACTCGGATCGATTTCAACAATTGGAATCGAATTTTAGAAATCAACATGCTAGCATTCAAAACATTGAAAAATAATTAAATCAAATAGCTCAAAATTTCTCCGAGAGAACACAAGGCGCGTTACCAAGTAATACCGAAACCAACCCAAAGGCACAAGTACATCTCATAAACATTGAGAAACCGTATCGTAGGTCCCGAGGAGGCTCCAATTCCACCAACTGAAAGAAGCCAATCTAGCCAAACCACAACTCCACCCACGCCCCAACAAGAGAAGGCTTCTCCACCAGTTCAAGAGCCTACTAAGACTCCTCCGGTTCCATACCCCGGTCGGTTAATTCGTCAAAAGACCGATGAGCAATTCGCAAAGTTCGAAAATTTACTAAAACAATTGCATGTTAATATTCCATTTATCGAAGTCCTAACTCAAATGCCTAAATATTCAAAATTTATGAGGGAATTCCTCACTCATAAAAGGAAAATTGAATCGTTGCAAT
The DNA here is from genome assembly GCA_030545235.1 of Helianthus tuberosus. NCBI lineage: Eukaryota > Viridiplantae > Streptophyta > Magnoliopsida > Asterales > Asteraceae > Helianthus > Helianthus tuberosus. The sequence goes on from CM060373.1 coordinate 95,636,471, forward strand.
TAGTTAACTTAGGCGAAGAATGCTCCGCCTTACTACTCAACAAACTCCCGCAAAAGAAGCTTGACCCCGGAAGCTTCACAATTCCTTGCTCAATTGGGGAATCCCCCATTCGTAATGCACTAGCCGATCTCGGGGCAAGCATCAACCTCATGCCCTCATCAATGTTCAACCGACTCGGCTTAGGGAAAACAATCCCTACAAAAATAAGCATACAACTCGCCGATAGATCCGTCAAATATCCACAAGGTGTCGCTGAAAATCTATTGGTCAAAGTCGGCGAATTTGTCTTTCCGGCCGACTTTGTCATACTAGATATGGAGGAAGATACCGAAGTACCACTCATCCTAGGGAGGCCATTCCTAGCTACGGCCCAAGCAGTGGTGGATATGAACGATGGAACACTAACATTGAGGGTTGGGGACGAGGAAGTAAAGTTTCGAGTTGGAAAAAGAGTAGAAGACGAAGACCCGGTCAACTACATGAAGGTCATTGACTCGAGTTTGGATGATGCTCTCCGACGGTGTAGCATGGGATGCAAAACATCCCACTTGGGTAACATATGACCAACCTTTGGGTCTAGCCAAGGACCCTTATATACGTGGCGCACCACGGAGGCATTCCGCGGAACTATCCTTAGTTTAGTTTAGATTAATTTTTATGTTTTCTATTTTAGTTTTTAATTTTCAGGAATAAAAAACACTCGGGATGGTGAAGGATAACAAGGGAAACGTGAACCAGCACCCCATGCACGAAAACAGGTCCACCCGACAACTTTTTTGTTCTTTACAGTAAGTTCAGCACGGGCCGTGCCCGCCCAACTCGGCCCCGTTCTGCACAATCTGCAGGAAATGCCTAGTTCAGGTAACTGGACACGGGGCGTGCTCACTGAACATGCCCCCGTGCCCAGGCTTCTGTTTCTTTTTAACAATTTCTGTTACTGGCAATCTGAACATGGGGCCGTGCCCGGACACCACGGGGCCGTGTCCAGACGCCCAGTAACATAAAATTTTGTTTTTTCACACCTTTTTACACATTCAATCAACCTATAAACTTATTTTTGGGACACATTGAGGAAAATGTGTAATTTAAGTGTGGGGGGATGCTAAAACCTTGAATCTTGCAAGTCCTAAATACAAGCCTTACACAAAACTTTATTGGAACTGCTAATCACCCCAAATTTTTTCAAAAATTTTTCATTTTTTTTACTTGTCTAGGTTTAATTTGGGAAATTCAAGTTCTAAAAAGGTTATATTTTTACAAATTTACAACCGACAGCGTCGTGATAAAAAGAACCAACATAAGAAAATTATGAAACGGCATGACAAGCTTAATTAAAATTTGATTATATATACTTGATCACATAAAAACCCATTCCCACAAAAAGTGAGTTTTGAGCATTTATTGAGCATACAAATATATATCTTTAAACTAAATGCTCATTTTTCGTTTCTTGTGTGAATAGCCGCTTGGTTCTTACGACTCTAGAACTTGCCATGACGATACATTCCCGGTCCTTACCAACTTAAACCCGAGTAAGTAAATGACGGAGGCATTAGGACTAACCCTTTTTATTTCTACACCATTATTTTTCTTTTTTTTTTTACCACCTACCCAAAATCCCCCTAGTTAACCCCTTTGAGCCTAAACCTTTTCATTTCATAACCCAAAACAAACACCCTTTCACCCACCAAAACCTTTTTATTTTTTTTTAACCCTTTTGTTTTAGTAACAAGCTCGGTTTTTCTTATGACTTTCTCAATATATATATATATATATATATATACTGATGAAGCAAAAGAGAAATAAACAAACAAGTTTATCAAAAATAACTTTTTTTTGAATAATGGCTTCATCAAAATAAAAATTTCAAAAAATAAAAAGTCTTACGAAAACCGACGCTTTTTACGCCTTTCGCCCTTTTACTAACCACTAACCCAACCACCTACCTTTAACCCAAGCCTAACCCTTCACCCCAAAAGTCCTCTTGATATTTACAAAGGTCTATAGTTAAAAAGGAGGAGGATTGATTGCTTGGCAAGCTTATGGTAGGAGTAAGTTCCATGCCGCTCTCGAGTGATCCACTAAAATACATCTTCGGCCGAGTGCTGAGTGATCCCCCATGAGGTATGTGAACTTGTATATAAATTGAATTTTAAGAAGGCATGTTATGCCCTAATAAGTAATTTATCTTATGTAATGTTTTTAATAAATCATGACGAATAGGATTGTAAATAAATAAAAATAAAACTTAATAAAGAATCTTGGAAATCCCGACACTCTACGACAAGCCCAAAAACCGTCTCTTCTACCCATTCCATTTGGGAGAGTAAAGCCACATTATAAAGAGTTTTGCTTGACGACAAACAAAGATTCAAGTGTGGGGGTATTTGATGTGCACAAAATGCAACATATAAATTACATCAATTGTGGCATAAAACTAACCCTTTTTTAGTACCAATGTTGGAAAAAGTGTGTTTTTGTCTTCCTTTTGTATTTTCAGGATTAAATGAGCTCAAATGAACAAAAGAAGCAAAAAGGCAGCTAAATCTAACATAAATACAAGAAAAGGAACAAACGTGGCATGCCCAGCCTCCCCGACAACATCTTCCCAAGCAAAACAAGAGAACAGAAGGCTGAACACGCCCCGTGCCCAATGAGCAGGGGGGCGTGCCCAAGTGTCAGCAGAAAAGACAAAGCTGTAGAGGCTTCTATCAACCACCACGGGGTCATGCTCAGCGGACACGAGGCCGTGGTCAACTCTAAGATTCAAAGAATCTGAGGAAATCTTGATAGTACAGATACGCTTCTGCACACGGGGGCGTGCCCAGCGGACACGGGGGCGTGGTCAACTAATGCAGACAAACTGCAGTTAATGAAGACAGAGAAGATGGATGGACACGGGGCCGTGCCCGGGCTGCTGTTCAGGCAATAAATAGGGGTGCTTGGCTCATTTGCAAACCATCCCTTGGCACACCACCTCTCTCACACTTCACCCACCACCCACCACCATCACAACACCATCATCCACCACCATCATCCATTGTCCATCGTAGAGTGTGTGAGTCGTCTCGGGATCCAAGATTGATCGTAAGAGTTCTTGACAATCAAAGGCCATGTTTGCCTAAGTCTCTTACATCACTTGGTGAAGACAAGTGTCTAGTGTAATACTTTTTATTTTTAATCTTTTCGCACTTTTTACTTGGTTATGTATTAATGACTTTAATAACTAGTTTCTTATGTTGAAGGTGATTCTTCCTTATCGTTTGTCCGTGGTGTCTTGGCATTATTTTACTGTCTATATAAAATAAAAGATTTTCACCATTCATATCTCCACGGTCTATATGGAGATATGTTGGCTACCTGGTCGGGGGTTAAGGGAACGGTTTGGTAAGAGTCTTGCCTTGTTCAGTGTATAGATCCTGCAAGGACCTGGGTCAAATTTAGTAGGACCTCCTTCGATACCCACCGGTATTGGATGACGGGGATCCAAACTCTTTGATCCCCTCATATGTAAGCTACTATTAATACTTTAACCCGGCTACTTAGGACTATATCCCTGCTGACTCAGACTACTTAGCCGAGGGTAACGTCACCTCCAAAAGAGGGGCCTACCATAATATGCATTAATAACTTAATTAATTATCTTTCAATAATCCGACCCTTTAGGATTGTATCCTTGCTGACTCAAACTACTGGGTTGAGGGTAACGTCAACTTCAAAAGAGGGGCCTACTACAATAACTAAGATAATCTCTTAAAAAGTGCGGAAATAATCAAAGGTTACACTAAACACGAGTCGGAGCCAAGTGATTCATCTTGTCTATCTGTTTTTATTTTTATTTATTTTTCAGCATTTTAGTTAGTTTTTATTTTCTTAGTTTAAAAACCTTTTTCTAACTTTTTGATTTGATTAGACGTTGAGGATAAACCGGTACTAAAAGCTCTTGTGTCCTTGGATGACCTCGGTATCTTGCCAACACAATACTACGCTCACGATGGGTGCACTTGCCCATATGTGTATTTGGTGTTAGTAAAATATCGTGTTTTATAAATTTAAAACTTGACTAACGTGTAAAAAGGGCTTAAAATATACTTAAATTTATATACACACCACATACGCATCATTAACTTAGTTTCTTTGGAAAACTATTTTGGAAATCATTCACTTACAAGACTTGTATTTTGTTTAAATCATCATCACATATGAAAACAAATTTCATCATTCAAGTTCATGTCTACATAAAGTATGATCATCTTGGTCTTTCACAAGATCATCATCTTAACTTACTAGATCATGTGTTTAATCACAATCTAGTAGGATCCATATGATGTCTAACATCACTAACACAAATAATCAATCATCAAGAAGCAAATCAACACTAATCAACATGTATTCTTATGTCATTAAGCTTGTGTTAAAGTTTCATGATCATGTTCTTTATTGTTCTTGTGATTAACATCTTACATAACATCTTTTAACCAACTAAATATGAAGTAAAATCAAGTGACAAGAAGCTTACTACTAGCACAAGGGCTAGGGAAGAACACAAGAAGATGAAAGTGACAAATGTGATGGATAAAAGCAAATGGGAGTGGTCCTTAAATCTCCAAGAGCTCCAAGCTTCTTTAGACACCTTCTAGCACCTTGTGATGAACTTGGTTTTGATGATCAAAGCTTGACAATGGTGGTGGTATGGGGGGTGGCTCACGGCCGTGAGGAAGAAGAGAGGGAGAGAGAGTAGTGTGTGAAGTGGGTGTGAGATGAATCAGATTAATGATCCTTCATGTCTTACTTATACACATGTTTAGGGTTTAACCAATGGATAAAGTGTTTCATTAGTACATAACATGATCTCTAACCAAATCTTACGAGATCAAGTAAGATCTTGGTAGTGGGGTCACCTTGTGACCGTAAACATGAAGGGGGGGGGGGGGTCTTGGTTGGTTTGTGATGGTAAGATAAGTTAATTAGTTAGATTCTAAGTGTAGTGTTTAGTGTTTGAGTTAATATGGTGTTATATAGTGTGTTAGGGTGTTCGGGGATCATAACTAGCTCAGAAACATTAAAACAATGCTTCTAGTAAAATTTTGGTGTTTCGGGTAGTGTCCGGTTGCTCGGTTAGATACCAGTTTGTTAAAGTGTCAAACTATACCGTTTAGTGTTCTTTATGTACCATTTTGTGACACTTTTAATTCCTGACACTTAGGAAAGCTTTTAGGACCATTTAGTCATATTTTTGCATGTTACCAACCTGTTAAGATGCTGATTTTTTGCTGAAAAATGCTGAATTCAGCACTTTGGGTGAGTTTGAGGCACTTTCCGGCACTTAAACTATCACCTAGTGAAGCAGTTTTGTGACCCTCCCTTTCCTACACACTATACTAGTGTAAAACTTAGTCTCTGCCCATATTGGGTCTCAAAACACTGTTTGTCTATATACTGAACCTCGTCAGCATTTTTCTGATTTATCCGCTAACTGTGCTAACCGTGCTTTCTGCATCGTTTATGTCACTAAAGTTTGTATGTAAAAATTGATGTGACATTATGCAATATATGATGCACATGTAAGTATGATGCAGTAATCAGAAAGCAGTTAAGTATAATTCAGCACAGTCATTAAGCACTAATTAAGATTATTTAATTGTAGGGATGCATGCAAATTTGGCAGTTGTCACATTCTCCCCCTGTTAAGAAAATTTCGTCCTCGAAATTTGTACTACCTTAACTCCTTAGGGTTTCATTATCCGTGTATGTATATGAATAATACTGGGGTAGACAACTACAAAACCCAATCTAATCTTATTCACATCAGGTGAATTCCAGGGATATATTTCAACAACAATAACCCAATGGTTAAAAGGTATGTGTTCTAGCATTTGATGTCAAAGGACACGAGATGTATAGATGTATAATCTGGCATAACTTAGTTAACAGGGGTGCAACAAAGGAGTTTTGACCAAAGGATTTTCAAGTAACCGGTCACAATATCCAAACGAGTTTTCACAAACCATAGCATCCGCTATATGAACTCGAAATCAATCAACTTGAATATGAAAATGATCTGTCAATTTTCGAATAAATAAATGGTAGGGATTGGTGTGCTGACATTCTTGAATTGCGAGAATGCATCGAATGAAATACAAGCGAATCTGGTGTATCATTGTCTTAATTCGTAGTTGTATTAGGAATGTTTAGATGACAAGCCAAACAAAAGTATGTGTAGTTTTGTGTGAAACGGTTGACCATGATTAGCGCAAGCTACAAATTTGTAATGACACCACAAGGTGTCGTAATTGACATATTTCAAAAGTAGCGGTGATCGAAAAAGTTCACCGTGTTTGAAATCAAAGGAAAGCGTACTGAAACAACTCCGAAAGTTTGATTTAAACTGCGTCATGGGGTTTTCAATTGGATATGGAACATCAAAGAACTACTCCTTCTGACTGAAGGTGGAAAGCAATAAACACTGCAGAGTGTTCAATTTATAACGAATGAATCGTTAGGAGGTACACCGTGATGTGAAATGAATCTGAGTACCATTGTCTTAACACACAACTGTGTTGAGACCGCTTTAATCGTGATGAACAAAACGGATTTAGAACAAATAAATAGACACTTAAATCCGTGTATGAGGTGCGTAACCAAATTAGCGCAAGCTTCAATTCTGTGAAAGCGTCGCCGCAAGATATCAGAGCCAACAAACGATTTAGTGGAGTCGTAGACCAACCAAGTCTACTACGACTCGAAACAAAAGAACCTTTGCAAAAATATTCGAATATGATGCTCTCAATACATCATATGACATCTTAATTTGAATATGCAAAATGGATAAGTTCAAGCAATTGAACCTGGTTTCAGCGTAACCCGACAAAAACGTGTGCATCAATAAGGGAATCTCAGCATGGTTACGAAGATAAGCCATGAATGTAACTTGAAAGAAAAGAAGTTTCAAGAAATTGTGTTGACTTGATAGCAAACGGGCCAACAAGTACAATAATGTAGCTTATTCGAATCATAAACCAATAGTTAGCTTTTTTTTAAAATAATATTTGAACTTTAATGAAGCATTTATTCGAAACGAAACCACATGCGTAGCAAATGGTGCATGTGTGACATATAAGTTTCCAAGTAATGAAACAATGAGTATTTGCTAATAACGAAGAAATGACCAAGTATCTAAACAATGTGTGTTTGCTCTCAGCGAAGAAAATTAACGCGATGCAACTACTATTAGGGGGGGGGGGGTAGAGATGCAAAAATCTATTCGTTAGAAGTAAAAGTGGAGATTTCAACAAAAGAAATTTGAGTACTTTCTGTTTGGTTAACTGAAATAGCATATTTGTCAGGATAATGGGGTTTGATTGAGTTAACAGGTGTGGTTCCTAAGTGACAACCTTTACGAGTTTTGACCTGGGTTCCCAAAGGATTAAGCACATGTTTTCTAGATTCTCAAAGTCTCACATTCTGTGTAAAACTGTTTTGTGCGTTGCGCAGGAAACACAATTTTTGTGTAGGTTTAAAACAAGTTATTGTCCCACAATTCCCGGGTATACTTTCTTCCTGAATTCACATACAATGACACTCAATCATCGATCAGTCTTAAAATAGTAGTTAGGTCCTTGTAGTTAGTTAAATAAATAATTCGTTAATCCTTGGCAAGATTTGCCAACTCTTGTTGGTTAGCTCGTTCGGCTCCTGGTAATTGATGCTCATTTGAAAATCATCGTCTTTCTTCTTGATGAGCAGAACTGGTGTTACTCAAAACGGGAAGCTTGGTCTGTTAACTTCCTTCTCAATCAACTATTGAAGCTATACTGACAATCCTTGCATCTCTGAAGGTGTAAGTCGCTAAGGTGCATTGACTACAGGCGCGGTGTCTGGAATCAAATCGATGCGAAGTTCGACTTGTCGTTGAGGAGATAATTCAGGAAAGTCTTCGGGGGAAGACTTCACGCTATTCCCTTATCATAGGGAAATCTTCCAACTTCGGCTTAGCGGCTTCCTTGTCCATAATGTGTGCTAGGAAGGCAACGCATCCTTTGCGTGAAAACTCCCGTGCCCTCAAGCACTAGTAATTTGTAGAGGCGTATCCAGCTTCATGAGTCGTGATTGCTTCGTCGTTCGTCATTGGGATGCGGATAAAAACCTCCGCTCGATTACTCGACAACTGGCCCATCCCAATTACCACGTCGAGGCTTCCTATTAGCTATTTCTATCGAGTGCGGGTTATCTAACTTACCCCTTTACTAAACCAAGTATATTCTTAAATTCATGAGATACGAAGCTAAGGTCGTTAATTGTATCGAACAACATAGATACAAAAATTTTTGGTTGATGGAGAACGTACCAGTAACCACATCTGGATCCTGGCATCCTTCACGAGCTCCGATGTTCGATGCCCCTTCACAGTCTTGGTTAATCCTCCTTGGGCACTCTTTCCTAAAGTGCCTCACGTTCCCACATCTGTAGCAGCCCGTTATTTTATCATTGTTATTTCCGCCTTGGTTATTGTCATCATTTCCTCCTTTTATGGGACTCTTCGCCCAACAGTCATCCTTTTTGTGTCCTTTCTTTCCGCACCTGCCGCACTTAGGCCTCAGACATCGACATTTGTGGTGATACTTGCACTTATCACTTCTCGGCTTAGCTCCCAAGTAAATCTTAACATTGGCCTGATTGTTGTTAGGGCAATCTTTCTTGAAATGCCTCATGTCCCCGCAGTCGAAACAACCTCGAGCAAGTTTTTGTTCATCATTGGTCCTACTTTGATAGTCGTCGTTGACGTTGCTTCCTCCGTGATCTCCGTTACCAAATTGTCCTTCGTTTCCATATCCCGCTCCGATTTGACACGTCTCCTTAACATGCCCTACTTTGTTGCAGGCATCACTTCTTCCACACCTACATGGCCTAGCATGATGAAGTATGCAGTCTTCGCACTTAGGTAGAGTGCCCATGTACTCCTTTCTCCATTTGGCTTTGTTCGTTCGGGTATCTTCTTGTAAGTCAGTGAGCTTCCTTTTGTCCTTTCTGGATGACTCTACCTGAGTTTCCTTCTTCTCTTCAGGGTTTGAAAGCTTTTCCAGTCTAACCGCTTCTTTACTGAGTGCCACACTTAATTCGACCGCATCGAGAGCCGTTGGCGCAGCTGATACCATCATTAAGCGCAGGATCTGAGGCGCCAATCCCTAGATGAATGGCTCCATCCTTTTCAACTCTGGTTCCACTAGGTACGGAACAACTCGCGACAATTCGTGAAGTCTCTGCAAGTACTCCGCCACTTTTGGACCTTCCATCTTTAGCTTCCAGAATTCGAATTCCAGCTTCTGGGTCGCCATCTGAGAGCAAAAATCCCTACGCATCATTTCCTTCGGCTCATCCCATGTTAAAGCATTCGTAGTAGTTCTGCCCAATATTCAAACCTAAGAGTTCCACCATAACCAGGCCCCGTCTTGAAACGATCCTGACGCATATGGGACTTGTTGCTCTGGCGTACATCCGCTCATTCGCAAAATAGAATCCATATTTTCGGTCCATTTCACAAAGGCTATGGCACCTCCAGTGTCGTCGAAATTCGGAGGCTTGTAGTCAAGGAACTGCCAGTAGGTACAGCCATGAGGTGGGTTGTTTTCTGAGGTACCCCCGCTATGTTCAGAGCACAGGGCCTCGTGCTGTGCTATCGCTTGTGAAATCCGTTCTTGTAGTTCAGCCTCTGCCGTGGGCAATCGTGTTTCTCTTTGTGGAGACATCCCCTAAAAGAAGATTGTGTCGGTCAGGTCATAATAAGTATAGTAAACGCATGACATGTATACGTAATAGCATTTATCAACGCAAGTGAACACATAACATCTCAACCATAACGCAAACAAGTAATTCAACAATGTATATAATGAGAATATTGCGATTGAGCTTTCATATATCATCGACCACAAATACAATTTTACGTTCTACATTGTATCATATCACATTAAAAGGGACTACAGGGTCACATCACCCTTGTCCAAATCGTCTATCAATCTACTACAGTCAAATGTCAAAAAGTGGTCTTCAAAAGGCTGTGCAAGCTGGGCTCAATAGCGACACTCTCATCAAAAGTAAGCGACCTGCATAAGACCAAAAACCTGCTATGCTGATGGTGGAGGAGGAGGAGATGGAGGAATAAAAAGCAAACTGCGCACATGCGCTAACTCCTCCTCAAGAGCACGAACGATACGCAACAGATAACTAATTTGCTGCTCCATGGTAAGGAATCGAACGTCAAAATCGGGGTATGGCAGAAGAGGAGCAGGTGGAGTCGCGAAAGGTGACTGACATGTACAAGGTGGAGGACGTGGAATCCTCTCAAGATCCATGACTCTACGACACAAGATCTCCTGCTGAAGATGTAGCGACAAAAGCAATTCATCCCTCATGTAACCAGTGTAATGTGAAGGATGGTATGGATCAGAAACTGGCATGGTGTTTGGCGGAAACCATATGAGTGGCTTGCATGATGGTGCAGAAGCAAAATGAGTATTAGGTGTAAACTGTGGCATGAAAGGAAAGGCTGCTGACACAGGTGGAACATGGCTAGACGGCTGGTTGGACGGTCCTTCCCCTGGACAGGGTGGAGGGATATCCTGTAAGAACGTGACCGGCAGATCCGTGCGGTGAGCATCAGACACATGTGGGTGAAATGGGGCAACGTCAACAGGTGCATGTGTAGGTGCAGGTGGGGGAGTAACGGGCTCAACAAAAGGAGGCATGTCATCATCATCCTCTATCCACCCATTGCGGGTGAATGCGTAACGGGGATCTATCTGATCAGCAAAAGGAGCATGGTCAGCGGCTGCAGGGATCGAATCAGGTACAAGTGGTGCAACAACAGGTAGGCCAACAGGTACAGGGTCATGCTCAGGCAGAGGATCATGAGCAGGTATAGGCTTGGGTGCAAGCATAGGCTCAGGGTCGGCTGGTGCCAGCTCAAGATCAGCGGGTACATCAAAAAGCTGATCGTCGGGAACGAAGTCAATCTCATGCTCAGGATCAATGTCAGGATCGAACTCATCATCAAACTCGAAGTCCTGTGGAGGAACAGGTGCGGCAGACATAGCTGTGTCAGAATCAGAATCAGTGGGATAATGCTGCAATCCCAATGCATGCAAGGTAGTGGATGACACAGACTCGAAAGAATCAGGACTAGAATGATCAGATGAAATCTCAATGATAGGCATCTCAATAAGTGGAACAGCAATGACATCATCGACTGGAGCTCCATCACCTTGGGCATCCTCAGGGGGACCCTCAATAAAAAGATCGACATCACCGTCAGACAAGGCATCAAAAGGCAGATCCTCGAGAGCAAAAGCCGCAAGAGGAAGAGGGGCGAGGATCGGGACCACGGCATGCTCATCATCGGGATGTCCGAGGATGATAAGATCCTGGTCAGGAATAGGAATGAAAAATGGATTCTCGTCAGGTAGACCATCAGCATGCAGTATGTCATCGCCAAAATCAGGTAAAGCAAACGGCTGGAAATCATCGTCATCGTCACTCTCAGTGTCAGAGGTGAAAATCTCAGGGTCCGGGACAATCTCATCTTCCGAAACTCCATCCATAGGGTCTACATTATCTGACAGCTCACTCTTAGATGAGGACATGGTGTCTGTAACAAAACAATCACAACATATGCACATATATCAACAATCATCAAATAAGCATGTAAGTAGTAACAATGCAAGCATGTCTTCATCCTAGTCTTCCCAGACTATCCCACCCAGCCTCTCAGACTGAACTACCTAGCCTCTCAGGCTAAACCTCCCCAGTTTCTCAAACTGAACTACCCAGTCTCTTAGACTAACTTCCCAGTTTCTCAAACTAAACTACCCAGTCTCTCAGACTAACTTCCCAGTTTCTCAAACTGAACTACCCAGTCTCTCAGACTAACTTCCCAGTTTCTCAAACTGAACAATAACCTTGCAATGTGATTTGTGCCTTTTGTTTGTAAAAATGTTTGTTCCCTGGATCTGGACGTTTTGTGTATGCAATGTAAACACGTTATGAAAACGTTTTCGGGAGAGCCCTAATGATCGTAGTCTAGACTCGAGAAAGAATCCTAGTTCGCTACGATCGAAGCTCTGATACCAAGCTGTCACACCCTGACTTTTGCGGAAGCGTGATTATTGGTGTGACCTTCTTAATACCATAGCATTCAATCATAATAACGCTATATGATAAAACCATTAGATGTTCATCCATAAATTAAGTTTGAAAATAGCACAACATAATTGTTTGAAACATCGACACCAAATTCAAATACAAATCACAACAAGTTTTAAGGAGTTCACTAAGACTCGACAAAAGACCTTAAACAAACCCGAGCTTAGAACCATGTATCTCGTCCAGGAGTAAGATACATCTCCTAAACCCTAAAGACTTGGATGACATCTTTTATTTATAACGCAACTTGAAAACATGCAAACACCTGCCAGATCCACTTAGTTCCCTGAAATACATGTAATTTGAAAACATCAACAAAAGTTGAGCGAGTTCATGTTTGTGTGTATATGTATGTATAAACCTTTGTAAACAGTGTAAGTATGTATGTTTGTAAATCCCGGTATGAAAGCAAACAAGGAAAAGATCACCAATGGTTTGCAAGGCCACTGATATGTGTGACGGCGTAGGAAGGCTCAAACCTAGCAAATTTGTACCGGGCTTCCGGCTGGAAGACATAGTCACCCTATGGGCCACCCTGGTCCTCATGGGTGTGGGCTCGCTACACCCAAATAGATCTATCACTCATGCCCCTCGGTCCTTATACGAGGATTAATGGTCTCAAGTATGCGCCTACCCATTCACATGATCTATGGTACTTTCCTAGGCTAACCATACCAATTGTATTTGTATGTAATCCTTTTGTAACATGTATTTCACCCCCGAAGTTAATAAACAAAACAGTTTAAAGAAAAGGAGGACATGAACTCACAGTTTTGCGTCTTCGGTACTCGTAACTCAAATCTCATCAGCAAACACGACTACCTACAATGTACTAGGGTCTATTAGACGAACGGGCCATGCCTTGCCTTTATCGTTTTCGAGTTACGTTTCTTTCATGTCTTCAATGTTATTCCAAGTTATAATTACTTGTTAAAATAATAATCATTTCAACTTAAATTATATTTAATTTTGGAATAATTGTTTAAACAATATTTTTGTAACAATACTTCTCAAGTATTTATTTTCGTATTTCTTTCCCAAGAATGGGGGTATCTCATACATGCATATTCGTATTCTTGTATTTGTTAAGTATTCTTACACTTAATTTTTGCGTTAAACCTTCCGGAATATTATTGCCAATAAGAGTCCACCTATATATATTTTCCCAAAATATATATATATATATATATATAAGAGTTATTACTTAGAAAAATTATTTATAATTTTTCTTTTCAGCAAAAATATTTGTAGTTCTAAAATAATATATTTTTAAGTCTAACTTAGAAAATATATATAAACTTATTTGGTCCAAAAATAATGTATTCCAAGAAAATATATATTTTTCCCAAAAATCATATATCTTCTAAATATTCCAAGAAAATATATTTTTACTTCCCAAAAATAATATATTTTCTCCTTGTCGAAAATATGATATAACTTGGTAATATTTACAAAAATCATATTTTCATTTCTTGTATCCAAAATATTATTTACCAAAAATATATTTATAAGGGTATTCTCCGGAATATTTTATAAATTACGTTCTTGTTCGGTTTGCCAATATTATGTGTGTAACTTATATATCTATTCCTTGGGATTTTGGGTAATATTTTGGGTTGTAAATTCTTGGTATTTGTTAAGTTATATTATTTCAAACCCTAAAATAATATAACTAATACATAAAGTATACAAGTAATCACACACATCATGTCTTTAATGTATATATATATATATATTCTAAATATATATTTACCCATTTTTATTTGTAAAAACCAACCTCCAATATTTGTATTTTTGTAACAAAAATTATGGCAAAGTTTATATGGAAACTCATGGTTAAAATATACTTGTAAATACTTGTTTTAAAATATTTTTCTAAGTGTTTATATTTTTAGAAAAATTTTCCATAGTTTCCCCTAAAAATGGAGGTGTCCATGCTATCAAAGCATATCATTTTCTTTTTAAAATCATTACAATCAATCAACAACTTATCCTACACTTACCAAGTGCCAAAACAATGTTATTTACATAACAACATGAACTTGAACTTTCATAAAAACTTGTAGTAACTTGGTGGTGTGTTTAGTAGGTTTAGTTACCCTCTAAAATGTATTTACTTCTTTAAAAACTTCATTCCTGAAAGATTTAGGTGTTTACAACTTGTAAACATGTTTTACACAAACATTTCTTTATGAAATCTTCTTGCTTCTCAAGTGTTTCTACACTAGTTTAACCCTTAAAAATAGTGTTTGTTTATGTAAAGACCAAGTCTATGTAAATCTTGTTATTTAACTTAGTTTCTTTGGAAGACTATTTTGGAAATCATCCACTTACAAGACTTGTATTTTGTTTAAATCATCATCACATATGAAAACAAATTTCATCATTCAAGTTCATGTCTACATAAAGTATGATCATCTTGGTCTTTCACAAGATCATCATCTTAACTTACTAGATCATGTGTTTAATCACAATCTAGTAGGATCCATATGATGTCTAACATCACTAACACAAATAATCAATCATCAAGAAGCAAATCAACACTAATTAACATGTATTCTTATGTCATTAATCTTATGTTAAAGTTTCATGATCATGTTCTTTAGTGTTCTTGTGATTAACATCTTACATAACATCTTTTAACCAACTAAATATGAAGTAAAATCAAGTGACAAGAAGCTTACTACTAGCACAAGGGCTAGGGAAGAACACAAGAAGATGAAAGTGACAAATGTGATGGATAAAAGCAAATGGGAGTGGTCCTTCAATCTCCAAGAGCTCCAAGCGTCTTTAGACACCTTCAAGCACCGTGTGATGAACTTGGATTGGATGATCAAAGCTTGACAATGGTGGTGGTATGGGGGTGGCTCACGGCCGTGAGGAAGAAGAGAGGGAGAAAGAGTTGTGTGTGAAGTGGGTGTGAGATGAATGAGATTAATGATCCTTCATGTCTTACTTATACACATGTTTAGGGTTTAACCAATGGATAAAGTGTTTCATTAGTACATAACATGATCTCTAACCAAATCTTATGAGATCAAGTAAGATCTTGGTGGTGGGGTCACCTTATGACCGTAAACATGAAGGGGGGGGGGGGGGGGGTCTTGGTTGGTTTGTGATGGTAAGTTAAGTTAATTAGTTACATTCTAAGTGTAGTGTTTAGTGTTTGAGTTAATATGGTGTTATATAGTGTGTTAGGGTGTTCGGGGATCATAACTAGCTCAGAAACATTAAAACAATGCTTCTAGTAAAATTTTGGTGTTTCGGGTAGTGTCCGGTTGTTCGGTTAGATACCGGTTCGTTAAAGTGTCAAACTATACCGTTTAGTGTTCTTTATGTACCCTTTTGTGACACTTTTAATTCCCGACACTTAGGAAAGCTTTCAGGACCATTTAGTCATATTTTTGCATGTTACCAACTTGTTAAGATGCTGATTTTTTGCTGAAAAATGCTGAATTCAGCACTTTGGGTGAGTTTGAGGCACTTTCCGGCACGTAAACTATCACCTAGTGAAGCAGTTTTGTGACCATCACTTTCCTACACACTATACTAGTGTAAAACTTAGTCTCTGGCCCATACTGGGTCTCAAAACACTGTTTGTTTATATACTGAACCTCGTCAGCATTTTTCTGAGTTATCCGCTAACTGTGCTAACCGTGCTTTGTGCATCGTTTATGTCACTAAAGTTTGTATGTAAAAATTGATATGACATTATGCAATATATGATGCACATGTAAGTATGATGCAGTAATCAGAAAGCAGTTAAGTATAATTCAGCACCGTCATTAAGCACTAATTAAGATTATTTAATTGTACGGATGCATGCAAATTTGGTAGTTGTCACAGGGAATGTGGCGATAAACCCCTTAAACAAATTAAAGGTTTATCTAAATTATGTATATCGGATTCTATCATTCCCAACTTCCAAACAAACCTAGGAAGTCAGAAACGGGATTTGTCAAGTCCTATGGTTCCATTACATACTACCGAGCGGCGTGATCAATGTTAATGAATGTATTATTGTCCCGATTAAACATACCAAATGTCATAACCAATGTAGCATGTGAAAACCATGTACTAGGTATGCTAAGTAAACATACCTAGTAGAAATGATCATATAAAACAATGTGCTAGCATGCTCAGTAAACATACATAGCAGAAATGTCATGTAAAACAATGCGTCCATATGCTGAGTAAACATATGCAACAAAAGTGTCTTATGATATCAATGTGCTAGCATGCTTAACATACATAGCAAAACATAGTTGAAATCATGTACTATATGCACCAGGTGAAACTAGCATGTTTATGTCATAAAAGCATGTAAAGCACAAAAGTAACAACTATGTACATGTGTATCACCCCAAAGTATTTGAAAGCGGTAAAAGAGGGGAACTATGTACTCACTTGGGGTTGCTTATTAGTCTTGGGAAAAAGACCAAATTAAGCTCCAAGGATCACGAAATCAAACGGCACCTAATATAGGTAACTACGTTAATAATCGGATCCTAAATCGGGAGATAGGATAGAATGATGTTCTATAAATCAAATGAGTATTGGCACTCATATGGTATGATTTAATAGTCCCAACATTCTGATTTGGAAGTCTACCTAAGTGCTATTGACCCGTTTCGACCCGTTATGGTAGTTTAAGCCACTATAACGTGTCGTTTGCGTAAAACTAAGATCGGATGGTTATCTATGTGCTATGTTAAGTCTTACATGCCCAATTATGCCTAAACATGTTACTAATCAGATTATATGTCAAAAAGTTGATCACATAGGCAAAATACGGATTTATGCTTCAAAAGGGCATTTTGGTCATTTCCTATGGGCATATAAGCTAATTAACAAATAACTAACCAATCCTATGTGATTATAAGGTATAACCTCAGAGGTTATTCCCTATGCAACTATGATCACTAAACATGCTTGGTCGAATCCTAATGATCGACCAAACGGGTCGGGTTTGAAAGTCTAAGCGGTTGTTTAGACCGCTTAACTTACGACCCTAAACAAGCACTAAACTAATAGTGACGAGTTAAACATGTCAAAACATGTTTAACTAACTTAGAAAACTGATTTGGTATCAAAACAAAGTGTTTTGATACCAAAAAGTAGTTCTGTTACAAAATGCGTGCTAAAACGCATTTTGACCGAAACTTTGACTCGTCACTACACCTAGTTAACGTGGTAATCAGTAGGTATAATCGCTAAGGATTATAACCATCGTGATTAGAATCACGTTGCGAAGTTCAAACGAACTTTGTGTTGACCATTGACTGGTCAAAGCAGAAAGTCAAACACTGTTTGACTTTCATGCTTGAAAAGCGATAAAAGCACGAAAGAAGCTTACAAAGGGTCCAAGCTAGGGAGAACTTGATCTATAACTCTCAGGTATGAAGCAAAGGCTTCAACTTAGAGCATTAATCAGATCAAGAGTGAGGAAAATGGAATGAGAACTTGGGTATTTATACTTGAGGGGAGTTCACAAGATCAATCCATGTGTTTGTGTAACCTCCAAGCATTAAATCATGGCCCTACATGTGTCTAATGACAGGTAATATTGCTTGGAGAAGGCTTACCTTGGTTAACACACAAGAAGATTGCAAGAACAGCCTCTGAAGTTGCAACAGATTGCTGAAAATCAATTTCTGTCACTGGGCATGCGCTCGCGCCCCGCGTAAGAATAGGGGCAGGTCTACGCAGCCCGCGACCTCCCATCAGATCAACAAAAGTTTCATTTTTTACACATTTGGTCCCTGCACTTGATTAAGCTCATTTTTGGCACTTTTATCCCCCGTTAAGCCATTTTCAAGGCTCTACAAGGTAGTCAAAGTATAGAGGACACAAAATATGCTTGGAAAATCCAAGGATGTCGGTTTGTTTGGTCGTACGGTCACGTTATTCGTCTAATTACGAAGAAACTCGAACGGACACAAAAACGATCCAAATTAAGCGACGAATGGTATTTTTGCATTCCGATCACTAAAATAAAAATATTTTAGTGTCTACAAAAATTTTGGATGTCCAGATGTGGTCAGAACGTAAGATATGCGCGTAAATGCAAACTTACGCCGTTTTTGACACTTTTAGTCCCTGTAAGATCAAATAAGCATATTTTCGCACACCGAACCACTCAAAGCTTATTTCTAAGCTATGTTTAGGTTATTTATGGTATGTTTAGCTTATGATCAAGTTTCGGACTGTACGTTGCCATACGAAAAGGCAGACTTTTACAGTTTGACGCAAATAGTCCATGTGAATGAATAAACTTGATTTTGCCATACCAAACCCTTTAAAACTTATTTCTAAGTTATGTAAAGGTTATTTAAGGTATGTTAAGCTTATGTTGTTGTCCCAGCTCCTCAAAAACTTCTAAACCAGCTGTTAACAGAAAGCGATAGAGAGTTCAAAATCAATCAAAAATCAAAACGTGCAAAATGTCAAACATAAATAACAAACATTGGGATCAAAACACACTGTTTTATTAATATTGGATTGTTCAGAGTTTGCACAATGATTACACAAGCATAGATGTCACATACATGATTTCATTTATGCTTTGCTATGTATGTTGACTGAGCATGCTAGCACATTGATTTCATAAACACATTTGTTGCATATGTTTATTCAGCATATGGACACATTGATATACATTACATTTATGTTATGTATGTTTACTGAGCATGCTAGCACATTGATTTACATAACATTTCTGCTTCGTATGTTTACTTAGCATACCTAGTACATTGTTTTCATACAACATGCTTACATTTGGTATGACATTTGGTTTGTTTAACAAAACTAAAATACGTTCATTAACACTGATCATGCCGCTCGGTAGTATGTAGTGGTACCATAGGAATTGACAACTCCCATTCCTGGAATCCTAAGTTTGTTTGGACGTAAGGAATGACAGAATCCGAAAACATTTTTGATAAACCTTTGATTTGTTTAAATGTTTATCCTATAGTCTCAAGGCTTGAATGTATGCGTTTAACATTACCGCATAAATGTTTATATCAGTAAAGCATTGATTTTGCAAAACATAACTTTTGACTTAATCTATGATTTAATCAAATACATTGTTTTATACATTTTACCTATGGGATTGAGTAATACTTTTATTCACCATACATATCATTTGATTTCAAATAGACATTATACATATGGCTTGAGTAGATACTTCTTGATTTCCATACATAATATTTGATTATACAAGACATGATTTACATTAACTTTAGACATTGGTTTAAACAAAAAATTTTGGTGGATATTTGGTAAGCGATTTAAATAACGAGGCGTGTGTAATATGATAAAAGCATGGTGGATACACCACTGGTACTTCCTATATATAAGTGCTTTTATGATATTACATATCGTAGCGTTATCTAAATCATTTCGACAAAGACATGATACATTTTATACAAACAATATATTTTCACAAGACATTGTTTTACAAACGACTTAACTTATACAAATTCATTGTTACTTGGTTATTTATTTAACCATGCAGTATTCTTTTCTATCATCTGATTTTCCTATCGATTTTCGTATGATTTATAAAAGAAAACATTTTCATAAGGTTCATGACTACTTTTTGTCAAACATTTCTTTTAACTACAAGTCATGAATCCTGCATCAACAAAACCTATGTATCTCACAGGCATTTTTATGCTGACGTACCTATTTTCACATGTGTTTTCAGGAGCTGATGCATAGGGTTGATCAGGATACACTTAGGCGGACTTGGGCCTTAGTGACTTAAAAGATGCAAGACTAGTTTATCTTTTGTTATGTTTCCTTTGTTTTAAGACAATGTGATCTTTTTAATTCAAATAAAATGAAACTTTAAATACCATGGTAGTGAAACAATAATTCTGTCGCTCCACTCCCCGATGTTTCGGCCGTAGTTTGTTGTTTTACGCGGTCGGGGTATGAAAGAAGAGTTGGTATCAGAGCCAATGGTTATAGGGAATTAGGTTATTAGTAATGCTTTGACCTAGACTATAACTTTTCTAGGACCCTAACACAAGTTATCTTGTGTTTAGATCTTAAAACATACACGTCATCTATCTTTAGGTGATTACCAAAACAAGAACAAAATTTTCCAAAACGATTTTGAAAATTAATCATCTATTCTTAGATGATTTGTTATAAGGTTTTGAACCCTCTAAGTTTTCAAAATCTCGTCAAAGTTTGGGTCTAAATAATGTGAACATGTGCAATCTGGAAGGGTGGATGCATGTATCTCGAGTTTTCTGTCTTAGCTAGAGTGTTCGTACAAATCCACATAATCGGACCAGTCACTCTTACCTGGGAACTCTTGGGGTGAGTGTCCACTTATAGGCTAAAGCATGTCTTCGCCATACATTATTGTGACCCATTTACTTTGATTAGTCACTATGTGTCATTTGTTTGCTTTGTGGTAACAAACGAATGACCACCATCCTTGCTTTTTGTGGATATTTGCAACATCTCATTTTTTCATCATATCATCTCACTCGTTTTCTCTCATGTTTCCTCTTTTAGAATGCCTCCTCGACGTGATGCTCAGCCACCTAACGCCGAACTGGCGGCTATCATTGCGCAGCAAATGGCTGCTGCACTCCCAAATCTCATCGCTCAAATCTACCAAGCCAACAATAACAATAATGCACCTGCTCCGTGCAACTTTAAACAGTTTAATTTGGCTAAACCGCTCAAGTTCAGTGGTTCTGAAGGAGCAACTTGGCTCCTACAGTGGTTTGAGAGTATCGAGAGTACTTTCCGTCATGTTCAGTGTCCTGATAATCGTAAGGTCGAGTTTGTTTCTAGTGTGTTTCAAAAGAGGGCCCTTACTTGGTGGAATGGGGTAATGAGAGATCGTGGTGCTGATGTTGCTCTAGCACAAACCTGGGAAGAGCTTAGGGCTCTTATGATGAGGGAATTATGTCCTCGTCATGAACAAAGGGCATTAGAAAGGGAATTTGATGACCTGAAACAAGACAGTGGTGAACACCGTGCTTATACCGATAGATATGAGGAGTTGAGTTTACTTTGTCCCACAATGGTTACCCCACTTGATAAAGCTATCGAGAGGTATGTCAATG
This sequence comes from Helianthus tuberosus, assembly GCA_030545235.1. Taxonomy (NCBI): domain Eukaryota; kingdom Viridiplantae; phylum Streptophyta; class Magnoliopsida; order Asterales; family Asteraceae; genus Helianthus; species Helianthus tuberosus. The sequence continues at coordinate 95,657,761 of CM060373.1, forward strand.
GTCTACCCGACCCTGTCCAAGATATCGTTACTGGTAGCAACCCTACCACTGTTCGACAGGCCATCGAGTTGGCTGCAACCTTGACCGAGTCGCAAATCTGGAAAGGTAAACTCCATAGGAAGGGTGACAAGAATCAGAAATAGTCCGACAAGAGTGAGAAACAAAAGGGTAAGAAATCTGAGTCTTCAAGAAGGTCTAGGAAGCACAAGGCTTCCAAGAACTTTGCTGTTACAGCGCAGGCAAACCAAGCTGCTCCAAATCAGCCCGCGCAACCACCTGCCAAGAAACAGTACATTAGCAATGCACCTTTGTGCAACAGGTGTAACAGCCACCATCAACCACACGTTCAGTGTCGTTATTGTACCAGCTGTGGGAGATCTGGTCATCTTACCAACACATGTCGTCTTCCTCCTAACCAGAATCAGGCAGCCTAAAACCCTGCACAACAACCTGCTCAACAACAAGCACAAGCTGCACGACCTCACTATCCGCCTGGATCTTGCTACAATTGTTGGGATTTGACCCATTACATAAATCAGTGTCCGAGGTTGGCTAATGCGAATCAGGCTCAGGCTCGTGGACGAGTCTTTAATATGAATGCAAACGAGGCGCGTGCAGACAACGAGGTGGTCAATGGTACGTTCTTTGTTGATAATCAGCCTGCATCTATTCTTTTTTATTCAGGTGCCAATAAGAGTTCTGTGTCATTATCTTTTGAGCCTTTGCTTTGCATGTCTAGAACAAAACTAGCAAAGCCCTTGATAGTAGAGGTAGCTAGTGGTGAACCCATTGTACTCGATTCTGTTCTTCGAAATTGCTAGTTGAACCTTAATAACCATCTTTTTCCTATCGACCTCACGCCAATGCAACTTGGAAGTTTCGATATTATAGTGGGAATGGATTGGTTAGCCAAGTACCACGCAGAGGTAGTTTGTTTTGAGAAGATAGTCCGTATACCGCTTTCGACTGGTGAGATCTTAGAGGTTCATGGTGAGAAACCTGCTAGTCGTCTTAAACTCATGACATGTACTCAAGCTCAAAAGTATCTATGAAAGAACTATGTGGCATTTTTGGCACGAGTCATAGAGGAGAAAGGCAAAGGTAAGTCTATCCAAGATATCCCTGTTGTTCGGGATTATCTTGAAGTTTTTCCTGAAGAATTACCTGGTTTACCCCCTGTTCGCCAAGTTGAGTTTCGTATTGATCTTGTACCTGGTGCTAATCCTATTGCTAAATCTCCGTATCATCTTGCACCGTCTGAGAGGCAAGAGTTATCTAAACAGCTTCAGGAGCTTTCTGACAAAGGTTTTATCTGTCCTAGCTTTTCACCATGGGGTGCTCCCGTTCTTTTTGTTAAAAAGAAAGATGGCTCTTTCAGGATGTGCATCGATTATCGTGAGCTTAACAAGCTTACCATCAAGAATCGATATCTGTTAGAATCGGAGGCTCTCATGATTGTGTTTGTTTGTAATAAATGGAAAATTAATAAACATGATTCAATAAGATATGCAGCGGAAATGAATACAAACTTTGTAAACACAATCAAAGAGGAAGATGGTTTTGATAAACACATGCTTTTCATCAATTAAAAGGTTACAAAGAAAATCAAAAGATTACAAAGCAAGCTTACACACTAAACTCCCCCTCAGCCTGATACTCCATGGTTGATTGCACAAGATGAAAGGATTGGACTGGAGGAGAAGAACTCGCTCAGTCAATAAAATGTAACAGTACAGAGTACTGCTCCATTTATAGGCAGACCAAACCACTGAAGCATCTCAGCTGACGTCACCATGAAAGCGACGTCTAACAGCCTAACAACCTGTAACCACTGATCCTATACAAACACTGCTAATCTTAACCACTGATTCTTCATAAGACAAGTAATACACTAAACTACTGCTATCTTCTTCTATCAGTGCTTTCCTCAAAGTTGAACAGTCCTTGAGTGGGTAGTGCTTTGTCATCAATAGATTGAACCAGCAGTGTTTACTTCTTCAGGGCTATATCAGCAGTTTAAAGGGTAGCAGCAGTTGTATACGGACAGTGGATAGAGAACCATCAGTTGTTATAATCACTTTCAAGGGGAAAGTCTAATGTATACAGCTGCTTATTGTGAATCCACTGTTGTGATCCGGTTTTGGCTTTAATTATCTGTTCCTCTGGTAGGGTTCAATCCCAACAATCTCCCCCTAGAACAGATAATGCGAAAACCCTTCATTATTCCGGATTTTTATTTTCTCATCAGAAGTTCCTTAGCTTGTCTTTTAAATTCTGCTTCAAAGTCCTTGGAACTTGAGTCATCCTCATCCCTGCACAGTGTAAGTTCAAGGAGATCTTGTAGATCTTCAACACCAAGGCTTAGTGCTTGTTTCCTTGATATGTACTTCACTTCTCCATTGGATCTGAACAGGGTCAATACATGGGTCTTTTGATCAGACATCCATTTTAGTATTTTTGAACCCAATGGATTTCTTGGGAGAGGTTTATTTACTGATGAGTTGGGAGATTTTGGCCTTGTAAAGATTTGTGAAGCAGTATCCTGAGCTTTTGCTAGTTCAGAATTTTCAGACATTTGTTTGAAAGCCTTTTCTATGACTTCATTTGCTGCAGCTATATCTTCTGCAACTTCTTTTTCAATCTGCTCTTGTCTCTTTTGTTGATCTAGCTCAATGTCTGAAATATCTGCTGATGTGTTTGATGATGATGATTTGTTCAAAACCTTTTTGGCAAGGTCCTGAAGTTTTGCTGATCTATCTTCATCTAAAGCCATTTTATTGATGGCTTCTTTAAAGTACTCAGCTTCTTTTTTCTTTTTCTTCTTCATTGGTCAGCTATTTCCTCTTTTCTTGGTTTATCACAATGATAGAGGTATCTGCTGATGTGAACAGTGGTTTAGGATCAATGACCTATTTTGGCTCTTTGTGTTCAGGCTTCTTTGGTGAATTTGGATCTGTCACTTTTCTTCTTTTCAGCCTTTCATAAGCCTCATCTGTATGCTGCTTTGTCCATTTTGCTATGGCTTTAGCAGTATCCACCTTTGCGTCCACCAACTCCTGCTTCTTTCTTTTGTACTCAGATGTGAGATCAACAATGAGCTTTTTGTATTTACTCCAGTTTGGAGCTTTCCTCTTCTTGCTTGGATCATTTTTTTTTTCTTTCAATTCTGTTTGCCTCATGCTTTAATGCAACTATTGGCCATTCTTCGAATTGTTTTTCTTCAGCTGGATAGAATTTTTCTTTCATGATGTATGCAAGATATTCTTTTCTCATTTCTTTTCGTAGATCTGTTTTGGGTGGTAAATTTGCCATTTCTTTGCTCAGATCCCTTGCATAGTCTTCCATCTGTTTGACTTTGGTGAGCAAAAATTCCATTCTTTCAGAAATGGCTTTGTCACTTTGATCTTCACATTCAAGTTTGGCTCTTATCTTAGCCTGCCTTGCTTTGAGCTTGAGATATTCATCCATATTTTCTGGGATTATGAAGCCTATGAGAGAAGGAAATCTTCTTTTTGAAGGATCATTCTCAATGTAGAATTGTCTCATCTCATTTTTTACAGCTTCAGGTTCCAGTGGATATTTTGCAGCAATAGGATCATATTTGTCTTCATCTGCCTGAGTTGTTATTCTTTTTCTGGTGTAAGTTTTCTCTAGTGACGGAATGCTTTTGGGTGATTTGTTGATTAGAGTGAAGATGGCTTGAAGTGAAGTGAAGTGAAGGTAGTGGTGGATGGTGGCTGACTAACAGTTGTTGAAACAACTGGTGTTTCAACCTCTGTTGTCATTACAACTACTAATGTGTCAGTAGATGTCTTCTGCTTTTGAGCAGGAGTTGAAGGTGGTGAAGTTATTTTTGGTGGTGGTGATGGAGAATCATCATCAGGAATGAAAATCCTTCTCCTTTTTATTGTAGGAGAGGCTGATGATGTCTTGGGTAGATCAGTGGTGGAAAGTGTCTGACTAACAGGTGTTGAAACAACTGGTGTTTCAACCACTGTTGCCATTATAATAGATGTTGTAACATCTGTTGTCTTCTGCTTTATGGCAGGAGGTAATGGTGGTGATGTGATTATAGATGATGATGGTGGTAGGGCAGTGGTTGTGGTGGTGTGTGGTGAAGGTAGTGGTGTTGATATGGCAGCTTTAGTCTGGCTATCTTTTTCCGGCTCAATATAAACACCATCCTCAATTTCCTTCTTCTTCCACTTGATTTTCTCCCCATTTTTGGCATTATCTGGGAAGGGGTTATTCATGAAGAGGATAGTGGGAGGAACTTTTCCAGTGGTGCTTTGTATATGAGCCTTGATAGCTTTGATGTCTACTTGAGTATCTTTAAATCTTGACTCCACCATGTTTGTCAGCATTTGTACATGTATTGCATGCTGCTGATCAGCCATTTGTTTTTGTTTTTCAAGCAGGGGTTGAAATACATTCCATAGCTCATTTGCAGCAGGTGCAGGTTATGCAGGTGCTTGAGCAGGAACAGCAATGGATTGTGCTTTTTGAGCTTTTAACAATTGTTGCACCATATCCTTTATTTCAGCAACTGATGTTTCAAGATTTTCAACTCTGTCCGTCAATTCCTGATATTTTAAATCATCACCCAAGTTAATGGGATCATTTGATTCCCCACCAGCAGTGGTTGTACCAATGTGTGACTTAGGAACTGAGTCCCAAAAATCACCCATTGATGCCCCTTGTTCTTGGTTCTGGGGTCTTCTCTCTTCAACACTTGATAACCTTTTGAGGGGTACCATTGGTTAAAACAAACTCACTGGTGGTTACCAGATGTGCTATAGAAGAAATTGCCTTCAAGGGAGTCTTACTAATGAAACAACTGTCCAAATGTAGATATGTTGATCCATCACTTATAGTTGCTGCTCCACTTGAACTACCACCAAGAGTTACTTGTAACTCAAGGGGTGTAACCTCCTCAGTTGTTGCTGGGATAGCAGGGGTAGTAGCATCAGACCCAGTCACTTGTGGGAGTGTACTCTCAGTGATAGGTGATAGAGAGGAACTGGTTTGTGTCTGAGCTATAGCAACTGCATGCAACAAGGGGATTATGGATTGTGGTAATGTGATTGATGAGGGTATGGGTGTTGAAAGAGACATATCCTTGGGATCAGGACTGAGGAAGATGAAACCAAACGGATCCAGAGCTTCATAATGTGGGGTCCCTGTGCTTACAACCTGATCCTTTTGTGAGGATGCAGGAGGAGTTTGAGGCAATGGTGGAGATCTTTCTTCCAACTGCTGTGAGGAAGTAGCAGCAGTGGTTATTGGTGACATTTGTGTTGTCACTGGCAGTGGCTCTGGGATCTCATCTTCCAGAGTTGCCTTTGTTTTTGGTTTGGGGAGCTTTTTGGATGTTTTCTTTTTGGTCTTTTTGGTAATGACAGGTGTGGGTTTCAAAGCAGTGGTTGTGCTGCAATGATCACCTGGAGCAGTGGGCTCAGCAGCAAATACCTGAGGAGCAGTGGTAACTGCTAAATTCTGCTCAGGCACCTCTGCTTTTGTTTTTAAAGGTGTTAACATTCTAGTGAATGTTTCAGGTGTTAAACCTTTTATTTGAAAATAAACACCTTGTTGAGCAGATTTTCATTTTCTTTTCCAAATTTTTGTTTAAAATAGTAGCTTAGAAACCTTGGAAAAAGTAGAAATGCTTTGCTATCAACATTTTTCACCAAATCATCAAAGATCTCCTGGGAATAGTTATAATTTTCATTATGTAAAATGGCATAACCCAGACATTGGATCTTTAATGGTATTTCATTAAAAGCAGTTGTTTTATTTGAAACACACATTAAGAGAGTGTGAAATAAAAACCTAGGTGCAGAAGGGAAGAAACCTTTTTGTAAGGTATCCCTTTTTGTTTGTTCTGCATACCCCCTTCCCAGAAAATCAATTTTCAACTCGCTTTTAGAAAAAGAAGTTTTACCTTTCTGATTATCAAGCTTAAAGACTTCTGAGATTGATTGTGGATTAATTTGAATCGCTTTACCCTGTATAGAGGAGTTGATGGCTATGACTTTATCGTCTTGTTTTTCAAGAGTAGCATTTTTCCAAAACTCTCGCTGGGTTTGTTGGTAGATTGGAGCATCTGCTGTTAGCAAAGTTTTATACTTTGATGCAGTCATGATGTCGATAATGGAATCGAAGGTGTGATTGTTGGTGGGTTTTGTGAGTAGACCCAAGTAGTTGTGAGGGGAATTGTAAGGGATTTCAATGGGTTCAGCGGCCGTTTGAACGACCTCTTTGGAAGATGATGATGATTTTGACTTTGATTTCCTCATTTTGATGAAGAAAGACGAAGAATGATTTGAAATGGAGGTTGGAAACTGCTTTGAGAAGAGAAGTTTTGGAATTCAATTCGACAGTGTAAAACCCTGTTTGGGGTTTTGATCAGGGTTTTATTTAGGGAAAAAGTAAATGCTGATGTGGCAGCGGTTACAAAGATCTGAAGGCTAAAAACTGACCACGTGTCAACCGCTGATGAAGAGATGAATTATGGAGGACAGTTGTTTTGGAGAACCACTGATGAAGCAAATATCAGTGGTTGCAACGGTAACAATATGAAAGCAGTGGGTGATTTTTACTATCAGTGGATAACATATCAGTGGATAAGACACTAATTTTGAGCATCAGTGCTTGCCAAGAAAATGAAGGATCAGTGGTTGACTTTCAGCAGTGGACAGTATTTAGGAAGCAGATGTTTGAACAAAGCAGTAGTTAGGGGTAATGGTAAGGATTTGAAAGACTAGTATATCAGCAACTGTAATTGCACCAGTGGATAAGCTTTTGACAAATATTTGAGCATCTGCTATCCTGATGATAGGAATGATTTTATCTTGTGAAATCACAATATCATCTCTAACATCTGTTGATGTTGATTCTGAAATGTCTGTAAAATTGCTATCCTCAACAAAATACATTTTAGATGCCAATTGTCAAGTTCAACATGTTAGCAGCTTTTATGAGAATTTGCATTCAAGGTTTTGCCACATGTCAATTACAGGTTTTGAAACTTTTATAGATTCCTGACAGTGCTTTAATATCCCAGTGTTTTAAAATCTGTTAGCAATCAATCTTTGATCTGTGTTAAAACCAAACTTGAGATTGACATAACCTTGACCTTGACACATACACCATTTCCTTTTGATCCATTTTCGAGGATAATATTACCAAAAAGAATGATGGCTCAACATCCTGACAGGAGTTTGAAATTTTTGCCAAACAAAAACAAGCAAAAGAACAAAATATATCATTCTTAAAAAAAAATAAAGAATGATACACTCTGTTTATTTGAGAAAACCCTTTTAAAAAAAATGATTAAAGGTTTTTCTGAAAATAGCATCAAAAGGAACTGGTAAATTTCCCAATAAAACACGCAATCACATCATTCTCAAGTTTTATGAAAAATGGTCAGTGGTTTGAAATACATTGTAATGACCACTGTTTGAGACCTTTTTCTTGTTGATTGATTGACAACAAAAATGAGGACACATGTTCACATGAGTTTTTGAAAACCCCGTTATAAACTTTGTTACCATGTGATGTTTTTGAAAATTTGTCTAGTCCTCTTGTAAGTTTATTCACTGGAACTACTATTGTTACCTGAACCTTTTCCTGAACCAATGAATGCACACAGTTGCTTAATGACCATTGTTACCCCAATTTTTTACTCTTAAGTGTTTTATATTTATACTCTTTTCTTTTGACTTCAAAAGTTTTGAGATAAACACACTTCTGAGTTTTTGTGATTTTCCTTCTTCCCTTTTTACCCTTCCCATTCATAAATAATGAAATACTTACTGGAAAGTCTTTATTGAAGAAATACTTAATCCAGAATCATTTTTCAGTAATGTTTTTGAGAGATCTGGTCATATTTTGTACATGCATATGTCAAGTCTCACATTACATATGATTTGGACTATTTCAACACCTGATTTTCTTAATGTGTTTTTAACAGAGTTGATTTGGTCCTTTTCAATAGGATTCCCAACCTGTTTTTCAACAAATAAGATCTTGTAACTTAAAGTTTTAATTTCCCTCTTTTTATGTAGACACAAACACTAATGTTTTATGAACATAGGTTTTTGTCGACCTGAGGTACATACTTTAGCTGTAAGCATGATGGATACAACACAAAACTTCATAACAACAATTGAAATCAATTTTGTAAAGACGATAATTGTACCATAGTTAACAGATATATTCAGATCTGAAACCTATAGGTGATTTATGTATGATATCACTTGTTGTGTGAATTCTGTGTGTCTTATGACATCCTGGTTGTTTTACAAAGTTTTTGAAAAGCAATTTTGAACGTGATTACTTGTTACTCTGTTTTTCAACTGAATACAATCAACCTTAGTATCAATGAATTTTGAGCTGAACTGTTATGTCAAATTGATTGTTAGATCGAATTTGACTGTCCAAGCTCTGATACCAATTGTTAGGATCGGAGGCTCTCATGATCGTGTTTGTTTGTAATAAATGGACAATTAATAAACATGATTCAATAAGATATGCAGCGGAAATGAATACAAACTTTGTAAACACAATCAAAGAGGAAGATGGTTTTGATAAACACATGCTTTTCATCAATCAAAAGGTTACAAAGCAAATCAAAAGATTACAAAGCAAGCTTACAAACTAAATTCCCCCTCAGCCTGATACTCCATGGTTGATTGCACAAGATGAAAGGATTGGACTGGAGGAGAAGAACTCGCTCAGTCAATCAAATGTAACAGTACAGAGTACTGCTCCATTTATAGGCAGACCAAACCACTGAAGCATCTCAGCTGACGTCACCATGAAAGCAACGTCTAACAGCCTAACAACCTGTAACCACTGATCCTATACAAACACTGCTAATCTTAACCACTGATTCTTCATAAGATAAGTAATACACTAAACTACTGCTATCTTCTTCTATCAGTGCTTTCCTCAAAGTTGATCAGTCCTTGAGTGGGTAGTGCTTTGTCATCAGTAGATTGAACCAGCAGTGTTTACTTCTTCAGGGCTATATCAGCAGTTTAAAGGGTAGCAGCAGTTGTATACGGACAGTGGATAGAGAACCATTAGTTGTTATAATCACTTTCAAGGGGAAAGTCTAATGTAAACAGCTGCTTATTGTGAATCCACTGTTGTGATCCGGTTTTGGCTTTAATTATCTGTTCCTCTAGAAGGGTTCAATCCCAACAATATCCCCAACCTCGCATTGATGATGTAACACCCCAATCGCGTAATATAACAACACGCGGCGGAAATATCGGGGAGTCACGTTACAAATTGCTCATAACTACTGGTACTAAATTGTTTCAATATCATTAACATCGTTTTACAAACAAAGAATACATGAAATTGTTCTTTTGTTTTAGAAGTCTAAGGCCCGAATGCAGTCCTAAGCGTTGCGTGGTTGAATAGTTGAAAACCTGAAACATATGTGAAAAACGGTCAGCATAAAAATGTCGGCGAATACATAGGTTTTATTAGCCAAATAAATGGCAAAACATTTGGTATTGCAATACTTTAACAGCTACGAGAGCTGTTAATTAAAAATAAATCTTGAAGCCAAAGAATGGCAAAAATTTAGTATTGCAATACATAATCTTAATTGTGAAAACTCGTGAGAAAATAGGTTTGTATATGGCAATATGTTTATTACTAAGTCATTTTATGCCTTACATTGTATTCTCTATTAAACCATCGTAAAAACTTGTTAATATGTTATTAGAAAAACCAATTAAGGATTTATAATAACAGCTTTGAAATTAATCAAACCTGTGTGAGTACTATATAAATCAAATCAATGATTTATGATAATACCTTAAATATCCTTCTAAGAATCTAACATATAAAGATATGGGAGATTCTACAAGGATTTTGATAATCGAATACTGAAACAATAGTACACAAAATCCTAAAGTGATCCAGATAACGCTACAAGAATAATAAAATAAGAACACTTATATATAGGAAGTACCAGTGGCGTATCCACCATGTTCTTATTTTATTACACCCGTTTCGTTATCTAAATCACAACTACCACATAAACAAATAATCGTCAACTTGTTCCATCTCGTAAACACGCATTAAAGTACATAATGAATCCAAACAGGGGCTCCAATATTAGTACTCTAAACATCCCATATATGTCTAACTATGAAGATAGATAGATACTACAGGAATCAGGTTCTCGTAACATCGTATCATTGTACCATAACATCCTAAATCCTAATAGTGATTCGGGATAACGCCACGAAGGGAAATACAATAAGCACACTTATATATAGGAAGTACCAGCGGCGTATCCACCATGTGCTTATTGTATTATCTAGTTTCGTTATCTAAATCACCAATAATCTACACAAAACCAACCATCGAGTCATAAAGTACTTCTTAAAAACCTTACTATGAAGATAGGAAGATCTAAGACTGTACTTCAAATATCCTATAAGAATCTAACTATGAAGATAGGCAGATCACTTAAGGATAAAACATCGCATTTGCATAATCGGAATAATACACATAATAGCACTTAGTGAACACATATATGCCATACATTTCGAAAACAAGTCGATTACACATATGAATCACCCTAAAACATTTGGAAACGGTAAAAGAGGGGAACTATGTACCCACCTTGGATTGCGTATAGTCCCGGTTCAAAGAGTATAACAAAGCTCAAAAGACCAAGAGTTCAAGTGTTGAAGCGGTTCCTAGTGTAACGGATACTATGTTAGCGAATCGACACCTAAATCGGAAGATTGGGTAGAATGAGGTCTCGTAAACCAAATGAGTATTGGAACTCATGTATTATGGTTTAACAAAGCCTACATTCTAAATAGGAACCTATTCTAAGTGCTTACGACCCATTATGACTCATTAAGGTAGCTTACGCTAGTTTAACGCGTCGTTCGCGCGAAAACGCGTTCAAGACGCCTAACTAGTCCTATGACAAGTATTATATGCCTTAACATATCTAATTATGTTATATAATCAGTTTAGATGTCAAAACATATGTTACATATGCTTAAAATGAAATTATGCGAAAAAGGGCATTTTGGTCATTTTCCTAAGGCATATAAACCACCTATCATACAACTAACTAAACGAAGTGACCATAAGGTATAACCTCGGAAGGTTATTACCTATGCAACTATGGTCACATTATATGTTTGGTCGGATCCTAACGATCGACCAAACGGGTCGGGTTCGAAAGTCTAAGCGGTTGTTTAGACCGCTTATCTTACGACCCTATATAAGCACTATCCTAAAAGTGACGAGTTAAACATGTTAAAACATGTTTAACTAAGTTTGAAAACAAGTTTGATATCAAAACAAACGGTTTTGATACCCAAGAATAGTTTGGTTGCAAAATACGCATAGGCACGTATTTTGACCGAAACTATGACTCGTCACTACACCTAATCAACGTGGTAATCAGTAGGTATAGTCGCAAGGGACTATAACCATCGTGATTACGCTCACGTTGCGAAGTTCAAACGAACTTCATGTTGACCATTGACCGGTCAAAGCAGAAAGTCAAACACTGTTTGACTTTTACGCTTAAAAACACATAAAAGCATGAAAGAAACTTACAAGAGGTCCAAGCTAGGAAGTTTTGATCTAAAGATTACTCAGGTATGAAGTATACACTCCAACTTAGAGTAAAATCAGATCAAAGTGTGAAGAAAATGAATGAAAGGCTTGGGTTTATATAGATTTCAAAGAACCGTTAGGATCGTTTCTCGTAATTTGAGCTTCGATCTGGACCTTACAAGTGTTGCCCATGGTTTTGAATACCATGGGAACCTAAAAACCAGTCCACAAGTTGAAGAAACCGTGGGTAAAATCAAAGGCAGCAAATGAATTGCAGATTCAATAAATCTGCTATCCTGGAGACTGCTTACGGACCGTAAGAGGTCCTCCATACGATCCGTATGGCATGTGCAGATCAGCAAGTTTCACTTATTTACAGTTTAGTCCCTGAACTTCGTTTTGTCGCGTTTCGGCACTTCTAACACCCGTAAAACCCATTTTTAAGCTCCATGATGAAGTTAAAGTGTAGGGAATAAGAAATATGCTTGAAAACATCTCGGATGTCGGTTCGTTTGGCTGTACGGTTGCGTTGTTCGGTTAATTACGACGGAAATCGTAATGGACGTGAAAACCCAAAATTACGCGACGAGTGAAATTCTAACATTCCAAACACTAAAATCAAATATTTTAATGATTACAAAAATATTTGGATGTCCGGATATGGTCAGAATGCTAAATGTGCACGAAAATGCATACTTTCGCAGTTTTGACGCTTTTAGTCCCTGTGATCAAAAAGTTTATTTTTGCGCACCAAACACCTCAAAGCCTATTTCTAAGCTATGTAAAGGATATTTAGGGCATGTTTAACTTATGATCAAGTTCCGGAATGTTTGTCACTATACGAATCAGCAGACTTTCGCAGTTTGACGCAAATAGTCCCTGAGAGTGAATAAACTTGTTTTTGACACACCAAAGCCTTCAAAACTTATTTCTAAGTTATATAATAAAGTCATTTAAGGTATGTTAAGCCTATGTCACTGTTCCGGAGTGTTTTCCGCATTAAACTGATTATGTTTACGCATCAGTTCGCGTATAACTTTCTAGAAAGCGATTTAAAACTTGAAAATGAACTAGAATCAAAATGTGAAATTGTTAAACATAAATAAACAAATTTTTGAGACCAAAACACATTGTTTCTATGATAAAAGATAGTGTCCTATATCGTGTGTGTTTACGGAGCACAAGTGTCACAGTCTCCCCTACTTCAGGAAATTTCGTCCTGAAATTTGTTCGAAGGAGACCGTAGAGTGGAATTGAAACAACTAATGGATAAGCAGATTGCTAGATCCCAAAGATGCGGAGCATCATTTGGAAATTTTAGGGAATTCAAAATGTGATTTGGGATATTCAAAGTATCTCAAGGTGTTCAACCCTTTGAAACTTGTGATAGTCGACTAGTGTTCAAAAATCATTTAAGTATGGCACTATGTTATACTAAGCTCCTAGTGTAATTCCTAGCAAATAAAGGGGGTGTACATTCAAGCCCTTCACGTACACGGTTTCTAACATCCCACGAGGTACCTCCAATGTACCATGAGCATCCCATGCATAGGAGACGGGTCAACATACCTATGGCATCAAGATCGTCACCTTTAACACCATATTATACTCCCGGTCGGCTCGATTTGAGTTAATGAATGTACTTGTTCTTGTCCATCGGAAATATCCACACAAATAACAATTAAACACATAATCACATAATGGTCCAAGATAACATAAAATCACCAAATGATTTCAGCAATGTTCTGAAGAATAACACAATAAGAACACTTATATATAGGAAGTACCATCGGCGTATCCACCATGTTCTTATCACATCATACTCCTCCCGCTACCTTAATCATTCTAGATTTTATGCTACCATACTTAACAAGGCTTACTATGATTCTCATGCATCGAATCTCATTGTCACACCCCAACCAATAGCGGAAACATCGGGATGAGACGAAGTGTGAAGATTGCTAGAGACATCATAACGCTATTTGAGACAATATTTAATAAATTGATTTCATTTCATTAGAGTAAATTATCAACATTACAAGAAATTGAAATACAACAAGTTCAAAGGAAATACATGACAACTTACTCAAAATTGATACAACATATTAAACTTAAACGTCTATATGTGTATCTAGGCATCAACACTACTTCTTTTCATAGCATCGTCATCATCAACCTGTAACATGTTTAAAATACAATTCAATGCAAAATCAAAGGCGAGTATACAAGTTTGGTACGTACATAACAAAAGATAAGTTTTAAACAATTCCTCATAGCAAGCATGTGATTCAAGATAAACAATAAATTTGGCATGTTTCAAACATATCAAACCAATAATGAAACGGAAGATGCTCATGACATAACCACAAGTCTACAGGCGGGTCGTTAATCCTATAGCGCTACATGTGTCATGGTTAGGCTCGTACGAAGTTAATGATAAGTTTAACACATAATGTCCTCAACCCAAGTTTAAAGTGTCAAGCAATCACGTATACAAGCATGTTATAGGAATGTTCATGTGTTTAAGCATAAAGTTCATGTGTAAGTTTTGATAAGTAAACATGTTACACCCCAAAAGTGGTAAACGAAAAAGGGGTTCAAGTATACTCACAAAATTGCTAAGTCTTCCGATTATCCAAGCAGGACGAGTTGAGGAGATTAGGAGGATGGAACGACGAGGTCACCCTATATGGGCAAACGATGGCGCATGAGTAAACGAAATTACGACGGTGGATTTGAAGTGGATACTAAAGTATATCTAGTTGATATAAATGTAAATATATATAAAAATATATATTTATATGTATTTTATATAGTTTAAGTAATATTTCTAAATTAATTCTTTCAAAAATATAGTTGAAGTGTTGTCAAACAAATAAAAATAAGTATATATTTATATCCATTTTATAAAACTTAATTGATTTAGATAGGTTTCGTTTTATAAAATTTATTCGTTTCGTTTTACGGAATTTTACGAAAAACGGGCAGAGTTTCCTCTGTTTTTGGACAATCCCGACAACTCAAGTTGTCGATTTATTTGTCAAAATTGAACAAGTAACAAAACATTATATATTTATACGAGTTTCATAACGGAAACAAGTGTATTTATACAAGTTTCAAAACACGACTAGAGAACAAATTCGAGTAACTCAAGTTTATAAACAACAATAATAAAAATTTGCGTCGTTTAAGTGCATACCAAATCTCGGACCGACAGTGGACCAGTTTTGACCAAGTTTGACCCGATGTTGACTGTTTGACTAGGTTTGACCCGACACGGAACCGGACATCGAGTTTGACTGGTGTTGACCGTGATACCCGAGTCGACCCGAGACACCACGAATAGCCCGACACACCCGGGACTGAACCAACTAACAACCACCTCCATGGTCGCCATCGTCGGTTCCACTGGAATCAAGACCTAACCCGAAACAGAGCCTGGTTGAAACAAATCTGAAAGTAAAGCCAAAACATAACCCATCTCGAATTAAACTAGAACTAAACCGAATAATACACGAAACCCTTACCCGAACTGTGACCGCGCTGAACTGACGTTGACCGGAGCTCGAACCTGGCCGCCGGAACCAGGTCGCCGGAACCAGGTCGCCGTCGCCTGCGGCGGCGCTGCCTCTGCCATCGCTCTCTCTCTCCCTCTCTCTCTCTTCTCGTCGTCGTTAAACTGAGATAGGGGGTGTTTCGAGTGGTTGTTGCCATCAAAGGAAAGGAGTCATCACCGTCGATTGACCGCTCCAGTCGCCGCCGACCAGGAGCCTCACGAGGGAGCAGAGGGGGATGGGTTGTCGGCACCCACCAGAGAAGAAGGGGCTGTTTGGGTGTCTGTGATGGTCGGAGATGGTCGCAAGAGATCCGGTCGGAATCCGGCTCCAGTGACCGGAAATCTGGAGAGGTTGGGAGGGAAGCTGATGTACGTAGCGGCTAGGGTTAAGTCCTTTTTATTTTGTTTAACTGATTTAATAGTTTCTGAATTTGCACATTCAACCCCTGAGGTTTAATTAACTTGGTTAGGTCATGACATTTTTTTTTTCTTAAAAGAACTAACTTAACAACAAAGCTAACTAGGTTAGTTTACTAACTTTACCAGCTAACGAGACTAACTTAGATTTATTATAAAAATAAACTTTTTACATTGTAAAATTTAATTAATTAAACAAAATAGGATTAGATAAATAATCATTTTTATAACGAATTAGATTAAAGATAAAGGTTTTTCGATGATTATAACGAAACGACTAATACAAGGATACAAAGTTTCCAAAAATAGAAATATGAACGATGGTTTCTAAATATGGAAAGTTATGAAAACGTGGGGCGTTACAGTCTCCCCTCCTTTAGGAAATTTCGTCCCGAAATTTATTCAGAAGGAAGACTTGAAAGGGTTTTGGCAAACAGAAGCGGATTGTTTAAAATTGAGGCATTGGAGTTTGAAACAACAGAGTATAATTGAGGTATAAGGGTGAACGATTGATCTAATAACGATCATGAGTATAAGAATAGCATAAGTATTGGATAGATGAACGTAGTGTGTTAAAGATGAAGTCTCGTCATTGATAATCGGATATAATACGTTTGTGAGTTGTTTAAAGTTTGTATTAGGTCAAAAGGTCTGCAAAACTCTGAATTTCTCATGGCACGTTTTACGAAGGTTTGGTAACATGGTGAAACACTTATATATAGGAAGTGCCAGCGGCGTATCCACCATGTTTTGACCACATTACGTCCGTTCCGTATTCGGTGCCATGTTACGTTCCGTGCCTTACCATACACAGTAGTACACTCTATGGTTCTCATACGCCTGTCACTATAATCCCGTGTGCACCCGTGATTATATTGATCGTCGCATAATCCGCATAGCTTGTACTAGTTGCGTATGAATCAAGGTATACATAAATTTTGAAAATAAGATTGTGTGTGTAAAGAAATGTAGCATGTAAGCATGTTTGCGTTCCAAATAGTATAAGACCAACGTAAGCGAATCCCTAGGGTTTCGCTCGCGTACAGGCGCGTGTGTATAAATTTTGAGTAAAAAGCATGAGCATAGTATAAGTTTAAATACGAATACGTATGTGAGCATAAACAAAAAACGTATGACAAGAATATGAGCATAAGTATAAGCATAACGTGTATGATGGTGGGTATAAAATGTGAATACAACCATGAGTATGAGTATAAACACAAAGCGTATGAGTATGAATACGAGTATAAGTGTGAACATAAGATGTATGAGCAGAAATGTGAACGTGAATATATGTCACACCCCGACCACGTAGAACATACAAAACGTGGCGGAAATGTCGGGGAGTGTTGTAACAGAATTAATTGTTTCAAATCCATGGCAATTGAAGTTTCGTTTTATTGATTAAAAGTGTTACAATGTCTTAACAAACAAAGAAATACAACATAATTAACTAGTCTTGCATCTTTTATTGTCACTAAAGCCCAAGTCTGCCTATGTGTATCTTGATCATCTTATGCAACAGCTCCTGAAAACACATGTGAAAATAGGTACGTCAGCATAAAAATGCCAGTGAGATACATAGGTTTTGTGAAAATAGGTTTCATGACTTATGTTTGAGAAAATGTTTAGTCATGAAACTTGTAATTTGCTTTGTTTTGTAAATCATTTGAAAAACGATAAGATCAGATGATATGTATAAATAAATGTAAGGTTAAATGAATAACCATGTAAAATGTGTTTGTAAAAGATAAGTTGTTTATAAATCAATGTCTTGTGAAAAGTATGTTATTTGTATAAAATGTTATATGTCTCAAACTGAAATGATTCAAATAACGCTACGACATGTAATACCATACCAACACTTATATATAGGAAGTACCAGCGGCGTATCCACCATGCTTGTATCATATTACACACGCCTCGTTACTTAATCACTTACTCAAACCAAACTACCAAAGTAAAATGTTCATGTCTGATGTAAATCATGTAATATGTATCCAAAATGTAAGCATGTGATGAATAACAAATGTACTAAGTATGCAACAATAGACACACTTAACATGTGACCTGTACTACGTATACAACAATAGACATACATAGCATGTGACCTGTACTACGTATACAACAATAGACATACGTAGCATGTGACCTGTACTACGTATACAACAATAGACATACGTAGCATGTGACCTGTACTACGTATACAACAATAGACATACGTAGCAAGTAATGTAAAACGATGTACTAAGTAATGCACACAATGGGCACACCTAGCATAAGATGTAATAAAATCATGTACTATAATGTACTAACGAATATAGCAGGTATATGATGTGAAAACAGGAAAGCATGAAAGTAACAAGTAGGCACATGTGTTCCACCCCAAAACAGTTTGGAAAACAGTAAAAGAGGGGTCTATGTACTCACTTGAGATTGCTCAGATGTCTAAAGATAACCACCAAGTAATGCTAGAGATCGCGGATATCAAACGGCACCTAATATAGGTAACTATGTTAATAAACCGGACCTATATCGGAGGATCGGATAGAATGAGGGTTTGTAAACCAAACGAGTATTGAGACTCGTGTCATATGGTTTAACAAAGCCTACACACTAAATGAAACTTAACCTAAGTGTTTACAACCCATTACGACCCGTTTAGGTAGCTTATGCTACTTTAACGCGTCGTTCGCGTGAAACGCGTTCAGACCGCCTAACTAGTCCTATGACAAGTATTATATGCCTAAACATGTTACATAATCAGTTATGTGACAAAATTTTAGGTTACATATGCTTAATTACCAATTATACATGAAAAGGGTATTCTGGTAATTTACCTAAGGCATATAAACTACCTATCATACAACTACTCAAACGATGTGACCATAAGGTATAACCTCGGAAGGTTATTCCCTATACACTATGGTCACCTAATGTATTTGGTCGGATCCTAATGATCGACCAAACTGGGTCGGGTTCGAGGTATAAGCGATTTATCAGATCGCTTACCCTACGACCCTAGACAACGTGGTAATCAGTAGGCATAGTCCCAAGGGACTATAACCAACGTGATTACACTCACGTTGCGAAGTTCTAACGAACTTCGCATTGACCATAACTGGTCAACGCAGAAAGTCAAACAAAGTTTGACTTTCAGACTCGAAAGACTCGAAAAGCAATAAAAGAACGAAAGAATACTTACGAAGGGTCCCCGAATGCTAATCTCGATCCAAGAACTCAGGTATGAAACAATGGTTTCAACTTAGAGCTCTCAAATCCAGATTCTTGTGAGAAATGAGGTTGGGGTGGATGGGTATTTATAGGAATACCCGAACCGTTAGGATCGTTTCATGGAAACCGTGCTCGAATCCCATGCGTACACTTGTCGGAAACTCATGGTGACCAAAAATGGGTCTAAATGAGCTGAATGTGCAGTGGAGAATGTGTGGGTGAGGATCAAACAGCTGGAATCTGCTGACTGTTCGATATTATCTGATCAGAGAGTCGGACGCGGCCCACGTGGGAATGTTAAGAAACTGAGGCGGGCCGCCTGGCCTGCACAGATCAGCAACATGTTTGCAGAATTACAGTTTCAGTCCCTGTTGATGTTTTAAGCCATTTTCGACACTTCTAAGGCCCGTAAAGCCAACTTTAAGGCCCTAAAATGATGCCTAAACATTGTGGACATGAAACATGCTCAAAAATATGCCGGAGGTTGGTTCGTTTGGCCGTACGAACGCGATGTTCGCTTAATTACGACGGAATGCGCATAAGCGCGAAAAACGATCCAAATGACGAAACGAATGGATTTTTCTTATGCCAAACACTAAAATAAAATATTTTAGTGCTTACATAAATTTTTGGATGTCCGGATGTATTCAGAACGTAAGTTATGCTCGAAAATGCAAACTTGTGCACTTTTTGACACTTTTAGTCCCTGAATGACACAAAAGTTTATTTTAGCATACCGAACACCTCAAAGCCTATTTCTAAGCTATGTAAAGGATATTTATGGTATGTTTAACTTATGTTCATGTTCCGGAATATCTGTTACAGTTTAAATTGGCATACTTTCGCAGTTTGTCAACTTTAGTCCCTGTAAGCGAATAAACTTTGATTTCACCACACCAAACCTTCCAAAACTTATATCTAAGTTATGTAAAGGTTATTTAAGGTATGTTAAGCCTATTTCACTATTCCGGAGTGTTCTTTGCATTAAACTGGTTATATCTACACATCAGAGCGCGTATAACCCTCCAGAAAGCGATTTAAAGCTTGAAATCGAACAAGAAATGATATGTGCAAACGATACACATATTTTTACAAATCCCAAGTATGAAATACAATATTTCATTTATTTGGCATTTGTTTGATGGTTGAAGTGACACAGGTGTCACAGTCTCCCCTACTTTAAGAAATTTCGTCCCGAAATTTAATTTTAGGAGAAACTTGTGGGGACGACGGTGATGTTTTTGCTTTGAATGAACCCCTTGAACCCTAAGTAGAACTCTGGGCCATGTTAGGATTCTTAGTGAAAATGTCAACCCTCAAAGTGAAGTTCTTGTAGTAACAAAACATGGAGTTTTGAACTACGGACAGAAGAACGTTTCTTATGAAGACTTATCATAGGAAACTGTGTGTGTGATTGAGATCAGAATTGGGTAGTGTGAGAATAAATGACATTGGTCAAAGTCCAAGACTTCTCCCGTATCATTACTCTTGCCACTGTTGGTCTTAACACATGACAAAACTTCCTGTGGTTTCTATGCACTGAATTCCATAATTATGTAGGCCTCCATAATTACGTAGTTCCTTGCACAGTCCGCACAGTTCATTTCATAATGCGTATGGGGAAAAATCAAACGAATAAATCCTGTGGTGAATTAACTTGACTGCAATAGAGTCTCTTTAACTAGGTCACCAAAGGATTAGATTAACGAACAATCTCTTGATTTAGACCACCCGAGGGCCTATTTAACTACATAAACACATGATATATTTAACTAGATTGTCGAACCAATCTATTTAACTTAGATTGACGTAGGATCTCTTTAACTAAACTACCTACGTGGAAAATTTAACTACATCGACGTAGGATGTATTTAACTAGATTGTCGGACCAATCTATTTAATTTAGATCGACGTAGGATCTCTTTAACTAAACTACCTACGGGGAAAATTTAACTACATCGACGTAGGATGTATTTAACTTTACCAACACATGTTGTCCTTAAACTTTGGAATAGTACTTTATAATCCAAGGGATTTAACTACAACGTAGAAGTCCATTAAGGATTTAAGATAGTACCTTTTTGAATATCCTACTATGAATTCCTTATACGAAGATATGGAAGATTCTACGAGGATTTGGATAGCGAATATCCAGAGTATACAAAAACACAAAATGCTTAAAAGGAAAAACAAGATGCATAAACACATAGTCACCAAATCACAAAATTGATTATCTAGATTTTTAATTTGTAAGTTTTGTTTTGTTAATTACGTACATGCATTTAAAGCACACTAGGAATCCATTTCATGGATTTCATTCGGCACTTTAAACATTAACAAGAATCTAACTATGAAGATAGAAAGATCTTAATAAGAATTCGGCTTTGTCCTTATTGAATCGTAATGTACGTATTAAGGCATACGGATATTTCAATTAAGGGCTCCGATTTGAGTGATATTCATCCACAAGGATCTGATTATGAGGATAGAAAGATTCTTCATGGATTTTGGGATTTGTGTAACGAGAGATGCTTCGACACCTTGGACTAGGCGTGCTTAAGTCGATACACAAGGTAGAAAGTTCAAGAGGTTGAGGCGCTAGATACGCCAAGGCGACATATGAAGCAGAACTTGAAGGTTAAGCAACAACAGGGTTTGCAACTGCTTTGCTTTGAACAGCAAAGCGACACATGTTAACCAAATGTCTCCATCGTCCATCGTGGGTACATTTGTAACAGGGTATTTGATTCAGATGATGTCAGTTGCATTGATTGCGCCAAGGAGCAGTTCCCTTATACGGCTTCATCCTTGAGACGAGTCATGGTAACAGCTAAATCAACGGTCTTCTGGAGTACGACGCCTATTTGTTGGGCAATTATAGCACCTGGTCCGGACACTCGAGTCTTGTTGCGATGAAGAGGCAAAATGAAGAAAATGGAAGACATAGAAGGAAACAAGCAAACGATAATCAAAAGAGAATAACAACACATGAAGATTGTGACCATTTGTTTGTTACCAAAGGCAAACAAATGAGATGGTGACTAATCAAAGTAAATGGGTCAATATAATGTATCGCGAAGATATGCTCGCCTATAAGTGAACACTCATCCCAAGAATTCCCAGGTAAGCACAACTGGTCTCGCGTCTGATGAGATGTATACGAAGTGCTTGCCTAGACAGAAAACCCAGAATACAGGCATTCACCCTTCCAGTTTGCACGTGTTCACATTATTTAAAACCCAAAACCTTGACGAGAATTTGAAAACTCAAAGGGGTTCAAAACCTTGTAATAAATCATCCTAGAACAGATGATTAGTTTTCAAAGCGGTTTTGAAATTTATGTTCTTGTTGTGGTCGTCGCCTAAGGATAGGTGACGGTATTGTTTTATGACTAAACGCAAGTAAACTCGCGTTAGGGTCCTAAGAAGGTTATAGACTCGGTCAAAGCATTACTAATAACCTAATTCCCTATAACCATTGGCTCTGATACCATCTTTTCTGTCACACCCCGACCACGTAGAACATACAAAACGTGGCGGAAATGTCGGGGAGTGTTGTAACAGAATTAATTGTTTCAAATCCATGGCAATTGAAGTTTCGTTTTATTGATCAAAAGTGTTACAATGTCTTAACAAACAAAGAAATGCAACATAATTAACTAGTCTTGCATCTTTTATTGTCACTAAAGCCCAAGTCTGCCTATGTGTATCTTGATCATCTTATGCAACAGCTCCTGAAAACACATGTGAAAATAGGTACGTCAGCATAAAAATGCCTGTGAGATACATAGGTTTTGTGAAAATAGGTTTCATGACTTATGTTTGAGAAAATGTTTAGTCATGAAACTTGTAATTTGCTTTGTTTTGTAAATCATTTGAAAAACGATAAGATCAGATGATATGTATAAATAAATGTAAGGTTAAATGAATAACCATGTAAAATGTGTTTGTAAAAGATAAGTTGTTTATAAATCAATGTCTTGTGAAAAGTATGTTATTTGTATAAAATGTTATATGTCTCAAACTGAAATGATTCAAATAACGCTGTGACATGTAATACCATACAAACACTTATATATAGGAAGTACCAGCGGCGTATTAAAAAGGGGGTTGCAACACGAGGACTTCCCAGGGGGTCACCCATCCTAGTACTACTCTCGCCCAAGCACGCTTAACTGCGGAGTTCTGATGGGATCCGGTGCATTAGTGCTGGTATGATCGCAACCCTCTGTTACAACACTCCCTGACATTTCCGCCACGTTTTGTATGTTCTACGTGGTCGGGGTGTGACAGAAAAGATTGTTTCAAATCCATGGTAATTGAAGTTTCGTTTTATTGATTAAAAGTGTTACAATGTCTTAACAAACAAAGAAATACAACATAATTAACTAGTCTTGCATCTTTTATTGTCACTAAAGCCCAAGTCTGCCTATGTGTATCTTGATCATCTTATGCAACAGCTCCTGAAAACACATGTGAAAATAGGTACGTCAGCATAAAAATGCCAGTGAGATACATAGGTTTTGTGAAAATAGGTTTCATGACTTATGTTTGAGAAAATGTTTAGTCATGAAACTTGTAATTTGCTTTGTTTTGTAAATCATTTGAAAAACGATAAGATCAGATGATATGTATAAATAAATGTAAGGTTAAATGAATAACCATGTAAAATGTGTTTGTAAAAGATAAGTTGTTTATAAATCAATGTCTTGTGAAAAGTATGTTATTTGTATAAAATGTTATATGTCTCAAACTGAAATGATTCAAATAACGCTACGACATGTAATACCATACCAACACTTATATATAGGAAGTACCAGCGGCGTATCCACCATGCTTGTATCATATTACACACGCCTCGTTACTTAATCACTTACTCAAACCAAACTACCAAAGTAAAATGTTCATGTCTGATGTAAATCATGTAATATGTATCCAAAATGTAAGCATGTGATGAATAACAAATGTACTAAGTATGCAACAATAGACATACTTAACATGTGAGCTGTACTACGTATACAATAATAGACATACATAGCATGTGACCTGTACTACGTATACAACAATAGACATACGTAGCATGTGACCTGTACTACGTATACAACAATAGACATACGTAGCATGTGACCTGTACTACGTATACAACAATAGACATACGTAGCATGTGACCTGTACTACGTATACAACAATAGACATACGTAGCAAGTAATGTAAAACGATGTACTAAGTAATGCACACAATGGGCACACCTAGCATAAGATGTAATAAAATCATGTACTATAATGTACTAACGAATATAGCAGGTATATGATGTGAAAACAGGAAAGCATGAAAGTAACAAGTAGGCACATGTGTTCCACCCCAAAACAGTTTGGAAAACAGTAAAAGAGGGGTCTATGTACTCACTTGAGATTGCTCAGATGTCTAAAGATAACCACCAAGTAATGTTAGAGATCGCGGATATCAAACGGCACCTAATATAGGTAACTATGTTAATAAACCGGACCTATATCGGAGGATCGGATAGAATGAGGGTTTGTAAACCAAACGAGTATTGAGACTCGTGTCATATGGTTTAACAAAGCCTACATACTAAATGAAACTTAACCTAAGTGTTTACAACCCATTACGACCCGTTTAGGTAGCTTATGCTACTTTAACGCGTCGTTCGCGTGAAACGCGTTCAGACCGCCTAACTAGTCCTATGACAAGTATTATATGCCTAAACATGTTACATAATCAGTTATGTGACAAAAGTTTAGGTTACATATGCTTAATTACCAATTATACATGAAAAGGGTATTCTGGTAATTTACCTAAGGCATATAAACTACCTATCATACAACTACTCAAACGATATGACCATAAGGTATAACCTCGGAAGGTTATTCCCTATACACTATGGTCACCTAATGTATTTGGTCGGATCCTAATGATCGACCAAACTGGGTCGGGTTCGAGGTATAAGCGATTTATCAGATCGCTTACCCTACGACCCTAGACAACGTGGTAATCAGTAGGCATAGTCCCAAGGGACTATAACCAACGTGATTACACTCACGTTGCGAAGTTCTAACGAACTTCGCATTAACCATAACTGGTCAACGCAGAAAGTCAAACAAAGTTTGACTTTCAGACTCGAAAGACTCGAAAAGCAATAAAAGAACGAAAGAATACTTACGAAGGGTCCCCGAATGCTAATCTCGATCCAAGAACTCAGGTATGAAACAATGGTTTCAACTTAGAGCTCTCAAATCCAGATTCTTGTGAGAAATGAGGTTGGGGTGGATGGGTATTTATAGGAATACCCGAACCGTTAGGATCGTTTCATGGAAACCGTGCTCGAATCCCATGCGTACACTTGTCGGAAACTCATGGTGACCAAAAATGGGTCTAAATGAGCTGAATGTGCAGTGGAGAATGTGTGGGTGAGGATCAAACAGCTGGAATCTGCTGACTGTTCGATATTATCTGATCAGAGAGTCGGACGCGGCCCACGTGGGAATGTTAAGAAACTGAGGCGGGCCGCCTGGCCTGCACAGATCAGCAACATGTTTGCAGAATTACAGTTTCAGTCCCTGTTGATGTTTTAAGCCATTTTCGACACTTCTAAGGCCCGTAAAGCCAACTTTAAGGCCCTAAAATGATGCCTAAACATTGTGGACATGAAACATGCTCAAAAATATGCCGGAGGTTGGTTCGTTTGGCCGTACGAACGCGATGTTCGCTTAATTACGACGGAATGCGCATAAGCGCGAAAAACGATCCAAATGACGAAACGAATGGATTTTTCTTATGCCAAACACTAAAATAAAATATTTTAGTGCTTACATAAATTTTTGGATGTCCGGATGTATTCAGAACGTAAGTTATGCGCGAAAATGCAAACTTGTGCACTTTTTGACACTTTTAGTCCCTGAATGACACAAAAGTTTATTTTAGCATACCGAACACCTCAAAGCCTATTTCTAAGCTATGTAAAGGATATTTATGGTATGTTTAACTTATGGTCATGTTCCGGAATGTCTGTTACAGTTTAAATTGGCATACTTTCGCAGTTTGTCAACTTTAGTCCCTGTAAGCGAATAAACTTTGATTTCACCACACCAAACCTTCCAAAACTTATATCTAAGTTATGTAAAGGTTATTTAAGGTATGTTAAGCCTATTTCACTATTCCGGAGTGTTCGTTGCATTAAACTGGTTATATCTACACATCAGAGCGCGTATAACCCTCCAGAAAGCGATTTAAAGCTTGAAATCGAACAAGAAATGATATGTGCAAACGATACACATATTTTTACAAATCCCAAGTATGAAATACAATATTTCATTGATTTGGCATTTGTTTGATGGTTGAAGTGACACAGGTGTCACAATATAGGTGTAAAACATGAAGGTTTAAGTATGAATAAAATATATGTGTATGAATATATGTGTAAACAAAGTTGTACAAGTGTAAATGAAAACATAAAATGTCTGAATCATGAATATGAGTGTAGTATAAACATGAATGTAAGTACAACGTAAATGTATAATTGTGAGTGTATGTATGAACGTAAAATGTATGAATTTGAATCATGAGTATAACAAAATGCGTAAGTGTGAACATAAGTGAAGGCATAGAATGTATAAGTATGGATGCAAGGAATAATGATTTTGTTGATAGTATAAATCGAAATACACTAGTTCAAACACGAAAAGATTAAGAAGTTTTGAGTATGAAAGGAAAAGAAAACAGGTGACACATGCGAGATTGTTGTGAGATATCAATTAAAACGTGTAAAATGATATGCGTATATAGTTGTTTGCGCAAAACGTGAAGTTCAAATAGATTGGATTGTCACGAAATATAGACTCTAGTTTGTGAATGTAAAGGGAGTATAAAACGTCTATTGGTTATGTGGAAAGTACTTTGTAAAGGAATGGAAATGCTACTGCGGTTTTAAAAGAGTTTACATGAGTTGAAAATTTGTCGGTTCTTATGAAGTTTCCTTGCCCACGTGTTTTGAATTTAATTGACGTATCGAGTGAGGTTTTGAAAAAGTTCTAGAGATTAATAAGTTTGCATCATTTTAAGTAACTTTGTGTTAGAAAATTTTGAAACTTACGGCTTCTTGTGAAAAAGTTGATTCCTTAGAAAAAGGAATTTGGTACATGAACTTAGTGATTGTTGAAAAATATTTCATTGGTTTTAAAAAGGAATTTTAGTAAATGATTGAATAATATTGGTAATATTTTATATGTGTGTGCGAAAAAGTTGATTTGATTCTCAATTGAGAATAAAAATCTCTAGTTTAATTGTGTGAGAGGAGCGTGTTTCAATATTTACGTTGATTGGTGAATTTGTGGGCAACGGATTTATTAGACCGACTAGGCTGACAAGTAGTATTTCGTGAAATTTTGAAAATCGAGGAACACGCGTTTATGGTAACATTTAAAATTTTTGTGTATGCGAGTGATGTGAAAATAGATTATAGAATAAGAGGTTCGTTTAAATAAATGAAGCATTTTGAAATACATGATAAATGATTTAGGTATAAACATGATCGTGTTTACATAATATAGCCTATTAAAAGAAAGCGTTGGTAACGATCACTTAGGTAAGGGAATCACCCCTAATCCGTTGGTGAGGTCGTTGTAAGATGGGAAAAGAAGCGGGGTTAATCGTCAAGGTAAGGAAATCACTCCTATCTCGATGATATGTCTCTGCTCGTTACAAAAGTGTAATTAAAATTATGTGAAATCATGCATGCTAATAATATATAATCGTATGAAAAGTAAGAGTATGATGTGTGCGCAAAATGAAATCTCGAAAAATTATTCAAATTTGTCAAAAGATCGAAAATAATAAAGCGTAAGCTCGAATAAAACTTGGATGGTTCCAAACGGAACATTGACTAACCAAAGTGGTCGAAAGATCTTTCGAATTTGCGGACCATGCTTTGGCCTAATAGGTGAAATACTCTCGCCGACAAGTTGGTTAACGGTATTTACCCTTCCGGTTACTACATGTCCCAAATCAATCGAAATTTCGAGACTTGGCGGGATTTATGAAGAAAAATCAAGGAGTGGAACTAGTCGACAAGGTGCGGGTTTCACCCCTAACTTGGCGATTTAGTATCCTAAGTGTGGTTGGTACTCGTTGGGTCAAATTTTAATCTCAACACTTGACGAGGGTTCACTAGAATTTGAAATTTGAATTTCTCCATCGAGGTGAGGATTTCACTCCTAACTTGATGTTGAATTCCATGTAGAAGGAAAAGTAGATGGATTGAGAGTTGTTCACCAAATTGTGGGTTTTACGCCTATTTTGGTGAAGTCGTCTCGTTTGTGTATTATGAGTGTTTTCGGATTTAGAAATATCGAGTAAAATGCATGAGGGAAGTGTATGTCAAAGGAATACGCAAACAAGTATAAACACGTAAGAGGGCATATCAAGATTGGTACATAAATAATGAAATGATAAATCAAGTATTAACGCATAGAGAAATAGGTCAAGAATAATACTTAAAGGATCGAACAACGAAACAAGTATTAACACATAATAAGACAAGCATTAATGCATAAGAATAACATGTCGAACATTACCCACAAGTGATATACATGTTTAAAAGAGCATGAATAAGAAACAAATAAAGTATCATGTAGTAGTTCAAGCAAAACATACGAATAAGGCTCTAAAACTATAGACTAGGTAAAAGCATTCCTACTTTTCCTAATTCCCTATAGTTATGGCTCTGATACCAATCTGTCACACCCCAACCAATGGCGGAAACATCGGGATGAGACGAAGTGTGAAGATTGCTAGAGACATCATAACGCTATTTGTGACAATATTTAATAAATTGATTTCATTTCATTAGAGTAAATTGTCAACATTACAAGAAATTCAAATACAACAAGTTCAAAGGAAATACATGACAACTTACTCAAAATTGATACAACATATTAAACCTAAACGTCTATATGTGTATCTAGGCATCAACACTACTTCTTTTCATAGCATCTTCATCATCAACCTGTAACATGTTTAAAATACAATTCAATGCAAAAGCAAAGGCGAGTATACAAGTTTGGTACGTACATAACCAAAGATAAGTTTTAAACAATTCCTCATAGCAAGCATGTGATTCAAGATAAACAATAAATTTGGCATGTGTCAAACATATCAAACCAATAATGAAACGGAAGATGCTCATGACATAACCACAAGTCTACGGGCGGGTCGTTAATCCTATAGCGCTACATATGTCATGGTTAGGCTCGTACGAAATTAATGATAAGTTTAACACATAATGTCCTCAACCCAAGTTTAAAGTATCAAGCAATCACGTATACAAGCATGTTATAGGAATGTTCATGTGTTTAAGCATAAAGTTCAGGTGTAAGTTTTGATAAGTAAACATGTTACACCCCAAAAGTGGTAAACGAAAAAGGGGTTCAAGTATACTCACAAAATTGCTAAGTCTTCCGATTATCCAAGTAGGACGAGTTGAGGAGATTAGGAGGATGGAACGCCGAGGTCACCCTATATGGGCAAACGATGGCGCATGAGTAAACGAAATTACGATGGTGGATTTGAAGTGGATACTAAAGTATATCTAGTTGATATAAATGTAAATATATATAAAAATATATATTTATATGTATTTTATATAGTTTAAGTAATATTTCTAAATTAATTCTTTCAAAAATATAGTTGAAGTGTTGTCAAACAAATAAAAATAAGTATATATTTATATCCATTTTATAAAACTTAATTGATTTAGATAGGTTTCGTTTTATAAAATTTATTCGTTTCGTTTTACGGAATTTTACGAAAAACGGGCAGAGTTTCCTCTGTTTTTGGACAATCCCAACAACTCAAGTTGTCGATTTATTTGTCAAAATTCAACAAGTAACAAAACATTATATATTTATACGAGTTTCATAACGGAAACAAGTGTATTTATACAAGTTTCAAAACACGACTAGAGAACAAATTCGAGTAACTCAAGTTTATAAACAACAATAATAAAAGTTTGCGTCGTTTAAGTGCATACCAAATCTCGAAACGACAGTGGACCAGTTTTGACCAAGTTTGACCCAATGTTGACTGTTTGACTAGGTTTGACCCGACACGGAACCGGACATCGAGTTTGACAAGTGTTGACCGTGATACCCGAGTCGACCCAAGACACCACGAATAGCCCGACACACCCGGGACTGACCAACTAACAACCACCTCCATGGTCGCCATCGTCGGTTCCACTGGAATCAAGACCGAACCCGAAACAGAGCCTGGTTGAAACAAATCTGAAAGTAAAGCCAAAACATAACCCATCTCGAATTAAACAAGAACTAAACCGAATAATACACGAAACCCTTACCCGAACTTTGACCGCACTGAACTGACGTTGACCGGAGCTCGAACCAGGCCGCCGGAACCAGGTCGTCGTCGCCTACGGCGGTGCTGCCTCTGCCATCGCTCTCTCTCTCCCTCTCTCTCTCTCTCTCTTCTCGTCGTCGTTAAACTGAGATAGGAGGTGTGTCGAGTGGTTGTTGCCATCGAAGGAAAGGAGTCGTCACCGTCGATTGACCGCTCCAGTCACTGCCGACCAGGAGCCTCACGAGGGAGCAGAGGGGGATGGGTTGTTGGCACCCACCAGAGAAGAAGGGGCTGTTTGGGTGTCTGTGATGGTCGGAGATGGTCGCAGGAGATCCGGTCGGAATCCGGCTCCAGTGACCGGAAATCTGGAGAGGTTGGGAGAGAAGGTGATGTTCGTAGCGGCTAGGGTTAAGTCCTTTTTATTTTGTTTAACTGATTTAATAGTTTCTGAATTTGCACATTCAACCCCTGAGGTTTAATTAACTTGGTTAGGTCATGACATTTTTTTTTCTTAAAAGAACTAACTTAACAACAAAGCTAACTAGGTTAGTTTACTAACTTTACCAGCTAACGAGACTAACTTAGATTTATTATAAAAATAAACTTTTTACATTGTAAAATTTAATTAATTTAATTAATTAAATAAAATAGGATTAGATAAATAATCATTTTTATAACGAATTAGATTAAAGATAAAGGTTTTTCGATGATTATAACGAAACGACTAATACAAGGATACAAAGTTTCCAAAAATAGAAATATGAACGATGGTTT
The DNA here is from genome assembly GCA_030545235.1 of Helianthus tuberosus. NCBI lineage: Eukaryota > Viridiplantae > Streptophyta > Magnoliopsida > Asterales > Asteraceae > Helianthus > Helianthus tuberosus. The sequence continues at coordinate 95,688,721 of CM060373.1, forward strand.
CTAAATATGGAAAGTTATGAAAACGTGGGATGTTACACTCATAATTAAGTGTGCACCCATAATTACTTGTTTCTTCGCATGGTCCACAAAGCTACTCTTGTTAAGCGAGGGTAACAAATAATAAGGTCGAACTATCGTCGAAATCAAATAAACATCGTCACAACATAATATCTGCCAAATCGAATCGTATTTCATACTAGCAATGACAATACTACTTATTTTGCATACAACAAATTTTAGTAGTAGGTGTTCTATATGTTTCATTATTAACCAAACAGGTTGAATGCAACATATACTAATCATACATTATCATCATAATGTAAACATATCAAGAAAATGTTCTCAAATCATGTGCTAGGTACGCTAAGTTAACATACTAAGTAAAAATGTATTAAGTATGTTATATCAACATATGAAGCAATTTGTATTTACAACCATGTACTATACATATTAGATAAATAAATCATGTATGTACTGTTATGATCATAAAACAGTATTAACTTGTTCATAGTACTCGTATCGATCGTGTTCCACGTTCGTACGAATGCACCGGAGTGCAATTTATATTATGCTAATACTATAAGATTTAGTTCTTAAAGAACGGAATCCTCAAAATCAGCATGAAATTTGAAATCACACATAGTGCAACCACATTAGAGTTTGAAATTGAAAATTGAATAACAAAGATAAAGATAAACTTCTTGAAATTTATATTGTCATTACAAACATAGTTAAAATATGTACATTGTTCTTGAAAATGAACAGGAAATTTAGAGGTTCAAATGATCATACGCGCTTGGTCATTAGCTTGAGCCTCGTTGATGTTGAATACTCGTCCATTAGCATTGGCAAGCTTCGGGCAGTTTCGCTTGAAATGATTTAAGTCACCACAATTGAAACATGCTCTTGGGCGAGTCTGAGTAGAGGCTGCTCGGTTCTGGATACGACAGGTCACAGCTAGATGTCCAAATAAACAACAAATTGTACACTGGCGATAAGGGGAATTTGATGCATGATGATAATTGCAATGATTGCACCGAGGCTGCTTTCCATGATAAAATCCCTTGAAGGGTACTGAGTTTAGTGGAACAGGTGTAGGAATTGCATAATTCTTTGAAGCCTTGCGCTTCCTAGAACTTTTAGAAGATTCGGCCTTTGTTCCTTTCGAATTCTCGTTAACAGATTCAGTGTTTTGTTTCTTGTCCCCTTGTCGAAATAATTTACCTTTTCTAACCTGTGAGTCGGTTAAGATAGCGGCTAATTCCTTAGCCTCCCTAAGCTTTGTAGGTTGGCTGCCAGTGACAATGTCTTGGACAGGGTCAGGTAAACCATCGATGTATTTCTCAATGGCCCGATCCAAAGGTGTGACCATAGTGGGGCAGAGTAGGCTTAACTGTTCAAATCGGTCAGTGTAGGCATGGTTTTCCCCACTATCCTGTTTTAGATAATAGAACTCGTTTTCAAGTGCCCTTATTTCACTTCGTTGGTAGAATTCCTTCTTTAAAAGATCTTTAAATTCTTCCCACGTCAGTTCCATTGCTACATCGGCACTTCGGTCTCTCATAATACCATTCCACCAAGTGAGTGCTCTCCTTTGAAAGACACTCGAAGCGAAATCTACCTTGCGCTTATTAGGACACTGAACATGGCGGAATGTGCTTTCTATACTTTCGAACCATTGTAAGAGCGCGATTGCTCCTTCAGACCCAGAAAATTTTAGCGGTTTGGCTGAATTGAAGGTCTTGAAATTACACTGGGCGTTGTTGTTGTTATTGTTATTGTTGTTGTATATCTGATGAACCAGGGTTACTATGTTCGGAAGCACAGCAGCCATCTGCTGAGTGACAAGGGCTGCGATTTCTTCATTGGTTTGAGGTTGTGCATCTCGTCGAGGAGGCATTTTGAAAGTACAGCTATAGAGAAAACCAAAAAGTTAGATTTATCCAATTGTTATGAGTTTGTAACATTATTGTATTTTGAAAACTTTGATCTAGTAGATTCTTGTTCATTGGTCTTGTTCTTGTACTTAGAATATATGGTGTTGTGGATATTGTTTTGAGACAGGAGTTGTTTGAAAATAAACTTTTGTAATATTTTTTTTTTATGAGAGAATACAAACCGAGTTAATGGTTTGTATTATAAATTCTTTACCTGTTAAAAATTTATTGCTTTTAAGACAAAATGTTTTTAAATTAAAATTTAAAAATAAACTTTGTGTTGAAATTTTGAAAATTCTCATCCAAATGGTAAAAATTTAAAATTTTAAAAGACAAAGGTAGTATTTCGAAGATAAAATAGGATCTCACAGTGTCGTGAAATGAAATGAGATTCATCTCAACTGTAACGAATCAAACATATCATCGAAGGTGATATGATGAAATAGTATTGGGAAAGGAAGGATGCTTCGATTGTCAAGAAGAGCAAACACATTACCGAGGGTAACATGAATGAGTAGGGTTACAAAGGTCATTTAAAAATCATTCGGTAGGGTCAAGATGGATAGGTTTTTATAATGCTTCACGAAGACATGCTTTAGCCTATAAGTGGACACTCACCCTAAGAGTTCCTAGGTAAGAGTGACTGGTCCGAAAATGCTGATTTGTACGAACACTCTAGCCTTAGACAGAAAACTCGGGATACAGGCATCCACCCTTCCAGATTGCATGTGTTCACATTATTAAAACCCAAGATTTCGATGAAAAACGTTTGAAGAAAACATTTGAGAAATCCTTTGATACAAATCGTTTGAGATAAAACATGTTGCGAAATATTTTGACAAAAGTATTTAAGAAAACATTTTGAAAAACATTTCAATGAAAATGTTTTGAGAAAACATTTTGAGGAATACCCCAAGGCATAAAGCCTAAGGTTTAGGATAAATCATCAAAGGTTAGATGATTCGTAAATCATAGAGTAGTTGTGGCACGAATAAGGATGAGGATTTAGGAAAGAGTTCCTAAGTCTACTCTCGTTTGGGTCCTAGGAAGGTTATAGACTAGGTTTAAGGCATGCAAATAACCTAATTCCCTATAACCAGTGCTCTGATACCAATCTGTAACACCCCAAATGCGTAATATAACAACACGCGGCGGAAATATCGGGGAGTCACGTTACAAATTGCTCACAACTACCGGTACTAAATTGTTTCAATATCATTAACATCGTTTTACAAACAAAGAATACATGAAATTGTTCTTTTGTTTTAGAAGTCTAAGGCCTGAATGCAGTCCTATGCGTTGCATGGTTGAATAGTTTATAACCTGAAACATATGTGAAAAACGGTCAGCATAAAAATGCCGGCGAATACATAGGTTTTATTAGCCAAATAAATGGCAAAACATTTGGTATTGCAATACTTTAACAGCTACGAGAGCTGTTAATTAAAAATAAATCTTGAAGCCAAAGAATGGCAAAAATTTAGTATTGCAATACATAATCTTAATTGTGAAAACTCGTGAGAAAGTAGGTTTGTATATGGCAATATGATTATTACTAAGTCATTTTATGCCTTACATTGTAATCTCTATTAAACCATCGTAAAAACATGTTAATATGTTATTAGAAAACCAATTAACGATTTATAATAACAGCTTTGAAATTAATCAAACCTGTGTGAGTACTATATGAATCAAATCAATGATTTATGATAATACCTTAAATATCCTACTAAGAATCTAACATATAAAGATATGGGAGATTCTACAAGGATTTTGTTAATCGAATACTGAAACAATGGTACACAAAATCCTAAAGTGATCCAGATAACGCTACAAGAATAATAAAATAAGAACACTTATATATAGGAAGTACCAGCGGCGTATCCACCATGTTCTTATTTTATTACACCCGTTTCGTTATCTAAATCACAACTACCACATAAACACACAATCGTCAACTTGTTCCATCTCGTAAACACGCATTAAAGTATATAATGAATCCAAACAGGGGCTCCAATATTAGTACTCTAAACATCCCATATATATCTAACTATGAAGATAGATAGATACTACAGGAATCGGGTTCCAGTAACATCGTATCATTGTACCACAACATCCTAAATCCTAATAGTGATTCGGGATAACGCCACGAAGGGTAATACAATAAGCACACTTATATATAGGAAGTACCAGCGGCGTATCCACCATGTGCTTATTGTATTATCTAGTTTCGTTATCTAAATCACCAACAATCTACACAAAACCAACCATCGAGTTGTAAAGTACTTCTTAAAAACCTTATTATGAAGATAGGAAGATCTAAGACTGTACTTCAAATATCCTATAAGAATCTAACTATGAAGATAGGCAGATCACTTAAGAATAAAACAACTCATTTGCATAATCGGAATAATACACATAAAAGCACTTAGTGAACGCATATATGCCATACATTTCAAAAACAAGTCGATTACACATATGAATCACCCCAAAACATTTGGAAACGGTAAAAGAGGGGAACTATGTACTTGCCTTGGATTGCGTATAGTCCCGGTTCAAAGGGTATAACAAGGCTCAAAAGACCAAGAGTTCAAGTGTTGAAGCGGTTCCTAGTGTAACGGATACTATGTTAGCGAATCGACACCTAAATCGGAAGATTGGGTAGAATGAGGTCTCGTAAACCAAATGAGTATTGGAACTCATGTATTATGGTTTAACAAAGCCTACATTCTAAATCGGAACCTATTCTAAGTGCTTACGACCCATTACGACTCATTAAGGTAGCTTACGCTACTTTAACGAGTCGTTCGCGCGAAAGCGCGTTCGAGATGCCTAACTAGTCCTATGACAAGTATTATATGCCTTAACATATCTAATTGTGTTATATAATCAGTTTAGATGTCAAAACATATGTTACATATGCTTAAAATGAAATTATGCGAAAAAGGGCATTTTGGTCATTTTCCTAAGGCATATAAACTACCTATCATACAACTAACTAAACGAAGTGACCATAAGGTATAACCTCGGAAGGTTATTCCCTATACAACTATGGTCACATTATATGTTTGGTCGGATCCTAACGATCGACCAAACGGGTCGGGTTCGAAAGTCTAAGTGGTTGTTTAGACGGCTTATCTTACGACCCTATATAAGCACTATCCTATAAGTGATGACTTAAACATGTTAAAACATGTTTAACTAAGTTTGAAAACAAGTTTGATATCAAAACAAACGATTTTGATACCCAAAAATAGTTTGGTTGCAAAATACGCATAGTGTGACAACTGTGCTCTATAATCGATGAACAATGTAAAACAATGTTAAATATTAATAAAACAGTGTGCTTTGGTGTTATTATATGTATATTTGTGTTTGATGATTTTACGATTTGGTTCGATTCCGATTTCAAGCTTTAAATCGCTTTCTGGAAAGTTATACGCAAACTGGTGCGTAAACGCAGTCAGTTTAACACGACAAACACTCCGGAATAGTGAAATAGGCTTAACATACCTTAAATAACCTTCACATAACTTAGAAATAAGTTTTGGATGGTTTGGGGTGTTGAAAACAAGTTTATTCGATCGCAGGGACCATTTGTGTCAAACTGCAAAACTATGCCTATTTGTATGGAATTGAACAGTCCGGAACTTGATAATAAGCTAAACATACCATAAATAACCTAAACATAGTTTATAAATAAGCTTTGAGGGGTTCGGTGTGCGAAAACATGCTTATTTGATCTTACAGGGACTAAAAGTGTCAAAAACGACGTAAGTTTGCATTTACGCGCATATCTTACGTTCAGACCACATCTGGAGATCCAAAATTTTTGTACACACTAAAATATTTTTATTTTAGTGATCGGCATGCAAAAATACCGTTCTTCGCTTAATTTGAATCATTTTCGCGTCCGTTTGAGTTTCGCCATAATTTGACGAACAACGCGACCGTACGACCAAACGAGCCGACATCCGAGAGTTTTCCAAGCACATTTTGAGTCCTCTAAACTTTATTGACCTTGTAGAGCCTTGAAAATGGCTTAACAGGTGTCAAAAGTGCCTGAAATGGGCTTAATTACATTGCAGGGACTGAACTTGTAAATATCAAAACTGTTGCTGATCTGCTGAGCTTACATGAGCCGCGTAAGCCCTGCCTGTTTCTTACGTGGGCCGCCTGAGAACGCCCAGTTCCAGAAACTTTATTTTCAGCAACTGTTTGATAGATTAGGGGCTGTTATGCAAAGATCTTTGTGTGTTAACCAAGTTAACACCTCTCCAAGGCTTCTAATCAGCTTGTAACACTTGTATAGCTATGATTTTTGCTTGGAGACCACACAAACAAGTGTCATGATCTTGTAAGTTTGCAACAAGTATAAATAGGCATGCCATTCTTCCATTTTTCCTCACATTTGATCTGAGAATTCTCTAAGTTGTTGTGATTATTCACTACATACCTGAGAATACTTGGAATCAAATCTCTTTGGACCCTTTGTAAGTCCTCTTTCATTCTTTTATCGCTTTCCTAGCTTAAAAGTCAACCAGTGTTTGACTTTCAGCTTTGACCACGAGTTGGTCAACGAGAAGTTCGTTTGAACTTCGCAACGTGAGCGTAATCACGATGGTTATAGTCCCTAGTGACTATACCTACTGATTACCACGTTGACTAGGCGTAGTGACGAGTCGTAGTTTCGGTCAAAATGCGCATTTAAGCGTATTTTGCAACCAAACTACTCTTGGTATCAAAACACTTTGTTTTGATATCAAAACTTGTTTTCTAACTTAGTTAAGCATGTTTTAACATGCTTAGCTCGTCACTTTTAGTTTAGTGCTTGTTTAGAGTCGTAAGTCAAGCGGTCTAAACCACCGCTTAGACTTTCGAACTCGAACCGTTTGGTCGATCGTTAGGATCCGACCAAGCATGTTTAGTGACCATAATTGCATAGGGAATAACCTTCCGAGGTTATACCTTATGGTCACCTAGTTTAAGTAGTTGTATGATAGGTAGTTTATATGCCTTATGTAAAATGACCAAAATACCCTTTTCATGCATAATTGGATTTTAAGCATATGTAACCTAAACATTTGTCTCTTAACTAATTATGCAACATAAATTAAACATGTTTAGGCATATAATACTTGTCATAGGACTAGTTAGACGTCTCGAACGCGCTTTTGCGCGCACGACGCGTTAAAGTAGCGTAAGCTACCTAAACGGGTCGTAACGGGTCGAAAGCACTTAGGTTAGGTTCCGATTTAGAATGTAGGCTTTGTTAAACCATATCATATGAGTTCCAATACTCATTTGGTTTACAAGACCTCATTCTATCCGATCTTCCGATTTAGGTGTCGATTTATTTACTAGTGATCCGATTACTAGGTACTACTTGAATTTCCTTGGTTTGTCTGAGCTTCGCTAAGATCTTTAGATCAAGGATACCTTTCTATTCAAAGTGAGAATATAGTTCCCCTATTTTACTGTTTTCAATTGTTTTGGGGTGATTCATATGTATTAAAACGATTTCGATATTTAAACGATGGTTTCAAAAACGATTAAGATGGTTTATATTAAACTAATAACGATTTCGATAATGTGAACAAACTTGTTGGACGTAGTTACATAACGAATGACATTCATTAGCATTGATCAAGCCGACCAGTACTAGGTTATGGTACCATAGGATCTTACAAATCTCGTTATCAGACTACACCCATGGTTATGTGTGGGGGTTATGTAGGTAACGACCGAATCTGATGATTGTTAACTTACCCTTTGGTGGTTTGTTAATGCGAGAAACGAGATAGTCGAGTCACGAAGGTTTGAATGTTATTAGCGAGACGACCAAAAGTAGTTTCACAATTAAAACGAATACGATTTGGAGACGAGTTAAACAATTTGAAACGACTTAAACGAGATAAACAAATTGGATAAACGATTGGTTATGGGTAGTAATTAGATAATGGGATGGGTGTAGCATGATAAAAGCATGGTAGATATGCCGCTGGTACATCTTATATATAAGTGCTTTTATCGTATTACATTTCATGTCATTATTTAGTTCACTCGGGAAACGATTTTGAAACGATGTCACACATCGAGGTTTTCGAAATGATATAAACCATACGAGTTTTATTAATGAGTTTTTTTTCGAGATGTTTTATGAATTGGTTTACTAAAAAAAATGTTTTAAGGTTAAAAATCATGGCTACGAGATTTTATAAACTATAACCATCTTGATTTAAGTTGGTTAATTATGTTGCAATACACTTTTCAAAACGAGATTTGTACTTTTGACTCTTGTAGTCTAATGAGGTACTGCAACATATAAACGAGCCATGAATCCGACACTCTCATAAAACCTATGTGCTCGCCAGCATTTCTTTGCTGACTTTGTTTTTACATATGTTTCAGGTGGTATTGCTTGATGTTGGTTGCTAGGATGCATGATTCACATTGGATCTGGACAAAGCCTTAGTGACTTAATAACGATAATAGACGATGTTTAATTTGTTTGTTTGGTTAAATACAATGTAAATTACTTAATAAATCAATGAAACGAAACTTTTAATTACCATGGTTGTGAAACGATAATTCTGTTACAACACTCCCCTGACGTTTCCGCCACGGTTTGTTGTTTTAACGTGGTCGGGGTGTGATAGAAGAGTTGGTATCAGAGCCAATGGTTATAGGGAATTAGGTTATTAGTAATGCTTTGACCTAGACTGTAACTTTCTAGGACCCCAACGCAAGTTTACTTGTGTTTAGATTTTAAAACAATACCGTCACCTATCCTTAGGTGGTAACCACAACGAGAACACAATAACAAACCCGCTTCGAAAATTAATCATCTGTTCTAGGATGATTGATTACTAGGTTTTGAACCCTCTGTTATAAGGTTTTGAACCCTCTTAATTTTCAAAATCTTGTCAAAGTTTGGGTCTAAATAATGTGAACACGTGAAAACTGGAAGAGTAAATACCTGTACCCTGAGTTTTCTGTCTAAGGCTAGAGTGTTCGTACAAATCCGCAGTATCGGACCAGTCACTCTTACCTGGGAACTCTTGGGGTGAGTGTTCACTTATAGGCGAGCATGTCTTCAGCGATACATTATATTGACCCATTTACTTTGATTAGTCACTGCGTGTCGTTTGTTTGTTCGAGGTAATGAACAAATGATCGCCTTCCTTGTGTTATGTCGATGTTTTCAATACCTCTTTGTTTTTCCCAATTGTCAACCTCACTCGTTTCCTTGTTTCCTTGTTAGACAATGCCTCCTCGACGTGATGCTCAACCTTTTACTGCTGAGGAAGTCGCAGCCCTTGTCTCTCAGCAAATGGCTGCTGTGCTTCCACGCGTTCTGACCCAAATACACGAGTTATACAACAACAATAACAACAATAATGCTCAGTGTAATTTTAAGAATTTCAATTCTGCTAAGCCGCTAAAGTTTTCTGGGTCGCAAGTGTAACACCCCGTGTTTCTGAAGTCAAAGTCAAGATTGAAGTCAAAGGAAGACAAGATTGCCAATTGCGATCTGTCTCTCCTTGCTCAATTCCTGTTTTGACTTCTTTGACTTGTAGTTAGTCTATTTTATTTTCGCTTTAGTTGTATTATGTGGAGTATCTATTAATAATCGCATATTAATCGCTATTTATCGCATGTTTAATCGTTTTATCGTTATCACAATCGCACTCGCAACTCGAATTACGCATTTTGGTTATTGTTATATGTGTGTGTGTGCCTTATGTGTTACTTGTGCATGTTTATTTATGTTATGTTGTGATAATCAATCAAATCGCAATCGAAACTCAAACGCAATCGAACTTAATTGCAATCGAAATGGTATGACAATTAGTGGAGATGAGATAGTGCTAGATATGAGTAGTTGGGATTAAAAGTAATTTGACTAGGAAAATCTATCGCATCGCAACGCTCACAATCGCCATCGAAACCTCAAAAATCGTCACGCCGAACACTCGAACGAGGAGACTGATCGGCCAAGCTACCAGCCGAACGGTCAGCCGATCGGACAGGCTGACCGATCGAGCTGCCTGACCGATCGGCCATCCCTTTCCTCTTTGGGTAATTCTATAAATACCCATGTCACTTTCATTCTTTCTACTTTTGGAAACTCTCTGACCGACCAGCTCGTGCTCCTCACCTTTTCTTTGATTTCTCTCAATTCCGGTAAGATCTCACCCTAAATCTTGTACTTTCTTGATCTACATGCACTCCTACACCTTTCTATCTTTTAAATCTTAACTTTTAACCGTGAAATCACCAAGATTCAAGGTGTTCTAGGATGACGTCATCATGTGTTCTTGAAGAACTTCATGTTTTGACCTCAATCCACCAAGAACAACTTGGATCTAACCGATTTCCACACAAACTAACAAAGATCTTTCATAGATCTAAACATATTCACAATAAGAAGGATTGAAAGATGGTTTTCTAACTTTCTTTCAACTCTTTTACACCCAACGCACTCAAAACCGATAGGATCGGAACTTGTGCCGACTTACTACTCATTCTTGTGGTTGTGTTGGGTCAAGATCTGGATTCTACCTACGAGGCTACCGATTTTGGGTTAACCAAGAACAATCGTCTGGAACCAATGGACCGACCGAGCTTCGGTGATTCCTGTTCAGTCGAGTCACTAAAGCTAAGGACGAAGTTCTGTTGGTTAGCACGTTATCAAAACGCCTCGATAAAACAACAAACAATCAAAACAACCAAGTGTGAGACGAACAGGACGACCAGGACGAGGTGCCGTCCGATCGGCCTATTGACCGAACGGACAGCCACCCGATCGACCGGCCAGCCGAACGACTTACACCTTGGGACCCACACTTAACCATTTTGGTAATCTAAGAAGTCTGAGTGTTGAACGAGTTGCTGTCTGATCGGACTACCATCCGATCGAACTGCCAACCGTACCATGAGACATTTGAACTTCCACACTTAAATAATTTTCAACATGTTCAATGCACTAGGAATGCCACCCGATCGAACTAATGTCCGATCGAGTGACAACCTACTATGAACTTCTGCTAGCTGAAGTGCCCAGCCGATCGGTTTGCCGGCCGATCGAACGACCGTCCGATCGACCGACCTGAGACGTAGAGATACTTCTACATTTTCAAATGCTACAACAAAAACTTTAAAAGTCAAGCCATCATACACAAGCACATCCTTCCTAAAGGAAGAAACAATCCACTCGAACGGCCATCCGATCAAATAGCCGTCCGAACGGATTGTCACTCGCATGACCAGCTGTCCGATCGGACTACCAACCGATCGACCAGCTGTTCGACCCACCAACGCTTATTCTCGTTTTACACGTCACTTATCGTTATGCTATCGAACTATTCAGGCTAACCTTACTCTCAAGCGCTCCCTTCAATCCACCAACCGCTGTGAGTATACTCGACCCCTTTTTGCTTTATGCACTTTTGGGTGTTACATACGTTACTTATACTACATCATAATCGAACACACTACGCAATACTTTAAACGCTAACCGTTACCGCATGTTATAGTTATACGTGACTTAATGAATGCTTGTTTGTTATGTTTACACATGGAATGTTGTCTACCTGCCTTAGCAATGATAGTACTATTAGTTTGGACTCAGTGCCCGTTCACTCGGGGGTTGTTAAGGACAATTATTTGCATGGATTACAGTGGTGATCATGTATTACGAACTGCCTTGGGCAGTCAACCCACAGTCATTGGTATCGATAGGTTCATGTCGATAACTAACATGCTTCGTTTTCCTCTGTGTACGTGCTGGTTATGCGTAAACTATTTCGAACTCTATATGCTATTATCAAACTTATATGCTCACCTTTACACTATGTGTATTGACTTTATTTTAACGTATGTGACAGGTGCCTAGGATGCTTATCTGCTAGGAAATCGAGGCTAGAATAAGGTCTTAGAGGCCAACAAATAGTTGTCTGTACAAATGAAATCTGAGTTGTCGGAACAGAACTATTTGCCTAGATTTTGTCTGTAATAATTGTATTATCTTTTAAGACATGGTATGGGACATGTTACTTTAAATTAATCGGTAATGATAATTGTTATGGAAACTTCTGGACAATCTGTTTCGCTCAGTGCCATGCCCCGATGTTTCCGCCATCGGTTGGGGTGTGACAGATTGGTATCAGAGCCATAACTATAGGGAATTAGGCAAGACTCGACCTAGTCCGGGTCGATGTCTTAGAGACCTAGTCTATAGTTAGGAACCAACAGACTGACTTGTACATATCCAGTAGGGATTATGTATGAGCTTACTACTATCTCTCGCCATTCTCGCATACGCTACACTATCACTGCACTCGAAATTTTAAATCATGAATGAACGATTAAGTCGAGATTAGGTGTGAAGACTGCAAACTCTCGATTAAATTTCTTATTCAACCTGCATTTTATCTATAAACACGAGAAATTGCGTTGAACCAGGAGTGAAATCCATACTTTGACGCATAATTCTCTCTTATTTTATCAATCAAGGACGAAGTTGTTAAGCCAGGGGTGAAACCCTAACCTTGACGACTTGTTCCGCCCTTTTACGAAACTCTCACCAAAGTCTCGACGGACTCCAATGACCTGAAGTCACGATATGACTAACGGGATGCGTGCCCAACGCCCAAGAATCGAGGCAAAGGCACTGTCCTGAAGGTTAAATGTGCACAACAAGTCCTTGAGAATAGTTGAACCACTTTGGTTAGTCGAAGTCTAATAGCCACAGACGATCTATTTCTCGATTTTTATGTGTTTTCGATTCTGAGCCTGCAACTGCTGACTCTAATGATTCATTGATTTTATGTGTTTATGTGTATGTTTAACTGTTTATGTGTTTAAATTTTGGAGACTTGTTCGATTTTTGCCTTCACTTCAATCGACACGCACGACTCGCACTGCATTGCTATCCCAAAACGCTGACAAATCGCTAAATTGTGGACGACCTTATGTGATGTTATATGCTTATACTATACTACTCGATGTGTTAATCCATGATCACTTATACTCTACTATACGCTATGATATCCTCAACCAAAGTTCGCGAGTGTCAACTTTGAATGATAGGTTTCTGTATTCTGACCGCCTCTGTGCGCATCTAGACAAGTTACATGCCTATATGTTTCCTGGTGATGTGTCCTACGTGCTTATGTGCTTCTGTGTTTATGGGAATCTGTGTTTATGTGCCTATGTGTTTATGTGATACGTGTTTCACTGTGTTCCTAAGCTTTAGTAAGTATTAGACGTGTGAGGTGAGATTCGATTATGACGTGTCTGAGACCTATGACGATGTCTATTGCAGACAATGTCAACTGGACCTTCATCTGGATCCCGTCACCCACGACTCTCTCATCAAGAACAGAGGGACAAACGCCTTGCTGCCATCCTCGCGAAACAAGTGGCCAAGGTTATGCCTCAGATCGTGAGTGAGATTTACGAGAACATTAGCAAATCATCTAAGGAGTCTAGAACCGAAGCTCCTAAAGCTGCTACTGTTTTCAGCTTTAAGCAATTCAAGGAATGCGGTCCAAAGGAATTCACTGGAGAAGATGGCCCAACGGCTATGTTTCAATGGTTCGATTCCATCGAAGTCACTCTGCGCAAAAGCGGCTGTCCTGAAAATCTCCATACCCTAAACGCTACCGGCGTCTTCCAGTCCCGCGCATTAGACTGGTGGACGGCCGAGAGAAACAAACGCGGGAATGATGCAGCTTATGAGCTGACTTGGGAAGAGCTGAAAGCCATCATGATGGACGAATTCTGCCCTCCCCATGAACGCCAAAAGCTGGAGGATGAGTTTTGGAACATAAAGCAAAAGGATGGAGACAACGCTGCCCTGACTGCTCGCTTTAAGCAGCTTAGCATCATATGTCCCGATCAAGTGAAGACGTCTGATATGGCGATCAAGAAGTATATCCGAGCTCTACCCGACTGTGTTGCGGATTTTGTGCATGCCGCAAAGACAGCAACGATTGACGAAACTTACTTTCTTGCCGCTGAAATCAACGACAAGCGGGTAAAATCTGGTTTTTGGGATAAAGCTTCAAAGAGCCTGCACCAAGTCACCGCCGCACCAACCGCTGAAACCGCCGCCGCTCAACCGTCAAAGTCCTCGTGCCACAAGAAGAAGAACAACAACAGCAGCTCCAGCAACAAGAACTGTGCTGTTACTACCACTGCTGCTCCACTCCAAGCCGTACCGGCTCAGCAGCAGCCCCACCACCATCCAGCACCAGTTTCTTATGCACCGCCAGCAAAGAGTGCATACACAGGCCCCCACCCGGCTTGCCCAATATGTTCTTATCATCACCCAGTGGGTCTCGCCTGTTGTTTTTGCGCTCACTGCAACCTGTACGGCCACTTCAACGCCAACTGCCGTGTAACACCCCGAAAACGGGTTTGGTAATCAAACTCCGTTAATACTAAAAGACGGGTAACGTACCGTTAGTAGTAAAAATAACCCGGTAAATATTTGGATTTAAATAAGAAATCCTAATATTAAATAAAAACGAATCAAAGTTTTAAGGAATTAAGTTTATAAGAGCCTGAGTTAACGGGACTTAAAATATAACGGGTTATAGCTTCCCGAACCCATCAAGTTAACTAGGAGTAATTAACCTAGTTAACAAGGTGTAAATAAGTAAATAAAATATGGAGTTCTAGTCCCTAATAATTAAAATCTAAACTTGAGGGACCAAAACCGTTGAAAAGGAAACAAGTTCTAATTAATAAAAAAAACACACCACACACACAAGGTGTGTGTGTGGATCGATCATCAGGAGCAACCAAGAAGGGTGAAACCCTAAAGTGCCAAAAATCATCAAATTGAAGGTCGATTTCAGTCCTAAATCGATGCATGATCACATAAAAACGATCACCAAGTCATGGGGATCACAAGGTATGTAAAAATTTGATGATTCGTGATGTTGCAAAATTTGAGTTAGCATCATAATTCGCGAATTATGTAAGGATTAGAGAAGCTATGGCTAAGTTAGTGATGTACACATGCTTAGGAACTAAACCCTAAGTGAAAATCATACATATGATGCTATGACTTGAATGATTTGGTGATCACCTATATGTGTGTTAAATGGGTGTTGGAGAATGATGAAGAACACTAGAAATTAGATTATAAATTGAGTGTTATTTATTTACATGAGGTGAATCTAGATGTTATTATGCATACTAGATATATTAAACTTGCAAGAATTGTTTAATCTTGGCTAAATAGTTAGTCATGAAACTTGATTTTTGATTTAGTGAAATTATGCCCACTAGGTGTTTGTTAAAATGCCTAAACGAAGCTAAAATGTTGAAATTCCATGGGAAGTGTGCATTTGAATATGTTGATAGATCAATTGACTTTTAGGAAGTCAAACTAACCGATGATTTAATCGAGTGATAAAGTCGACATAAGACCCGTTAGATGGAGTAGTCATAATTGATAATGACTAATCTAACCATCTTATGAATTATGATGATAGTTTAACGCCTAACGAGCTAGGTGGAAGCTTGATGAGTGAGCGGGTCAAACGAATCAAGAAGGAAAGGAAAAGCGTAATTTGGATGCGAGGTAAGTTAAGCTTACGCCCTTTTTACTTTTATTACAAAATGCTTATTTGTGAGCATGGAATACGATTTATATTAAGTAAATGAAACATGATATTCCGGCGCGATATAATGCTAGTCGGAACAAGTGAAAATGGTGAAATGGTAATCCGGACATGGGTTAACGAATAGATAAAGGGATTTAAAACGACACCATTTGGCATAAGTCATAATGGGTCAAATAAAACAGGAAACGACTTTCAAGTTGGATGATTTCAAAAAGTAAACCGGGATAGGTTAAAGGGGTGAAATGGTAATTAAGTGCCATCTTATAATGACAATTGGTCATTTCGATTAAACGGGTCAAATGGTGTTGTTAACACCATTAGTCAATAATATTTGATGATTGCTTGTTGAGTTTTGTGATCCAGGAATTAACACATGGTTAGCATTGCTATTATCTAGATATTAATAGCAAAAGGTATTAAAACGGGTCAATATGTTGATCCGAGCCAGGTACGCATAATTATGTTGTAGTTAAAAGTGCTATTTTGGTCGAATAATTGGTGAGAGTCCTTCGTCCTAAAAGAAGGACCAAAATCGACCAAAACGCCCTTGTAGGCTAAGTTGAACAAACAACCCTTAAAGGTTGTTTGGAAACGAATTTCATGATTAGATAAATACTTAGAATAAGTATAGAAGTTGAAAGATGTAATATGTTACTCAAATGGCACTATTTGAGTTTTTCCGTAAAATAATAATCCAAGGGGTAAAACACGGAACGTATAGATATCCATATTAAATCCAACGCACATATAGTTGTGGTGGAAGATTACTTGATAAGAAATGTAGGAATAAGATGCTAGAAATGAATGAAAGCGATTTCAAGCTTTAAAGTGCTTAAATACCCTTAACAGGTCAAAATAAGCATACGAGCGAAAACGGGTTTAAATTGTGTAATAAACCTGTGATTAGAACCTAAAATGGTAGATAACATTAATTTGAAGAAGTGTATGTGATATAGGAATCAAACAAATACGTTTGTTTGATAAAATGCATAAACGGGTTAAAATTCGGTAAAATGGTAATGAGTCGTGGGCTTAGAAGTCTAAAAAATTTCTTATGTTGGATGTAGGATTTTAACTTGATAAGATGGAGAATTAAATTACGGACGCGTAGGAAAAAGAATCGCGTAAAACGGATCAATAACGAAGAAGTTATGGCCGTTTCCGTAAAAACTGGTATTGCTGAAAATTGCAGGACCCAGCTCCAGACCTACTGGAAAACGGTCTCCCTCGCGTGGCGCGAGGGAGCAACTGGGTGCCTTCGCGTGGCGCGAAAGGGCACTGTTTTAGCGAAAAAATTATTTTAATCAGTTTCGCTTCCCGGACTCGTTTAGATACGTTCTAAGTTACGTATGACTAATTTAACTCATGTTTTATGAGTTTCAGGTATAATTTTAGCACCGGAGGACGATCAAGCACAACGAAGAACCGAACACGATCAAGAAATAAGCTTCCGCACTATGTATTGTTGTTATGTTAATTGACGAACTCACACATGTTATGTTGTATAGTTTTAATTCTGTAATAAAGTTTAATGAAACCCGTATTTTCAATGTATTTGAAATTCTAATTACCCGTTTATTTTCGTAAATTATACGAAAATCGTTAAATAATAATAAGGGTGTTACAAGTTGGTAATCAGAGCTCAAGGTTGTTGATAAATGTGTTCGGTTCGAGGCTTAATCGCAAATCCGGTAAGTACATGTATATCAATGGTTTAGTATGATTAAAGTGTTGAGAACAACACATATTGTTATCGTGTAATACACGTTACACCAATAAAATCGATATAGAATAGATATAGTCAACGAAATTACACGCGTTGATGCGTATAGTAGAAAAGCCTTGTATTATAATACGGGCATCCTTTAATGTTGAAATTACTAGCTGTTGTATATGTTTTAGTTGAAGGACACTCGCATATGAGGATAGCGAGAGTTTAACAAATCACAGATTTGACAGAGGAACGGTCTAAAGAGTATGCTCATCAAGGACCTAAATCGCGTAACGGTCGCAAACAAGGCTAATGGCAAGAGAAGCCTGTTAGGGCAAGCATTACCAGGTGCACATTTTAAATTTAATTGCACAAATAGTAATATGCAACAAATAAGTAGAAATTGAAAGTTGCATATGTAGATTAAAAACTTGGAAAAACCAGAATAGAAAATGTATTCGGGATATTGTTTCCAAGAGAAACAAATAGAGGCATTACTTACATAGGGCGTGATGTGAAAACTATAAAAAGGTCATGCGTGTCATGTGTTAATCGCTTACTCTGGCCAAGTAAGTAGTGGCATATGATACCATGAACTTCTTATAGCGGACACATTTACATCCGATGTAGTAAGGACGGGGTGAGTGGGACAAACTAAAAAGTACCCAAATGAAACAAATGAACAAAATAGTTGATAATAATGTAAACGCACAGCCGGGTGACGGAAACGTATTACATTAGGATAATGAGCCCGAGAGAAGGGACAAGGATTAATGTAAATGATGATATAAATGAATGATCAACAAAAAATTCACGAAAGTAAGTCATCTTGGACGAAAGGGCCATGGTGAACAAAATGGGCGAGTAAAACCAAAGTGTAGATGATCCGCCGGGTCATAAAAACAAAGGTGTTGCCTACGCGAAAAGGATAATCAAGGTTGTTAACTTTAGTTGTAGTAAAGAAAGGATAACGATGATAATCGTCACTCATAATTAATAAGGCCGCCAATGGTGGTCACGTAAAGAATAAAAGACATGGTCGAATAAAAGCGACGAATTTCGCTAAGATGACCAAGTAAATCGAAATGAAGTCTTAATGCATACCGGAAGGGGTGCAATGATAACGATTTCGGTAAAACACCCGGTTGATGGGTAAGGAATTAAACGCATGCGTAGACTAAGAAACAGGAACGTGTATGGAAAGTCAAAAGACTCGGGTTTTGGGTCATGACTAAAGGACGATAAGATACTGCAAATAGAAATTTTGATAAATTACGTTCAACTATTTCAAAGCTGAACGGGTCGAACAAAGACTGAAGTTTGACATTCATAAGTGATGAATTTTCACACGAACAAGTCAAACAAATTTAATAAAGAATGACACTTGCTAAAGTAAGTAAGCGCGAATCGAATAAATAAATGTGTGAAATATTAATAAACCTATGTAAAGAAGTATAGGTAAGAACCGGGTAACGGTAAGTGTAGGGCAAACCGACGTATAATTAACATTAGAAGTCAAGAAGTCGGAAAGATAATTTGAAAGAAAACAATGTAGCCTTAGACTACGGTCAAGGTAAAACGAAATGCAAAAGCAAAAATAAACGATTTGAAAGATAAAAATGGTACCTTGACACCGTAAATATATATATATATATATACAGTTGAATAATGACTAGGATAAAAGATGATTTTCGGGATCATCACAACTTATGATATTATAAATAATGCTAAGGTCTACGGGACCAAAAAGACCTTCGGGTCACAAATAGAAGGAAACGAATTGTTGGGGTCTCACCTTAATAAGGTCAAAAAGGTGAAAATCTAAAGTAATAGCCTACGAGGCTAAGTGAAGGAACCTACGGGACAATAGTGTAAGGTGAGGGAACTTGTTACGATTCCCCGCGTAAAACGAGAACGGAAAACAATAAATTATGGGTTGTCAATTTCCTTGATATGAGTAATTGACATAGTTAAAGAGAGAAACGTTAAACTAAAATTCAGTTTTAGTAAGAAATAACGTTCTAACAAATATGAATATTATGAGACGAATTCGGAAAATGATTAATATCAAAGAATTTAGATCTTAACATCGATAGGTGCAAGGCAATGCATTCGAAAGAAAGATTTTCAATAAGAAAAGACGGCATAAACTTAAACATGACGTGATGTGATCACGGTCACAAGGGTGATATAGAATATAACCACGTTATAACGTAAGTTGCAAGATATGAAATCATAAACACGTAAAAGGCCAATGACGACAATATAGTAAACCCGGGTGATGGGGTATAAGGTAACCGGTGACTAACAAGTCTAACCGCCAAATTAAATAATCAAATAAAGATAATGGATACAAGCTGAAAGTAACGGCCCTCGAGGCCTTACACATGAAAGACGCACGCGTCAATATAAAAGTGAAAACTTTTGGCCAAAAGGAACGGATGCCTTGAAAACAAAACTAGATTCGTTTGATCAAACCAAGGAACTACGTAAATAAGGTTTCGGGGACGAAACCTCTTTAAGGGGGTAGACTTGTAACACCCCAAAAACGGGTTTGGTAATCAAACTTCGTTAATACTAAAAGACGGGTAACGTACCGTTAGTAGTAAAAATAACCCGGTAAATATTTGGATTTAAATAAGAAATCCTAATATTAAATAAAAACGAATCAAAGTTTTAAGGAATTAAGTTTATAAGAGCCTGAGTTAACGGGACTTAAAATATAACGGGTTATAGCTTCCCGAACCCATCAAGTTAACTAGGAGTAATTAACCTAGTTAACAAGGTGTAAATAAGTAAATAAAATATGGAGTTCTAGTCCCTAATAATTAAAATCTAAACTTGAGGGACCTAAACCGTTGAAAAGGAAAGAAGTTCTAATTAATAAAAAAAAAACACACCACACACACAAGGTGTGTGTGTGGATCGATCATCAGGAGCGACCAAGAAGGGTGAAACCCTAAAGTGCCAAAAATCATCAAATTGAAGGTCGATTTCAGTCCTAAATCGATGCATGATCACATAAAAACGATCACCAAGTCATGGGGATCACAAGGTATGTAAAAATTTGATGATTCGTGATGTTGCAAAATTTGAGTTAGCATCATAATTCGCGAATTATGTAAGGATTAGAGGAGCTATGGCTAAGTTAGTGATGTACACATGCTTAGGAACTAAACCCTAAGTGAAAATCATACATATGATGCTATGACTTGAATGATTTGGTGATCACCTATATGTGTGTTAAATGGGTGTTGTAGAATGATGAAGAACACTAGAAATTAGATTATAAATTTAGTGTTATTTATTTACATGAGGTGAATCTAGATGTTATTATGCATACTAGATATATTAAACTTGCAAGAATTGTTTAATCTTGGCTAAATAGTTAGTCATGAAACTTGATTTTTGATTTAGTGAAATTATGCCCACTAGGTGTTTGTTAAAATGCCTAAACGAAGCTAAAATGTTGAAATTCCATGGGAAGTGTGCATTTGAATATGCTGATAAATCAATTGACTTTTAGGAAGTCAAACTAACCGATGATTTAATCGAGTGATAAAGTCGACATAAGACCCGTTAGATGGAGTAGTCATAATTGATAATGACTAATCTAACCATCTTATGAATTATGATGATAGTTTGACGCCTAACGATCTAGGTGGAAGCTTGATGAGTGAGCGGGTCAAACGAATCAAGAAGGAAAGGAAAAGCGTAATTTGGATGGAGGTAAGTTAAGCTTACGCCCTTTTTACTTTTATTACAAAACGCTTATTTGTGAACATGGAATACGATTTATATTAAGTAAATGAAACATGATATTCCGGCGCGATATAATGCTAGTCGGAACAAGTGAAAATGGTGAAATGGTAATCCGGACATGGGTTAACGAATAGATAAAGGGATTTAAAACGACACCATTTGGCATAAGTCATAATGGGTCAAATAAAACAGGAAACGACTTTCAAGTTGGATGATTTCAAAAAGTAAACCGGGATAGGTTAAAGGGGTGAAATGGTAATTAAGTGCCATCTTATAATGACAATTGGTCATTTCGATTAAACGGGTCAAATGGTGTTGTTAACACCATTTGTCAATAATATTTGATGATTGCTTGTTGAGTTTTGTGATCCAGGAATTAACACATGGTTAGCATTGCTATTATCTAGATATTAATAGCAAAAGGTATTAAAACGGGTCAATATGTTGATCCGAGCCAGGTACGCATAATTATGTTGTAGTTAAAAGTGTTATTTTGGTCGAATAATTGGTGAGAGTCCTTCGTCGTAAAAGAAGGACCAAAATCGACCAAAACGCCCTTGTAGGCTAAGTTGAACAAACAACCCTTAAATGTTGTTTGGAAACGAATTTCATGATTAGATAAATACTTAGAATATGTATAGAAGTTGAAAGATGTAATATGTTAGTCAAATGGCACTATTTGAGTTTTTCCGTAAAAAAATAATCCAAGGGGTAAAACTCGGAACGTATAGATATCCATATTAAATCCAACGCACATATAGTTGTGGTGGAAGATTACTTGATAAGAAATGTAGGAATAAGATGCTAGAAATGAATGAAAGCGATTTCAAGCTTTAAAGTGCTTAAATACCCTTAACGGGTCAAAATAAGCATACGAGCGAAAACGGGTTTAAATTGTGTAATAAACCTGTGATTAGAACCTAAAATGGTAGATAACATTAATTTGAAGAAGTGTATGTGATATAGGAATCAAACAAATACGTTTGTTTGATAAAATGCATAAACGGGTTAAAATTCGGTAAAATGGTAATGAGTCGTGGGCTTAGAAGTCTAAAAAATTTCTTACGTTGGATGTAGGATTTTAACTCCATAAGATGGAGAATTAAATTACGGACGTGTAGGAAAAACAATCGCGTAAAACGGATCAATAACGAAGAAGTTATGGTCGTTTCCGTAAAAACTGGTATTGCTGAAAATTGCAGGACCCAGCTCCAGACCTGCTGGAAAACGGTCTCCCTCGCGTGGCGCGAGGGAGCAACTGGGTGCCTTCGCGTGGCGCGAAAGGGCACTGTTTTAGCGAAAAAAATTTATTTTAATCAGTTTCGCTTCCCGGACTCGTTTAGATACGTTCTAAGTTACGTATGACTAATTTAACTCATGTTTTATGAGTTTCAGGTATAATTTTAGCACCGGAGGACGATCAAGCACAACGAAGAACCGAACACGATCAAGAAATAAGCTTCCGCACTATGTATCGTTGTTATGTTAATTGACGAACTCACACATGTTATGTTGTATAGTTTTAATTCTGTAATAAAGTTTAATGAAACCCGTATTTTCAATGTATTTGAAATTCTAATTACCCATTTATTTTCGTAAATTATACGAAAATCGTTAAATAATAATAAGGGTGTTACATGCCGTACTGGTCCCCGTCAAGCCACTGCTCATCAAGCTCTGCTCCCTGCCTCGCAAGGCCAACAAGCGGCTCAGGCACCCGCGATCAACGCAGAGTCTGCTTCGCATGTGGTGATCCCAACCACTTTGTGAACATGTGCCCAAACAGGGTGGTGAAACAAGAGCCCCGGCAGCAGCAACAACACCCGCAGCAACAGCCTCAGCAGCAGCAACAAGCCGCACGCGCCAGAACTTTCAACATCAACGTGCGCCAAGCCCAGGCTGACAACAACGTGGTCAATGGTACGTTCCTTGTGAATGGTATTTATGCTTCGTGTTTGTTTGATACTGGAGCCGATAATTGCTTTGTGTCGTTCGAATTTGAGAAACTCCTTAGTCGTAAGCGCTCCCATCTCCCCTCGACGTTCGATGTTGAAGTCGCTACCGGAAGAACTGTCGCCATAAATTATGTTCTTCGTGATTGTACTCTTGAGCTCAACAAACACACCTTCCCAATCGACCTTATTCCGATGCAACTCGGAAGTTTTGACGTCATAGTAGGTATGGACTTTCTTCGCGAAACCATGCTGAAGTTGTGTGCTTCGATAAGATGATTCGATTCTCGCTCGCGAATGGTGATTTATTGTTTGTCTATGGCGAAACTGCTTCGAAAGGTCTCAAGCTCATGTCATGTGTCCAAGCTAGCAAGTATCTCCGCAAGGAATACAGAGCTTTCTTGGCTAACATTGTAGTTGCAGAGAAGGAAAAGAAAGGAAAGACAGAGGTGAAAGACGTTCCTGTGGTTCGTGAATTTCCTAACGTTTTCCCTGACGATCTTCCAGGATTACCGCCAAGTCATGATATCGACTTTTGTATCGACCTCATTCCTGGAGCCAACCCTATTGCCAAAGCTCCTTACCGACTCACACCGTCTGAAATACGTGAACTCTCAAACCAACTCCAGGAATTACTTGAGAAAGGCTTCATTCGCCCGAGCACCTCTCCTTGGGGCACGCCAGTCCTTTTCGTCAAAAAGAAGGATGGGTCGTTCAGGATGTGCATCGACTATCGGGAATTGAATAAGTTAACTATCAAGAACCGTTATCCCCTGCCTCGCATTGACGATTTGTTTGATCAGCTACAAGGTGCTACGTGTTTCTCGAAGATCGACCTACGCTCAGGCTATCATCAACTACGCATCCAAGAGGAAGATATACCCAAAACCGCGTTTCGCACTCGATACGGCCACTACGAATTCGTTGTTATGCCTTTTGGTTTAACCAACGCACCCGCGGTTTTCATGGACCTGATGAATCGCGTGTGTAAACCTTATCTCGATCGTTTCGTCATCGTATTCATCGACGATGTCTTGATCTATTCCAAGTCGAAGATCGAACACACGCAACATCTATGTTTGGTTCTCGAGCTACTCCTGGGGAATCGACTCTATGCCAAGTTCTCCAAGTGCGAATTTTGGCTGGAGGAGGTTCAGTTTCTGGGTCACATCGTAAATAGTCAAGGTATTCACGTCGATCCTGCAAATATTGAAGCTGTTAAGAGTTGGATTACACCTAAGAACCCATCCGAAGTCCGTTCTTTTCTCGGACTAGCGGGCTATTATCGACGATTTATTGAAGGATTCTCAAAGATCGCTGTGCCGCTTACCGCTCTCACGCATAAAGACAAGCCCTTTGTTTGGGGAACCTGTAACACCCTTATTATTATTTAACGATTTTCGTATAATTTACGAAAATAAACGGGTAATTAAAATTTCAAATACAATGAAAATACGGGTTTCATTAAACTTTATTTACAGAATTAAAACTATACAACATAACATGTGTGAGTTCGTCATTTAACATAACAGCGATACATAGTGCGGAAGCTTATTTCTTGATCGTGTTCGGTTCTCCGTTGTGCTTGATCGTCCTCCGGTGCTAAAATTATACCTGAAACTCATAAAACATGAGTTAGATTAGTCATACATAACTTAGAACGTATCTAAACGAGTCCGGGAAGCGAAACTGATTAAAATAAAATTTTTTCGCTAAAACAGTGCTCTTTCGCGCCACACGAAGCACCCAGTTGCTCCCTCGCGCCACGCGAGGGAGACCGTTTTCCAGCAGCTCGGGAGCTGGGTCCTGCATTTTTCAGCAATACTAGTTTTTACGGAAACGGCCATAACTTCTTCGTTATTGATCCATTTCGCGCGATTCTTTTTCCTACGCGTCCGTAATTTAATTCTTCATCATATGGAGTGAAAATCCAACATCTAACATAATAAATTTTGAGACTTCTAAGCCTTCAACTCGTTACCTTTTTACCGAATTTTAACCCGTTTATGCATTTTATCAAACAAACGTATTTGTTTGATTCCTATATCACATACACTTCTTCAAATTAATGTTATCTACCATTTTAGGTTCTAATCACAGGTTTATTACACAATTTAAACCCGTTTTCGCTCGTATGCTTATTTTGACCCGTTAAGGGTATTTAAGCACTTTCGAGCCTAAAATCGCTTTCGATTGCTTCTAGCATTCCATCACCACATTTCTTATCCTATAATCTCCCACCACAACTGTATTTATGGTGGGTTTAATGTGGTGATCTATATAAACCAAATTTTACCTCTCGAATCATTATTTTACGGCAAAAACTCAAATGGTGCCAATTGACTAATATAATACCTCTTTCAGCTTCTATACTTATTCTAAGTATTTACCTAATCATAAAACTCGTTTCCAAACAACCTTTAAAGGTTGTTTGTTCGAATTAGCTAACAAGGGCGTTTTGGTCCTTTTTAGTCTTTCAATTACGACAAGGTCTTTTGAGAGCATGTTTGACCCATAATTCTTCTTTTGAGTTATGATCTTGTTCGAAAAGTCATTATGCTTTTCGAAATGCCACGACCCTCTTTTAATACATTCGGTTTACCCATTTAAGTAACCCATTGTCTATCTAAGACTTCATTTAATGCTCATTGAACCTTACGTTCTAAATGAATAATTACTCTATTACACATACCTGGCTCGGGTCAATGTATTGACCTGTTTTAATGCCTTGCTATAATATTTGCTAGATAATAGCGATGCAAATATCATTTCTACATTTATTCCTGAAATCATATAACTCGACAAGAATCATTAGTCGTTATTATCAAAAGGTGGTATCTTCACCCTTTGACCCGTTTGGTCTAAATGACCGATTATATTAGCGAGATGACATGTATTTTCATCTCGACTATATGACTCGCTCCGATTTACATCGTGCGGTCGTTTTACTTATAATTCATTTCATAACACTTTTCGGCCTATTAAGGCTTACTTCATAAGTGTCTTTTAAAACCATTAGTTATGGTCGACGCGTGACCAATTTACCGTTTTACCCTTATTGTTTGTTTTGGTTTAAAATATAAGACTAGTGTAAGCCATACTTACCTTACTTCCGAATTATGCTTTTCCGTCATTCTTGCTTCGTTTGACCCGCTTCGTTCCCAAGCTTTCACCTAGCTTGTTAATCGTCAAACTATCATTGTAAATTGTAAGATGGTTAGATTAGTCATAATTATTCACGACTATTCCATCTCACTTGTTTCATAAGTCGAAACTACTATTCGACTTCATGATTAGTTAACTTAGCTTATTAAAGTTAACTACTTTCGATCACATGATTTACAACATTAGTTCAAATCAACATGATGATTAGAACTCTTCTTGTTTCATATTTCATATAACTTGCCATATTATTCAAATACACATTTTCACTCTAATTTCAACACTTTAGTTTTCATTTAGGCATTTTAACAAACACCTAATGTGCATACATTTTTACACATTTACAACTAGTTCATAACTAGTTATTTTTACCAAGATTAACATCAAAATTCACGACTATCACTTATGATCAAATACTCAAACTTGCAAATTGTTTAAGTATTTCCCGATTACTTAACATGCATGATGATTCTAATCATAATCATATCATCAATTCCATCTTATGACTAATACCCACTTAGCCTAGTGTGGGAATTCATTCAATCATTCAATTCATAGCATGTTATGTATGATCTTCACTTAGGGTTTCGTTCCTAAGCAAGTATACATCACTAATCTAGCCATAGCTTCTCTAATTCATGCCTAATTCGCGATTAGGATGATTATCAAATTTTTACACCTTCACGAATGTTAGAAATTCAACATACCTCACGATCCCCTTGACTTGGTGATCACGAATTTGTGTTCATGCATTGATTTGGCTCTTAATTTGGGCTTCAATTTGATCAATTTGTTGAACTAGGGTTTGGAGCCCTTGTTCTTGCTCCTGGGCGTATGCACACACACACACACACACTCTATGTGTGTGTTGTGTTTTATGTTTTGTTTTTAATAAAACAAATTTCTTTGTTAACAACTTTAGTCCCTCATGTTTTGTAACTTTATAAAAAGGGTTATTACCCATATTTTCTTCATTGTTTTAAGACACCTTTTTAACTAGGTTGATGTTCCTAGCTACTTGGTGAATTCGGGAAAGTTATGACTAAGTTTATTTTAAGTCCCGTTAACTCGGGCCTCTTATAAACTTTACTTCCTTAAAAGCTTTTATTCACGTTTTATTTAATATTAGGTTTAATTATTTAAATCCTAATATTTACCGGGTTAATTTTTACCACTAACGGTATTTTACCCGTTCATTAATATTAAGGTGGTTTGATTACCAAACCCGTTTTCGGGGTGTTACAAGTCTACCCCCCTTAAAGAGGCTTCGTCCTCGAAACCTTTTCTTACATAATTTATCGAGTTTAACTCCGTGCATTTTCTCTCGATAATCAATTAAGCATTTCTCATACTTTAACCGATTGTTAGTATTACCAGAAAAGTATGGTAATATCCTTTTGGTTATTAATCATCTACGTATCTTACATGACATAATGCGACTTGAAATAACGTAATCTCGTTATTTCCACTAGTTTAATTAACTTAGCAATATTCATCACTCGGCTCTAATATTCATCACCCGGCTCTAATGTGATTATATTTCACATTACACTTCTTGACCGTGATCATGTCACGTCATGCCAAATTTTACATCAACTTTCTATTTTCAGAATTATCACTTTTCGGATATATCGTCTTGCACCTATCCGTGTCAAGACTTATATCTTTCATGTTTACCGTTTATACGTCTATCATAATTCATTTTTGTAGAAACGTTATTTCTTACCAAAACCGAAGTTTCAGTTTAGCGTCTTCTCTTTAACCTTTGTCAATTATCCATACCGGGATTTTGACAGTCCAAAATTTATTCTTTTTCAGTCTTTGTTTTATGCGAGGATTCTCCATTTATTCCCTCGCTTTGTTTAATTAACCCGTAGGTTTTATCACTTAGTCTATGGGCTATTTTATTAGACCTCCACCTCTTTAAGGCGAGGTCCTTATAATCTATTTCTTTCTAGTCATGACTCGTGGGTCGTTTTAGTCTCGTAGACCTTTCCATTGTTTATAACCACAAAGGTTAGGTTGATTCCGTAGATCATTCCCTACTCATGTCATTCTTAAAATACATGTTTGGTGTCAAGGCATCCTGTTTTTTTTTTTTGTTTAAAATCATTTATTTTCGCCTTGGTATTTTCTTTGACCTTGACCGTAGTCTAAGGCTACATTCGTTTCCTTTCGGACAAATTTTCCGACTTTATGACTTCTCACGTCATTTATGCGTCGGTTTATCCTATGCTCACCATTATCCAGTTTACATACATTCGTATTTGATTATGTCCCATTACCGGGCTCATTATTCTTTTGCTTTTAACGCTACCTTTATCCCGCTTGCGTTTACTCATGCCGTTCGGCATGACATTATATTCGACCCGTTCACCTTTAAAATAGTTGAACATAATTTATTCAAAATTTCTATTTACATTATCTTGTCGTCTTTTAGTTATGACTCAAAACCCGAGTCTTTTAACTTTCCATCCGAGTCCCCGTCTCTCGGTCTACGCATGCGTTAAATTCTTACCCATCAACCGGGTGTTTTACCGAAGTCGTTATTATTGCAACCCTCCCGGTATGCATTAAGACCTCGCTTCATTTTTATATTCCGACTTAGTCCTCGAGTTTGACGTTTTACAAAAACGATTCGTTTAGAGACATATTCGCATTTTCCGGGTTCGAGTGTAAGTACACCCCCTCCCAGTGCATATCTTAATCATTTTACATGTTTCTTTGTCCCTTCTCTCGGGCTCATTATCCTAATATAATACGCTTCCGTCACTCGGCTGTGCGTTTACATTATGATCAAATATTTTGCTTATCTGATTCATTTGGGTACTTTTTAATTTGTCCCTTTAACCCCGTCCTTACTACATCGGATGTAAACGTGTCCGCTATAAGAAGTTCATGGTATCATATGCCACTACTTACTTGGCCAGAGTAAGCGATTAACACATGACACGCATGACCTTTTTATAGTTTTCACATCACGCCCTATGTAAGTAATGCTTCTATTTGTTTCTCTTGGAAATAATATCCTGAATACATTTTCTGTTCGGGTTTATTTCCAAGTTTTTAATTTACATATGCAACTTTCAATTTCTACATATTTGTTGCATATTACTATTTGTGCAATTAAATTTAAAATGTGCACCTGGTAATGTTTGCCCTAACGGGCTTCTCTTGCCATTAGCCTTGTTCGCGACCGTTACGCGATTTAGGTCCTTGATGAGCATACTCTTTGGACCGTTCCTCTGTCAAATCTGCGATTTATTAAACTCTCGCTATCCTCATATGCGAGTGTCCTTCAACTAAAACATATACAACAATTAGTAATTTCAACATTAAAGGATGCCCGTATTATAATACAAGGCTTTTCTACTATACGCATCAACGCGTGTAATTTCGTTGACTATATCTATTCTATATCGTTTTTATTGGTGTAATGTGTATTACACGATAACCATATGTGTTGTTCTCAACACTTTAATCATACTAAACCATTGATATACATGTACTTACCGGATTTGCGATCAAGCCTCGAACCGAACACACTTTATTCTTTAACCATGAGCTCTGATTACCAACTTGTAACACCCTTATTATTATTTAATGATTTTCGTATAATTTACGAAAATAAAAGGGTAATTAGAATTTCAAATACAATGAAAATACGGGTTTCATTAAACTTTATTTACAGAATTAAAACTATACAACATAACATGTGTGAGTTCGTCATTTAACATAACAGCGATACATAGTGCGGAAGCTTATTTCTTGATCGTGTCCGGTACTTCGTTGTGCTTGATCGTCCTCCGGTGCTAAAATTATACCTGTAACTCATAAAACATGAGTTAGATTAGTTATACGTAACTTAGAACGTATCTAAACGAGTCCGGGAAGCGAAACTGATTAAAATAAAAAATTTTCGCTAAAACAGTGCTCTTTCGCGCCACGCGAAGGCACCCAGTTGCTCCCTCGCGCCACGCGAGGGAGACCGTTTTCCAGCAGCTCTGGAGCTGGGTCCTGCATTTTTTAGCAATACTAGTTTTTACGGAAACGGCCATAACTTCTTCGTTATTGATCCGTTTCGCGCGATTCTTTTTCCTACGCGTCCGTAATTTAATTCTTCATCATATGGAGTGAAAATCCAACATCCAACATAATAAATTTTGAGACTTCTAAGCCTTCGACTCGTTACCTTTTTACCAAATTTTAACCCGTTTATGCATTTTATCAAACAAACGTATTTGTTTGATTCCTATATCACATACACTTCTTCAAATTAATTTTATCTACCATTTTAGGTTCTAATCACATGTTTATTACACAATTTAAACCCGTTTTCGCTCGTATGCTTATTTTGACCCGTTAAGGGTATTTAAGCACTTTCGAGCCTAAAATCGCTTTCGATTGCTTCTAGCATTCCATCACCACATTTCTTATCCTATAATCTCCCACCACAACTGTATTTATGGTGGGTTTAATGTGGTGATCTATATAAACCAAATTTTACCTCTCGAATCATTATTTTACGGCAAAAACTCAAATGGTGCCATTTAACTAATATAATACCTCTTTCAGCTTCTATACTTATTCTAAGTATTTACCTAATCATAAAACTCGTTTCCAAACAACCTTTAAAGGTTGTTTGTTCGAATTAGCTAACAAGGGCGTTTTGGTCCTTTTTAGTCTTTCAATTACGACAAGGTCTTTTGAGAGCATGTTTGACCCATAATTCTTCTTTTGAGTTATGATCTTGTTCGAAAAGTCATTATGCTTTTCGAAACGCCACGACCCTCTTTTAAAACATTCGGTTTACCCATTTAAGTAACCCATTGTCTATCTAAGACTTCATTTAATGCTCATTGAACCTTACGTTCTAAATGAATAATTACTCTATTACACATACCTGGCTCGGGTCAATGTATTGACCTGTTTTAATGCCTTGCTATAATATTTGCTAAATAATAGCGATGCAAATATCATTTCTACATTTATTCCTGAAATCATATAACTCGACAAGAATCATTAGTCGCTATTATCAAAAGGTGGTATCTTCACCCTTTGACCCGTTTGGTCTAAATGACCGATTATATTAGCGAGATGACATGTATTTTCATCTCGACTATATGACTCGCTCTGATTTACATCGTGCGGTCGTTTTACTTATAATTCATTTCATAACACTTTTCGGCCTATTAAGGCTTACTTCATAAGTGTCTTTTAAAACCATTAGTTATGGTCGACGCGTGACCAATTTACCGTTTTACCCTTATTGTTTGTTTTGGTTTAAAATATAAGACTAGTGTAAGCCATACTTACCTTACTTCCAAATTATGCTTTTCCGTCATTCTTGCTTCGTTTGACCCGCTTCGTTCCCAAGCTTTCACCTAGCTTGTTAATCGTCAAACTATCATTGTAAATTGTAAGATGGTTAGATTAGTCATAATTATTCACGACTATTCCATCTCACTTGTTTCATAAGTCGAAACTACTATTCGACTTCATGATTAGTTAACTTAGCTTATTAAAGTTAACTACTTCCGATCACATGATTTACAACATTAGTTCAAATCAACATGATGATTAGAACTCTTCTTGTTTCATATTTCATATAACTTGCCATATTATTCAAATACACATTTTCACTCTAATTTCAACACTTTAGTTTTCATTTAGGCATTTTAACAAACACCTAATGTGCATACATTTTTACACATTTACAACTAGTTCATAACTAGTTATTTTTACTAAGATTAACATCAAAATTCACCACTATCACTTATGATCAAATACTCAAACTTGCAAATTGTTTAAGTATTTCCCGATTACTTAACATGCATGATGATTCTAATTATAATTATATCATCAATTCCATCTTATGACTAATACCCACTTAGCCTAGTGTGGGAATTCATTCAATCATTCAATTCATAGCATGTTATGTATGATCTTCACTTAGGGTTTCGTTCCTAAGCAAGTATACATCACTAATCTAGCCATAGCTTCTCTAATTCATGCCTAATTCGCGATTAGGATGATTATCAAATTTTTACAACTTCACGAATGTTAGAAATTCAACATACCTCACGATCCCCTTGACTTGGTGATCACGAATTTGTGTTCATGCATTGATTTGGCTCTTGATTTGGGCTTCAATTTGATCAATTTGTTGAACTAGGGTTTGGAGCCCTTGTTCTTGCTCCTGGGCGTACGCACACACACACACACACACTCTATGTGTGTGTTGTGTTTTATGTTTTGTTTTTAATAAAACAAATTTCTTTGTTAGCAACTTTAGTCCCTCATGTTTTGTAACTTTATAAAAAGGGTTATTACCCATATTTTCTTCATTGTTTTAAGACACCTTTTTAACTAGGTTGATGTTCCTAGCTACTTGGTGAATTCGGGAAAGTTATGACTAAGTTTATTTTAAGTCCCGTTAACTCGGGCATCTTATAAACTTTACTTCCTTAAAAGCTTTTATTCACGTTTTATTTAATATTAGGTTTAATTTTTTAAATCCTAATATTTACCGGGTTAATTTTTACCACTAACTGTATTTTACCCGTTCATTAATATTAAGGTGGTTTGATTACCAAACCCGTTTTCGGGGTGTTACAGAAACGAACAAGTGACTGCCTTCCAAATGCTCAAGCACATGCTTTGCAATGCTCCCGTTCTCACATTGCCCGACGGAAACAACGATTTCATTGTCTATTGTGATGCTTCCAACCTTGGTCTCGGTTGTGTTCTTATGCAGCGGGACAAGGTTATAGCTGACGCATCTCGTCAACTCAAAATCCATGAGAAGAACTACACAACCCATGATCTCGAGCTAGGTGCAGTTGTTTTTGCATTAAAGATTTGGCGACACTACCTGTATGGTACAAAGTGTACGATCTTCACCGATCATAGGAGCCTACAACATATCTTTAATCAGAAAGAACTTAATATGCGTCAACGCTGATGGGTAGAACTTCTCAACGATTACGACTGTGAGATTCGTTATCACTCAGGCAAAGCAAATGTTGTTGCCGACGCTCTCAGCAGACGGAGCTATCTGCTCAGCATTCGCAATGTTCAAGCCCAATACAACCTCGAAACCCTCATTCGCGAAGCCCAGCATGCCTGTTTTAATGAAGGCACTCTGAAGAAGGAACGAATCTACCACGATGGAGCTCAACTTGTGAACAAGCCGAATGGGATATTCCACTTTCTGGACCGAATTTGGATCCCTAAACGGACCGATTTGGGAAAGATTCTGATGGACGAAGCCCACAAATCCCGGTATTCTATTCATCCCGGTGCCGACAAAATGTACCAAGACCTTCGCTACAAGTACTGGTGGCCGGGCATGAAAAGGGATATTGCCCTCTACGTTGGAAAGTGCTTGACTTGTGAAAGAGTTAAGGCTGAACACCAAAGACCCTCTGGCTTACTCGAACAACCGCCAATCCCTATGTGGAAGTGGGAAAGTATAGCTATGGATTTCATAACAAAGCTTCCACACACGTCATCAGGTCACGACAGCATTTGGGTTGTCGTTGACCGTTTGACCAAATCAGCTCACTTCTTGCCAATACGAGAAGACTACAAGGTAGAACGATTAGCCCGAATCTACACCAACTAGATCATTTGTAATCATGGGACGCCTCGCGACATCATCTCTGACCGTGATGCCCGGTTTACCTCGCAACTGTGGGAAACGTTTCAAACGGCTCTCGATACATCGCTTAATCTAAGTACCGTTTTCCACCCTCAAACCGACGATCAGACTGAAAGAACGATCCGTACTCTTGAAGACATGCTCCGTTCGTGTGTCATAGACTTCTGTGGTAATTGGGATACATACCTACCGTTAGTCGAATTCTCGTACAACAATAGTTATCATTCCAGCATACAAATGGCACCATTCGAGGATTTATACGGAAGAAGATGTCGATCGCCTATTGTGTGGCACGAGATCGGTCACTCGCAATTAACCGGTCCCGAGCTATTGCAAGAGACGACAGACAAAATTTTCCAAATTCGAGACAATCTAACGAAAGCTCGGAATCGTCAGAAAAGTTACGCCGATAGACGATGCAAGCCCCTTGAATTTGATGTTGGTGACTACGTACTCCTAAAGGTTTCACCTTGGAAGGGTGTGGTCTGATTCGACAAGAAAGGAAAGCTCGCGCCTCGATACATTGGACCCTTTAAGATTCTGGAAAGAATCGGCAAAGTAGCTTACAGACTCGAACTACCGGAGGAACTTAGCAACGTACACCCGACTTTCCACGTCTCAAACCTCAGAAAGTGCCTAGCCGAGCACGACTTACATGTTCCGATAGAGGATCTACAAGTGAACGAAACATTACACTTCGTGGAAAAGCCTGTTGAGATCATGGATCGCCAAACCAAGCAGCTCAGACGCTCGCGCATTCCTATTGTGAAAGTCCGATGGGAAGGCAAACGAGGCGCAGAGTTCACTTGGGAACTCGAAAGCGACATGAAGGCTAAATACCCACAGTTGTTTGTTATGGCTTCGGCTTAATTTCGGGACGAAATTCCCTCAACTAGGGGAGGCTGTAACACCCCATGTTTCTGAAGTCAAAGTCAAAGTCAAAGTCAAGATTGAAGTCAAAGGAAGACAAGATTGCCAATTGCGATCTGTCTCTCCTTGCTCAATTCCTGTTTTGACTTCTTTGACTTGTAGTTAGTCTATTTTATTTTCGCTTTAGTTGTATTATGTGGAGTATCTATTAATAATCGCATATTAATCGCTATTTATCGCATGTTTAATCGCTTTATCGTTATCGCAATCGCACTCGCAACTCGAATTACGCATTTTGGTTATTGTTATACGTGTGTGTGTGCCTTATGTGTTACTTGTGCATGTTTATTTATGTTATGTTGTGGTAATCAATCGAATCGCAATCGAAACTCAAACGCAATCGAATTTATCGCAATCGAAATGGTATAACAATTAGTGGAGAAGAGATAGCGCTAGATATGAGTAGTTGGGATTAAAAGTAATTTGACTAGGAAAATCTATCGCATCGCAACGCTCGCAATCACAATCGAAACCTCAAAAATCGTCGCGCCGAATACTCAAACGAGGAGACCGATCGGCCAAGCTACCAGCCGAACGGTCAGCCGATCGATCGGACTGCCGTCCGATCGGACAGGCTGACCGATCGAGCTGCCTGACCGATCGGCCAGCCCTTTCCTCTTTGGGTAATTCTATAAATACCCCTGTCACTTTCATTCTTTCTACTTTTGGAAACTCTCTGACCGACCAGCTCGTGCTCCTCACCTTTTCTTTGATTTCTCCAATTCCGGTAAGATTTCACCCTAAATCTTGTACTTTCTTGATCTACATGCACTCCTACACCTTTCTATCTTTTAAATCTTAACTTTTAACCGTGAAATCACCAAGATTCAAGGTGTTCTAGGATGACGTCATCATGTGTTCTTGAAGAACTTCATGTTTTGACCTCAATCCACCAAGAACAACTTGGATCTAACCGATTTCCACACAAACTAACAAAGATCTTTCATAGATCTAAACATATTCACAATAAGAAGGATTGAAAGATGGTTTTCTAACTTTCTTTCAACTCTTTTACACTCAACGCACTCAAAACCGATAGGATCGGAACTTGTGCCGACTTACTACTCATTCTTGTGGTTGTGTTGGGTCAAGATCTGGATTCTACCTATGAGGCTACCGATTTTGGGTTAACCAAGAACAATCGTCTGGAACCAATGGACCGACCAAGCTTGGGTGATTCCTAAAGCTAAGGACGAAGTTCTGTTGGTTAGCACGTTATCAAAACGCCTCGATAAAACAACAAACAATCAAAACAACCAAGTGTGAGATGAACAGGACGACCAGGATGAGGTGCCGTCCGATCGGCCTATTGACCGAACGGACAGCCACCCGATCGACCGGCCAGCCGAACGAATTGCACCTTGGGACCTACACTTAACCATTTTGGTAATCTAAGAAGTCTGAGTGTTGAACGAGTTGCTGTCCGATCGGACTACCATCCGATCGATCTGCCAACCGTACCATGAGACATTTGAACTTCCACACTTAAACAATTTTCAACATGTTCAATGCACTAGGAATGCCACCCGATCGAACTGATGTCCGATCGAGTGACAACCTACTATGAACTTGTGCTAGCTGAAGTGCCCAGCTGATCGGGTTGCCGGCCGATCGAACGACCGTCCGATCAACCGACCTGAGAGGTAGAGATACTTCTACGTTTTCAAATGCTACAACAAAAACTTCAAAAGTCAAGCCATCATACACAAGCACATCCTTCCTAAAGGAAGAAACAATCCACTCGAACGGCCATCCGATCAGACAGCCGTCCGAACGGATTGTCACTCGCACGACCAGCTGTCCAATCGGACTACCAACCGATCGACCAGCTGTTCAACCCACCAACGCTTATTCTCGTTTTACGCGTCACTTATCGTTATGCTATCGAACTATTCAGGCTAACCTTACTCTCAAGCGCCCCCTTCAATCCACCAACCACTGTGAGTATACTCGACCCCTTTTTGCTTTATGCACTTTTGGGTGTTACATACGTTACTTATACTACATCACAATCGAACACACTACGCAATACTTTAAATGCTAACCGTTACCGCATGTTATACGTGACTTAATGAATGCTTGTTTGTTATGTTTACACATGGAATGCTGTCTACCTGCCTTAGCAACGATAGTACTATTAGTTTGGACTCAGCACCCGTTCACTCGGGGGTTGTTAAGGACAATTATTTGCATGGATTACAGTGGTGATCATGTATTACGAACTGCCTTGGGCAGTTGATGCGGGTTGGTGTGTATATGGATTTAAGTATATTTTAAGCCCTTTTTACACGTTAGTCAAGTTTTAAATTTATAAAACATGATATTTTACTAACACCAAACACACATATGGGCAAGTGCACCCATCATGAGCGTAGTATAGTGTTGGCAAGATACCGAGGTCGTCCAAGGACACAAGAGCTTTTAGTACCGGTTTATCCTCAACGTCTAATCAAATCAAAAGTTAGAAAAAGGTTTTAAACAAGTAAAATAAAAAATAACTAAATGCTGAAAAATAAAATAAAAGTAAAAACAGATATACAAGATGAATCACTTGGCTCCGACTCGTGTTTAGTGTAACCTTTGATTATTTCCGCACTTTTTCACTTTTTAAGAGATTATCTTAGTTATTGTAGTAGGCCCCTCTTTTGAAGGTGACGTTTCCCTTAACCCAATAGTTTGAGTAAGCAAGGATACAATCCTAAAGGGTCGGATTATTGAAAGATAATTAATTAAGTTATTAATGCATATTATGGTAGGCCCCTCTTTTGAAGGTGACGTTACCCTCGGCTAAGTAGTCTGAGTCAGCAGGGATACAGTCCTAAGTAGTCGGGTTAAAGTATTAATAGTAGCTTACATATGAGGGGATCAAAGAGTTTGGACCCCCGCCATCCAATACCGGTGGGTATTGAAGGAGGTCCTACTAAATTTGACCCAGGACCTTGCAGGATCTATACACTGAACAAGGCAAGACTCTTACCAAACCGTTCCCTTAACCCCCGACCAGGTAGCCAACATATCTCCATATAGACCGTGGTGATATGAATGGAGAAAATCTTTTATTTTATATAGACAGTAAAATAATGCCAAGACACCACGGACAAACGATAAGGAAGAATCACCTTCAACATAAGAAACTAGTTATTAAAGTCATTAATACATTGTCACACCCCAAAATATCAGAGCATTGGCGTGACTGGACTGGTATCTTCATTGCACAGCGGAAGCAAATAAGCTAAGACTTCTAGAAATTGAACGCCACTAAGTACTCGACTCCACATGGTTCTCCTATTCCAACCGTTCCATTGTTTCTGAAAAGTAACCTGAGAAAGAAACATGGGAAAAATCAACATAAAGTTGAGCGAGTTCATAGTTTGTTTGTAAAAGATTTGAAATAAATCTTTTTGAATAACCGGTTTTTGAAGTATTGTTGAGAAAACTAATTTAAAATCATTTTCTTGTCATGTTATACGGAACATGGTATGTATCTTGAATAAATCAAGTATTTTTGTATGTATCTTGTATAAATCAAGTATTTCTATATGTATCTTGTATAAATCAAGTATTCTTGTATAAATCACGTATTCTTGTATAAATCACGTACTCTTGTATAAATCAAGTATTCTTGTATAAATCATGAAATTCTGTATGTACCAAGGTTGTTAATGGGTTGCAATGCCATTAACATGTGATACGACATAGGAAGCAACCAAACCATAGGCATTTTTCTAGTTGGCATATTCTGAGACACAAAAGCACTGCTTGGTACTCGTTCTCACCAAGAGTGTGGCTGCCCGACACCCGTTAGATCTAACCTTTTGTTCTGCGGTCTATGTATATTGTTGATTAATGGTGCTTATTGTACCCTATTCGTGACACGATTTCTCGTATCACTTCTCGTATCATTTCTCGTATCATTTCTCATATCAATTCTTGTATCATTTCTTGTATCATTTCTCGTATCATTTCTCAATTCTTGTATTCATCATACCATTTGTAAACATTGTAACATTTGTATCTTGTAAACTCTTGTATTTGTATTTTCCCGTAGTTTAGAAAACTAGAACTCGTGTGTATGCATACTTCGAAAAATACGCTTGTTTGAAAAACGGTATAAAACATAAGCTTTTCTTAAACCATTTGTCTCAGTTAAAACTTGCTTGTAAAATGGTTTAGAAATATGTAATTCTTGTATGCTTTGCAAAAAGTGCATGTCTTTCCACCCCGAAAACATTTAGAAAAATGTAAAACTGCAAAAAAGGAGGGGTTATGAACTCACCTGGATTGTCTTGTGCAAAGCTTGCTAATTACGACTTCGTGATGTCGTTTCCAAGACGAGACTCGCTAGCATGCATTCTACAATATTCCTAACACGGAATATCTTATAAGTTTCTAATTAAGAGCGGTAACTAAACTACGTGTCACCGAGCTCTACCGAATCGTTAACTGAACGATTCAACGGTAAGTTGTCAATTTAACGAAAATGACTAAGTTAAACTTTGTCGCCCCGAGAAGTCGTTTGTGTATATAGGAATATTCGTATGAAAGTAATATATAATAAACTTGTATTATATATGTTGCGTCTTGTATATATTTGCCAAAATATACGTATATGCCGCTTCGGCGTTTGTAATAAATATAAAAAGTTATATTTATTTTGCGAAAGTATCATCGAGTTGTTTGAAGTTTGAAATAAATATAAAACTATATTTATTTTTATAAGGGAATTCGTGTGGTATAAATATAAAAACTATATTTATTTTTATAAAACGAATTCGTATTACGCAATGTTTGAAATAAATATATATACTATATTTATTTATAAAAGGATTCGAGTTTACGTTTGAAATAAATATATAAATTATATTTATTTTTATAAAAGGATTCGTCGAATTTCCGAAGTTCAAAGCAACTATGTTTGTTGTTGTAAATAGTTTCCGAATCGTTGTTTTCGTAAGTTGTAAAGTGTCGTCGAAAGAAACTTTATATTTGTATCTTTTTTTATAAAAGTCGCTTTATATCAATAATTGTTGTTTTATAATAAAGTACGTTTTATTTTACGGATTTTCTCGAAAAACGGGCAGAGTTTCCTCTGTTTTTGGACGCCCCCGACCACTAAAGTGTCGTTATTTTTATCAATCTTCAACAATATTCAATCAATATAATGTAATTCGTCAAATATATTAACCGTAAACTATAATTAATCGGTTCGAGCTCGTTATCACGTGATAAAACAAAGAATAATTATCGTAAACAATATTCGTTCTAAAACTTTTACCGAATACTCGTGTCGAAAAGCCGAACGTGTTGACTGAGTTGACCGAGTCAACTGAGTTGACTCGGGTTGACTGAGTTGGACCGAGTCAACTAGGTTTGACCCGAGTTGACCGAGCCAAAACTGAAGCTGACCGTCTGCCCGAACCGCGAGACCCGAAACAACCCGTTTGACCTGTTGACTGAGCCGGACCATGACCCGATGATCTGAACCAAACCTCGACCCCGAACCATCTACTTGAAGCTGAACCGAGCCACCCTCTTGAATCTGACCCGGAACCCGAACTGTACGCGAGACAGAACTCAAACCAGAACTTGAATAATCAAAACAACTGAGTATATACTCACCATTGTTACCGTCGCCGTCGGAACAAAGAACCGCCTCCGCCGCGGCTCCGTCGCCACCGGCGGTTCGTCACCGGAAACAACACCGATGTTTCTCTCTCTCTCTCTCTCTACAGCTTCGCCTGTCTCCTTCTCCTCTCGGTCTTCTTCTCGGGCTCAAACCTACCTCCGTCACCACCCACCACAGCGCCGCCGCCTGTGGTGGTGGTGGTGTTGCTGTTGCTGATATCCGCCACCACCAAAACGATGGTGGTGGCCGGCGGTATAAGAGAAGACGGGGGGGTGAGTGGAGCGGAGAGATGCTTGTTTGGCTCTTCCTCTATGTCTGATGTTAGTTAGCAGGGAATAAGGTTTGAGAGGGGAGAAGGGTTGTGGTCATGTAATTGTGAAGATGGTGAAGTTGTCTGTGCATATTATCGAGAGAGAGAGAGATGAGTGGGGTAGCAGGTTTTTGGGTGTATTTTGAGTGTTGGGAGGAATGAGGGGATATGGATCTTATATAGATCTTGTACATCTCCTAAGATTTCTTGTGTTCCATCTTTTTGAGACATAAATCTCTTGGAAAGATTTATATAGATATTGTAGAGATTTTGAATTTCTTGTAGAGATTTTGAGAATCTCTTGTAAATATTTTGTAAGATTTTATAAGTATTGCCTAGAGATCTTGTATGTTATGTGCGGGTTTAGGCTTGTGGGTTTTGGGCTTGGGCCCAGGGCCCACAAGCCCATCTCATGTGTAAGTGGCCCGTAATTCCTACGAGGCCCGATATCGCAACCCAAATTCCATAAGTGTCGATAGCATAAAAAGTATTCGTGTAACATCCATATTTATCGGTGTCGTCAGTATTTCGTACGGTTTCGGTTGTCATTACTAAATTTTCAGTCGTTTCTTCGCGGATCGTCAAATGCGCACTGTAATGTTGAAGAGGCGTTCACAGGCACTCCAAGGGCCTAATTAAGTTAATTTGCATCATAAACATTATTTATCGTCGCGTAAATTGCTTGTTAATCGCGTAATTAAGGGCTGCAAATCACCGGTTGTCACATTCTCCCCCTGTTAATAAAATTTCGTCCTCGAAATTTAGACTATGTTAACTCCTTAGAGTTACGTTATGCGTAAATAAATACGAATGATGTCAAAGGAAACGAGATATGCTGATGCAGTCACCAATGTGACCAAGTTAACAGGGGTCCAATAAAAGAGGAATTTCAACCAATAGAATTCCAAGTGGACGTTTACAATATGCAAATGAATGTTAGAAACAATAACATTCGCTAGGAGAAGCTTAGAATCAACAAGTCCAAACGAAATAG
Source organism: Helianthus tuberosus (assembly GCA_030545235.1). Classification (NCBI taxonomy): domain Eukaryota; kingdom Viridiplantae; phylum Streptophyta; class Magnoliopsida; order Asterales; family Asteraceae; genus Helianthus; species Helianthus tuberosus. Next base: position 95,730,411 of record CM060373.1, read on the forward strand.
TTTTCCATGAAACGCTCGATCATGATCAACCCAAGCTGCAAGTTCTACCGACGCCACAAGGTGTCGTAGTGAATGAAACAATTCAATAATAGCGGTGATTGAACAAGTATCACCTGTGTTTTGTGTTTTGTATCAAATGCTCAATCATATTTAGCCCAAGCTACAAGTTTATACTGACACCACAAGGTGTCGGAATCAACAAACAATTTCATGGAGTCGAATGCCAAACAAGTTTACTACGACTCGAGACAAATGATGTGCTCGTTAAAAATCGATTTGAATATGATGCTCCCAATACATCATATGATGCTTTGAATTGAATATGTGTAATGGACAGGTTCAAACAATTGAATTTGATTTCGGCGCAAGCCGACAATAAATACATGTATCAACAAGAAAACTTTCGGCATGGCCTCAAAGAAATACCATGTATGTAACTTGAAAGAGAAAATGTGACACCTGTGTCACTTCAACCATCAAACAAATGCCAAACTAATGAAATATTGTATTTCATACTTGGGATTTGTAAAAATATGTGTATCGTTTGCACATATCAACTCTTGTTCGATTTCAAGCTTTAAATCGCTTTCTGGAGGGTTATATGCGCTCTGATGTGTAGATATAACCAGTTTAATCCAACGAACACTCCGGAATAGTGACATATGCTTAACATACCTTAAATAACCTTTACTTAACTTAGAAATAAGTTTTGAAGGCTTTGGTATGGCAAAATCAAGTTAAATCGCTTACAGAGACTAAATTTGACAAACTACGAAAGTATGCCAATTTGAACTGTAACAGACATTCCGGAACATGACCATAAGTTAAACATACCATAAATATCCTTTACATAGCTTAGAAATAGGCTTTGAGGTGTTTGGTATGCTAAAATAAACTTTTGGGTCATTCAGGGACTAAAAGTGTCAAAAAGTGCACAAGTTTGCATTTTCGCGCATAACTTACGTTCTGAATACATCTGGACATCCAAAAATTTATGTAAGCACTAAAACATTGTATTTTAGTGTTTGGCATAAGAAAAATCCATTCGTCACGCATTTTGGATCGTTTTTCGCACTTATGCGCATTCCGTCGTAATTAAGCGAACATCGCGTTCGTACGACCAAACGAACCAACATCCGACATATTTTTGAGCATGTTTCATGTCCACAATGTTTAGGCATCATTTTAGGGCCTTAAAGTTGTCTTTACGGGCCTTAGAAGTGTCGAAAATGGCTTAAAACACCAACAGGGACTGAAACTGTAATTCTGCAAACATTTTTCTGATCTGCAACTCCCAGGCGGCCCGCCTCAGTTTTTGTACATATCCACGTGGGCCGCGTCAGCCTCTCTGATCAGATAATATCGAACAGTCAGCAGATTCCAGCTGTTTTAACCACACCCACACATTTCCCACTTGCCTATTCAGCTGATAAGGACCATTTTTAGCTACCATGAGTTTCCGACAAGTGTACGCATGAGATTCGAGCACGGTTTCCCTGAAACGATCTTAACGGTTACCCGAAAACTATAAATACCCCACCCCCATTGCTTCTAAACCCACAAGAATCTGATTAAAAAGACTCTAAGTTGGAACCATTGTTTCATACCTGAGATTCTTGGATCGAGATTAGCATTCGGGGACCCTTCGTAAGTATTCCTTCGTTCTTTTCTTTCTTTTATTGCTTTTCGAGTCCAAAAGTCAAACTTTGTTTGACTTTCAGCGTTGACCAGCTTATGGTCAATGCGAAGTTCGTTTGAACTTCGCAACGTGAGTGTAATCACGTTGGTTATAGTCCCTTGGGACTATGCCCACTGATTACCACGTTGTCTAGGGTCGTAAGGGTAAGCGATCTGATAAATCGCTTATACCTTCGAACCCGACCCATTTGGTCGATCATTAGGATCCGACCAAATACATTAGGTGACCATAGTGTATAGGGAATAACCTTCCGAGGTTATACCTTATGGTCACATCGTTTAAGTAGTTGTATGATAGGTAGTTTATATGCCTTAGGTAAATTACCAGAATACCCTTTTCATGTATAATTGGTAATTTAGCATATGTAACCTAAACTTTTGTCACATAACTGATTATGTAACATGTTTAGGCATATAACACTTGTCATAGGACTAGTTAGGCGGTCCGAACGCGTTTCACGTGAACGACGCGTTAAAGTAGCATAAGCTACCTAAACGGGTCGTAATGGGTCGTAAGCTATTTGGTTAGGTTTCATTTAGTATGTAGGCTTTAATAAACGATATGACACGTGTCTCTATACTCGTTTGGTTTACAAACCCTCATTCTATCTAAATCCTCCGATTTAGGTCCGGTTTATTTACATAGTTACCTATATTAGGTGTCGTTTGATATCCGTGATCTCTAGCATTGTTTGGTTGTTACTCAAGGACTACTAAGCAATCTCAAGTGAGTACATAGACCCCTCTTTTACTGTTTTCCAAACTGTTTTGGGGTGGAACACATGTGCCTACTTGTTACTTTCGTGCTTTCCTGTTTTCACATCATATACCTGCTATGTTCGTTAGTACATTATAGTACATGATTTCATTACATTTTATGCTACGTGTGCCCATTGTGTGCATACTTAGTACATCGTTTTACATTACATTTCATGCTACGTATGTCTATTGTTGCATACTTAGTACAGGTCACATGCTACGTATGTCTATTGTTGCATACTTAGTACAGGTCACATGCTACGTATGTCTATTTGTTGCATACTTAGTACATTTGTTATTCATCACATGCTTACATTTTGGATACATATTACATGATTTACATTAGACATGAACATTTTACTTTGGTAGTTTGGTTTGAGTAAGTGATTAAGTAACGAGGCGTGTGTAATATGATACAAGCATGGTGGATACGCCGCTGGTACTTCCTATATATAAGTGTTTGTATGGTATTACATATCGTAGCGTTATTTGAATCATTTCAGTTCATGACATATAACATTTTATACAAATAACATACTTTTCACAAGACATTGATTTACAAACAACTTATTTTATACAATTCATTTTACATGGTTATTCATTTAACCTTACATTTATTTATACATATCATCTGATCTTATCGTTTTTCAAATGATTTACAAGACAAAGCAAATTACTAGGTTCGTGACTAAACATTTTCTCAAACATAAGTCATGAATTCTGTTTTCACAAAACCTATGTATCTCACAGGCATTTTTATGCTGACGTACCTACTTTCACATGTGTTTTCAGGAGATGATGCATAGGACTTATCAAGACATACTTAGGCGGACCTGTGCCTTAGCAACTTAAAACGAGACAAGAATTAGTTAATTTATGTTATGTACCCTTTGTTTCTTGTTTAAACCATGTAAACTCTCATGTTTGTTTAATAAAACGAAACTTTAATTGCCATGGATTTGAAACATTAATTCTGTTACAACACTCCCCGACATTTCCGCCACGTTTTGTATGTTCTACGTGGTCGGGGTGTGACAGAAAAGAAATTTCAAGAAAATGTGTTGACTTGATAACAAAGAAGCCAACAATTCCAATAATGCGGTCATTCGAATCACAAATCAATAATTAGATTTAGCGAAACAATATTTGAACTTTAATGAAACGCTTTATTCGAAACGAAACCACATGCGTAGCAAACGATGCATGCGCAACATATGAATTTTCAAGAAATGAAGCAAATGAATATTCGCTATACCGAAAGAAATGATCATGACATAATGACCATTAAGAGGAGTAGAGATGCAAAAGTCTACTCGTTTGATGCAAAAGTCGAAATTTCAATAAAAGAAATTTAAGGACTTTACCTGGGGTTTCATGTGATGACCGGTTGTTAAGTGACATTACCATGGAATGTCGAACATAGCGTATTCGTCGTTAACAAGATAGGGGGAATATGAAGACATACATCTTCTCCTTAGCATGACTCGTGTCGTTTGCAGGACCGCGTGCCAAACTGCCGCTTCCTCGAAAATCGTATGTGACGTCATTCAACCTCCGTTGATGTATAGATTGAGTTCTCGTGTACATTTGCACGCCCGTGCTTCATTTTGCGTAGGTTACCTGCTCGGCTAAATAAAATAGCATAGATGACATAAAAATGGCATTTGTCCGAGTTAATAAACGTGGTACCTACGTGATGACCTTTAATGAACTTCAACATGAGTTTCTGAAGGTCTTAGATGCATGTTTCCTAAACTCTCAGAGTTTTGTGTACTGTATGTAATTGTTTTTGTGTACCATGTGTATAACACCACAATAGCGTATGTTTGAAAACAAGATTTTGACTGTTCGTTTTTCGGCAACAGTTGGAGATTTATATTCGAGTACTATGCGTTCTGTATGCATTCAGGTTTTAATATTCTAAGTTCCCAGAGGAAATTGAGGTTAGAGCCTAGGTATCTCTACAGAAAACCTTATTCGCTGTAACCTATAGCTCTGATACCAATCTGTCACACCCCGAAATATCAGAGCATTGGCGTGACTGGACTGGTATCTTCATTGCACAGCGGAAGCAAATAAGCTAAGACTTCTAGAACTTGAACGCCACTAAGTACTCAACTCCACATGGTTCTCCTATTCCAACCGTTCCATTGTTTCTGAAAAGTAACCTGAGAAAGAAACATGCAAAAAATCAACATAAAGTTGAGCGAGTTCATAGTTTGTTTGTAAAAGATTTGAAATAAATCTTTTTGAATAACCGGTTTTTGAAGTATTCTTGAGAAAACGAATTTAAAATCATTTTCTTGTCATGTTATACGGAACATGGTATGTATCTTGAATAAATCAAGTATTTCTGTATGTATCTTGTATAAATCAAGTATTTCTATATGTATCTTGTATAAATCAAGTATTCTTGTATAAATCACGTATTCTTGTATAAATCACGTACTCTTGTCTAAATCAAGTATTCTTGTATAAATCACGAAATTCTGTATGTATCAAGGTTGTTAATGGGTTGCAAGGCCATTAACGTGTGACACGACATAGGAAGCAACCAAACCATAGGCATTTTTCTAGTTGGCATATTCTGAGACACAAAAGCACTGCTTGGTACTCGTTCTCACCAAGAGTGTGGCTGCCCGACACCCGTTAGATCTAACCTTTTGTTCTGCGGTCTAGGTATATTGTTGATTAATGGTGCTTATGGTAACCTATTCGTGACACGATTTCTTGTATCATTTCTCGTATCATTTCTCGTATCAATTCTTGCATCATTTCCTATATCATTTCTCGTATCATTTCTCAATTTTTGTATTCATCATACCATTTGTAAACATTGTAACATATGTATCTTGTAAACTCTTGTATTTGTATTTTCCCGTAGTTTAGAAAACTAGAACTCGTGTGTATGCATACTTCGAAAAATACGCTTGTTTGAAAAACCGGTATAAAGCATAAGCTTTTCGTAAACCATTTGTCTCAGTTAAAACTTGCTTGTAAAATGGTTTAGAAATATGTAATTCTTGTATGCTTTGCAAAAAGTGCATGTCTATCCACCCCGAAAACATTTAGATAAATGTAAAACTGCAAAAAGGTGGGGTTATGAACTCACCTGGATTGTCTTGTGCAAAGCTTGCTAATTACGACTTCGTGATGTCGTTTCCAAGACGAGACTCGCTAGCATGCATTCTACAATATTCCTAACACGGAATATCTTATAAGTTTCTAATTAAGAGCGGTAACTAAACTACGTGTCACCGAGCTCTACCGAATCGTTAACTGAACGATTCAACGGTAAGTTGTCAATTTAACGAAAATGACTAAGTTAAACTTTGTCGCCCCGAGAAGTCGTTTGTGTATATAGGAATATTCGTATGAAAGTAATATATAATAAACTTGTATTATATATGTTGCGTCTTGTATATATTTGCCAAAATATACGTATATGCCGCTTCGGCGTTTGTAATAAATATAAAAAGTTATATTTATTTTGCGAAAGTATCATCGAGTTGTTTGAAGTTTGAAATAAATATAAAACTATATTTATTTTTATAAGGGAATTCGTGTGGTATAAATATAAAAACTATATTTATTTTTATAAAACGAATTCATGTTACGCGATGTTTGAAGTAAATATATATACTATATTTATTTATAAAAGGATTCGAGTTTACGTTTGAAATAAATATATAAATTATATTTATTTTTATATAAGGATTTGTCGAATTTCCGAAGTTCAAAACAACTATGTTTGTTGTTGTAAATAGTTTCCGAATCGTTGTTTTCGTAAGTTGTAAAGTGTCGTCGAAAGAAACTTTATATATGTATCTTGTTTTATAAAAGTCGCTTTATATCAATAATTGTTGTTTTATAATAAAGCACGTTTTATTTTACGGATTTTCTCAAAAAACGGGCAGAGTTTCCTCTGTTTTTGGACGCCCCCGACCACTAAAGTGTCGTTATTTTTATCAATCTTCAACAATATTCAATCAATATAATGTAATTCGTCAAATATATTAACCGTAAACTATAATTAATCGGTTCGAGCTCGTTATCACGTGATAAAACAAAGAATAATTATCGTAAACAATATTCGTGCTAAAACTTTTACCGAATACTCGTGTCGAAAAGCCGAACGTGTTGACTGAGTTGACCGAGTCAACTGAGTTGACTCGGGTTGACTGAGTTGGACCGAGTCAACTGGGTTTGACCTGAGTTGACCGAGCCAAAAATGAAGCTGACCGTCTGCCCGAACCGCGAGACCCGAAACAACCCGTTTGACCTGTTGACTGAGCAAGACCATGACCCGATGATCTGAACCAAACCTCGACCCCAAACCATCTACTTGAAGCTGAACCGAGCCACCCTCTTGAATCTGACCCGGAACCCGAACTGTACCCGAGACAGAACTCAAACCAGAACTTGAATAATCAAAACAACTGAGTAAATACTCACCATTGTTACCGTCGCCGTCGGAACAAAGCGCCGCCGCCGCCGCGGCTCCGCCGCCACCGGCAGTTCGTCACCGGAAACAACACCGATGTTTCTTTCTCTCTCTCTCCTGCTTCTCCTGTCTCTTTCTCCTCTCGGTCTTCTTCTCGGGCTCGAACCTACCTCCGTCACCACCCACCACAGCGCCGCCGCCTGTGGTGATGGTGGTGTTGCTGTTGGTGATATCCGCCACCACCAAAACGATGGTGGTGGCCGGCGGTATAAGAGAAGATGGAGGGGTGAGTGGAGCCAAGAGATGCTTGTTTGGCTCTTCCTCTGTGTCTGATGTTAGTTAGCAGGGAATAAGGTTTGAGAGGGGAGAAGGGTTGTGGTCATGTAATTGTGAAGATGGTGAAGTTGTCTGTGCATATTATCGAGAGAGAGAGTAATGAGTGAGGTAGCAGGTTTTTGGGTGTATTTTGAGTGTTGGAAGGAATGAGGGGATATGGATCTTATATAGATCTTGTACATCTCGTAAGATTTCTTGTGTTCCATCTTTTTGAGACATAAATCTCTTGGAAAGATTTATAGAGATATTGTAGAGATTTTGAATATCTTGTAGAGATTTTGAGAATCTCTTGTAAATATTTTGTAAGATTTTATAAGTATTGCCTAGAGATCTTGTATGTTATGTGCGGGTTTAGGCTTGTGGGTTTTGGGCTTGGGCCCAGGGCCCACAAGCCCATCTCATGTGTAAGTGGCCCGTAATTCCTACGAGGCCCGATATCGCAACCCAAATTCCATAAGTGTCGATAGCATAAAAAGTATTCGTGTAACATCCATATTTGTCGGTGTCGTCAGTATTTCGTACGGTTTCGGTTGTCATTACTAAATTTTCAGCCGTTTCTTCGCGGATCGTCAAATGCGCACTGTAATGTTGAAGAGGCGTTCACAGGCACTCCAAGGGCCTAATTAAGTTAATTTGCATCATAAACATTATTTATCGTCGTGTATATTGCTTGTTAATCGCGTAATTAAAGGCCGCAAATCACCGGTTGTCACATACATGGCCAAGTAAAAAGTGCGAAAAGATTAAAAATAAAAAGTATTACACTAGACACTTGTCTTCACCAAGTGATGTAAGAGACTTAGGCAAACATGGCCTTTGATTGTCTAGAACTCTTACGAACAATCTTGGATCCCGAGACGACTCACACACTCTATGATGGACAATGGATGATGGTGTTGGATGATGGTGTTGTGATGGTGGTGGGTGGTGGGTGAAGTGTGAGAGAGGTGGTGTGCCAAGGGATGGTCTGCAAATGAGCCAAGCACCCCTATTTATAGGCTGAACAGTAGCTCGGGCACGGCCCCGTGTCCATTGGGCACGGCCCCATGTCCATCCTCTTCTCTTCCTTCATTAATTGCAGTTTGTCTGCATTAGTTGACCACCCCCCCGTGTCCGCAGGGCACGCCCCTGTGTGCAGAAGCATATATGTGCTATCAAGATTTCCTCAGATTCTGCGAATCTTAGAGTTTACCACGGCCCCGTGTCCGCTGGGCACGCCCCCGTGGTGGGTGATAGAAGCTTCTATAGCTTTGTCTTTTATGTTGGCACTTGGGCACGCCCCCGTGTTCACTGAGCACGGGGCGTGTTTAGTATTCTGTCTTCTTGATTTTGCTTGGGAAGATGCTGTCGGGGGGTCGGGCATGCCACGTTTGTTCCTTTTCTTGTATTTATGTTAGATTTAGCTGGCTTTTTGCTTCTTTTGTTAATTTGAGCTCATTTAATCCTGAAAATACAAAAGGAAGACAAAAACACACTTTTTCCAACATTAGTACTAAAAAAGGGTTAGTTTTATGCCACAATTGATGTAATTTATATGTTGCATTTTGTACACATCAAATACCCCCACACTTGAATCTTTGCTTGTCCTCAAGCAAAACTCTTTAAAATGTGGCTTTACACTCTCAAATGCAATAGAATGGGTAGAAGAGAAGGTTTTTGGGCTTGTCATAGAGTGTCGGGATTTCCAATATTCTTTATCAAGTTTTATTTTTATTTATTTACAATCCTATTCGTCATGATTTATTTAAAACATTACATAAGATAAATTACTTATTAAGGCATAACATGCCTTTTTAAAATTCCATTTATATACAGGTTCACATACCTCGCGGGGATCACTCAACACTCGGCCGAAGATGTATTTTAGTGAATCACTCGAGAGCGGCATGGAACTTACTCCTACCATAGGCTTGCCAAGCAATCAATCCTCCTCCTTTTTAACTATATACCTTTGTAAATATCAAGAGGACTTTTGGGTGAAGGGTTAGGCTAGGGTTAAAGGTAGGTGGTTGGGTGAATGGTTAGTAAAAGGGCGAAAAGGCGTAAAAAGCATCGGTTTTCGTAAGACTTTTTATTTTTGCAAAATTTTTTTTAATTTTGATGAAGCCATTATTCAAAAAAGTTATTTTTGATGAACTTGTTTGTTTATTTCTCTTTTGCTTCATCATCAACATTTTTATTTTTTTATTTTTTTGAAAAGTCATACGAAAAACCGAGCTTGTTACTAAAAATAAAGGGTTAAAAATAAAAAAGGTTTTGGTGGGTGCAAGGGTGTTTGTTTTTGGGTTAAGAAATGAAAAGATTTAGGCTCAAAGGGGTTAACTAGGGGGATTTTTGGGTATGTGGTAAAAAAAAAAAAAAATAATGGTGTAGAAATGAAAAAGGGTTAGTCCTAATGCCTCCATCATTTACTTACTCGGGTTTAAGTTGGTAAGGACCGGGAATGTATCGTCGTGGCAAGTTTTAGAGTCGTAAGAACCAAGCGGCTATTCACACAAGAAATGAAAAATGAGCATTTAGTTTAAAGATATGTATTTGTATGCTCAATAAAGGCTCAAAACTCACTTTTGTGAGAATGGGTTTTTATGTGATCAAGTATATATATAATCAAATTTTAACTAAGCTTGTCATGTCGTTTCATAATTTTCTTATGTTGGTTCTTTTTATCACGACGCTATCGGTTGTAAATTTGTAAAAATATAACCCTTTTAGAATTTGAAATTCCCAAATTAAACCTAGACAAGTAAGAAATGAAAAATTTTTGAAAAAATTTGGGGTGATTAGCGGTTCCAATAGAGTTTTGTGTAAAGCTTGTAATTAGGACTTGCAAGATTCAAGATTTTAGCATCCCCCCCACACTTAAATTACACATTATCCTCAATGTATCCCAAAAATAAGTTTTTAGGTTGATTGAATGTGTAAAAAGGTGTGAAAAAGCAAAATTTTATGTTACTGGGTGTCTGGGCACGGCCCCGTGTCCGAAGGACACGACCCCGTGTTCTGGTGCCAGTAATGAAAACTTACAGAAGGTAAACACGGGGGCGTGTCCACTGGGCACGACCCCGTGTCTGGCAAAAGTCTGCAGAATTAGACAAACAGCAGGTCTGGGGGAGTGGGCACGGGGGCGTGTCGGCTGGACACGACCCCGTGTAGACAATCTGCAAAGTTGAAAAACAGGTTTCTGGCTCCGGTTTTCCTGTCCCGGCTTTAGTAGCACTAATGTTTAGTGCTCTAAGCCTCGTATGTACCTGTTTTATCAATAAACACTACACCAAACCATAGCAAACATCCTAAATTACCAAGTTCAACATCCACATCACAAAGTTAAAAAAAAAGAAAAACAAATGCAGAAAATAAAAAGAGTTAAAGGAAAGTAAATTGTTCAACACACGGCACGCAGGCCAGAAATTGTTCAAGATAAAAGGAGGTTAACCTGTGGGATCACGAACCAGCCGCTCCTGCCTCTACTCCACCCGCCTAGTCCATGTCCTCGTCCTCATCATCATCTCCTCCTCCATGCCCCGCCATGTACTCCCGGATACTCCCAATGTCATCCTGAATGTCGGATATGTTTCTTTCAAGTGCTCCGACCCGGGTGTACGTGTTGATCGCCATGTTATAGGTGTTCCTGGTGCACATGAGGTTTTCCTGCAACAAATCATGTAAACTTTGGAAGTTAGGAAAACCGCCTCCTTGTGAGGAGGATTGGCCCGGATCACCATGGGGCTGGTACTGGTACTGATGATGCTGTGGAGCGTGAAGGACGAGTGCCTCTTGCAGGTTCCATGCATGCCCCTGCATCCTTTGGAAGCTAATTGTCCCGTCTTCATCCTCAAAAATTAAGTTCATGGAGCGGCAGATCTGTACATCCACTCTTCCCGACCATGGGCTCTTTTCGAAGGACCTAGGCATGTTCACGAAATGCTTGAAGAGACGGTATATCCACCCCCCAAAGAAGATAGGGGTTGGTGGAGTAGCAAGCCGGTTCAAATGCATGTTTCGGAGCAGGAGGTACGGAACATCGAGGTGTCTGCGGTTATGAATGCAATGAAGGACTATCAGGTCTCTCAACCCTACAACGCCACCGCTGTCATGTCTTTGGCTAAGATAATAAGTGAGGACCCTATGAATGTAACGGTAAAGCGGGTCCCTCAACTTAGTGCTCTTAGTGCTGCTCGGGTTGTAGTGCCCTTCACCAATCTGAGCCCACGCGGCTTGGAATTCGTTCTCATCCAACTCTCGCACCCCTCCGGTGTTCTCTTCATTTCCCGCATCTTCCTCCGCATACAGCCCAACTATCGACCCAAATTGTGCCATCGAAATCGAGTACTTAGTTCCACCACATCGGAATCCCACCCCATCATTGTCGAAAGGGTCGCACCTTGAATTGAACATGAATGTGCTATAGAATTCCAGATTGTACTCGTGGACTGAGCGAAGTCGAGTGGTTAGGGCGACTCTTAGTGGGCCGGTAACGAGGTTGTTAAACCGGTCAAGTTGGTTCACCATTGCTAACAGATCCATGCACGCTCTTCTTGGGTATTCTTCCGGTCTGGTTTTAAGCACTTCGTATCTGGCCCTAGCATCGAGCTCATTTGCATTGAACCTCGTGAATTTCTTCGACATCTGAAAGAATACACCAAAAGTTAGCATGAAACAATGGAATTTTCGAAGAAAACTGAAAACAGCGAGCTGGACACGGCCCCGTGTTCAGTGGACACGACCCCGTGTCCAGGCGTCTGTTACTCAAAATCTTCATTTTTCGACCCGGTCCCGAAAACTTGAAAATTTTTGGTCCAATAGGTGCGGTTTCCCCCGAAAATGAAACCCTAAGTGTCGTTTTTCCCAAAACAAACCGTTTACCCCTTCAATTTTATCTTTTTCGGTTCAAAAACAAGGGTTTGGGGTTTTTGTGAGAAATCGGGCGAATCTTTGAACAATATAAGTGGATTTACTTCCTATAACATTAATCTAAACTAATGCTAACAGATTTATGCAAAAATTTGAGGTTCGATCCGGATGAAGTTCAAGAACCCTAGATTTTTTCCCAAATTTTTGATGTTTTAACTACATGCAAATGCTTAATCTAACTACTAATGATGATAGAATCATACCTTGATGTTGTTAGAAGTAGAGGAGACATCGAAAATCTGCGGAAAATCGCCTTGAACCAGAGCGTTTTTGGGGAAACGGGGCGTGTGGATTGAAGTAACTGTTATGAAAAAGGGGTTTTATCCCGACAGTCGCGCGGACACGGCCCCGTGCCGAAAAAAAATATTTTTTTTAAGTGCTCGTGTGAGTGCCCTTGTTTCCCAAAAACTTGGTTAGAAGACTTACCGATTTAGAAGTCAACCCTTTTGTTCGTAACTTACCAGGTATGATGTTGATGCTTTCACTCTTCGACCGTTTGAAGCGAGATTTCTTCCTCTTCATCCTCAATGAATCCATGATAGAGTTTCAGCCGTTGGCCATTGACTTTGAATGGAATTCCATTCCGAGAGTTAATTTCTACTGCACCGTGTGGGAAAATATGGGTGATGGAAAAAGGTCCTGACCACCTAGACTTTAATTTACCAGGAAATAGTCGAAGTAGCGAATTAAACAAAAGAACTTGGTCTCCTACTCGAAATTCATTAGGTTTAATATGTTTGCCATGCAAATTTTTCATTCTTTCCTTATAAATTTCGGAGTTTGAGTATGCAATATTCCTAAGTTCGTCTAATTCATTTAACTGACAAAATCGATTTCTACCGGCAAATTCTAAATCTAAGTTTACCTTTTTAATTGCCCAGTAGGCTTTGTGTGCAATTTCTACTGGCAAATGACAGCTTTTTCCATAGACGAGCTTATATGGGGTTGTACCTATTGTTGTTTTATAAGCAGTTTGAAAAGCCCATAAAGCATCATCTAATTTATCTGCCCATTCCTTTTTATTTAACCCTACGGTTTTTTCAAGTATTCGTTTTAAACCTCTATTAGTCACTTCGGCTTGTCCGTTTGTTTGAGGGTGATATGCTGTTGAGACCCAGTGATAGACCCCATATCTTGTTAAAAAAATTTCAAGTTGATGGTTGCAAAAATGGGTACCTCTATCACTTATTAATGCTTTAGGTGTTCCAAAACGAGAGAATAATTTTTTCAGAAATCTTACCACGACTCTTCCGTCATTTGTTGGAAGTGCCTCGGCCTCGGCCCATTTAGACAAGTAATCTACCTCCACAAGTATATATTTGTTTCCTTTTGACGGTGGGAAAGGTCCCATAAAGTCGAGTCCCCACACATCAAAAATTTCACAAACAAGAATGCCATTTTGGGGCATTTCATTTTTGGAAGAAATATTACCTGTTCTTTGGCAAGCATCACATGTCTTGACAAGACTTTGGGCGTCTTTGTAAATGGTTGGCCAATAAAACCCTGAATTAAATACCTTTCGTACGGTACTAGCGGCACCATGATGCCCTCCGTATGGACCTTCATGACAATGGCGGAGAATTCTTCGTGCTTCGCTACCATGTACGCATCGTCGGATGAGTTGGTCGGCACACATTTTGAAAAGATATGGATCTTCCCAAAAATAATGCTTCACATTAGCAAAGAATTTCTTTCTTTGATGATGTGGCCAACCTTTTGCGACTATACCGCTAGCTAGGTAGTTAGCATAGTCGGCGTACCATGGTTCTTCTCTGTATTCCACCATTTCTAGGGACTCCGTTGGAAATTTTTCGTTGATTTGCTCGTCCCTGGTTGCCTCCAAAGCTGGGTCTTCTAAGCGCGAAAGATGATCTGCTGCGGTGTTTTATGCTCCTCTTTTGTCTTTGATTTCAATATCAAATTCTTGGAGGAGTAAAATCCACCGAATCAAACGTGGTTTTGCGTCCTGCTTTTTGAAGAGATATCGAATAGCTGCATGATCTGTATAGACTATTGTTTTAGAAAGAACAAGATAAGAACGGAATTTATCAAAAGCAAATACCACAGCTAGTAATTCTTTTTCAGTTGTTGTGTAATTTTCTTGTGCGTCGTTAAGTGTTTTACTAGCATAATAAATTGGGTGAAAATGCTTTTCTTTTCTTTGTCCCAAGACAGCTCCAACCGCAAAGTCACTTGCATCGCACATGATTTCGAAAGGAAATTTCCAATCAGGCGCTATCATGATAGGTTCATTGACTAGCATTTCCTTTAGGGTTAGAAATGCTTGATTGCAATCCTTGTCAAAGATGAAAGGGTCATCTTTTTCAAGTAATTTTGTTAGAGGCCTTGAAATTTTGGAAAAGTCTTTGATAAACCGCCTATAAAATCCGGCATGCCCTAGGAAACTTCTGATAGCTCTAACGGAGGAGGGGGGTGGTAATCGAGAAATAGTGTATATTTTGGCTCGATCAACCTCCATTCCTTCGCTTGAGATCTTGTGACCGAGTACTATTCCCTCCATTACCATAAAATGGCATTTTTCCCAATTAAGGGCGAGGTTAGTTTCCTCACATTGGGATAGCATTCATTCAAGGTTATCGAGGCATTGGTCGTATGAATCCCCAAAGATAGAAAAGTCGTCCATGAAGACTTCCATTGTCTTTTCTATCATGTCATGGAAGATGGCTACCATGCAACGTTGGCAGGTTACGGGGGCATTACATAGACCAAATGGCATGCGTCGATAGGCAAAAGTTCCATAGGGACATGTGAAGGTTGTCTTTTCTTGGTCTTCGGGTGCTATCGGGATTTGAAAGTAACCTGAAAAACCATCCAACAAACAGTAAAATTTATGACCGGATAATCTTTCTAACATTTGATCAATGAAGGGCAAAGGAAAGTGATCTTTCCTTGTTGCTTCATTTAATCGTCTATAATCTATACATACTCTCCATCCTGTGACCGTTCTCGCTGGTATTAATTCATCCTTTTCGTTAGTTATTACCGTCATACCTCCTTTCTTTGGAACTACTTGGACGGGACTTACCCAAGGACTATCGGAGATAGGATAAATAAGTCCGGCGTCAAGTAATTTGATGACTTCGTTTTTAACCACTTCTTGAACATTTGGATTTACTCGACGTTGTGGTTGTATTACCGATTTGTAGTCATCATTCATTAAAATTTTGTGCGTACACATGGAAGGACTTATTCCTTTAATGTCTACAAGCTTCCAAGCAATCGCATTTTTGTGTTTTCTCAAAAGATTAATTAATTTTTCTTTTTCTAAACTACTTAACTTAGACGAAATAATTACAGGTGATTTACCATCTTTGTCTAGAAAAGCATATTCCAAACCCTTTGGAAGTTCTTTGAGCTCAAGAGGTGGGTCTTTAGGAGACTCCTTATTGGGTTGCTCATTTTGATCAAGAACTTTAAAAGTTTGTTCTATGGCGACCTCTTCTTCAACAAAGTGGTCAATCTTTTCACTTGTATCGGGTGGTTCATCTTCATCTTCAATTAGGGGGTCATTATTGCCGAATGGATATTTCATTGATCGCTCAAGATCGACACTCTTTTTAAATGCCCCTAATTGAAGAGGTAGATTGTTGTACTTCCGGTTTTTCAAAGCTTCGTGAGTTTTTACAAAGGGTCGTCCCAACACTAGAGGAGCGTCATCAAGGATGACAAAGTCGGTTGGGATTACCATTTGATTTGTTTGAACCAAGACATCCTCAACTAAACCGATTGATTTTATTATTTTCCAATTAGATAGAAAAATGGGTATTTGAAGTGGAGAAAAATCACTAATACTTAATTTTTCGAAAATGTAGTTGGGCATTATGTTAACACAAAGATCTTTATCAATTGTGACATTACTAATAAATGAATTTTGAAAAAAACATGGAACCGGTGTAATGTTGATTTCAAATGGGTCTTCTTTTATTAGTGAGGTTTGATCATTAGTTAACTTAACGCTTACCGTTTCGTCAATTTTAGTGTTAGTGTTTTGTCACACCCCGACCACGTAAAAACAACAAAACGTGGCGGAATCGTCGGGGAGTGTTGTAACAGAATCATTGTTTCATAACACATGGAAAATTGAGATTTCGTTTTATTGATTAAGAGGGTTACAATGTCTTAACAAACAAGAAATATAACATAATTAACTAGTCTTGCATCTTTTATTGTTGCTAAAGTCCAAGTCTGCCTAGGTGTATCTTGATAAATCCTACGCATCATGTCCTGAAACACATGTGAAAATAGGTACGTCAGCATAAAAATGCCTGTGAGATACATAGGTTTATTGATTTGGGATTCATGACATATAAGTTTGAAGAAAATGTTTAGCAAAAGTAGCCATGAACCTTATAAAATGTTTTGTTTTGTAAGTCAGATGAGAAGTGACGATAAAGTAGACGATATGTAAAAGAGTAATGTAGGGTTAAATGAATAGCCAAGTAAAATGAGTTTGTATAAAATAAGTTGTTTTGTAAATAAATGTCTTATGAAAAATATGTTATTTGTGTAAAATATATGAGTCCAAATTGAAATGATTTAAATAACACTATGACATGTAATATAATACAAGCACTTATATATAGGAAGTACCGGCGGCATATCCACTATGTTTGTATCATATTACACTCGTCTCGTTACTTAAATCACTTACCAAAACAAACCATCAAGGTAAAAATGTTTATGTAAAGCCAAATGTCAAATGTTTATGTAAAAACCATCAAAGTGAAATGTTGAAATAAATTGTAGAAATGTTTATGTATGGTTAAATACGGTTCACACGGTTCAACAGTTACAAACGGTTCATATAATCAAATGGTTACAACGGTTCACATAGTCGAATAGTTACAACGGTTCACATGGTCAAATAGTTACAACGGTTCAAAATGTAATATAATGTGTTCATATGCTGGATGAGCATATGCAACAAAATGCATTGTAAAACAATGTGTCCATATGTGGAGTAAACATATGCAACTAGTGTAATGTAAAACAATATGCTAGCATGCCAAGTCATCATACATAGCAGAAATGTAATGTAAAACATGTACTAATGAACTTAGCAAGTATATATTATGAAAATGTGGAAAGCATGAAATTAACAAGTAGGCACATGTGTTTCACCCCAAAACAGTTTGAAAACAGTAAAAGAGGGGTCTATGTACTCACCTTTGGGTGCGTTTTTATAAGTTAACGCAATCCCTCAATTTGTTTATTTGTCCTAAATTAGATAAGAATTATTTAATAACCAAAATTCACAAAAATACATGAGTTTCTCCGATACTTGTATTTTTCACATAACCTTGAGATTTTTCTCAAAAAGTTATTATTTTTTATTATCTTGGTGTATTTGTATATATGTACTCGAGCGTAATACTTATAACCTTGTCAACACTAACACATTATTATACACATATTGTAAAACACATAGCACATTGTAACACATAAAATAACCCATGAACAACCCATTCTAGTGTATGTCGAAAAATGCTTATTTTAGTGATTCGGTACCATTTTTGGGCGTCGGAAGTCACGTATGACTAACCAAACACCAAGTAAACTTAATATGAGTTAAAATACTTATTTTTATATCAAAAATATCAGTTTGGTTACTGATCTAAAACAGTTTTATAAAAGTCCTCCGAAAAGGCGATTTTTGACCGTTTTACCGCATAGTTTTGCATCAAACGTTACCCGAACCATCCAAAATCGAAACGACTTGAAATTTTGACACAACCCATGTTATTTACTGAACAAAATAATGGTTATACTCATGATAGTGCAGGTCTTAAATAAAGCACATAAATCATGCAAATTTCACATAATTTACCACTTTTTAAGCTATATGTACAACATGCAAAGCTATCAAACCTATGTCAAAGCTTCATGCCATTATATTACATCAAATAATATTATTTTTAGTGTTTATAACCAGATCTAAAACAGTTTTTTGTCATTTAATCATTTTTCATCATCTCTTGAGATTTAAATCATCATATTTTCACATGTACAAGTGCCTAAAGCACACTAACATTTCATCATCTTTTTATATGGGTTTAGATGCATAAAATATGATGTATATTCAGATGTATTTGCTGATGTAATTTAAATTTAATATATCATACATAAATCACCATATACTTGCATTTTTACCACCATTCTAGAACATGTAACAACATAAACAAGTACTTAACAAGAACCAAACTCAAACTCAAAGAAAAACTCATATACACACACATATACATTCGGTTATATACATATATATTCATCACCATTTTTGTTAGTTTCAAGACCCATTTCATTTTAGATTTCAAGTTTAGTGAAAATCTCAAGATCCAAGAGAAACTTCAAATCATCAAGAACAACCAAGAATCAAAGTATGATTTAAAAATAAATGTTATACCTTCAAGATTCAAGTAGGTTGTAGGATGAGATTTTGATGATAGGAAGCTTGTAATCACTTGACAACACCTTGGAATCACCTTAGATCTTCATACTAACTTGAAGGTTGCTTGAAATAGGACTTGAAGGTGATGAACAAAGCTTGAAGGTTTTGAAGAAGATGAAGATGGAGGAGAGAGAGAGATGGGATGGTTTAGAGGGAGGAGAGAGGAGGGAGAGAGATGTTGAGTGGTCTTGTTGTAAGTAAGAATGATCTTGTAAGAGATATATAGAGATATGGAAAGATTTGAAAGATACTTGAAGCTAGCATGCACTAACACTTGGCACTCTACACTCATGCAAGATATTAGCAAGATTTGGTGGGTTCCACACCCTTCTAGAACCGTAAATATCAAGGGGGGAGGGGCCAAAGTGTAAATTTTTATATAAACATGCCATATGTAGGCTAAAACGGGTGTTTAACTGGGTACCGGGTATTTTATCTAGCGTTTAAATCCCGATTTATGGCGTTCTAAATTATTTTTAATATTTTATAAAAATAATGTTGCCAAAAGATTACTGAAATAAATTTCAGTTGCCAGGACTGGCTGCGTTGTCCGTGTTTTGCAGTAGAAGCACTGTGTCGCGCAGAAACACGCGGTACGCGCTTAAACTTGAAAAATAACGTTTTTAGGCGTTTTAATTTATTTTTCAACATGGACCTGATTAAAAATAAATTTTAATCATAACAGAATATTTTCAGGCTTCAGATATTATCCGGGCGGTCACCAACGTTCGTTTCGCAGTTTTGTCGTAATTAGTTCTTTAGTCCAAATAAACATGTTTTTGCCATACCGAATCCTTTGAAACTTATTTCTAAGTTATGTAAAGGATATTTAGGGTATGTTAAGCCTATGTCACTGTTTCGGAGTGTTTGTTGCATCAAACTGGTTATATTTACGCATCAGATCGCGTATAACCTTCCAGAAAGCGATTTAAAGCTCGAAATCGAACAAGAATTGATATGTGCAAACGATACACATATTTTTACAAATCCCAAGTATGAAACACAATATTTCATTGATTTGGTATTTGTTTGACGGGCGTAGTGACACAGGTGTCACAGTCTCCCCTACTTTAGGAAATTTCGTCCCGAAATTTATTCGTAGGAGTCTGTCTGTGACGCTGTGTTAAATAATTGTCTTGTGCGGAATCTAGGGTTATATTCATTTGCATTGAATAACCCATTAAGGACTTCCATGTAAGGCACAACATTATCATTCCCTAATGGATGCTCCTTCAGATCTTGCAGGAAGTGGGAATGGGTTGTTATACCTATGATGCCCATCCCCTAATGGATACTTACTTGATCATTGCAAGAAGTAGGGATGAGAGATTGACTAAATTAATTCACAGTTATGAGAGTATCCTTTAAGATTCTAACTATTAAGATAGAAAGATCTCGCAAGGATTTAGCTCTTTGTTTAAGTGTCTTGTAAAGTATTCTTAGAAATTCAATATTCATTTCTCTCGATGGATATTCTTCAGAAACAAAAATGAACGGATGATTCATTTTCCTCAACGGGTTCTTCAGAATTAGAAATGAATAGGGTAACAACGGATACTCATTTCCTCAATGGATATTCTTTAGAACGAAAATGAATGGATAATTCATTTTCCTCAACGGGTATTCTTCAGAACTGGAAATGAAGGATAAACAACGGATATTCATTTCCTCAACGGATATTCTTCAGAACGAAAATGAATTGATAATTCATTTTCCTCAACGGGTATTCTTCAGAACTGGAAATGAAGGATTAAACAAACGGATATTCATTTCCTCAACGGATATTCTTCAGAAACGAAAATGAATGGATAATTCATTTTCCTCAACGGGTATTCTTCAGAACTGGAAATGAAGGATTAACAACGGATATTCATTTCCTCAATGGATATTCTTCAGAACGAAAATGAATGGATAATTCATTTTCCTCAACGTGTATTCTTCAGAACTGGAAATGAGGGATTAAACAAACGGATATTCATTTCCTCAACGGATATTCTTCAGAAACGAAAATGAATGGATAATTCATTTTCCTCAACGGGTATTCTTCAGAACTGGAAATGAAGGATTAACAACTGATATTCATTTCCTCAACGGATATTCTTCAGAAACGAAAATGAACGGACGGAGTCATTTTCAACGGTTGCTTCCTCAGGATTGAAAATGAATAGAGTTAACTCTAGATACATGACAGAACTTGCTGTGATTTCTGTGCACTAAATTCCATAATTATGTATGCATCCATAATTACGTAATTCCTTGCACAGTCCGCACAGTTTGTTCTATAATGTGAAGGGGATAGAACTTTGAACAAGGTCGAGATAACTTTGATTAGGTCAACACATAGTCACATAATTGTTTTCTTGGTTATTAGTTTGTTATTAACTTGATGTCGATTTGAACAAGGGTATTCAAGGTACACCAGGAGCCCAGTCGATGGACTTCAACGTCCTCAAGAATCTATCTAAAAAGATAGGATGATCTTCCAAAAATTCGATTTCGTTTACAAGGAAACGTAACATTCGAATTAAGGTGCACAACAATTAAGGACTTATGGAAATATTCTTAGGTACCCTATCAAGGATTTACAGTGGTACTTTGGGTATTCGTCCAGAGTTGTAACTTGCGCCTTGTACTTTGTTGCCTTGGAAGAAACGGGTACTTAGGATTTCCGTGGAAAACACAAGAGATCATAAAATAGAAGAAATTTGGGGGTAGTCTGTTTTTCAAGGAATACGATTCCTTGATTGTCGGTATCATAGGGGATATGTTGTTTATACATGCAACCACATAAATATATTGCAATGTAAATAAAAGATTTATTTATAAACAACGATAACAACTGTTTCATGGACCTTGACAACAAAAGAAAATAATACATAAGACGTGATTATTTCTAAACGGTGTTGTCTTCTAGTCGGTTAGATGCTCATCCCTGTGCTGGATTTGCATTAGCAAGCCTTGGGCAATTTCTTCGGAAATGACCCATCTCGCCACAGTTGTAGCAAGAACCTGGTGGAAAACGAGCTTGAGCAGGATTGTTGTTAACTTGATTGGGTGCAGCTGCAGTTGGGCAAACCCTTGCTGTATAACCTATTAGTCCACAAATTTGGCATGTGCGGCACTTCACAGCAGCATGATGATGTAGGTTACATTGGTTGCACAAGGGTGCAGTTCCGTTGTATGGCTTCCTAGCAGGAGGTTGAGCCGGTTGGGAACAGCTTGATCATTGTGAGCGACCACGGCGAAGTTCTGAGAAGCCTTTCGCTTCTTTGACTTCTTGGGGGATTCAGTCTGTTCATCCCTTGGTTTCGGTTCCTCGACTGGTTTCTTATCACCTTTTTGGAAAAGTTTACCTTTCCTGATCTGAGATTCAGTCAAGGTAGCAGATAGCTCAATGGCCTGTCTAACCGTAGTAGGGTTGCTACCAATAACAATATTTTGCACTGGGTCAGGGAGGCCATCAATGTACTTTTCGATTGCCTTATCCAAAGGCGTAATCATATTCGGGCATAACAGACTTAACTCCTCATAACGATCCATGTAAGCTCGATGCTTGCCGGTATCTTGCTTAAGATTGTCGAATTCCCTTTCCAAGGCCCTGATCTCGTGACAAGGACAGAATTCCTTCATCATCAGAGCTCGAAACTCTTCCCACGTCTGAGCCAGTGCCACATCGGCACCCCTATCTCTCATCACACCATTCCACCATGTCAAAGCTCGTTTCTCAAAGACACTAGATGCGAATTCTACCTTTCGCTCATTTGGGCATTGAACATGTCTGAAGGTGCTCTCTAGACTCTCGAACCATTGCAGAAGTGCAGTCGCTCCTTGAGACCCAGGAAACTTTGATGGCTTAGCCGAGTTGAACGTCTTGAAGTTGCAGGGGGCATTATTGTTGTTGAGAGCTTGGTTACATTGGGCAACGATGTTCGGGATTGCAGCAGTCATTTGCTGCGTAATGACAGCTGCCAGTTCTTCAATAGGTATCTGATTTTCGCGTCGTGGAGGCATTCTAAAGAAAAAGGGAAACAAGAGAGAAAACACATGAAATGGCATTGGGTAAGAATAGGATGTTACAATTACCGACCAAAATCATGGGTGATGGTCATTTGTTTAAACCATGAAGCAAACAAATGACACACAAAGGCTGAATCAAAGTAAATAGGTCCTCATAATGTATCGTGAAGACATGCTCGCCTATAAGTGGATACTCACCCCAAGAGTTCCCAGGTAAGAGTGACTGGTCCGATACTGCGGATTTGTACGAACACTCTAGCCTTAGACAGAAAACATAGGGACAGGCACCCACCCTTCCAGTTTGCACGTGTTCACACTATTTAGACCAAACTTCGACGAGATTTGAAAACTTTAAGGGCGTAAAGCCTAAAAACTAATCATCTAAGGATAGATGATAGATTTTCAAACAGAATTGAGATTTGTGTACTTGTTTTGGTAATCACCTAAGGATAGGTGATAGTATTGTTTTAAGATCTAAACACAAGGTAACTTGTGCTAGGGTCCTAGGAAGGTTATAGTCTAGGTCAAGATTTTACTAATAACCTAATTCCCTATAACCATGAGCTCTGATACCAACTTTTCTGTCACACCCCAACCACGTAAAAACAACAAAACGTGGCGGAATCGTCGGGGAGTGTTGTAACAGAATCATTGTTTCATAACACATGGAAAATTGAGATTTTGTTTTATTGATTAAGAGAGTTACAATGTCTTAACAGACAAGAAATATAACAAAATTAACTAGTCTTGCATCTTTTATTGTTGCTAAAGTCCAAGTCTGCCTAGGTGTATCTTGATAAATCCTACGCATCATATCCTGAAACACGTGTGAAAATAGGTACGTCAGCATAAAAATGCCTGTGAGATACATAGGTTTATTGATTTGGGATTCATGACATATAAGTTTGAAGAAAATGTTTAGCAAAAGTAGCCATGAACCTTATAAAATGTTTCGTTTTGTAAGTCAGATGAGAAGTGACGATAAAGTAGACGATATGTAAAAGAGTAATGTAGGGTTAAATGAATAGCAAAGTAAAATGAGTTTGTATAAAATAAGTTGTTTTGTAAATCAATGTCTTATGAAAAATATGTTATTTGTGTAAAATATATGAGTCCAAATTGAAATGATTTAAATAACACTACGACATGTAATATAATACAAGCACTTATATATAGGAAGTACCAGCGGCGTATCCACTATGCTTGTATCATACTACACTCGTCTCGTTACTTAAATCACTTACCAAAACAAACCATCAATGTAAAAATGTTTATGTAAAGTCAAATGTCAAATGTTTATGTAAAAACCATCAAAGTGAAATGTTGAAATAAATTGTAGAAATGTTTATGTATGGTTAAATACGGTTCACACGGTTCAACAGTTACAAACGGTTCATATAATCAAATGGTTACAACGGTTCACATAGTCGAATAGTTACAACGGTTCACATGGTCAAAGAGTTACAACGGTTCAAAATGTAATATAATGTGTTCATATGCTGGATGAGCATATGCAACAAAATGCATTGTAAAACAATGTGTCCATATGTGGAGTAAACATATGCAACTAGTGTAATGTAAAACAATATGATAGCATGTCAAGTCATCATACATAGCAGAAATGTAATGTAAAACATGTACTAATAGTGTACTAATGAACTTAGCAAGTATATATTATGAAAATGTGGAAAGCATGAAATTAACAAGTAGGCACATGTGTTTCACCCCTAAACAGTTTGAAAACAGTAAAAGAGGGGTCTATGTACTCACCTTTGGGTGCGTTTTTATAAGTTAACGCAATCCCTCAATTTGTTTATTTTTGCTAAATTAGATAAGAATGATTTAATAACCAAAATTCACAAAAATACATTAGTTTCTCCGATACTTGGAATTTTCACATAACCTCGAGATTTTTCTCAAAAAGTTATTATTTTTTATTATCTTGGTGTATTTGTATATATGTACTCGAGCGTAATACTTATAACCTTGTCAACACTAACACATTATTATACACATATTGTAAAACACATAGCACATTGTAACACATAAAATAACCCATGAACAACCCATTCTAGTGTATGTCGAAAAATGCTTATTTTAGTGATTCGGTACCATTTTTGGGCGTCGGAAGTCACGTATAACTAACCAAACACCAAGTAAACTTAATATGAGTTAAAATACTTATTTTTATATCAAAAATATCAGTTTGGTTACTGATCTAAAACAGTTTTATAAAAGTCCTCCGAAAAGGCGATTTTTGACCGTTTTACCGCATAGTTTTGCATCAAACGTTACCCAAACCATCCGTAATCGAAACGACTTGAAATTTTGACACAACCCATGTTATTTACTGAAAAAAATAATGGTTATACTCATGATAGTGCAGGTCTTAAATAAAGCACATAAATCATGCAAATTTCACATAATTTACCACTTTTTAAGCTATATGTACAACATGCAAAGCTATCAAACATATGTCAAAGCTTCATGCCATTATATTACATCAAATAATATTATTTTTAGTGTTTATAACCAGATCTAAAACAGTTTTTTGTCATTTAATCATTTTTCATCATCTCTTGAGCTTTAAATCATCATATTTTCACATGTACAAGTGCCTAAAGCACACTAACATTTCATCATCTTTTTATATGGGTTTAGATGCATAAAATATGATGTATATTCAGATGTATTTGCTGATGTAATTTAAATTTAACATATCATACATAAATCACCATATACTTGCATTTTTACCACCATTCTAGAACATGTAACAACATAAACAAGTACTTAACAAGAACCAAACTCAAACTCAAAGAAAAACTCATATACACACACATATACATATGGTTATATACATATATATTCATTACCATTTTTGTTAGTTTCAAGACCCATTTCATTTTAGATTTCAAGTTTAGTGAAAATCCCAAGATCCAAGAGAAACTTCAAATCATCAAGAACAACCAAGAATCAAAGTATGATTTAAAAATAAATGTTATACCTTCAAGATTCAAGTAGGTTGTAGGATGAGATTTTGATGATAGGAAGCTTGTAATCACTTGACAACACCTTGGAATCACCTTAGATCTTCATACTAACTTGAAGGTTGCTTGAAATAGGACTTGAAGGTGATGAACAAAGCTTGAAGGTTTTGAAGAAGATGAAGATGGAGGAGAGAGAGAGATGGGACGGTTTAGAGGGAGGAGAGAGGAGGGAGAGAGATGTTGAGTGGTCTTGTTGTAAGTAAGAATGATCTTGTAAGAGATATGTAGAGATATGGAAAGATTTGAAAGATACTTGAAGCTAGCATGCACTAACACTTGGCACTCTACACTCATGCAAGATATTAGCAAGATTTGGTGGGTTCCACACCCTTCTAGAACCGTAAATATCAAGGGGGAGGGGCCAAAGTGTAAATTTTTATATAAACATGCCATATGTAGGCTAAAACGGGTGTTTAACTGGGTACCGGGTATTTTATCTAGCGTTTAAATCCCGATTTATGACGTTCTAAATTATTTTTAATATTTTATAAAAATAATCTTGCCAAAATATTACTGAAATAAATTTCAGTTGCCAGGACTGGCTGCGTTGTCCGTGTTTTGCAGTAGAAGAACTGTGTCGCGCAGAAACACGCGGTACGCGCTTAAACTTGAAAAATAACGTTTTTAGGCGTTTTAATTTATTTTTCAACATGGACCTGATTAAAAATAAATTTTAATCATAACAGGATATTTTCAGGCTTCAGATATTATCCGGGCGGTCACCAACGTTCGTTTCGCAGTTTTGTCGTAATTAGTTCTTTAGTCCAAATAAACATGTTTTTGCCATACCGAATCCTTCGAAACTTATTTCTAAGTTATGTAAAGGATATTTAGGGTATGTTAAGCCAATGTCACTGTTCCGGAGTGTTTGTTGCATCAAACTGGTTATATTTATGCATCAGATCGCGTATAACCTTCCAGAAAGCGATTTAAAGCTCGAAATCGAACAAGAATTGATATGTGCAAACGATACACATATTTTTACAAATCCCAAGTATGAAACACAATATTTCATTGAATTGGTATTTGTTTGACGGGCGTAGTGACACAGGTGTCACATGTTTAACTCTTTTAAAAACTTAGCATGAGTGGGAACTAAACAATGACTTTTAAAAGAAGGTGACAAGAGATTAATTTCTTCAAAATTAGACTCTTCTTGAATTTTAACGTTGACGGACTCACCTTTTTCGTTGTTTAACTCATGTGTCGGTTCTTCACTTATTTGTTCTTCCATTTTTACACTTTCAACTATCTATTCCTTTTTTAATTCTTCTCTTGCGCGGGACTTCTCTTCCCTTGCAAGAGATTCTTTTATGTAGCGCTCGATAGTTTTAAGGTGTTCTAATATCCTATCGGTCACTTCGGTGATAGAGTAAGGATCGGGATTTTCAAAGCTCGAATCCGGTTGTCCGATCCTTTGTTCCTCATAATACCCATATGAAGTAGATGGTTCACACCATTGTTCTTCATTGTAAGAATATGATGGATAAGGGTCGTAATTTTGTTCTTCATAATACTCATATGAGGTGGGTTGTTCACGCCAAGGTTCCTCATAGTAAGCATATGAAGGTGGTGGCTCATATCTTGGTTCCTCAAAGTATGAGTAAGAAGGCTCATACCTTGGTTCATCAAAATATGAGTATGAGGGAGGAGGTTCATACCTTTGGTCTTCATAGGATGTGTATGAAGTTGATGGCTCGTACCTGGGCTCCTCATAGTAAGTGGATGGTTGATATAAGTTACTGATGTGGGTTAAAATACACATATTTGTCCCGTGTAAAGTGTATAATTATTATATAGTTTTAATTTGTTTTATTTAGTTTTTAGTATTATATTATATTATATTGTGTTTTGGCAGGTCCTGGTGCAAATGGAGCAAAAACGAGTAATAAATAAATAACCAGTCACTTGAGCAGAGTGGGGTGCCATGGACCAAAGTAAAATTGCAGCTATTTTCTTTGAGTGGGTCGAGACCACTATTAGGGTGCAACAAAAGAAAAAAAGAAAAGAAAATGGATATTATATTAATATTTTTCATACGTGTATACATGGTAGAAAAAAAGCAGTGGCTATTTATGATCATTATAACGGTGACATCGATGAAGGATAGATATATATTATTTTTTTCTAGAAATTTGTGAGGACTAATTGGACAAGAAGGAGATTATATAAATTAAATCATCTTGGATGCAAGGGGAGATCAGACGCACGTGACATTGGGCTGTTATTTGGTGGAGCACATGACCCAGCCAACTTGAGTTTCTTGTGACGCATGGACAAGCCCATTTGTTTTGTGTTGGGCGACAACAAGAAAAAGATCAACGAAAAAAGGAAGGCGGCCAATAAATACCATCATTAGGGGACGCACGAAGAGGAGATTTTTTTGGAGGCGGAAGAACAGTTGAAAACCATCAGGATCGAGAAGAAGAAAGGAAAAAAATAATTGGTTCGAGGCTTCAAGCCGCGATCAAGATTTACGTCCGGGTTTGCAATTTATTAGTGTTCAGTTTTAATAACTTTGTGTTTTTTTTTAAACTTGATACTATGTTTTGTTTATCGTTTGAGACTTGTTTCTTTTTAGCGACTATGATCCTTGGCTAGTTCTTTCATGCTACCGGGGTTTAGATGAACTTGATGATTGTAATGCGATTTTGACATGATTATGATTATTTGATGTGATTTACATAACTTTGCCTTGTGATTGATCTTGATATTGCATGTTGGTGTGTTTTGATTGATTATTGGTTGACGAATTCATCGGTTTAGGCAAATAGAAATATCCCCTAGACTTAGAGTTTAATTTGAATCGTTGATCTTAGGGTTTTCGGTTTGAATATTGAGTTGAGAAATTGACCAATTCGATTAATAATTGAAATCAATATACTAAAACTTGAATCCTCATCTTGTGACTCGAAAGACGATTAAGGTGAGCTAGGTTATTAGCTAATCATTGGTGGGTAGATTGGGTGACCGATAGCTTGGGCTCGTTTATTACATCGTGGTTAAGGTTTCATAGGATTTCAATCTTCAAGGTTTGGTTTGCTTTGCGTTTTGAGAGTTTTGGGGGTAGAGTTACTTTCATTGCTTGATTCTCGTAGGATTTGGTATCGATAGGTCGAGCCGGTTTGTTCTAGCACTTCACATTTCGTCTTTATCTTTCATTTGATACATCTCTAGCGGGGGGTTAATCGAGGGAGTAGGATATTTAACCATTGTCACTGTCAGAGTAGCATTGCATGATTTTAGGGATTCGATACCTAGGTAGTTCTTTCTCCTCATTGTCTGCTTCCCGTCACTTCACCAATCTTGCTTTCTCTATTATTTTATTTACTCGCTTTCGTAGAATTAGAAAAATCCCAAAAAACACAAATTAAAACCAATTAAGTAATTAGTTGCGTCAGAGTCTAGTTTGGCGTCGCTAGTGTCTCGTGGGTTCGATACTCGGAATTCATTAGGCTTTACTACGTACGATAGGTACACTTTCCTGTCAGTGGTCTAGCATTTAGAGAGTCTTAGTTTATAAATTTAAAACTAGGGTGTCTAGATTAGGTTAGTAGTTTTTACAGACCACATTTACCACATCAAGTTTTTGGCGCTGTTGCCGGGGACACTTAGGCGATTGCGTTATTAGCTTTGGCTGATCTTATTTGTTTAATTGGTCTTTTTGTATATTGAGTCATAGGTTAGTGTGTCTAGTCGTTTTTGTAAATATATTTTTATTAGTTAATTTTTTTTATATCTTTATCATGTGTTTGATCTGTGGAGGGCCCCATTACACTAAATATTGTCCAAATTCATCGGGGTATTCCACATATTACTCTTCTAACTCATATTCACAGCCACAGTCATATCAGAATTCCTATCCTTCACCATATCAGAATTTCTATACTTTACCATATCAATCATGCAACGAAAACGAGTGCCCACCTTATTTTCAGACATTGGTGGAATCATGTCAAGTCTTCGCTCAGTCGACAGCGGCACTAGAACAGATGTTGAGGGAAAGCAACAATCAACTCATGGATCCATTTTGTCGGGGTTGCGCTGGACCGCACAAGTATGAAGATTGTCCGGTCGCTTTTCAAGGGGCGATGCCTTCAGATTCAAAGGAGACGCCATTGGAGGATACTGAGAGTACAAATGAAAATGATAAGGTAGAGCAGGAAGAACGAGAAGAGAATACGGGTAAGTTCATAATTGATTTCTCGTGTAGTAATGAAGAGATAGATGCGCAACTGGCTGCATATAAGAGATGGAAGGGAGAAGACTTAGAAAAAGTTGAAGAAGAGCCACTTGACAAGATGGAGGATGAGAATGAAGAGCATATACCATCTTGGGAGGAGGAGTTTGGTGATGAGTTGGTAGGTTTGCCAACTCTTGAAGATAAAGACTTTGACCCGGTTAGTGATTTCGCCTATTTAGAGACATTACTTGTAGAGACGCCGACAATGGAGATCAAATATGCACCAAACGTAGAAGAAGAGATAGTGGCTTGAGGAGTTTGATAGCCGACCCATAGAGAAGTTAGAAGATGGACCGCCACCACGATCAAGAACACGGGAGAGGGCGAGAAAGAGCTTGGATCAACACCTGTCGAGGATTCAAGGATGGTCCCGAAGGAAGAAGAAGGAGAAACCATTGAAGTTTGCACAACACCATCCTTCTCATTACATGCCACGAATCAGGTTTGGTCCAGGTAAGTTTAAGTATTGGTGGCCTAACCCGTTTGGAAATGTCAAAAGGTTTATAAATTCCACCCTCAAAATTTTAATTAATAATAAGGAACGGGTGGAATTAAACGGGTTGGATAGAGGTTGGATAAAGGAGAAACCTCCTGATTAAATTCAAGTGTGGGGAGGTTTGTAGAGTTTGTATACAGAGTCATTTATTTTGTATCATGAGTCTAAGTTAATAGTTTTTGAGTTAGCTTTTATTTAGAGTCGGTACTGCTTTGGTTTTGCTTGTTTTTGTTAATGCAGGTTTGGATATGTACCACCCGTACTCAATCTCCATTCGGGTGATTTTGGAGCTGCTTATCAGATATCAGACATTTTCCGAGTGTACCAGTTAGAGTCAGAGCCGATCGCGACCAAAATGCTATACGATCGAGCTAGATTGGACGAGAGTTCTAAAGCTCATACGCCTTATTATAACCAGCTAAGTCCTTTCCAATTTGCCCTTAGTCTTTTTATTTCTTATTTATTTTTAGTCTTTTGAGTCGGTTTCCATCCTACATTGAGGGCAATGTAGAGTTTAAGTGTGGGGATGGGAAACTGTCGTTTAGGTCTTAGTTAGTGAGTCTTGAGTCATAAAAATTTAAAAAATAAAAAAATTAAAAATAAAAAAATAAAAAAAAATTAAAAAAATCAGAAAATGTCTTTTGGATAAAGAAGTTTGCAAAATTAATACGGAAAATGTTAGAAAAGATGGGTTTTTGTTCGGGTTCAAATAATAATAATAAGAGATTAAATAAATCGAGCTTGTGTCTAGTTAGGGATATGTGAATAGGCCCGGGTTTGGTTCTAGGTCCCTTTGAGTTAATATACCTTAATTGTCGGTCTACTAGTGGGTACTCATCTGGGAAATATGGGAAATTGAAACCGCCAATAAGAGTATAAGGGACACCGTTATAAGTTAAAACCGTTAGAATTTGTAATCATGAAAAAAATAGAAAAAAGTGAGCTAGAAACTGAATGAAAGTAGCGCAGGCCTATGTAATCTTGGTTGGGGATAGCGACTCTACAGCCGGAATGCCTCTGGGTTAGGGAAAGCAACGTCTACGCTCGTTAAAAAGAAAAAAAAAAGAATGAAAAGAAAGAAAAAAAAATAATGCTGAAAAAAAAAAGAAAAAAAAAATTGATTTTAAATTATCTTGGTTTTGATATAAGACGGTTGGGAATTGGTCCAGTGATCGTTCCTTTTGTTCTATAAGCTTGAGGCGGGATTAGGTGGACCGTAGCTTCTAGCGTGAGACCCTAGGTAGATTGACCGCACTTGAACTAAATTTGCATGACAAGGGGCTTAGAACTGAGTTTGGGTTTAAAGGGACAAGCATATTTGCAATCATGGCTAACACAAGTTTTGATCTTAACAAGTATAAATAAGTTTTTGACACGAGTATTTATCCATCTCTGATTCCATATGCATAGATTCTTTTTTAGGGACGAAAAAGGTTTAAGTGTGGGGATATTTGATGTGGGTTAAAATACACATATTTGTCTCGTGTAAAGTGTATAATTATTGTATAGTTTTTATTTATTTTATTTAGTTTTTAGTATTATATTATATTATATTGTGTTTTGGCAGGTCCTGGTGCAAATGGAGCAAAAACGAGTAATAAATAAATAACCAGTCACTTGAGCAGAGTGGGGTGCCATGGACCAAAGTAAAATCGCAGCTATTTTCTTTGAGTGGGTCGAGACCACTATTAGGGTGCAACAAAAGAAAAAAAGAAAAGAAAATGGATATTATATTAATATTTTTCATACGTGTATACATGGGGGAGAATTTTATATTGTTAGAAAAAAAAAAAGCAGTGGCTATTTATGATCATTATAACGGTGACATCGATGAAGGATTTTTTTTTTGAAAGGAGAACTTCATTCAAACACCACAAGCGGTCTTCACAGTGGCGGATCCAGGAATTTTTTCCAAGGGGTTCACTTTTTTAAATGTTTCAATACTATTTGTCCGAACATAAAAAAAATACGGGTCGGTTCGACGGTTCGGGTCGGATAAGGTTCATCACTTAATAAAAATACGATACAATAATGAAAAAACATCGTCATGATAAACTTAAAAACACATAATATAAATTAGATTGTCTTTACGAATAAAAAAACATACCTACAACAAGCATAGTGATGGCGCCTCCCGGGATTTCACTGACCCGGAGATCTTGATTTCGCAAGAGTTTTGTTGTTTTCCAATATCTTCTCAACATTTATGAGCTTCAAATCATTTATTGATTTAGTCACGTTTTCTCTGTATGTCAAAAGATTGAAAGATCATTAGTAAAAACTAAAAAAGTGAATTGAAACTCTACATATCTACACATCCCCTTCTAACTTTTTATAATTATTTTTATTTAGTGCATCAATTCATAATCTTCTTTACTTCAAATAACATTTTTCAAATCCAAAAAAATAACAAGAATCAAGATTAAGGCATCACAAATTTACCTAAATATCAAACAACAAGTTTCAAAAATTACAAAGTTACATCAAATTAAATGTTAAATAAAAAATATTATAGCATTAGAAAGCTTATTTACCCAAAAAGCTTATTCTTTTACTATACAATTTGTGATTCAGAAGCCTCGTGAGAGTCAAATAAGCTACTTCTTGCTCTTTAATCTAATTGTACCTTGGAATCTTTCTGTTTTTCTTTTAAATGGTGCATCAGTTTGTTTATTAGATTTAATCAAGATATAAAAATGGGTATGGTGGGATGAAATTCACAATAACGTATGCATAAAACAATATTTCTTACAATCACAAATTCACAATCACATAAACATATCATTGTTCTATAACAGATGCTACCAACTAGAAGATTTAAACAATTCCACTCTAATGTAAAATTTACAAAATATAGGGTTTAGTTACCAGGTATCAAAATCGGTAAAAAAACTGAGAGAGGCGGAGAAGACGGTGGCTCTGTAGTCCGGCGAGGGCTGTGGCGTGGCTGGAAGGAGAGTGGAGACAAGGGCACAAGGCTGTAGGTGAAGACGGTGGCTCTGTGGTGTTGGAGCGTGTTTTGACTTTTGAGTTTCTGTTGTTGTAAAGAAAGGAGGAAGACTGAAGACCTAACAACCCTAGATGTAATTTGTTTTTAAATAAAAAAAAAGAAAAAAACGCAAAAAATAGAGGAAAACGGGTTTAAAAGGTTTCGAACTTGAGCCCTCTCATCAAAAAGCGCACAGAATTACCACTACACCATTCAAAGATTTGTTTATAAGGTTCCTCTACAAAATATTAAGGGGTTCCTTCAGAATTTTGTATATAGCTTAACACTATAAATTACAAACCAAACGGGTTCCCGGGAACCCCCCGAAGAAGCGTAGATCCGCCCCTGGGTCCTCAAAGCGAGGACCCCCGGGCCAACAAACGACATTACATCAAGTGCAAAGGATAATTACACCAATCATGCCACCCTATGTTTTTCCATCTAGATCTATTACGACACCAAAAATACGACGTAGACTTGACGATCTGAACTAACTCAAGGAGTCTTCGAATCTTGTTTGTGAAAATCCGGGCATTACGCTCATTCCATATGACCCACAAGGTAGTATAAACAATACCCCTTAAGATATGACGGTTATCCTTCGAGTAGGAAGTGTTCTCCGCCAAAAGAATGAGATCTTGCACGTCAAAAGCGAAAGAGGGAGGGAGCTGGCACCATTTTTCCACCCTATTCCAAACCTCAATTGTGTACATACAACCTGTATAGAGATGGGTGATCGTTTCCTGCATAGAAAGACAAAAACCACAAAGAGATTGCTGCAAAGGGACCCCTCTTTTAGTGAGTTCAGCCGTAGTAGGTAATCGGTTACGAGCTGCCCTCCACACCATAATCTTACATTTAAGCGGCACCCAACATTTCCAATTAATCTTCGTGCTGCTGTCGACTGGAATATGATCCGAGATGAGTTTTTTAGCCGAGGACACCGTGAACAAACCATCTGTGCTAGCCTTCCAGTTCCAAACATCACAACCCCCTTGCCAATTAAAATCATGAATGTCCCCAAGAAGAAGAAACAATTCTGTTAACTCCAAATAAGTCGAAGGTTCCCTTTTCCAGTTCTAATTCAAAGTCTTAACATTATTGAAGCATTGAATCCTCCCAGAAACCTTGACCCATTTGTCTCTTTCTAGCTTAAATAAATGGGGATATCTAAACCGAAGGGGTTCATCACCAAGCCAAATATCTCCCCAAAAATTAAAGGTGGAGCCGTCTCCTAAGGAACCAACAAAATAAGAGTTTAAATACGCACCATTGGGAAGTTTTGTTCTCCCACTTTGACAATTTGTTTCCAACAACCACTTGCCGAGGCGCTACACGGTAGCATCGCCCAAGGTCTACTCGTACCATGGCAACTCACAATAATATTTTTCCACAAGCAATTACCTTCTTTTTTGAATCTCCACGACCATTTTAGAAGAAGCGCTTCATTCATAACTTGTAATTTTGTCAACCCCTAGCCGCCTTTCTTCTTCGGATTAGAAATAATATCCCAAGCCACCCAAGGAATTTTTTTCTCTTCAATAGAACCCGCCCACAAGAACCGCCTCATGGTAGCTTCTATGATGTCTAACACCGACTTTGGAGCTCTGTAGAGCGAGAGATAATAAATCGGTAAACTATAAAGAACCGACTTAATAAGGATTAAACGACCACCAATAGAGAGATTTCTCGCTTTCCACGATGCAAGGTGATTTTTTATAACATCCACCACCGGACTCCAGTTACTGACACGAGTCATCTTAGCAGCAACTTGAATACCAAGATAGACAAACGACGTTCCTCCCCTTTTACACCCCAAAACTTCCATCATGTTATTGATTTCATAGTCATCAACTCCAATCCCGAATAAATTCGACTTATGGATGTTAATTCGGAGACCCGAACAAAGATAGAAAATCCGCAACACTCTGGCTATACTCTGAATGTTCTCCCGCGACCACTCTCCCAAAATAAGGGCGTCGTCCGCGTAAAAAAGATGAGAAATAATAATATTAGTCTTCGACATACTAATACCTTTGAAAACCCCAATCTCTTTAGCTTTCTCCAACAACCACGAAAGCGCTTCCATAACCATGAGGAAAAGAAAAGGTGATATAGGATCACCTTGCCGGAGGCCTTTTTCACACTTAAAATCAAAGGTTGGTGAACCGTTAACAAGCACAGCGGCTCTAGACGACTCGAGAAGCCCTTTAATCCAAACACACCACAACGAAGGAAAACCCATTTGAGACATAATAGATAACAAGAAGTTCCAGTTGACATTATCGTAGGCCTTCTCGAAATCTATTTTTAACATAAAAGCTTTCCTTCTTCTTCGTTTCAACCACTCCAACACCTCATTAACCACAAGCGGACCTTCAAGAATGAACCGGTCTGAAAGAAACGCCGATTGTGAATCGGAAATAACGAGACCCAGAACCTTTTTGAGACGATTAGCAAGTATTTTTACACGACTTTACTAATCATCCCAATAAGAGTAATAGGACGATAATCCTTGAGACCCAAAGGAGTTTTAACTTTGGGTATCAGAGTGATAAAAGACGACCCGCATCCTTCATTAATAACACCCGAACTGTGGAATTCATTCATAATATTATAAAAATCCTCCTCAAGCAAGTTCCAAAACCTCTTGACAAACCGAAAATTAAAACCGTCGGGCCCTGGAGCTTTATTCGAACCACACCCAAACACCGCTTCTTTGATCTCTTGTTTAGAAAAAGGCGTAATCAAGAACTCGCTATCATTAACATCAATCATTTTTAAACCTTCGCATTCCAACAAAGGTCGGGACTGATTCGACTCTTTAAAGTGGTTCCTAAAGAATTTCATAATCTCTCTTTTAACCAAAGTAGGCTTTTCAATCCACATACCATCGATCGCAATGCCAGGA
The DNA here is from genome assembly GCA_030545235.1 of Helianthus tuberosus. Classification (NCBI taxonomy): domain Eukaryota; kingdom Viridiplantae; phylum Streptophyta; class Magnoliopsida; order Asterales; family Asteraceae; genus Helianthus; species Helianthus tuberosus. The sequence continues at coordinate 95,766,728 of CM060373.1, forward strand.
ATAAAATTTCTCGCTTTCCTACCGTTGACCACATTATGAAAAAACGAAGAATTTTCATCGCCAAGCGAAGCCCATTTGACCCGGGATTTTTGTCTAATATCCCACGCCTTATGTAGCTCAATTTCTTCTAATGCTTTCTTGCACTCAAGCCACACCCAAAGATCTGACTCCTCCATATCAGTAGCCTCCATTTGAACCTCCAAATCATCCTTTTCTTTGCGGATTCTAGAAACCTCTTCCACTTCTTTAACACTATAAACTTTGAACCAATCCCTTAAACAACCTCGAAGCCGTTTCAATTTATTCAGAAGATTAGTATCCGGGGAGCCGATATTAACCCAGCCCTGAAGGACCGAATGGATGATCTCCACACACCCGGGGCGGTCTAACCAAGAGTCGAACAATCTAAACGGTTTTGGTCCAAAGTTAGTATCAACCAACGATAAAACCAAAGGGGAGTGATCCGAGAGTTCTCTATTAAGAGCTCTAACACAAGCATTCAGCCATTTGTTGAAATCATTATCACAAACCAAAACTCTATCGATTCTACTCCACTTGCAAACCCCCCTTCTATTAACCATATACGTGTATCTCATCCCTTTCAAGTTATACTCTCTCAAACCGGCTTCATCAATGAAATCATTAAAATCCCGAGCACCCCCAGGTCAAATGAAGAATTTTTTCTTTCAACCCTATCCCGGACAGAATTGAAATCACCGAAAATAATCCACCAACCGTGACCCGACTGAATAGTATGAATTATTCTACTCCAAAGATTACGTTTCTCAACATTTGTTTGTGGAGCATAAACATTGATAATATTTAACCGAATAGAACCATCCAAAATCAAACCCGACACATGAAGAAAATTGTTGTCTTTTAACATCGAATCCTTAGAGAAAACCTTCGGATCCCAAATGTTAACCAAACCACCCGAATTACCTATAGCGTCAACACACTCACATTCGAAACCCAAACCTCCCCAATAGTTCAAAATCACACTATCTTGTATGTCACTAGCCATAGTTTTCTGTAACCCCATAAAAGAAATCCCAAACTCGTTTTTAAGTCTCTTAATCCAACCCGATTTACCACAAACCCCTATGCCACGAATGTTAATAGATAGGCAATTCATGGCTTACCCCTTTGTAACCCTTCATAATTAATCGATTCTTGAATCAAAGCGTTGCAATTAGTTAAATCGGTGCCCAACTTCTCACCCAAAGCAATTGTAGCAAGAACCTCCTCAGCTTGTGTATCATTGACTTCAGTAACCGACAGAGAATCGTCTTCTAATTCTATATTATCGCCCCCTTCAATAAGTCCAGGTTGTCTGTTAAGGTCCAACGAGTCTGATCCATTGGCAAGCGAGACATTCACCTGGGCCTCACTATTAACTTTCTTATTATTATTATTTAGGCCCAACAACTCATCCAAACCAAACAAATCATCATTCTTGGGCTTCTTGACATTTTTCAGGCTTTCTTGACTGCTCACATAACCGAAACTGGGCCGGCCCACTTCATTCTTTTTGAATGTTTTCCTTTTATTCACATTCGAAACTGATTGTAACTCCTCACCTTCTGGACTCTCCTCAAAAGGAAAGTCAACTGCTGGCATAAAGGTAACATCAATATTTTCCAAATTGTCAGCCCCCTCATCAATATGCAATGATTGTGTCTCATTAATTCCCACATTAATACCATTATCCGTTTCCAAATTAAACTGGTCTTCATCCTCGTTGACTTCTCCGACCACCTTGCCTTGGACATCCGGTACACCTTCCAATGACCGGTCAGCCAAAGACTCATCAGAATCTGACTCCGAAGCTTCGTTATCCTTCTGAGTAGACTCCTCTACAAAATATGGGGTCCACTCGCCGAATTCCTCTGCTACCCAAACTAGGAATTTACGACCATTCCAGTTGATGACCACCTCTCCTTCGATACGTTTACCATCCCCTAATAAAACACCAATGTACTCGTAAGAAAGATCCTGATCTGATTCTTCTTTTCTTGCGTTGTGAACCACCTTCCCAAATAACTCTCCAACAGCATCATCGACTTCATTAGTGAACAAGTGTAACGGAACTCCCTTAACCTTCAACCATGCCAATCTCTCAAAGCCTAACGGCTGACCAGACCACATAGTAACAGAGGAAAACTTATCCATAGCCAGCTTAGATGCCTCATGAACTGCCTCTGCCGATTCCGAATCTTCAAAAGAAAAGAGCACATCCAAGCCTCCCAAGTAATGAACTTTACCAAGACCCGGACATAATTCACGTAGAATAACTTTAATGTTCTTTAGCCATTGCAAATTAACCATCTTTGCTACCAACGCTCTTCCATGCAACGATGAAAAAGCATTGACCCGATTATCAACATCCAGTTTCTTCCCCACCAGAGAGTCTTTAAACGACCTCTCTTCAACAACAAACGAATTAATCCTTGGGTCCATACGAAAACCCTCCGCCCGGCCATTGTTAACAACATAAGACTTCTTATTACGCATTGCTTCTTGTCGAGTGTTGATCTCCCCGCCTTCAAGAACAAACCTAGCGATGCTGAACCATAACTTGTACTCTCCCATTTGAATATTACGTAAACTCTTGAGCAAATCTCCTTTGTCTTTCACGTCGAGCATGGAAATGAAACCAAACCTGTTTCCTCCTTTGTCCCTCTTTCTAGCGATATACAAATCAAAAATCTGGCCAAACGGACGAACCTGTTCAGCCAGATCAGTCCCGCTACAACCCTCTGGTAGATTAGTAACAAACAATTTCGTTATCCGGCCTTGTATGGTCTCCGGGATAGGGATCCGGTGACGTCTCTCCATTTCTTTGATATGTGTACATCGATGAAGGATAGATATATATTATTTTCTCTAGAAAATTGTGAGGACTAATTGGACAAAAAGGAGATTATATAAATTAAATCATCTTGGATGCAAGGGGAGATCAGATGCACGTGACATTGGGCTGTTATTTGGTGGAGCACATGACCCAGCCAACTTGAGTTTCTTGTGACGCATGGACCAAGCCCATTTGTTGGTGCATGTTTGTGACAACAACTTAGATTTGGTCTTTGGATATCTTGTAATTAGTTAAACGATAAACAGTTAGCGGGTTTAGCTTTGTAATAGTTAGTTATAATGTTTGGGCTAACCAAACCCATACTTATGGGGATGGGGGCGAATTGGGCTTGTCCAAATTCGCAGTCCATGATGTTTAACCAAGCCCAAGTAGCAACCTTGTGTTATATAAACAAGGTTAGGCTTTAGGGTTTAGGTTAATTAGCCAAAACAGTTTTGTGAGTATTTTCGTGAGAGCATAATCAGCTTGGACGAAATTAGTGTGGTTAGGGATCTTGATTGATTGTAATCACTTTGATAGATAATCAATAAAGATCCGGTTTGAAAGTGAATTGCTGTTTCTGTTTTCTACTCGTTTCTGTAATAAATCTGATCTAGAGGATTCCGCACTCTAGGTTAGATAAACAATTCTGTGAAAGATCCATACGAATAGGGGACCTACACCATTTGTTTTGTGTTGGGCGACAACAAGAAAAAGATCAACGAAAAAAGGAAGGCGGCCAATAAATACCATCATTAGGGGACGCACGAAGAGGAGATTTTTTTGGAGGCGGCAGAACAGTTGAAAACCATCAGGATCGAGAAGAAGAAAGGAAAAAAAGAATTGGTTCGAGGCTTCAAGCCGCGATCAAGATTTACGTCCAGGTTTGCAATTTATTAGTGTTCAGTTTTAATAACTTTGTGTTTTTTTTAAACTTGATACTATGTTTTGTTTATCGTTTGAGACTTGTTTCTTTTTAGCGACTATGATCCTTGGCTAGTTCTTTCATGCTACCTGGGTTTAGATGAACTTGATGATTGTAATGCGATTTTGACATGATTATGATTATTTGATGTGATTTACATAACTTTGCCTTGTGATTGATCTTGATATTGCATGTTGGTGTGTTTTGATTGATTATTTGTTGACGAATTCAACGGTTTAGGCACATAGAAATATCCCCTAGACTTAGAGTTTAATTTGAATCGTTGATCTTAGGGTTTTCGGTTTGAATATTGAGTTGAGAAATTGACCAACTCGATTAATAATTGAAATCAATATACTAAAACTTGCATCCTTATCTTGTGACTCGAAAGACGATTAAGGTGAGCTAGGTTATTAGCTAATCATTGGTGGGTAGATTGGGTGACCGATAGCTCGGGCTCGTTTATTACATCGTGGTTAAGGTTTCCTAGGATTTCAATCTTCAAGGTTTGGTTTGGTTTGCTTTGCGTTTTGAGAGTTTTGGGGGTAGAGTTACTTTCATTGCTTGATTCTCATAGGATTTGGTATCGATAGGTCGAGCCGGTTTGTTCTAGCACTTCACATTTCGTCTTTATCTTTCGTTTGATACATCTCTAGCGTGGGGTTAATCGAGGGAGTAGGATATTTAACCATTGTCACTGTCAGAGTAGCATTGCATGATTTTAGGGATTCGATACCTAGGTAGTTCTTTCTCCTCATTGTCTGCTTCCCGTCACTTCACCAATCTTGCTTTCTCTATTATTTTATTTACTCGCTTTCGTAGAATTAGAAAAATCCCAAAAACACAAATTAAAACCAATTAAGTAATTAGTTGAGTCAGAGTCTAGTTTAGCGTCGCTAGTGTCTCGTGGGTTCGATACTCGGACTTCATTAGGCTTTACTACGTACGATAGGTACACTTGCCTGTCAGTGGTCTAGCATTTAGAGAGTCTTAGTTTATAAATTTAAAACTAGGGTGTCTAGATTAGGTTAGTAGTTTTTACAGACCACATTTACCACATCAGTTACAATATTGAACCGAGTGCGGGTCACCACAATTAGTACAATAGTTATTCCAATAATCATCCTCCTCATAGGTGTAGTTGTAACCTCCTGAGTATTGATCCATAAGAATCACTCAGCAGACCACAACCAAGTCTCGAGATCAGAAAACAAAAATAAAAACGGAAACAGAGGCTGGACACGGCCCCGTGTTCAGTGGACACGGCCCCGTGTACAGAATTTGTATATGGGCGTTTTAATTAAAGTTACTGATTTCGTTGAGCACGGGGCATGTTCAGTGGACACGGCCACGTGTTCAAGCTCTGTATCTGGGTGTTTTATGAAAAATATGCAGCACGGCCCCGTGTTCAGTGAGCACGGCCCGTGTTCAACTTACTGTAAATGCAAAACTAAACTAAAATGCAGAAAAATGTGCGCGCGTTTTGAAAAACTTATTAGGCCGTCGATTTTAAGCTTTCTTAAAATCCTTGTGTCCCCGGCAGCGGCACCAAAAACTTGATGCAGGTTGGTGTGTATATGGATTTAAGTATATTTTAAGCCCTTTTTACACGTTAGTCAAGTTTTAAATTTATAAACACGATATTTTACTAACACCAAACACACATATGGGCAAGTGCACCCATCGTGAGCGTAGTATAGTGTTGGCAAGATACCGAGGTCGTCCAAGGACACAAGAGCTTTTAGTACCGGTTTATCCTCAACGTCTAATCAAATCAAAAGTTAGAAAAAGGTTTTAAACAAGTAAAATAAAAACTAACTAAATGCTGAAAAATAAAATAAAAGTAAAAACAGATAGACAAGATGAATCACTTGGCTCCGACTCGTGTTTAGTGTAACCTTTGATTATTTCCGCACTTTTGCACTTTTTAAGAGATTATCTTAGTTATTGTAGTAGGCCCCTCTTTTGAAGGTGACATTACCCTCAACCCAGTAGTTTGAGTCAGCAAGGATACAATCCTAAAGGGTCGGATTATTGAAAGATAATTAATTAAGTTATTAATGCATATTATGGTAGGCCCCTCTTTTGAAGGTGACGTTACCCTCGGCTAAGTAGTCTGAGTCAGCAGGGATACAGTCCTAAGTAGCCGGGTTAAAGTATTAATAGTAGCTTACATATGAGGGGATCAAAGAGTTTGGACCCCCGCCATCCAATACCGGTGGGTATTGAAGGAGGTCCTACTAAATTTGACCCAGGTCCTTGCAGGATCTATACACTGAACAAGGCAAGACTCTTACCAAACCGTTCCCTTAACCCCCGACCAGGTAGCCAACATATCTCCATATAGACCGTGGAGATATGAATGGTGAAAATCTTTTATTTTATATAGACAGTAAAATAATGCCAAGACACCACGGACAAACGATAAGGAAGAATCGCCTTCAACATAAGAAACTAGTTATTAAAGTCATTAATACATAACCAAGTAAAAAGTGCGAAAAGATTAAAAATAAAAAGTATTACACTAGACACTTGTCTTCACCAAGTGATGTAAGAGACTTAGGCAAACATGGCCTTTGATTGTCAAGAACTCTTATGATCAATCTTGGATCCTGAGACGACTCACACACTCTATGATGGACAATGGATGATAGTGGTGGATGATGGTGTTGTGATGGTGGTGGGTGGTGGGTGAAGTGTGAGAGAGGTGGTGTGCCAAGGGATGGTCTGCAAATGAGCCAAGCACCCCTATTTATAGGCTGAACAGTAGCTCGGGCACGGCCCCGTGTCCATCCTCTTCTCTTCCTTCATTAATTGCAATTTGTCTGCATTAGTTGACCACGCCCCCGTGTGCAGAAGCATATCTGTACTATCAAGATTTCCTCAGATTCTGCGAATCTTAGAGTTGACCACGGCCCCGTGTCCGCTGGGCACGCCCCCGTGGTGGGTGATAGAAGCTTCTATAGCTTTGTCTTTTATGCTGGCACTTGGGCACGCCCCCGTGTTCACTGAGCACGGGGTGTGTTCAGTCTTCTGTCTTCTTGATTTTGCTTGGGAAGATGCTGTCGGGGGGTCGGGCATGCCACGTTTGTTCCTTTTCTTGTATTTATGTTAGATTTAGCTGCCTTTTTGCTTCTTTTGTTAATTTGAGCTCATTTAATCCTGAAAATACAAAAGGAAGACAAAAACACACTTTTTCCAACATTAGTACTAAAAAAGGGTTAGTTTTATGCCACAATTGATGTAATTTATATGTTGCATTTTGTACACATCAGCAGTCAACCCGCAGTCATTGGTATCGATAGGTTCATGTCGATAACTAACATGCTTCGTTTTCCTCTGTGTACGTGCTGGTTATGCGTAAACTATTTCGAACTCTATATGCTATTATCAAACTTGTATGCTCACCTTTACACTATGTGTATTGACTTTATTTTAACGTATGTGACAGGTGCCTAGGATGCTTATCTGCTAGGAAATCGAGTCTAGAATAAGGTCTTAGAGGCCAACAAATAGTTGTCTGTACAAATGAAATCTGAGTTGTCGGAACAGAACTATTTGCCTAGATTTTGTCTGTAATAATTGTATTATCTTTTAAGACATGGTATGGGACATGTTACTGTAAATTAATCGGTAATGATAATTGTTATGGAAACTTCTGGACAATCTGTTTCGCTCAGTGCCATGCCCCGATGTTTCCGCCATCAGTTGGGGTGTGACAGCAAGGAGCAACTGCGCTCCTGTAGTGGTTCGAGAGTATCGAGAGCACATTCAGACATGTGCAATGTCTGAATGAGCGAAAGGTTGAATTTGCATCAAGTGTGTTCGAGAAACGTGCTCTTACGTGGTGGAATGGAGTGATGCGTGATAGGGGTGCCGAAGTGGCATTGGCACAGACATGGGAAGAGCTTCGAGCTCTCATGATGAAAGAGTTTTGTCCCCGTCACGAAATTCGGGCTTTGGAACGAGAGTTTGACGATCTAAAGCAAGATGGGGGAGAACACCGTGCGTATACGGATCGTTTTGAGGAGCTCAGTCTTCTGTGTCCTACTATGGTTACCCCGTTGGAGAAAGCGATAGAAAGGTATATCGATGGTTTACCCGATTCCACAAAGTATATTGTGACTGGCATTAATCCTACTACTGTCACACCCCGACCACGTGTAACATACAAAACGTGGCGGAAACGTCGGGGAGTGTTGTAACAGAATTAATGTTTCATAACCATGGATACCAAAAAGTGTTTTGTTTTATTAAACATTGAATAATTACATCGTCTGGAAATCTAAATACACAATTTAAACATAGTCTATCATTGTTATTGAGTCACTAAGGCCTTGTCCAGTTCTATGTGAGCATGCATCCTATCAATCGATATCTTTCAACAATACCTGAAACACATGTGAAAACGAGGTCAGCAAAGAAATGCTGGCGAGTACATAGGTTTTGTGAAAATAAGATTCATGACTTCTGTTTAAGAAAATGTTTAGTCATGAACCTTGTAATTTGCTTTGTCTTTGTAAATCATTTGAAAAATAATAAGTTCAGATGATATGTATAAATAAGAGAATAATGCATGATTAAATGAATAACCATGTAAAATGAGTTTGTATAAGTTAAGTTGTTTGTACAACAATGTATTGTGAAAAGTATGTTATTTGTATAAAATGTTATATGTTTAAATTGAAATGATTTAAACAACGCTACGATATGTAATACTATATAAGCACTTATATATAGGAAGTACCAGCGGCGTATCCACCATGCTTATATCGTATTACACACGCCTCGTTACTTAAATCACTTACTCAAACCAAACCAACCATGTAAGATGTCTATGTGTAAACCAACTGCCAAATGTATTGGAATAATATGTCAAAATGTTCATGTCAAGATGTAAATCATGTTATGTATAACCAATGTCAAAAGTGTTTGTGTCAAATGTAAACCATGTAATGTGTAACCAAAATGATATGTATGGCTAGTGAAATGCATCAACTAAACCATAGGTGAAACGCACAAAACAAAGTATTGAAGTAAAACTTGGTTTAAATCAATACTATGTTTCGTGGAAATGCATGATCAAATGTAAATCATGTCCAAATGTTTACCCAATCGTTAAAACATTTTGTGAAATCGTTCAAATCGTTCTTGTTGTTTTAATCGTTCAAATCGTTCTTGTTGTTTTAATCGTTCAAATCGTTCTTGTTTTAATTGTGAAACTACTTTATGGTCGATTTTCTAATAACATTCAAACCTTCTTGACTCGTTCATCGTTCCAACTCGTTCTCGTTCTAAACAAACCCTTACCAAAGGGTAAATTAATAATTACAGATTCAGTCGTTACCCAAAATACCCACACATAACCATGGGTATAGAGAATAACGGGATTTGTCAGATCCTATGGTACCATAACCTAATACTGGTCGGCTTGATCATTGCTAATGAATGTCATTGGTTATGTAACTACAACCAACAAGTTTGTTCACTTTATTGAAATCGTTCTTGAAACCATTGTAATTGTTTTTGAAACCATTGTAAACGTTCTTGAAATCATTGTTAAGACATTTAGCACATATGAGTCACCCCAAAACAGTTGAAAACAGTAAAAGAGGGGAATAATGTACTCGCCTGAGAATGCTTAGAGGTCTTGAACAACAACCAAACAAAGCTAGAGGGAGCACGGAATCAGTCGGCAACCTAAAACTATATAAATAAACCGGACTTAAATCGGGAGATCGGATAGGATGAGGCTTGGTAAACCAAATGAGTATTGGAACTCATATGATATGGTTTAACAAGGCCTACATACTACATTGAGACTAACCTAAGTGCTTTCGACCCATCGCGACCCATTAAGGTAACATACGCTACTTTAACGCGTCGTGCGCGCAAAGCGCGTTCGAGACGTTTAACTAGTCCTATGACAAGTATTATATGCCTAAACGTGTTTAATCATGTTGTATAATCAGTTATGTACAAAAGTTTAGGTTACATAAGCTTAATTACCAATTATACATGAAAAGGGTATTTTGGTAAGTTACCTAAGGCACATAAACTACCTATCATACAACTACTTAAACGATGTGACCATAAGGTATAACCTTGGAAGGTTATTCCCTATATACTATGGTCACCTAATGTGCTTGGTCGAATACTAATGATCGACCAAATGGGTCGGGTTCAAAGGTATAAGCGATTTATCAGAACGCTTACCCTTACGACCCTAGACAACGTGGTAATCAGTAGGCATAGTCCCAAGGGACTATAACCATCGTGATTACAATCACGTTGCGAAGTTCAAACGAACTTCGCATTGACCATAACTGGTCAACGCTGAAAGTCAAACAAAGTTTGACTTTCAGACTCGAAAAGCAATAAAAGAACGAAAGAATACTTACGAAGGGTCCCCGAATGCTAATCTAGATCAAAATAACTCAGGTATGAAACAATGGTTCCAACTTAGAGTCTTTAAGATCAGATTCTTGTGAGTTTGAAGCAAATGGGGGGTGGGGTATTTATAGTTTTCGGATAACCGTTAAGATCGTTTCTTGGAAAATGTGATTGAATCTAGTGCGTACACTTGTTGGAAAGTTATGGTGGCTAAAAATGACCCTAAATGAGCTGAATGGGCAGTTGTGAGTGTGTGGTTGTGGATTAAACAGCTGGAATCAGCTGACTAATCGATCTTATCTATTCTGGAGGGCTGACGCGGCCCGCTTCAGGATCAGACAAACCTCAGGCGGGCCGCCTGGGGCTTCTGATCAGAACATAAGTTTCAAAAGTGACAGTTTTGGTCCCTGTTGTGTTTTAAGCCCATTTCCGGCACTTCTAAGGCCCGTCAAGCCAACTTTAAGGCCCTAAAATGATGCCTAAACATTGTGGACATGAAACATGCTAAAAAATATGTCGGATGTTGGTTCGTTTGGCCGTACGAACGCGATGTTCGCTTAATTACGACGGAATGCGCACAAGCGCGAAAAACGATCCAAAATGCGTGACGAATGGATTTTTCTTATGCCAAACACTAAAATAAAATATTTTAGTGCTTACATAAATTTTTGGATGTCCAGATGTATTCAGAACGTAAGTTATGCGCGAAAATGCAAACTTGTGCACTTTTTGACACTTTTAGTCCCTGAATGACCCAAAAGTTTGTTTTAGCATACCGAACCCCTCAAAGCCTATTTCTAAGCTATGTGAAGGATATTTATGGTATGTTTAATTTATGGTCATGTTCCGGAATGTTTGTTACAGTTCAAATTGGCATACTTTCGCAGTTTGTCAACTTTAGTCCCTGTAAGCGATTTTAACTTGGTTTTGCCATACCAAAGCCTTCGAAACTTATTTCTAAGTTCTGTAAAGGTTATTTAAGGTATGTTAAGCCTATTTCACTATTCCGTAGTGTTCGTTGCATTAAACTGGTTATATTTACGCATCAGATCGCGTATAACCTTCTAGAAAGTGATTTAAAGCTTGAAATCGAACAAAATTTGATATGTGCAAATGATACACATATTTTTACAAATCCCAAGTATGAAAAACAAAATTTCATTGGTTTGGCATTTGTTTGATGGTCGCAGTGACACAGGTGTCACAGTCTCCCCTACTTTAGGAAATTTCGTCCCGAAATTTAATTAGAGGAAACCTGTGAGAGCTTGAAAGCATGAAGTTGAAAAGATCGAACAACATTGGTTAGGGTTCTGAACTTCTAGTAACCTTAATAACATTATGCTTGCAATGTAAGAGGGACACTTATATACAAGTATATGAAGCGCCATTGGTGCGTCCACCATACCTTCATTACATCGTTCTCATTTTGTTATTGTTGTCGCTATCGGTTCTTACACATAATAAATCTTACTGGGTTTCTGTGCACTAAATTTCATAATTATGTACGCGTCCATAATTAGACAATTCCTTGCACAGTTTACACAGTCTATTTTATAACGTGTAGGGTAAAACCAAATGAACAATCCTGTGATGCGTGTGACTAGACCGCCATAGAGTCCTTTTAATTAAATCAATAAATGATCTAAATAGACTATCAAGGAGTCTGTTCAGCTACATCACTAGATGTCGTTCTTTAACCAAATTGTGAATCAATCTTTTTTTTTACTAGACCACTAAAAGGTCTCTCTTCGAGTCATGAAATGGTACTATATAATCCCAAGGGTCTTAACTACCACGTAGAAGCCCATTAAGGATTTAAGGTAGTACCTTTTGAATATCCTACTATGAATCCCTTATATATAGATATAAAAGATTCTATGAGGATTTTGAAAATCGGATCACACAAAAACATAAAGGAGAACACATAACACGTAATCACATAATCGCATAATTGTTAAATTTGTTATCTTTGGACACGGGTATTTAAAGCATACTGGGAACCAAATCCTTAATTGCAGCAATTTGGATGGATCCACAAGAATACCCTGCTTGTTGACTACATGACAAAAAAAAAAAAAAAACTGAACTTCTTTAAGCCAAAATTTCCTCTTGGAGGATTTAGCGAAAAGTTTGTTCCTTCTTTAGGGGTTCCAATGTCAACGAAAGTGTTGATCGTGATCGGCTCGGGATATGAATAGATCAAGATGTCATTAATAACAATGACGAACTGATACAAATAAGGCTTGCAGACTCTATTTATTAAGTCCTTGAAGATGGCTGGAGCATTTGTCAACCCAAAAGGCATGACTGTAAACTCGTAATGGCCATACTTCGTGCAGAAAACCGTTTTGGGAATATCTTCTTCGAGAATACAAAGTTGATGATACCCAAAACCCAAATCGATCTTGGAAAAGCATGAAACGCTATGCAGTTGATCGGAGAAATCGTTGATTTAAGGTAGGGGATATCGATTCTTGATGGTAAGCTTACTAGGCTTACGTTAATCGATATACATTCGAAAAGATCCATTTTTCTTTTCACAAAGAGGATAGGAGTTTCTCCAAGGTGAAAAGTTCGGATGGATGAATCCTTTATCAGACAACTCTTGAAGCTGTTTTGATAATTCTTGCATCTCGAACGGTGCAAGACAATAAGATACTTTAGATTTAAAAGAAACAAGTGTTTGAGGTTCTTAGGGAGATCACAAGTGATCATAAAAATGACTGAACCACACGAGTAGTTTTGTCTTTGTGTTGACATCATAAGGTTGGATCAAACATTCATACAATTGCATTAGTTAAAAAATAAAACCACAAATTTTTATTTATATAACAACCGCATTGTCTTTAAATGTTACAAGATAACAACCAGAGGAAATACAAAATGCTAATTGTTCACTCCTTCATCATTGAGTGCCTCATTGATGTTAAACACTCGACCACGTGCTGGATTCACATTGACGTTGACGTTCGCATTTGGGTTTGCGTTAGCATTTGTATTCACCAGTCTCGGACAGTTGTGGCGGAAGTGACCAATCTCTCCGCAGTTGAAACATGACCCCAGTGGGAATCTCGCAGCATTCCCTTGAACCGGAGCTTGAACCTGAGCAGCCTGATTTTGTCCCAAACGACAAACATTGGCCAAATGCCCAAGTTTACCACACGTCGTGCATTGCCAGCAAGCTTGTTGTACCGCGTGATGACCGTTGCAGCGTGCACAATGAGGTGCGGTACCGGCATATGCTTTCTTTGCAGGTGGCTGAGCTGGTGGGTTCCGCGGGTTCTGAGCAGTCTGTGCTGTAACAGCAAAGTTCTGAACACCCTTTCGCTTTCTTGATTTCTTTGACGTCTCACCTTCCTTACCCTTCTTGTTTTGACCTTTCTTGCTATCCTCCTTGTCAGACCCCTGCTTCTTACCTTGTCACCCTTTCTGTGTAACTTATTCTTCCGAATCTGCGACTCAGTCAATGTCGCAGCTAACTCGATCGCCTGACGGAGTGTGGTAGGGCTACTACCAGTAAGGATGTCTTATACCGAGTCAGGTAGGCCGTCGATGTACCTTTCGATAGCCTTGTCGAGTGGGGTAACCATTGTCGGGCAAAGCAGACTCAACTCCTCAAACCTATCAGTATACGCCCTGTGCTCACCACTATCTTGCTTCAACTCATCAAATTCCTTCTCCAAAGCTCGCTGCTCATGACGAGGACAGAATTCCCTCATCATAAGGGCCCTAAGTTCAGCCCATGTCTGTGCTAGAGCAACTTCTGCACCACGATCCCTCATAACCCCGTTCCACCATGTGAGAGCCCTCTTCTGAAACACACTCGAAGAAAACTCGACCTTGCGATTGTCAGGACACTGCACGTGGCGGAAAGTATTCTCAATGCTCTCGAACCATTGAAGAAGCCCAGTCGCTCCTTCAGAACCACTAAACTTGAGTGGTTTAGCCTGGTTAAAATCCTTGTATTTGCATGGAACATTGTTGTTGTTGTTGGCTTGGTTCCATTGAGCAAAGAGGTTTGGGAATTGAGCAGCCATTTGCTGCGCAATGATTTCTGCCAATTCGGCAGTCGCTATCTGGCTTTCACGTCGAGGAGGCATTCTAAAAGAGGAAACATGAAAGGAAACGAGTGAGAGAATTAGACGAAAAGAATGAGATGAAACAAATCTGATGAAAGCAAGGATAGTGGTCATTTGTTTGTTACTACAAAGCAACAACCGACACACAGTGACTAACCAAAGTAAATGGATCAAAAATAATGTATCGCGAAGACATGCTCGCCTATAAGTGAACACTCATCCCAAGAATTCCTAGGTAAGCACAACTGGTCTCGCGTCTGATGAGATATATACGAAGTGCTTGCCTAGACAGAAAACCCCGAATACAGGCATTCACCCTTCCAGTTTGCACGTGTTCACATTATTTAAAACCCAAAACCTTGACGAGATTTTGAAAACTCAAAGGGGTTCAAAACCATATAACAGAGGGTTCAAAACCTTACAATAGAGGGTTCAAAACCTAGTAATCAATCATCCTAGAACAGATGATTAGTTTTCAAAGCGGTTTTGAATTTTATGTTCTTGTTGTGGTCGTCGACTAAGGATAGGTGACGGTATTGTTTTATGACTAAACGCAAGTAAACTCGCGTTAGGGTCCTAAGAAGGTTATAGACTAGGTCAAAGCATTACTAATAACCTAATTCCCTATAACCATTGGCTCTGATACCATCTTATCTGTCACACCCCGACCACGTGTAACATACAAAACGTGGCGGAAACGTCGGGGAGTGTTGTAACAGAATTAATGTTTCATAACCATGGATACCAAAAAGTGTTTCGTTTTATTAAACATTGAATAATTACATCGTCTGGAAATCTAAATACACAATTTAAACATAGTCTATCATTGTTATTGAGTCACTAAGGCCTTGTCCAGTCCTATGTGAGCATGCATCCTATCAATCGATATCTTTCAACAATACCTGAAACACATGTGAAAACGAGGCCAGCAAAGAAATGCTGGCGAGTACATAGGTTTTGTGAAAATAAGATTCATGACTTCTGTTTAAGAAAATGTTTAGTCATGAACCTTGTAATTTGCTTTGTCTTTGTAAATCATTTGAAAAATAATAAGTTCAGATGATATGTATAAATAAGAGAATAATGCATGATTAAATGAATAACCATGTAAAATGAGTTTGTATAAGTTAAGTTGTTTGTACAACAATGTATTGTGAAAAGTATGTTATTTGTATAAAATATTATATGTTTAAATTAAAATGATTTAAACAACGCTACGATATGTAATACCATATAAGCACTTATATATAGGAAGTACCAGCGGCGTATCCACCATGCTTATATCATATTACACACGCCTCGTTACTTAAATCACTTACTCAAACCAAACCAAACCAACCATGTAAGATGTCTATGTGTAAACCAACTGCCAAATGTATTGGAATAATATGTCAAAATGTTCATGTCAAGATGTAAATCATGTTATGTATAACCAATGTCAAAAGTGTTTGTGTCAAATGTAAACCATGTAATGTGTAACCAAAATGATATGTATGGCTAGTGAAATGCATCAACTAAACCATAGGTGAAACGCACAAAACAAAGTATTGAAGTAAAACTTGGTTTAAATCAATACTATGTTTCGTGGAAATGCATGATCAAATGTAAATCATGTCCAAATGTTTACCCAATCGTTAAAACATTTTGTGAAATCGTTCAAATCGTTCTTGTTGTTTTAATCGTTCAAATCGTTCTTGTTTTAATTGTGAAACTACTTTATGGTCGATTTTCTAATAACATTCAAACCTTCTTGACTCGTTCATCGTTCCAACTCGTTCTCGTTCTTAACAAACCCTTACCAAAGGGTAAATTAATAATTACAGATTCAGTCGTTACCCAAAATACCCACACATAACCATGGGTATAGAGAATAACGGGATTTGTCCGATCCTATGGTACCATAACCTAATACTGGTCGGCTTGATCATTGCTAATGAATGTCATTGGTTATGTAACTACAACCAACAAGTTTGTTCACTTTATTGAAATCGTTCTTGAAACCATTGTAATTGTTTTTGAAATCATTGTAATCGTTCTTGAAATCATTGTTAAGACATTTAGCACATATGAGTCACCCCAAAACAGTTGAAAACAGTAAAAGAGGGGAATAATGTACTCGCCTGAGAATGCTTAGAGGTCTTGAACAACAACCAAACAAAGCTAGAGGGAGCACGGAATCAGTCGGCAATCTAAAACTATATAAATAAACCGGACTTAAATCGGGAGATCGGATAGGATGAGGCTTGGTAAACCAAATGAGTATTGGAACTCATATGATATGGTTTAACAAGGCCTACATACTACATTGAGACTAACCTAAGTGCTTTCGACCCATCGCGACCCATTAAGGTAACATACGCTACTTTAACGCGTCGTGCGCGCAAAGCGCGTTCGAGACGTTTAACTAGTCCTATGACAAGTATTATATGCCTAAACGTGTTTAATCATGTTGTATAATCAGTTATGTATAAAAGTTTAGGTTACATAAGCTTAATTACCAATTATACATGAAAAGGGTATTTTGGTAAGTTACCTAAGGCACATAAACTACATATCATACAACTACTTAAACGATGTGACCATAAGGTATAACCTTGGAAGGTTATTCCCTATATACTATGGTCACCTAATGTGCTTGGTCGAATCCTAATGATCGACCAAATGGGTCGGGTTCGAAGGTATAAGCGATTTATCAGATCGCTTACCCTTACGACCCTAGACAACGTGGTAATCAGTAGGCATAGTCCCAAGGGACTATAACCATCGTGATTACAATCACGTTGCGAAGTTCAAACGAACTTCGCATTGACCATAACTGGTCAACGCTGAAAGTCAAACAAAGTTTGACTTTCGGACTCGAAAAGCAATAAAAGAACGAAAGAATACTTACGAAGGGTCCCCGAATGCTAATCTAGATCAAAATAACTCAGGTATGAAACAACGGTTCCAACTTAGAGTCTTTAAGATCAGATTCTTGTGAGTTTGAAGCAAATGGGGGTGGGGTATTTATAGTTTTCGGATAACCGTTAAGATCGTTTCTTGGAAAATGTGATTGAATCTAGTGCGTACACTTGTTGGAAAGTTATGGTGGCTAAAAATGACCCTAAATGAGCTGAATGGGCAGTTGTGAGTGTGTGGTTGTGGATTAAACAGCTGGAATCAGCTGACTAATCGATCTTATCTGTTCTGGAGGGCTGACGCGGCCCGCTTCAGGATCAGACAAACCTCAGGCGGGCCGCCTGGGGTTCTGATCAGAACATAAGTTTCAAAAGTGACAGTTTTGGTCCCTGTTGTGTTTTAAGCCCATTTCCGGCACTTCTAAGGCCCGTCAAGCCAAATTTAAGGCCCTAAAATGATGCCTAAACATTGTGGACATGAAACATGCTCAAAAATATGTCGGATGTTGGTTCGTTTGGCCGTACGAACGCGATGTTCGCTTAATTACGACGGAATGCGCACAAGCGCGAAAAACGATCCAAAATGCGTGACGAATGGATTTTTCTTATGCCAAACACTAAAATAAAATATTTTAGTTCTTACATAAATTTTTGGATGTCCAGATGTATTCAGAACGTAAGTTATGCGCGAAAATGCAAACTTGTGCACTTTTTGACACTTTTAGTCCCTGAATGACCCAAAAGTTTGTTTTAGCATACCGAACCCCTCAAAGCCTATTTCTAAGTTATGTGAAGGATATTTATGGTATGTTTAACTTATGATCATGTTCCGGAATGTTTGTTACAGTTCAAATTGGCATACTTTCATAGTTTGTCAACTTTAGTCCCTGTAAGCGATTTTAACTTGATTTTGCCATACCAAAGCCTTCGAAACTTATTTATAAGTTATGTAAAGGTTATTTAAGGTATGTTAAGCCTATTTCACTATTCTGGAGTGTTCGTTGCCTTAAACTGGTTATATTTACGCATCAGATCGCGTATAACCTTCCAGAAAGTGATTTAAAGCTTGAAATCGAACAAAATTTGATATGTGCAAATGATACACATATTTTTACAAATCCAAAGTATGAAACACAAAATTTCATTGGTTTGGAATTTGTTTGATGGTCGCAGTGACACAGGTGTCACAACTACTGTTCGTCACGCGATCGAGTTGTCTGCTACCCTGACTGAGTCTCAAGTCAGGAAGGGTAAACTTACCCGCAAGGGTGATAAGAAGAAGTCGACCGATTCTGTCAAGGAAAAGGGTAAGGGTAAGAAAGGTGAGTCGTCAAAGAAGTCGAGAAAGCGAAAGGGTGCTCAGAACTTTGCAGTTACGGCTCAGAACCCTCAGAACCCACCGACTCAACCTCCTTCAAAGAAAGCGTATGCTGGTACCGCACCTCACTGTGCTCGCTGCAACGGTCATCATGTTGCACAGCAAGCTTGCAAGCAATGCACAACGTGTGGTAAACTTGGGCATCTGGCCAACATTTGTCGTCTGGGTCAGAATCAGGTTGCTCAGGTTCCAGCACAGGTTCAGGGGAATGCTGCTAGATTCCCACCAGGTTCATGTTCCAATTGCGGAGAAATGGGACATTTCCGCAACAACTGCTCGAGGTTGGTAAATGCAAATGCGAATCCGAACGCAATCGCGAATGTGAATCCCGCTCGTGGACGAGCATTCATTCTGAATGCGAATGAGGCGAGGGCGGACAATGAGGTTGTTAACGGTATGTTCCTTGTTAACAATCAACTTGCATCTATTCTTTTCGATTCTGGTGCCGATAGGAGTTTTGTTTCGTTATCTTTTGAGCCTTTACTTGCGATACCTAGAACTAAACTAAGGAAACCCTTATCTGTCGAAGTTGCTACTGGTAAACATCTCATGCTCGATTCTATTATTCATGGTTGTCAGTTGAACCTCGATAACCATCATTTTCCTATTGACCTCGTGCCGATGCAACTCGGGAGTTTCGATATTATCGTTGGGATGGATTGGTTAACCAAACACCATGCTGAGGTGGTTTGTTTCGATAAGATCATTCGTATTCCTCTTTCGTCTGGCGATGTTCTGGAAGTTCGTGGCGAGAAACCATCTGGTGGATTGAAACTCATGTCGTGTACGAAAGCCCAACGTTACTTACGAAAAGGATATGTTGCTTTCCTAGCACATGTCACCGAGGAGAAAGGAAAGAACAAGAGTATTCAGGATATTCTGATTGTTCGGGATTATCCAGAGGTGTTTCCCGATGAACTGCCTGGTTTGCCCCTAGTTCGTCAAGTCGAGTTTCATATTGACCTTGTACCTAATGCCAACCCGATTGCGAAAGCACCTTATCGTCTTGCACCATCTGAGATGCAAGAATTATCGAAACAGCTTCAAGAGTTATCTGATAGAGGATTCATCCGACCGAGTTATTCACCTTGGGGTGCTCCTGTCCTCTTTGTGAAAAAGAAATATGGATCTTTTCGTATGTGTATCGATTACCATGAGCTTAACAAGCTTACCATCAAGAATCGATATCCCCTACCTTGAATCGATGATCTCTTTGATCAGCTGCAAGGTGCTACCTGTTTTTCCAAAATCGATCTGTGTTCTGGGTATCATCAGCTTCGTGTTCTCGAAGAAGATATTCCCAAAACTGCTTTCCGCACGAGATATGGGCATTACGAGTTCACCGTCATGCCTTTTGGTTTGACAAATGCCCCAGCTATCTTCATGGACTTACTGAATAGGGTTTGTAAGCCTTATTTAGACAAGTTCATCATTGTGTTTATCGATGATATTCTCATTTATTCGAAGTCTCAAGCTGATCATGAGCAACACCTTCGTTTGACTTTGGAACTCCTAAAGAAAGAACAACTTTTTGCTAAATTCTCCAAGTGTGAATTTTGGCTTAAAGAAGTTCAGTTTTTGGGACATATTGTCAACGAGCAAGGTATTCATGTGGATCCATCCAAGATTGTTGCAATCAAGGATTGGAATACACCAACGACACCTACAGAAATTCGTTCTTTCCTTGGTCTCGCTGGATATTATCGTCGTTTCATTTCGAACTTCTCGAAGATTGCGGTTCCACACACTGCTTTGACTCAGAAGAATAAGCCTTTTGAGTGGGGACCTAAGCAAGAAGAAGTGTTCCAAACGCTAAAACAGAAGTTATGTGATGCTCCTGTTCTATCTTTGCCCGATGGAAACGATGATTTCGTTGTCTACTGTGACGCGTCTAACTTAGGCCTTGCTTGTGTTCTCATGCAACGAGGCAAAGTTATAGCATATGCGTCTAGACAATTGAAAGTTCACGAGAAGAACTACACGACTCATGATCTTGAGTTGGGAGCTGTGGTTTTCGCACTTAAAATCTGGAGACACTGCCTCTATGGAACGAAGTGTGTGGTTTTCACAGACCACAAAAGTTTCCAGCATATTCTTAATCAGAAAGAGTTGAATATGAGGCAACGACGATGGGTTGAACTCTTGAACGACTACGATTGCGAGATTCGCTACCATCCTGGTAAGGCGAATGTCGTAGCCGATGCGCTTAGTCGAAAAGAGCGAGTCAAGCTTCATTCTATTTAAATTCTATCTGATCTTCAAACTCGTGTCCTTCAAGCTCAGCAATTTTGTGTCTCACAAAATTTGATGGGTAAGGAATTACTACATCAGCTTGAGCTTAAGCTCGAAGCGAAGGACGATGGTTTGCTCTATTTCAAGGATTGTTTGTGGATCCCAAAACAAGACGATCTTCGCACTTTAGTGATGGACGAATCTCATAAGTCTCGATATTCTATCCATCCTGGTGCGGATAAAATGTACAAGGATCTTCGTACTCAGTATTGGTGGCCTGGTATGAAGAAAGAAGTTGCCTTGTATGTAGCGAAATGCCTAACTTGTCTCAAAGTCAAGGCTGAACATCAACGACCTTCTGGCTTGCTTATACAACCAGAGATACCGGTTTGGAAGTGGGAGAACATTGCTATGGATCTCATCACTAAATTACCGCGTACATCTAAAGGTCACGATGCAATTTGGGTTGTCATCGATCGATTAACGAAGTCAGCTCATTTTATTCCGATTCGCGAGGATCTATCTGCTGATAAACTTGCAAAGATTTATGTTGATGAGATTGTATCACGACATGGTGTTCCTTTGGATATCATTTCCGATCGTGATGCTCGGTTTTCATCTCATTTCTGGAAGACCATGCAATCTGCTTTGGGAACCCAACTAAATCTAAGCACTACTTATCATTCCCAAACAAATGGACAATCTGAGAGAACGATTCAAACTTTGGAGGATATGCTTAGAGCATGCGTGATAGACTTTGGTGGTAATTGGGACTCTCATCTGCCATTGATCGAGTTCTCTTACAACAACAGTTATCATGCTAGCATTAATATGGCACCATTCGAAGCTCTCTACGGTCGAAAATGTCATTCACCTGTCTGTTGGAATGAGATCGGTGAAGCTCAGCTTACTGGACCTGAGCTCATTCTGGAAACAACAGACAAAATCAAGAAAATTCGTGATAATCTTGTGACAGCTAGAAGCCGTCAAAAGAGTTATGCGGATATGTGACGCAAGCCCCTGGAATTTCAAGTCGGAGACCATGTCCTACTCAAGGTGTCACCTTGGAAGGGAGTGGTGAGATTTGGAAAGAAAGGAAAACTTGCACCACGATATGTTGGACCATTTAAGATTGTTGAAAGGGTTGGAAAGGTTGCCTATCGACTAGAGCTACCTCCAGAGCTTGGAAATATCCATCCGACTTTCCACGTGTCCAATCTGTGAAAGTTTTTAGCTGACGGTGATCTTCACATTCCACTCGACGAAATCCAAATCGATGAAATGATGCATTTTGTCGAGAAACCTGTGGAGATAGTGGACCGTGAAGTCAAACAGTTGAAGAACAAACGAATTTGTTTGGTCAAGATTCGTTGGGAATCCAAACGTGGCCCAGAGTTTACTTGGGAACGTGAGGACCAAATGAAGGCGAAATATCCGCAATTGTTCTCACAAGTTTCCTCTAGTTAAAATTTCGGGACGAAATTTCCTAAAGTAGGGGAGACTGTGACAACTGTGCTCTGTAATCGATGAACAATGTAAAACAATGTTAAATATTAATAAAACAGTGTGCTTTGGTGTTATTATATGTATATTTGTGTTTGATGATTTTACGATTTGGTTCGATTCCGATTTCAAGCTTTAAATCGCTTTCTGGAAAGTTATACGCAAACTGGTGCGTAAACGCAGTCAGTTTAACGTGACAAACACTCCAGAATAGTGAAATAGGCTTAACATACCTTAAATAACCTTCACATAACTTAGAAATAAGTTTTGGATGGTTTGGGGTGTTGAAAACAAGTTTGTTCGATCGCAGGGACCATTTGTGTCAAACTGCGAAACTATGTCGATTCGTATGGCATCAAATAGTCCGGAACTTGATCATAAGCTAAACATACCATAAATAACCTAAACATAGCTTAGAAATAAGCTTTGAGGGGTTCGGTGTGCGAAAACATGCTTATTTGATCTTATAGGGACTAAAAGCGTCAAAAACGACGTAAGTTTGCATTTACGCGCATATCTTACGTTCAGACCACATCTGGACATCCAAAATTTTTGTACACACTAAAATATTTTTATTTTAGTGATCGGCATGCAAAAATACCGTTCGTCGCTTAATTTGGATCGTTTTCGCGTCCGTTTGAGTTTCGTCGTAATTTGACGAACAACACGACCGTACGACCAAACGAGCCGACATCCGAGAGTTTTCCGAGCACATTTTGAGTCCTCTAAACTGTATTGACCTTGTAGAGCCTTGAAAATGGCTTAACAGGTGTCAAAAGTGCCTGAAATGGGCTTAATTACATTGCAGGGACTGAACTTGTAAATATCAAAACTGTTGCTGATCTGCTGAGCTTACACGGGCCGCGTAAGCCCTGCCTGTTTCTTACACGGGCTGCCTGAGAACGCCCAGTTCTAGAAACTTGATTTTTAGCAACTGTTTGATAGATTAGGGGCTGTTATGCAAAGATCTTTGTGTGTTAACCAAGTTAACACCTCTCCAAGGCTTCTAATAAGCTTGTAACACTTGTATGGCTATGATTTTTGCTTGGAGACCACACAAACAAGTGTCATGATCTTGTAAGTTTGCAACAAGTATAAATAGGCATGCCATTCTTCCATTTTTCCTCACATTTGATATGAGAATTCTCTAAGTTGTTGTGATTATTCACTACATACCTGAGAATACTTGGAATCAAATCTCTTTGGACCCTTTGTAAGTCCTCTTTCATTCTTTTATCGCTTTCCTAGCTTAAAAGTCAAACAGTGTTTGACTTTCAGCTTTGACCACGAGTTGGTCAACGAGAAGTTCGTTTGAACTTCTCAACGTGAGCGTAATCACGATGGTTATAGTCCCTAGTGACTATACCTACTGATTACCACGTTGACTAGGCGTAGTGACGAGTCGTAGTTTCGGTCAAAATGCGCATTTAAGCGTATTTTGCAACCAAACTACTCTTGGTATCAAAACACTTTTTTTGATATCAAAACTTGTTTTCTAACTTAGTTAAGCATGTTTTAACATGCTTAGCTCGTCACTTTTAGTTTAGTGCTTGTTTAGAGTCGTAAGTCAAACGGTCTAAACCACCGCTTAGACTTTCGAACTCGACCCGTTTGGTCGATCATTAGGATCCGACCAAGCATGTTTAGTGACCATAATTGCATAGGGAATAACCTTCCGAGGTTATACCTTATGGTCACCTAGTTTAAGTAGTTGTATGATAGGTAGTTTATATGCCTTATGTAAAATGACCAAAATACCCTTTTCATGCATAATTGGATTTTAAGCATATGTAACCTAAACATTTGTAACTTAACTGATTATGCAACATAAATTAAACATGTTTAGGCATATAATACTTGTCATAGGACTAGTTAGACGTCTCGAACGCGCTTTTGCTCGCACGACGCGTTAAAGTAGCGTAAGCTACCTAAACGGGTCGTAACGGGTCGAAAGCACTTAGGTTAGGTTCCGATTTAGAATGTAGGCTTTGTTAAACCATATTATATGAGTTCCAATACTCATTTGGTTTACAAGACCTCATTCTATCCGATCTTCCGATTTAGGTGTCGATTTATTTACTAGTGATCCGATTACTAGGTACTACTTGAATTTCCTTGGTTTGTTTGAGCTTCGCTAAGATCTTTAGATCAAGGATACCTTTCTATTCAAAGTGAGTATATAGTTCCCCTATTTTACTATTTTCAATTGTTTTGGGGTGATTCATATGTATTAAAACGATTTCGATATTTAAACGATGGTTTCAAAAACGATTAAGATGGTTTATATTAAACTAATAACGATTTCGATAATGTGAACAAACTTGTTGGACGTAGTTACATAACGAATGACATTCATTAGCATTGATCAAGCCGACCAGTACTAGGTTATGGTACCATATGATCTGACAAATCTCGTTATCAGACTACACCCATGGTTATGTGTGGGGGTTATATAGGTAACGACCGAATCTGATGATTGTTAACTTACCCTTTGGTGGTTTGTTAATGCGAGAAACGAGATAGTCGAGTCACGAAGGTTTGAATGTTATTAGCGAGACGACCAAAAGTAGTTTCAAAATTAAAACGAATACGATTTGGAGACGAGTTAAACGATTTGAAACGACTTAAACGATTTGAAACGACTTAAACGAGATAAACAAATTGGATAAACGATTGGTTATGGGTAGTGATTAGATAATGGGATGGGTGTAGCATGATAAAAGCATGGTAGATATGCCGCTGGTACATCTTATATATAAGTGCTTTTATCGTATTACATTTCATGTCATTATTTAGTTCACTCGGGAAACGATTTTGAAACGATGTCACACAACGAGGTTTTCGAAATGATATAAACCATACGAGTTTTATTAATGAGTTTTTTTTGAGACGTTTTACGAATTGGTTTACTAAAACAAATGTTTTAAGGTTAAAAATCATGGCTACGAGATTTTATAAACTATAACCATCTTGATTTAAGTTGGTTAATTATGTTGCAATACACTTTTCAAAACGAGATTTGTACTTTTGACTCTTGTAGTCTAATGAGGTACTGCAACATATAAACGAGCCATGAATCCGACACTCTCATAAAACTTATGTGCTCGCTAGCATTTCTTTGCTGACTTTGTTTTTACATATGTTTCAGGTGGTATTGCTTGATGTTGGTTGCTAGGATGCATGATTCACATAGGATCTGGACAAAGCCTTAGTGACTTAATAACGATAATAGACGATGTTTAATTTGTTTGTTTGGTTAAAGACAATGTAAATTACTTAATAAATCAATGAAACGAAACTTTTAATTACCATGGTTGTGAAATGATAATTATGTTACAACACTCCCCGACGTTTCCGCCACGGTTTGTTGTTTTAACGTGGTCGGGGTGTGACACATAGGCACGTATTTTGACCGAAACTATGACTCGTCACTACACCTAATCAACGTGGTAATCAGTAGGTATAGTCGCAAGGGACTATAACCATCGTGATTACGCTCACGTTGCGAAGTTCAAACGAACTTCATGTTGACCATTGACCGGTCAAAGCAGAAAGTCAAACACCGTTTGACTTTTACGCTTAAAACACATAAAAGCATGAAAGAAACTTACAAGAGGTCCAAGCTAGGAAGTTTTGATCTAAAGATTACTCAGGTATGAAGTATACACTCCAACTTAGAGTAAAATCAGATCAAAGTGTGAAGAAAATGAATGAAAGGCTTGGGTTTATATAGATTTCGAAGAACCGTTAGGATCGTTTCTTGTAATTTGAGCTTCGATCTGGACCTTACAAGTGTTGCCCATGGTTTTGAATACCATGGGAACCTAAAAACCAGTCCACAAGTTGAAGAAACCATGGGTAAAATCAAAGGCAGCAGATGAATTGTAGATTCAATGAATCTGCTGTGCTGGAGACTGCTTACGGACCTTAAGAGGTCCTCCATATGGTCCGTATGGCATGTGCAGATCAGCAAGTTTCACTTATTTAAAGTTTAGTCCCTGAACTTCGTTTTGTCGCGTTTCGGCACTTCTAACACCCGTCAAACCCATTTTTAAGCTCCATGATGAAGTTAAAGTGCAGGGAACATGAAATATGCTTGAAAACATCTCGGATTTCGGTTCGTTTGGCTGTACAGTTGCGTTGTTCAGTTAGTTACGACGGAAATCGTAATGGACGCGAAAATGACCCAAATTACGCGACGAGTGAAATTCTAACATTCCAAACACTAAAATCAAATATTTTAATGATTACAAAAATATTTGGATTTCCGGATATGGTCAGAATGCTAAATATGCACGAAAATGCATACTTTCGCAGTTTTGACGCTTTTAGTCCCTGTGATCAAAAAGTTTATTTTTGCGCACCAAACACCTCAAAGCCTATTTCTAAGCTATGTAAAGGATATTTAGGGCATGTTTAACTTATGATCAAGTTCCAGAATGTTCGTCACTATACGAATCAGCAGACTTTCACAGTTTGACGCAAATAGTCCCTGAGAGTGAATAAACTTGTTTTTGACACACCAAAGCCTTCAAAACTTATTTCTAAGTTATATAATAAATTCATTTAAGGTATGTTAAGCCTATGTCACTGTTCCAGAGTGTTTGCCGCATTAAACTGATTATGTTTACGCATCAGTTCGCGTATAACTTTCCAGAAAGCGATTTAAAGCTTGAAAATGAACTAGAATCAAAATGTGAAATTGTTAAACATAAATAAACAAATTTTTGAGACCAAAACACATTGTTTCTTTGATAAAAAATAGTGTCCTATATCGTGTGTGTTTACGGAGCACAAGTGTCACAGATGATCTCTTTGATTAGCTACAGGGTGCTACTTGCTTCTCAAAGATTGATCTACGTTCTGGGTATCATCAGCTTCGAGTGCATGAGGAAGATATTCCCAAGACTGCTTTCCACACAAGATATGGTCACTATGAGTTCACTGTTATGCCTTTCGGTTTAACAAATGCTCCTGTTGTTTTCACGGACTTGATGAATAGGGTTTGTAAGCCTTATTTGGACAAGTTCATCATTGTTTTCATTGATGACATTTTGATCTATTCCAAGACACGAGCCGATCATGAGCAACATCTCCGTCTTACTATGGAACTCCTGAAGAAAGAACAACTTTACGCCAAGTTCTCCAAGTGCGAATTTTGGCTTAAGGAAGTTCAATTTTTGGGACATATAATGAACGAACAAGGTATTCATGTAGATCCCGCCAAGATCAGTGTGATTATGGATTGGGATACACCTATTACTCCAACCGAGGATGGTTCATTTCTTGCTCTCGCGGGTTATTCCCGCCGTTTTATCGAAAACTTCTCCAAGATTGCAGTTCCTCTCACTGCTCTAACTCAGAAGAATAAATCTTTTGAGTGGGGATCCAAATAGGAAGAAGCATTTCAGACCTTGAAACAGAAACTCTGCGATGCACCTATTCTATCTTTACCTGAGGGCAACGACGATTTCGTAGTATATTGTGATGCATCCAATTTAGGCCTTGGCTGTGTTCTCATGCAAAGAAACAAAGTCATAGCTTATACATCGAGAAAGTTGAAGATACACGAGAAGAACTACACGACTCATGATCTTGAGTTAGGTGCAGTAGTTTTTGCTCTTAAAATCTAGAGACACTACTTGTATGGTGCAAAATGTGTGGTTTTCACTGACCACAAGAGTCTCCAGCATATTTTCATTCAGAAAGAACTTAATATGAGGCAACGACGTTGGGTTGAACTTCTAAACGACTACGATTGCGAAATTCGCTAACATCTTGGTAAGGCGAATGTCGTGGCCGACGCATTGAGTCGTAAAGAACGTGTCAAGCTTCACTATGTTCAGGTTTGATCTGATATTCGAACCCGCATTTCTCAGGCTCAACATACTTGTATCTCACAAGATTTGATGGGTAAGGAATTACTATGTCATATTAAGCCTGATCTTGAACTGAAGGACGATAGATTGTATTATTTCATGGACCATTTGTGGGTCCCAAGTCAAGACAATCTTCGCACCTTGCTAATGGATGAAGCTCACAAGTCTCGTTATTCTATTCATCCTGGTGCAGACAAAATGTATAAGGATCTTCGAACCCAGTATTGGTGGCCGGGTATGAAGAAAGACATTGCCTTATATGTGTCCAAATGCCTTACTTGTCTTAAGGTTAAGGCTGAACATCAACATCCCTCTGGATTATTGGAGCAACCAGAGATACCAGTTTGGAAATGGGAAAACATTACTATGGATCTCATTACCAAGTTGTCACGCACTAAGAGAGGTCATGACGCCATCTGGGTAGTTGTTGATCGTCTTACCAAGTCAGCACATTTCTTGCCAATTCGTGAGGATATATCTGCCGACAAGCTTGCTAAAATCTATGTGGATGAGATTGTATCCCGTCATGGAGTTCCTTTGAACATTATTTCTGACAGAGATGCTCGATTCTCATCTCAATTTTGGAGAACCATGCAATCTGCTATGGGAACCCAACTTAATTTGAGCACAGCTTATCATCTGCAAACGGATGGTCAATCTGAAAGAACAATCCAAACACTAGAGGATATGCTTAGAGCTTGTGTGATCGATTTTGGTGGTAGTTGGGATTCGAATCTATCGTGGATTGAATTCTCCTACAATAATAGTTATCACTCCAGCATCAACATGGCTCCTTTCGAAGCTTTACACGGTCGAAAATGTCGTTCACCAGCCTACTTGAATGAGATCGGTGAAGCTCAGCTTACTGGACCTGAGCTCATTCTAGAGACTACAGATAAGGTTAAGAAAGTTCGCGATAACCTTCAGACAGCTCGAAGCCGTCAAAAGAGTTACGCGGATAAACAACGCAAGCCCTTGGAATTTCAAGTCAGTGATCACGTCCTACTCAAGGTTTCACCTTGGAAAGGTGTAATCAGATTTGGAAAGAAAGGAAAACTTGCACCTAGATATGTTGGACCATTCAAGATCGTCGAAAGAATCAGAAAGGTGGCCTATAGACTTGAATTACCTCCTGAACTTGGAAATGTTCATCCAACTTTCCACCTGTCCAATCTCAAAAAGTGTTTAGCTGATGAGAACCTCCACATACCACTTGATGAAATTCGTGTTGATGACACGATGCACTTTGTTGAGAAGCATGTGGAAATAATGGACTGTGAAGTCAAGAAACTCAAACGTAAGCGTATACCTATTGTCAAAGTTCGCTGGGAATCTAAACATGGACCAGAATTTACTTGGGAATGTGAAGATCAAATGAAAGCAAGATATCCACATCTATTCTCACAAGTTTCCTCTAAATAAATTTCGGGACAAAATTTCCTAAAGTAGGGGAGACTGTGACATATGTGCTTGTATAATCATTGTACAAACTCTGAATAGTTCAATTATCAATAAAATAATGTGATTTGATCCCAATATTAGTTTATTTATGTTTGACATTTTGCACGTTTTGATTTTTGTTCAATTTCAAACTCTATATCGCTTTCTGAAAAGTTATACGCAAAGTGATGCGTACACGTAATCAGTTTAATGCAACAAATACTCCGGAACATCAACATATGCTTAACATACCTTAAATAACCTTTACATAACTTAGAAATAAGTTTTAAAGCGTTTGGTATGGCAAAAACAAGTTTATTCGCTTACAGGGACTATTTGCGACAAACTGCGAAAGTCTGCCGATTCGTATAGTAACGTACATTTCGGAACATGATCATAAGCTAAACATACCATAAATATCCTTCACATAGCTTAGAAATAGGCTTTGAGGGGTTCGTTATGCAAAAATATGCTTATTTGATCAAACAGGGACTAAAAGCGTCAAAAAGTGCATAAGTTTGCTTTTACGCGCATATCTTACGTTCTGAACATATCCGGGCATCCAAAAATTTTTGTAATCATTAAAATATTTTATTTTAGTGATTGGAATGCTAAAATTTCATTCGTCGCGTAATTTGGATCGTTTTTTCGCGTCCGTTCGTGTTTCGTCGTAATTAACCGAATAATGTGACCGTACGACCAAACGAACCGACATCTGAGATGTTTTCAAGCATATTTCATATTCCCTATACTTTGACATCATTATTGAGCCTTAAAAATGGGTTAACGGAGCTTAAACGTGTCAAAAATGGGCTTAAATACATGCAGGGACCAAAACTGTAATTATTGAAACTGTTGCTGAACTGTGGCTCGCTCGCGGGGCGCGTAGACTCTAGCTAAGTCTTACGCCGGGCGCGACAGCCCCTATCTGGGCAGAAAATCAGTTTCAGCAAACAGCAGCTGTTCCTTGAGTTTTTAGACATGGTTTTCAATGCTATGGGCTTGTTTTTGGAATCCCGTGGTATTCTAAACCATGTGACACACATGTAGGGCCAAGATCAAAGTTCAAAACACTTGGAACGATTTTAATGGTTCTTGATTTCCTATATAAACCCACCAAATTTCACTTTCAAACTTGCTCATTCAGAATTTTCTTCTCTAATCTGCTATTGGGGCTATCCCTTCTTGGTTGAAGGCTCATTTCTTCTAGTTTTCTTGTTCTTGATCCAAGCTTGGACCCTTTGTAAGTCTCCTTCATGCTAGGTTATGCATTTCAAGCATGAAAGTCAAATAGTGTTTGACTTTCTACTTTGACCTAGTTATGGTCAACATAAAGTTCGTTTGAACTTTGCAACGTGAGCGTAATTACGATGGTTATAGTCCCTTGTGACTATACCTATTGATTACCACGTTGATTAGGCGAAGTGACGAGTCAAGTTTTGGTTAAAATACGTATTTATACGTATCTTGCAACGAAGCTATTTTCGGGTATCAAAACACTTTGTTTTGATATCAAACTTGTTTTCTAACTTAGTTAAACATGTTTTAACATGTTTAACTCGTCACTTTTAGTCTAGTGCTTATATAGGATCGTAAGACAAGCGGTCTAAACAACCGCTTAGACTTTCGAACCCGACCTGTTTGGTCGATCATTAGGATCCGACCAAATATATTTTGTGACCATATTTGTATAGGGAATAACCTTTCGAGGTTATACCTTATGGTCACTTCGTTTAGTTAGTTGTATGATAGGTAGTTTATATGCCTTAGGAAAATGACCAAAATACCCTTTATGCGCATAATTCCATTTTAAGCATATGTAACTTAAATTTTGCCACATAAACTGATTATTAAACATGTTAGGGCATATAATACTTGTCATAGGACTAGTTAGGCTACTCGTTTGCGCTTTTGCGCAAATGACGCGTTAAAGTAGCGTAAGCTACCTAAACGGGTCATAAGCACTTAGGATAAATTCCGATTTAGAATGTAGGCTTCGTTAAACCATATCATATGAGTTCCAATACTCATTTAGTTTACGAAACCTCATTTTATCCGATCTTCCGATTTAGGTCCGGTTTATTAACGTAGTTACCTATATTAGGTGTCGTTTGATTCCGTGATCCTTCGAGCGTTACTTGATTGTTATTCCAAGATTACTAAGCAATATCAAGTGAGTACATAGTCCCCTCTTTTACTGTTTTCAAATATTTTGGGGTGATACACATGTGCCTACCTGTTACTTTCGTGTTTTTCATGCTTTCATGACATATACTTGCTATGTTCATTAGTACGCATATAGTACATGATTTCATTTATGTTTTGCTATGTATGTTGACTCAGCATGCTAGCACATTGATTTCATAAACACATTTGTTGCATATGTTTACTTAGCATATGGACACATTGATTTACATTACATTTCTGCTATGTATGTTTACTGAGCATGCTAGCACATTGATTTACATAACATTTCTGCTTCGTATGTTTACTTAGCATACCTATTACATTGTTTTCATACAACATGCTTACATTTGGTATGACATTTGGTTTGTTTAACGAAACTAAAATACGTTCATTAACATTGATCATGCCGCTCGGTAGTATGTAGTGGTACCATAGGAATTGACAACTCCCATTCCTGGAATCCTAGGTTTGTTTGGACGTAAGGAATGACAGAATCTGAAAACATTTTTGATAAACCTTTGATTTGTTTAAAGGTTTATCCTACAGTCTCAAGGCTTGAATGTATGCGTTTAACATTACCGCATAAATGTTTGTATCAGTAAAGCATTGATTTTGCAAAACATAACTTTTGACTTAAACTATGATATAATCAAATACATTGTTTTGTACATTTTACCTATGGGATTGAGTAATACTTTTATTCACCATACATATAATTTGATTTCACATAGACATTATACATATGGTTTGAGTAGATATTTCTTGCTTCCATACATAATATTTGATTATACAAGACATGATTTACATTAACTTTAGACATTGGTTTAAACAAAACATTTTGGTGGATATTTGGTAAGTGATTTAAATAACGAGGCGTGTGTAATATGATAAAAGCATGGTGGATACGCCGATGGTACTTCCTATATATAAGTGCTTTTATGATATTACATATCGTAGCGTTATCTAAATCATTTCGACAAAGACATGATACATTTTATACAAACAACATATTTTCACAAGACATTGTTTTACAAACGACTTAACTTATACAAATTCATTGTTACTTGGTTATTTATTTAACCATGCTGTATTCTTTTATATCATCTGATTTTCCTATCGATTTTCGTATGATTTATAAAAGAAAACATTTTCATAAGGTTCATGACTACTTTTTGTCAAACATTTCTTTTAACTACAAGTCATGAATCCTGCATCAACAAAACCTATGTATCTCACAGGCATTTTTATGCTGACGTACCTATTTTCAAATGTGTTTTCAGGAGCTGATGCATAGGGTTGATCAGGGTACACTTAGGCGGACTCGGGCCTTAGTGACTTAAAAGATGCAAGACTAGTTTATCTTTTGTTATGTTTCCTTTGTTTTAAGACAATGTAATCTTTTTAATTCAAATAAAATGAAACTTTAAATACCATGGTTGTGAAACAATAATTCTGTCACTCCACTCCCCAACATTTCCGCCGTGGTTTGTTGTTTTACGCGGTCCGGGTGTGATATATAAATAGGAGAGTCTTGGTTCATTTCATAACTTTTGGAACTCTTAGCTCACTTGAGAGAGAACTTGTGAGAGACTTGATTCAAGGTGCTTGTAACTTTTAGATTATCAATTGAACCAAGATTATATTTACGTTCTTATGTTTGATCCACTCACGTACACGGATTCCGCACGTGATACTTGATATTCGCAATCATCGGGATTACGAAATCTTTCCAGAAACGCACATGCAAGAAGTAATTAAACTTGTTTTCTATTGATAATATGAAAGTTCACAACCATGAAAACAACTGCAAGCGTTTCCCCTCTTGATCAGCAAAGTTACAAAGACCAAGACCCTACACTCCTATTTATAAGCATAGTACATCCATAACTACATATCTACGAATGAACCTCCCTTCGTATGGATGCACATGTACGAATGGACCACCATGTTACGGATGGACTCATTTACGAATGAACTTGAATGTAACGGATGGACTAAGCTGTTACGAATGGACTTTAACACCCATAAACTTTATGGATTGCTCAGTTCAACACCAGTCTTGTCTCATCTGATTAAGCTACGATACATGATTGAATGAAAGCGATAGACATATGCACTCACAGACTCCCCCTTGGATACTGCTGCAGTCAATCTCGTAGCTTTCTGTCTTCTCTCTTACTCTGAGTCTTCTTGAAGCTTTGATATCTTCAGCACCATAGACTCCCCAATGCTCTAATAAGCTTCTCTTGATTCTGCATTCTAAATCCTCGGCTCCCCCTATCTTCAGACTTTCTCTCTCTCCCCCTCTCTCTCCCTCTCTCTTCAGTTTCTCCTCCAAGATAGTCACCTAACTCTTCTATTGCAAGCTCCCCCTTTCTTTGAGCTTTTCTTCAGACTCCCCCTTAGCATCAGCTATCAGGATCGTAATCTGACTCAACATCTTAAACACAAATATTTAATAGTGAAAGCATTTTGGACTGGTGTGACACCTGTGTCACTCCAACCATCAATCAAATGCCAAACCAATGAAATATTGTATTTCATACTTGGGATTTGTAAAAATATGTGTATCGTTTGCACATATCGACTCTTGTTCGATTTCAAGCTTTAAATCGCTTTCTGGAGGGTTATACGCGCTCTGATGTGTAGATATGACCAGTTTAATCCAACGAACACTCCGGAATAGTGAAATAGGCTTAACATACCTTAAATAACCTTTACATAACTTAGATATAAGTTTTGGAAGGTTTGGTATGGTGAAATCAAAGTTTATTCGCTTACAGGGACTGAATTTGACAAACTGCGAAAGTATGCCAATTTGAACTGTAACAGACATTCCAGAACATGACCATAAGTTAAACACACCTTAAATATCCTTTACATAGCTTAGAAATAGGTTTTAAGGGGTTCGGTGTGCTAAAATAAACTTTTTGGGTCATTCAGGGACTAAAAGTGTCAAAAAGTGCACAAGTTTGCATTTTTACGCATAACTTACGTTCTGAATACATCCGGACTTCCAAAAATTTATGTAAGCACTAAAATATTTTATTTTAGTGTTCTCCATAAGAAAAATCCATTCGTCGCGTCATTTGGATCGTTTTTCGCGCTTATGCGCATTCCGTCGTAATTAAGCGAACATCGCGATCGTACGGCCAAACGAACCGACATCCGACATATTTTTGAGCATGTTTCATGTCCACAATATTTAGACATCATGTTAGGGCCTTAAAGTTGGCTTAACGGGCCTTAAACATGTCGGAAATGGCTTAAACATCAACAGGGACTGAAACTGTCAAATTTGAAACTTGTTTTCTGATCTGAAGAGCTAGGCGGCCCGCGTGAGCCCAAGCTTAAATCTTAGGCGGCCCGCGTCAGCCTCTCTGATCAGATAATATCGAACAGTCAGCATGTTCCAGCTGTTTTAACCACAACCACACACTCACCACTTGCCTAATCAGCTGATAAGGATGGTTTTTAGGCACCATAACTTTCCGACACTTGTACGGATACGATTAAGGCACGATATTCGACAAACGATCTTAACGGTTTGGGTATTCCTATAAATACCCAACCCACTTAACTTCAAAAATCACTAGAATCTGATCTAAGTGACTCTAAGTTGTGTAACAACTGTGCTTGTAATCACTATGAACAGTTCTGTTATCAATAAACCAATGTTATTTGATCATAATGTTTGTTTTGTTATGTTTTACATTTTTCATGTTTTGACTTTTATGTAATTTCAAACTCTACATCGCTTTCTGGAGAGTTATACGCAAACTAGTGCGTAAACGTACTCAGTTTAATGCGAGAAATACTCCGGAACATCATCATATACTCAACATACCTTAAATAACCTTTAAATAACTTAGAAATAAGTTTTGAAGGCATTGGTATGGCAAAAACAAGTTAATTCGTTTACAGGGACTAAATATGACAAACTGCGAAGGTATGTCAATTTAAACTGTAACGAACATTCCGGAACATAACCATAAGTTAAACACACCTTAAATATCCTTTACATAGCTTAGAAATAGGCTTTGAGGGGTTCGGTGTGCTAAAATAAACTTTTGGGTCATTCAGGGACTAAAAGTGTCAAAAAGTGCACAAGTTTGCATTTTCGCGCATAACTTACGTTCTGAATACATCTGGACATCCAAAAATTTATGTAAGCATGACTATATTATATTTTAGTGTTCGCCTTAAGAAAAATCCATTCGTCGCGTCATTTGGATCGTTTTTCGCGCTTGTGCGCATTCCGTCGTAATTAAGCGAACATCGCGTTCGTACGGCTAAACGAACCGACATCTGAGATATTTTTGAACACATTTTAAGTTCCCTATACTTTAACTTCATTTTAGAGGTTTGAAATGGGGTTAACGGGCCTTAAACGTGTCAAAAATGGCCTAAATACAGTTCAGGGACCAAAACTGTAAATCTGCCAAACTTCACCCCTACGATGCGCAGGGACTTTTGCCCTACGATGCGCAGGGGGTCTTCTGACCAGATGCAGAGTTTTTAAAACAGGCTGTTTGCACATGTTTAATCCTCCACCACATGTTTTCACTTGCTTAGTCACTAGATAAGGATGGAATTAAGCTTCCATAACCTTGCAACAAGTGTACGGACTAGATCTTTTCCCCTTTTCCAAGAAACGATCCTAGCGGTGGACCAAAAACTATAAATAACCCAACCCCCTTTGTTCAAAATCACTAGAAATTCACTTTGAGAAACTCTAAGTTGAAACATTTGTTTCATACCTGAGATTTTCGAATTGAGTTTAGCATTCGGGGACCCTGGGTTAGTATTCTTTCGTTCTTTTCCTTATTTTTACTGCTTTTCGAGTCAGAAAGTCAAACTTTGTTTGACTTTCAGCGTTGACCAGTAATGGTCAATGCGAAGTTCGTTTGAACTTCGCAACGTGAGTGTAATCACGTTGGTCATAGTCCCTTGGGACTATGCCCACTGATTACCACGTTGTCTAGAGTCGTAGGGTAGGCGATCTAATAAATCGCCTATACCTTCGAACTCGACCCAGTTGGTCGATCATTAGGATCCGACCAAATACATTAGGTGACCATAGTAAGTAGGGAATAACCTTCCGAGGTTATACCCTATGGTCACATCGTTTAAGTAGTTGTATGATAGGTAGTTTATATGCCTTAGGTAAATTACCAGAATACCCTTTTCATGTATAATTGGTAAATAAGCATATGTAACCTAAACCTTTGTCACATAACTGATTATGTAACATGTATAGGCATATAATACTTGTCATAGGACTAGTTAGGCGGTCTGAACGCGTTTCACGCGCACGACACGTTAAAGTAGCATAAGCTTCCTAAACGGGTCGTAATGGGTCGTAAACAATTATGTTAGGTTTCATTTAGTATGTAGGCTTTGTTAAACCAAATGACACGAGTCTCTACACTCGTTTGGTTTACGAAACCTCATTCTATCCAATCATCCGATTAAGGTCCGGTTATTAACATAGTTACCTATATTAGGTGCCGTTTGATTCCGAGATCTCTAGCATTACTTGGTGATTATCTTTATACATCTGAGCAATCTCAAGTGAGTACATAGACCCCTCTTTTACTGTTTTCCAAACTGTTTTGGGGTGGAACACATGTGCCTACTTGTTACTTTCATGCTTTCCTGTTTTCACATCATATACCGACTATGTTTGTTAGTACATTATAGTACATTGATTTACATGACTTTTCTGCTATGTATGTTGACTGATAACATGCTAAGCACATTGATTTACATTACCTTTCTGCTACGTATGTTGACTGATAGCATGCTAGCACATTGATTTACATTACCTTTCTGCTACGTATGTTGACTGATAGCATACTAGCACATTGATTTACAAGACTTTTCTACTTTGTATGTTAACTTAGCATACTTAGTACATTGTTTTCATATGACATGTATACAACTACTATGACATTTGGTTTGCACAAACGGGTCTTTATTACGTTCATTAACATTTGCTACGCTGCTCGGGAGTAAGTAGTGGTACCATAGGACTTGACAAATCCCATTCCTGACATCCCGGGTTTGTTTGGATGTAAGGAATGACTGAATCCGAATACAATTCTTTTGATAACCTTGACTGAAAGGGTTATCCGACTGTCTCAAGGCTTGAATGTATGCGTTAACTCACCACATAAATGTTCGTATCAATGTATCATGCATCACTTTACAAAACATAACTTTTTGATATAATCAAAATACTTTGTTTTGTACATTTTTACTTATGGTTTAAGTAGTCTTATTTTACTTACCATACATATCATTTTGGTTATACATTACTTGACTACTTTTGGACTATCAACATTTGACATGGTTTATACAAGGACTTTTGACTATTGGTTTAAACATAGACATTTGACTTGGATATTTGACATAGACATTTTTACATGATTTACATCTTGACATGAACATTTTACATTGTTTGGTTTGGTTTGATTAAGTGATTAAGTAACGATGCGTGTGTAATATGATACAAGCATGGTGGATACGCCGCTGGTACTTCCTATATATAAGTGTTTGTATGGTATTATATATCGTAGCGTTATTTGAATCATTTCAGTTTTATACATAGAACATTTCATACAAATAACATACTTTTCACAATACATTGTTTTACAAACAACTTATCTTATACAAACTCAGTTTACAATGGTTATCCATTTAACCATACACTATTCTCTTATTTATACATATCATCTGATCTTATCGTTTTTCAAGTGATTTACAAAACAAATCAAATTACAAGGTTCATGACGGAATATTTTCTCAAACACAAGTCATGAATCTTATTTTCACAAACCTATGTATCTCACAGGCATTTTTATGCTGACGTACCTATTTTCACATGTGTTTTCAGGAGCTTTTCCATAGGATGTTGATCATGATACTAGGGCGGACCTGTGCCTTAGAGACTTTAAAAGAAGATAGACTATGTTTAATTATGTTCTGAACTCTTAAATTTCCTGTTTGAAACAATGTAACACCTTTGTTCATAAATAAAATACAACTTTGTTTGCCATGGATTTGAAACAATTAATTCTGTCGCAACACGCCCCGATGTTTCCGCCGCGATTTGTTGTTTTACGCGGTCGGGGTGTGACAGAAGAGTTGGTATCAGAGCCAATGGTTATAGGGAATTAGGTTATTAGTA
Organism: Helianthus tuberosus; assembly: GCA_030545235.1. Lineage (NCBI taxonomy): Eukaryota > Viridiplantae > Streptophyta > Magnoliopsida > Asterales > Asteraceae > Helianthus > Helianthus tuberosus. The sequence continues at coordinate 95,805,687 of CM060373.1, forward strand.
ATGCTTTGACCTAGACTATAACTTTTCTAGGACCCTAACACAAATTAGTTGTGTTTAGATCTTAAAACATTTACATCACCTATCCTTAGGTGTTTATCAAAACAAGGAACCAAAATTTTTCCGAAACGATTTTTGAAAAACAATCATCTGTTTTTGAATAAATTTTTACAAGGTTTTGAACCCTCAATTGTAAGGTTTTGAACCCTCTGTTATATGGTTTTGAACCCTTTTCAGTATTGGTTTTTGGCCTTGTGCCTTCAAATTTTCAAAATCCCGTCAAATGTTTTGGGTTTTAAATAATGTGAACATGTGCAAACTGGAAGGGTGAATGCCTGTATTCTGGGTTTTCTGTCTAGGCAAGCACTTCGTATACATCTCATCAGACGCGAGACCAGTTGTGCTTACCTGGGAATTCTTGGGATGAGTGTTCACTTATAGGCGAGCATGTCTTCATTATACATTATTTTTGACCCATTTACTTTGATTAGTCACTGTGTGTCGTTTGTTTGCTTTGTGATACGGACGAATGACCACCATCTATGCTGTTTGCAATTCTTGTTTATATCATCTCATTCTTTTCATCCAATCATCTCACTCGTTTTCTTTCATATTTTCCTCTTTTAGAATGCCTCCTCGACGCGATCCTCGAACTTTTACTATTGAAGAGATCGCAGCCCTGGTTTCTCAACAAGTGGCTGCTGTACTTCCCGGGGTTGTAACTCAAGTCCACGATATATTTAACAACAACGGCAATAACAACAACAATAACGCACACTGTAATTTCAAGAATTTCAATTCTGCGAAGCCGCTTAAGTTTTCTGGGTCGCAAGGAGCAACTGCGCTCCTACGGTGGTTTGAAAGTATCGAGAGCACATTCTTACACGTGCAGTGTCAGAATGCGCGTAGGGTTGAATTTGCTTCAAGCGTGTTTGAGAAGCGAGCGCTTACCTGGTGGAATGGTATTAAGCGCGATAGGGGTGCCGAAGTGGCGTTGGCACAGACATGGGAAGAGCTTCGGGCTCTCATGATGAAGGAGTTTTGTCCCCGTCATGAAATTCGAGTTTTGGAACGAGAGTTTGATGGCTTAAAGCAAGATGGGGCTGAACACCGTGCATACACGGATCGTTTTGAAGAACTCAGTCTATTGTGTCCCACCATGGTTACCCCTCCGGATAAAGCGATCGAGAGGTATATTGATGGGCTACCCGATTCTATTCTGGAGATTTTGACTGGTGTTAATCCTACTACCCTTCGCCAAGCTATCGAGTTGTCTGCTACCCTCACTGAGACTCTAGTCAGGAAGGGTAAACTCACCCGCAAGGGTGATAAAAAGAAGGAGACTAATTCTGAGAAAAACAAGAATAAGGGTAAGGGTAAGGAAGGTGAAGCATCAAAGAAATCAAGGAAACGAAAGGGTGCCCAAAATTTTGCTGTTACTGCACAGGCTCAAGCTGCACCAAATCAGCCTGCGCAACCACCTGCCAAGAAGACTTATTTTGGCAATGCACCTTTGTGCAACAGGTGTAACGGCCATCACCAACCACACCTCCAGTGTCATCAGTGCACCAACTGCGGAAGATCTGGTCATCTTGCTGTCAACTGCCGTATTCCTGTCAATCAGAACCAAGCAGTTCGTAACCAAGCTCAACAGGTTGCTCAGCCTCCTGCCCCGCAACAGGGCCAAGCTGCACGACCTCATTTTCCTCCTGGTTCGTGCTACAATTGTGGGGATCTGACCCACTACAGGAACCGGTGCCCAAGGCTAGTCAACCAGAATCAGAATCAGGCTCCGGCTCGAGGCCGAGTTTTTAACATGAATGCCCAAGAGGCGCAGGCGGATGATAACGTGGTGAACGGTACGTTCTTTATTAATAATCAGCCTGCATCTGTTCTCTTTGATTCGGGTGCCGATAAGAGTTTTGTGTCATTGTCTTTTGAGCCGATGCTTCGCGTGTCTAGAACGAAACTAAGTAAATCTTTGACAGTAGAGGTTGCTAGTGGTGAACCCATTATTCTTAATTCTGTTCTACGCAACTGCCAGTTGAACCTTAACGATCATCTTTTTCCTATCGATCTCACGCCTATGCAACTTGGAAGCTTCGACGTCATTGTGGGTATGGATTGGTTATCTAAGCATCACGCAGAGATAGTTTGTTCTGAGAAGATTGTTCGTGTGCCGCTTTCGACAGGCGAGATTCTGCAGGTTCAAGGTGAGAAGCCTACCGTTGGTCTCAAACTCATGTCTTGCTTTAAAGCTCGGAAGTATCTGCGGAAGAACTATGTGGCTTTCTTAGCACATGTTACAGAAGATAAAGGCAAGGGTATGTCTATTTCAGATATTCCTGTCGTTCGGGATTATTCTGAAGTATTCCCTGAAGATTTACCTGGTCTACCTCCAGCACGCCAAGTCGAGTTCCGCATTGATCTCGTACCTGGTGCAAATCCCGTTGCCAGAGCTCCATATCGTCTTGCACCATCTGAGATGCAAGAGTTGTCTAAACAGCTTCAGGAGCTCTCTGATAAAGGTTTTATCCGTCCTAGCTTTTCACCTTGGGGTGCTCCCGTTCTTTTTGTTAAGAAGAAGGATGGATCCTTTAGGATGTGTATCGATTATCGTGAGCTTAACAAGCTTACCATCAAGAATCGATATCCCCTACCTCGCATCGATGATCTCTTTGATCAGTTACAAGGCGCTTCTTATTTCTCGAAGATTGATCTACGTTCCGGATATCATCAACTTCGGGTGCATGAAGAAGATATTCCTAAGACAGCGTTCCGTACTCGGTATGGGCACTATGAGTTCACAGTCATGCCATTCGGTGTGACTAATGCTCCTGCTGTTTTCATGGACTTAATGAATAGGGTCTGCAAACCTTATTTGGATCAGTTCGTCATTGTTTTTATTGACGACATCTTAATTTACTCTAAGACGCGAGCTGATCACGAGCAACATCTTCGTCTTACCCTAGAACTCCTAAAGAAAGAGCAACTTTTCGCCAAATTCTCCAAGTGCGAATTCTGGCTTAAAGAAGTTCAATTTTTGGGGCATGTTATCAACGAACAAGGTATTCATGTAGATCCCTCCAAGATCAGTGCGATCAAGGATTGGGATACACCTTCTACTCCTACTGAAGTTCGTTCTTTTCTTGGTCTAGCGGGTTATTATCGCCGCTTCATTGAAAACTTCTCTAAAATTGCAGTTCCTCTAACTGCTCTAACTCAGAAGAAAATGCCCTTTTTCTGGGGATTCAAACAAGAGGAAGCTTTTCAACACCTGAAGCAGAAACTTTGCGATGCGCCTGTCCTATCATTGCCTGAGGGTGATGATGATTTTGTCGTGTATTGTGATGCATCTAAATTGGGTCTTGGCTGTGTTCTGATGCAAAGGAACAAAGTCATAGCCTATGCATCAAGACAATTGAAGATACATGAGAAGAACTACACCACTCATGATCTTGAGTTGGGTGCAGTTATCTTTGCTCTCAAGATCTGGAGACACTATTTGTACGGTACAAAATGTGTGGTTTTCACGGACCACAAAAGTCTTCAGCATATCTTCAATCAGAAAGAACTCAACATGAGGCAACGACGTTGGGTTGAGCTTTTAAACGACTATGACTGCGAAATTCGCTACCATCCTGGTAAGGCGAATGTCGTAGCTGATGCATTGAGTCGCAAGGAACGTACTAAGCTTCATTGTGTACGTGTTCAATCTGTTATTCAAGCTCGATCTGATATTCAAGCCCGCATTTCTCAGGCTCAACAATCTTGTGTTTCACAAGGTTTGATGGATAAGGAGTTTCCTTATCACATAACACCTGCTCTTGAACTGAAGGACAATGGATCATATTACTTCATGGACCGTTTGTGGGTCCCAAGCCAGGATGATCTTCGTACCTTGCTTATGGATGAAGCCCATAAGTCTCGTTATTCTATTCATCCGGGCTCAGATAAAATGTATAAGGATCTTCGTATTCACTATTGGTGGCCTGGTATGAAGAAAGACATTGCCTTATACGTATCAAAATGCCTTACTTGTCTTAAGGTTAAGGCTGAACATCAGCGTCCTTCGGGTTTATTGGAACAACCAGAGATCCCAGTTTGGAAATGGGAAAACATTACTATGGATCTTGTTACCAAACTCCCGCGCACAAAGAAAGGTCATGATGCCATCTGGGTAGTCGTTGATCGTCTTACAAAGTCAGCACATTTCTTGCCAATCCGCGAGGATTTTCCTACTGACAGACTTGCTCAAATCTATGTAGATGAAATTGTGGCTCGACATGGTGTTCCTTTGAACATCATTTCTGACAGAGATGCTCGTTTCACTTCTCATTTTTGGAGAACCATGCAATCTGCTATGGGAACCCAACTTAATCTGAGCACAGCTTATCATCCGCAAACGGATGGTCAATCTGAGAGAACAATCCAGACTCTGGAGGATATGCTAAGAGCTTGTGTGATCGATTTTGGTGGTAGCTGGGATTCACATCTTAAATTGATTGAATTCTCCTACAACAACAGTTATCACACTAGCATCGGAATGGCTCCTTTCGAAGCTCTCTATGGTCGAAAATGTCGTTCACCAGTCTGCTGGAATGAGATTGGCGAGGCTCAACTTACTGGACCTGCCCTCATTTTAGAGACAACTGACAAGGTCAAGAAAGTTCGTGATAACCTTCAGGCAGCTAGAAACCGTCAGAAGATTTACGCGGACCCAAAACGCAAAGCCTTTGAATTTCAAGTCGGTGATCGAGTATTACTTAAGGTCTCACCTTGGAAAGGTGTGATCAGATTTGGAAAGAAAGGAAAACTTGCACCTAGATACGTTGGACCATTCAAGATCGTCGAAAGAATCGGAAAGGTAGCCTACAGACTTGAGTTACCTCCGGAACTGGGAAATGTTCATCCAACTTTTCACGTATCAAATCTCAAGAAGTGTACAGCTGATGAGAACTACTCCATACCGCTTGACGAAATTCGTGTTGGCAAAACACTGAAATTTGTTGAGAAACCAGTGGAAATCATGGAACGTGAAGTCAAGTGGCTTAAACGCAAGCGCATTCCTTTGGTCAAAGTTCGCTGGGAAGCTAAACGTGGACCTGAGTTTACTTGGGAACGCGAAGACCAAATGAAGGCGAAATACCCACATCTTTTTCCACGAGTTTCCTCTAAATAAATTTCGGGACGAAATTTCCACAAGTAGGGGAGACTGTAACAACTGTGCTTGTAATCACTATGAACAGTTCTGTTATCAATAAACCAATGTTATTTGATCACAATGTTTGTTTTGTTATGTTTTACATTTTTCATGTTTTGACTTTTATGTAATTTCAAACTCTACATCGCTTTCTGGAGAGTTATACGCAAACTAGTGCGTAAACGTACTCAGTTTAATGCGAGAAATACTCCGGAACATCATCATATACTCAACATACCTTAAATAACCTTTAAATAACTTAGAAATAAGTTTTGAAGGCATTGGTATGGCAAAAACAAGTTAATTCGTTTACAGGGACTAAATATGACAAACTGCGAAGGTATGTCAATTTAAACTGTAACGAACATTCCGGAACATAACCATAAGTTAAACACACCTTAAATATCCTTTACATAGCTTAGAAATAGGCTTTGAGGGGTTCGGTGTGCTAAAATAAACTTTTGGGTCATTCAGGGACTAAAAGTGTCAAAAAGTGCACAAGTTTGCATTTTCGCGCATAACTTACGTTCTGAATACATCTGGACATCCAAAAATTTATGTAAGCATGACTATATTATATTTTAGTGTTCGCCTTAAGAAAAATCCATTCGTCGCGTCATTTGGATCGTTTTTCGCGCTTGTGCGCATTCCGTCGTAATTAAGCGAACATCGCGTTCGTACGGCTAAACGAACCGACATCTGAGATATTTTTGAACACATTTTAAGTTCCCTATACTTTAACTTCATTTTAGAGGTTTGAAATGGGGTTAACGGGCCTTAAACGTGTCAAAAATGGCCTAAATACAGTTCAGGGACCAAAACTGTAAATCTGCCAAACTTCACCCCTACGATGCGCAGGGACTTTTGCCCTACGATGCGCAGGGGGTCTTCTGACCAGATGCAGAGTTTTTAAAACAGGCTGTTTGCACATGTTTAATCCTCCACCACATGTTTTCACTTGCTTAGTCACTAGATAAGGATGGAATTAAGCTTCCATAACCTTGCAACAAGTGTACGGACTAGATCTTTTCCCCTTTTCCAAGAAACGATCCTAGCGGTGGACCAAAAACTATAAATAACCCAACCCCCTTTGTTCAAAATCACTAGAAATTCACTTTGAGAAACTCTAAGTTGAAACATTTGTTTCATACCTGAGATTTTCGAATTGAGTTTAGCATTCGGGGACCCTGGGTTAGTATTCTTTCGTTCTTTTCCTTATTTTTACTGCTTTTCGAGTCAGAAAGTCAAACTTTGTTTGACTTTCAGCGTTGACCAGTAATGGTCAATGCGAAGTTCGTTTGAACTTCGCAACGTGAGTGTAATCACGTTGGTCATAGTCCCTTGGGACTATGCCCACTGATTACCACGTTGTCTAGAGTCGTAGGGTAGGCGATCTAATAAATCGCCTATACCTTCGAACTCGACCCAGTTGGTCGATCATTAGGATCCGACCAAATACATTAGGTGACCATAGTAAGTAGGGAATAACCTTCCGAGGTTATACCCTATGGTCACATCGTTTAAGTAGTTGTATGATAGGTAGTTTATATGCCTTAGGTAAATTACCAGAATACCCTTTTCATGTATAATTGGTAAATAAGCATATGTAACCTAAACCTTTGTCACATAACTGATTATGTAACATGTATAGGCATATAATACTTGTCATAGGACTAGTTAGGCGGTCTGAACGCGTTTCACGCGCACGACACGTTAAAGTAGCATAAGCTTCCTAAACGGGTCGTAATGGGTCGTAAACAATTATGTTAGGTTTCATTTAGTATGTAGGCTTTGTTAAACCAAATGACACGAGTCTCTACACTCGTTTGGTTTACGAAACCTCATTCTATCCAATCATCCGATTAAGGTCCGGTTATTAACATAGTTACCTATATTAGGTGCCGTTTGATTCCGAGATCTCTAGCATTACTTGGTGATTATCTTTATACATCTGAGCAATCTCAAGTGAGTACATAGACCCCTCTTTTACTGTTTTCCAAACTGTTTTGGGGTGGAACACATGTGCCTACTTGTTACTTTCATGCTTTCCTGTTTTCACATCATATACCGACTATGTTTGTTAGTACATTATAGTACATTGATTTACATGACTTTTCTGCTATGTATGTTGACTGATAACATGCTAAGCACATTGATTTACATTACCTTTCTGCTACGTATGTTGACTGATAGCATGCTAGCACATTGATTTACATTACCTTTCTGCTACGTATGTTGACTGATAGCATACTAGCACATTGATTTACAAGACTTTTCTACTTTGTATGTTAACTTAGCATACTTAGTACATTGTTTTCATATGACATGTATACAACTACTATGACATTTGGTTTGCACAAACGGGTCTTTATTACGTTCATTAACATTTGCTACGCCGCTCGGGAGTAAGTAGTGGTACCATAGGACTTGACAAATCCCATTCCTGACATCCCGGGTTTGTTTGGATGTAAGGAATGACTGAATCCGAATACAATTCTTTTGATAACCTTGACTGAAAGGGTTATCCGACTGTCTCAAGGCTTGAATGTATGCGTTAACTCACCACATAAATGTTCGTATCAATGTATCATGCATCACTTTACAAAACATAACTTTTTGATATAATCAAAATACTTTGTTTTGTACATTTTTACTTATGGTTTAAGTAGTCTTATTTTACTTACCATACATATCATTTTGGTTATACATTACTTGACTACTTTTGGACTATCAACATTTGACATGGTTTATACAAGGACTTTTGACTATTGGTTTAAACATAGACATTTGACTTGGATATTTGACATAGACATTTTTACATGATTTACATCTTGACATGAACATTTTACATTGTTTGGTTTGGTTTGATTAAGTGATTAAGTAACGATGCGTGTGTAATATGATACAAGCATGGTGGATACGCCGCTGGTACTTCCTATATATAAGTGTTTGTATGGTATTATATATCGTAGCGTTATTTGAATCATTTCAGTTTTATACATAGAACATTTCATACAAATAACATACTTTTCACAATACATTGTTTTACAAACAACTTATCTTATAAAAACTCAGTTTACAATGGTTATCCATTTAACCATACACTATTCTCTTATTTATACATATCATCTGATCTTATCGTTTTTCAAGTGATTTACAAAACAAATCAAATTACAAGGTTCATGACGGAATATTTTCTCAAACACAAGTCATGAATCTTATTTTCACAAACCTATGTATCTCACAGGCATTTTTATGCTGACGTACCTATTTTCACATGTGTTTTCAGGAGCTTTTCCATAGGATGTTGATCATGATACTAGGGCGGACCTGTGCCTTAGAGACTTTAAAAGAAGATAGACTATGTTTAATTATGTTCTGAACTCTTAAATTTCCTGTTTGAAACAATGTAACACCTTTGTTCATAAATAAAATACAACTTTGTTTGCCATGGATTTGAAACAATTAATTCTGTCGCAACACGCCCCGATGTTTCCGCCGCGATTTGTTGTTTTACGCGGTCGGGGTGTGACAAGTTGGAACCATTGTTTCATACCTGAGTTATTGTGATCTAGATTAGCATTTGGGGACCCTTCGTAAGTATTCTTTCGTTCTTTTCCTTATTTTATTGCTTTTCGAGTCCGAAAGTCAAACTTTGTTTGACTTTCAGCGTTGACCAGTTATGGTCAATGCGAAGTTCGTTTGAACTTCGCAACGTGAGTGTAATCACGTTGGTTATAGTCCCTTGGGACTATGCCTACTGATTACCACGTTGTCTAGGGTCGTAGGGTAAGCGATCTAATAAATCGCTTATACCTTCGAACCCGACCCAGTTTGGTCGATCATTAGGATCCGACCAAATACATTAGGTGACCATAGTAGGTAGGGAATAACCTTCCGAGGTTATACCCTATGGTCACATCGTTTGAGTAGTTGTATGATAGGTAGTTTATATGCCTTAGGTAAATTACCAGAATACCCTTTTCATGTATAATTGGTAATTAAGCATATGTAACCTAAACTTTTGTCACATAACTGATTATGTAACATGTTTAGGCATATAACACTTGTCATAGGACTAGTTAGACGGTCCGAACGCGTTTCACGCGAACGACGCGTTAAAGTAGCATAAGCTACCTAAACGGGTCGTAATGGGTCGAAAGCACTTAGGTTAGGTTTCATTTAGTATGTAGGCTTTGTTAAACCATATGACACGAGTCTCTATACTCGTTTGGTTTACGAACCCTCATTCTATCCAATCATCCGATTTAGGTCCGGTTATTAACATAGTTACCTATATTAGGTGCCGTTTGATATCCGCGATCTCTAGCATTGTTTGGTTGTTACTCAAGGACTACTAAGCAATCTCAAGTGAGTACATAGACCCCTTTTTTACTGTTTTCCAAACTGTTTTGGGGTGGAACACATGTGCCTACTTGTTACTTTCATGCTTTCCTGTTTTCACATCATATACCTGCTATATTCGTTAGTACATTATAGTACATGATTTTATTACATCTTATGCTAGGTGTGCCCATTGTGTGCATTACTTAGTACATCGTTTTACATTACTTGCTACGTATGTCTATTGTTGTATACGTAGTACAGGTCACATGCTACGTATGTCTATTGTTGTATACGTAGTACAGTTCACATGCTACGTATGTCTATTGTTGTATACGTAGTACAGGTCACATGCTATGTATGTCTATTGTTGTATACGTAGTACAGGTCACATGTTAAGTATGTCTATTGTTGCATACTTAGTACATTTGTTATTCATCACATGCTTACATTTTGGATACATATTACATGATTTACATCAGACATGAACATTTTACTTTGGTAGTTTGGTTTGAGTAAGTTATTAAGTAACGAGGCGTGTGTAATATGATACAAGCATGGTGGATACGCCGCTGGTACTTCCTATATATAAGTGTTTGTATGGTATTACATGTCGTAGCGTTATTTGAATCATTTCAGTTTGAGACATATAACATTTTATACAAATAACATACTTTTCACAAGACATTGATTTATAAACAACTTATCTTTTACAAACACATTTTACATGGTTATTCATTTAACCTTACATTTATTTATACATATCATATGATCTTATCGTTTTTCAAATGATTTACAAAACAAAGCAAATTACAAGTTTCATGACTAAACATTTTCTCAAACATAAGTCATGAAACCTATTTTCACAAAACCTATGTATCTCACAGGCATTTTTATGCTGACGTACCTATTTTCACATGTGTTTTCAGGAGCTGTTGCATAAGATGATCAAGATACACATAGGCAGACTTGGGCTTTAGTGACAATAAAAGATGCAAGACTAGTTAATTATGTTGTATTTCTTTGTTTGTTAAGACATTGTAACACTTTTAATCAATAAAACGAAACTTCAATTGCCATGGATTTGAAACAATTAATTCTGTTACAACACTCCCCGACATTTCCGCCACGTTTTGTATGTTCTACGTGGTCGGGGTGTGACAACTGGCTCTCTCCCCCTATCAAATAACTATATATTTGAAAATTAAAATATCCAACTACCAAAATCCTCATAGAAAATCACCGAAGTCCAAATTAATGACCTTGGAGATTCCACAAACTGTTTTTGATTTTTCATTTAAAACCTCAAGTTTTAAATTAATGAACTTGTTTATTTTCAGAAACATGTTCAGCATACTTTAGATTTTGAAACTCAGCCTTCAGACATCGGTTGTCGAAAATAAAGTGAAACGAAATCTTTTTGACTTTTTCAAAGTTTATGCTAAAACACACTAAAAATCTTTTTGTGATTTTTCTGTAACAAAAGCAGTAAAGAAATATTTACAGACATATTTTTGTTTGAGTTCGCGTCAGAGGATCATATCAGTTTATGACAAATCACTAGCACCGTTGATGTTTTTAGAGACTTTTAAGTTCTAAACGATTCACTTAGATTGTCAGTATACTGATCCATTTAAATTTTCACACAAACTTCAACTAATTTTATGATATGAGATTTAGTATTTTAAGAACTTAACTTATTCGCGTGTCTCACCTCAAAATATACTCCCGTATCAAGATTCCCTAGATTCAATCTTACAGGTGAATATACCTAAATGATATATGTACTCTGGGTTAGAGCGATACCTTGAGAGCTCAGGTATGAACTTCCGTTCAGTCAAAGAGATGAAGGCTCGACTTTAGGTGTGTTCCACTTAGGAATCTTCTTTACAACTACACTTGATATATATCTCGATATTTTCTAAATTTTTATGCAGAGGGAAAGCTTTAAGCACGCAAAGTATTATACGAGGTCTAGGCCATTGCTGACGTGAAATTAGAAGACCAAGGATAATACCCCAGATATCAATAAGTATAAAGACCTAGTATCTCAGAATCAGACAACCTCTCAAACGAAATTTCAGAGTACTAAGTCCATATATCCGAGAGATGTTCCCCACGAGATAAGATAGTTATTAATATTTAGGTTTATATATCGAAATCAATTTACTGAGTGTGTAAAAACCTACTGGCATATCATCAGTGAGATCATTTATCACATCAGACTTTCCATTTCTTTAGCATGTTGTGATTGTTTTATTGATGTACTATCATTTCCTCTTTTTACACAAATCTTTTTTTTTAATTTTCTCTTGTTTTTTGCTTTTTAAAATTTTCAAATGTTTTTGTATTTTCAAAATTTTTACTCCCCCTAAAATCCAAAACATTTAAAGAAAATTTGATAACCGATGTAGATAGCTTTATCTTGCCATTCATTTTCTGCATCACATATTCTGTTTTGCATAAAGTATCCCCATGATTTAAAACACATTGATATTTAACATTTTGAAAACCATTTTCAACCACTTGTGAAATTAATCATGTTTGTTCAGCCATGAGGGTTTCGGCATATTCAATCAACATTTTTTCAAATTTTTTATTTTAACAAATTTAATAACAAACATATTTTTTCATTTTTCAATTTTTGACAAAATAAAAACATATTTTTTAGTTTTTTAAAATTTTTTGATTTTTAGGGTCTTTGATTTATGGTTTATTTATATACAAAAAAGACTAACTCCCTGTTTTTCATTCACATAAGCCCTCTTCCTATGCCAGGCTGCTCCCCTCTTTAGGTTGACATTCAGCTTCTTTCTGCAGCACCTGCACATTCAACTAACTCAATTACATGAACAAGGCAACCCATGTCTGTTTGACCTTGGGTATTGTGACACAATAAGAATTGTTCAACTTCAGAAAATCTTTGTCATTTTTAACAAACACTTTTTCGTTCTTATTTTCAACCTTTTTGGTTGAATCGATTTTCCGTATATCGTCACTCACCAAAGTCTTTTGTTTCTTGACCACCCACATTTGTCCTTTTGAAATATTCCTTTGATAAAACTTTGAATCATTTTGAATGTTTTATTTTGATAAATAATTTTTAGGTTTTGATGTGTGTAAAATGCAACATATAAATTACATCAAATAAGACATAAAACTAACCCCTTTTTTAGTACTAATGTTGGAAAAAGTGTGCTTTTGTCTTCCTTTTGTATTTTCAGGATTAAATGAGCATAAATGAACAAAAGAAGCAAAAATACAGCAAAATCTAACATGATTACAAGAAAAGGAATAAACGTGGCATGCCCGACCCCTCGACAGCATCTTCCCAAGCAAAAACAAGAGATCAGAAGGCTGAACACGCCCCGTGCCCAGTGGACACGGGGGCGTGCCCAAGTGGCTGCAGAAAAGACAAAGTTGTAGAAGCTTCTATTTCCTAACACGGGGGCGTGCCCAGCTCAACACGGCCGTGGTCAACGCTAAGATTCACAGAATCCAGGCAAATCTTGATAGTACAGATACGCTTCTGCACACGGGGCCGTGCCCAGCGGACACGGGGGCGTGGTCAACTAATGCAGACAAACTGCAATTAATGAAGAAAGAGAAAGTGGATGGACACGGGGCAGTGCCCAATGGACACGGGGCCGTGTGCGGGCTTCTGTGCAGGCTATAAATAGAGGTGCTTGGTTCACTTCAAAGGCATCCTTTAGCAAACCACCTCTCTCTCACTTCACCCACACTCCACCACCATCACAACACCCACATCCACCACCATCATCCATCATCCATCATAGAGTGTGTATAGTAGTCTCGGGATCCAAGATTGATAGTAAGAGTTCTTGACAATCAAAGGCCATGTTTGCCTAAGTCTCTTACATCACTTGGTGAAGACAAGCATTTAGTGTAATACTTTTGTTTTTTAATCTTTTCTCATTTTTTATTTGGTTTTGTATTAATGACTTTAATAACTAGTTTCTTATGTTGAAGGTGAAACTTCCTTATCATTTGTCCGTGGTGTCTTGGCGTTATTTTACTGTCTATATAAAATAAAAGGTTTACACCATTCATATCTCTACGGTCTATATAGAGATATGTTGGCCACCTGGTCGAGGGTTAAGGGAATGGTTTGGTAAGGTTCTTGCCTTGTTCAGTGTATAGATCTTGCAAGGACCTGGGTCAAGCTTACTAGGACCTCCTTCGATACCCACTAATATTGGATGGCGGGGGTGCGAATGGCTTGATCTGTAACACCTGTGCCTCTACGGCCATCAAACAAATACCAAACCAATGAAATATTATATTTCATACTTGGTATTTGTAAAAATATGTGTATCATTTGCACATATCAATTCTTATTCAATTCCATACTCTAAATCGCTTTCTGGAAGGTTATACGCGCACTGATGCGTAAATATAACCAGTTTAATGCAACGAACACTCCGGAATAGTGACATTGGCTTAACATACCTTAAATAACCTTTACATAACTTAGAAATAAGTTTTGAAGGCTTTGGTATGGCAAAAACAAGTTAAATCGCTCACAGGGACTAAAGTTGACAAACTGCGAAAGTATGCCAATTTGAACTGTAACAGACATTCCGGAACATGACCATAAGTTAAACATACCATAAATATCCTTTACATAGCTTAGAAATAGGCTTTGAGGGGTTCGGTATGCTAAAACAAACTTTTGGGTCATTCAGGGACTAAAAGTGTCAAAAAGTGCACAAGTTTGCACTTTTGCGCATAACTTACGTTCTGAATACATCCGGACATCCAAAAATTTATGTAAGCATGACTATATTATGCTTTAGTGTTTGTCTTTCCAAAAATCCATTCGTCGCGTCATTTGGATCGTTTTTCGTGCTTATGCGCATTCCGTCGTAATTAAGCGAACATCGCGTTCGTACGACCAAACGAACCGTCATCAGACATATTTTTGAACATGTTTCAAGTCCACAATGTTTAGGCATCATTTTAGGGCCTTAAAGTTGGCTTTACGGGCCTTAGAAGTGCCGGAAATGGTCTTAAACACGTGCAGGGGCTGAAACTGTCAAAATGGAACATAGTTTTTGATCTGTGCAGGCCAGGCGGCCCGTGTGAGATCCTTGTGTTCTTTACGCGGCCCGCGTCCGACTCTCTGATCAGATTAGATCGAACAGTCAGCATGATCCAGCTGTTTTAACCACAACCACAAGCTCACAACTTGCCAATTCAGCTGATAAGGATCATTTTAGGCTACCACAACTTTGCAACACTTGTACGGATGGGATTAAGGCACGTTTTCCATGAAACGATCTTAACGGTGGACCGAATACTATAAATACCCCACCCCCCATGCTTCATAATCACTAGAATTTTGATTTGAGAAACTCTAAGTTGAAACTATTGTTTCATACCTGAGATTTTTGAATCGAAATTAGCATTCGGGGACCCTTCGTAAGTATTCTTTCGTTCTTTTCCTTATTTTATTGCTTTTCGAGTCCGAAAGTCAAACTTTGTTTGACTTTCAGCGTTGACCAGTAATGGTCAATGCGAAGTTCGTTTGAACTTCGCAACGTGATTGTAATCACGATGGTTATAGTCCCTTGGGACTATGCCTACTGATTACCACGTTGTCTAGGGTCGTAGGGTAAGCGATCTGATAAATCGCTTATACCTTCGAACCCGACCCAGTTTGGTCGATCATTAGGATCCGACCAAATACATTAGGTGACCATAGTATATAGGGAATAACCTTCCGAGGTTATACCTTATGGTCACATCGTTTGAGTAGTTGTATGATAGGTAGTTTATATGCCTTAGGTAAATTACCAGAATACCCTTTTCATGTATAATTGGTAATTAAGCATATGTAACCTAAACTTTTGTCACATAACTGATTATGTAACATGTTTAGGCATATAATACTTGTCATAGGACTAGTTAGGCGGTCCGAACGCGTTTCACGCGCACGACGCGTTAAAATAAGCATAAGCTTCCTAAACGGGTCGTAATGGGTCGTAAACACTTATGTTAGGTTTCATTTAGTATGTAGGCTTTGTTAAACCATATGACACGAGTCTCTATACTCGTTTGGTTTACGAACCCTCATCCTATCCGATCTCCCGATTTAAGTCCGGTTTATTTATATAGTTTTAGATTGCCGACTGATTCCGTGCTCCCTCAAGCTTTGTTTGGTTGTTGTTCAAAGACCTCTAAGCATTCTCAGGCGAGTACATTTTTCCCCTCTTTTACTGTTTTCAACTGTTTTGGGGTGACTCATATGTGCTAAATGTCTTAACAATGATTTCAAGAATGATTACAATAACAATTACAATGTGGTTTCAAGAACGATAACAATGGTTTCAAGAACGATAACAATGGTTTCAAGAACGATTACAATGGTTTCAAAAACAATTACAATGGTTTTCAAGAACGATTTCAATAAAGTGAACAAACTTGTTGGTTGTAGTTACATAACCAATGACATTCATTAGCAATGATCAAGCCGACCAGTATTAGGTTATGGTACCATAGGATCTGACAAATCCCGTTATTCTCTATACCCATGGTTATGTGTGGGTATTTTGGGTAACGACTGAATCTGTAATTATTAATTTACCCTTTGGTAAGGGTTTGTTAAGAACGAGAACGAGAGCGAGTTGGAACGAGGAACGAGTCAAGAAGGTTTGAATGTTATTAGAGAATCGACCATAAAGTAGTTTCACAATTAAAACAAGAACGATTTGAACGATTTCACAAAATGTTTTAACGATTGGGTAAACATTGGGACATGATTTACATTTGATCATGCATTTCCACAAAACATAGCTTTGATTTAAACCAAGTTTTACTTCAATACTATGTTCTTGTGCATTTCATCTATGGTTTAGTTGATGCATTTTCACTAGCCATACATATCATTTTGGTTACACATTACATGGTTTACATTTGACACAAACACTATTGACATTGGTTATACATATTACATGATTTACATCAGACATGAACATTTTACTTTGGTAGTTTGGTTTGAGTAAGTGATTAAGTAACGAGGCGTGTGTAATATGATACAAGCATGGTGGATACGCCGCTGGTACTTCCTATATATAAGTGTTTGTATGGTATTACATATCGTAGCGTTATTTGAATCATTTCAGTTTGAGACATAGAACATTTTATACAAATAACATACTTTTCACAAGACATTGATTTACAAACAACTTATCTTATACAAACTCAATTTACATGGTTATTCATTTAATCATGCATTATTCTCTTATTTATACATATCATCTAAACTTATTATTTTTCAAATGATTTACAAAGACAAAGTAAATTACAAGGTTCATGACTAAACATTTTCTCAAACAGAAGTCATGAATCTTATTTTCAACAAAACCAATGTATTCGCCAGCATTTCTTTGCTGACCTCGTTTTCACATATGTTTCAGGTATTGTTGGATGATATCGTTTGATAGGATGCATGCTCACATAGGACTGGACAAGGCCTTAGTGACTCAATAACAATGATAGACTATGTTTAAATTGTGTATTTAGATTTCCAGATGATGTAATTATTCAATGTTTAATAAAACGAAACACTTTTTGGTATCCATGGTTATGAAACATTAATTCTGTTACAACACTCCCCGACGTTTCCGCCACGTTTTGTATGTTACACGTGGTCGGGGTGTGACAGAAAAGATGGTATCAGAGCCAATGGTTATAGGGAATTAGGTTATTAGTAATGCTTTGACCTAGTCTATAACCTTCTTAGGACCCTAACGCGAGTTTACTTGCGTTTAGTCATAAAACAATACCGTCACCTATCCTTAGGCGACGACCACAACAAGAACATAAATTTCAAAACCGCTTTGAAAACTAATCATCTGTTCTAGGATGATTGATTACAAGGTTTTGAACCATCTATTGTAAGGTTTTGAACCCTCTGTTATATGGTTTTGAACCCTTTTGAATTTTCAAACTCTTGCCAAAGTTTTGAGTCTTAAATAATGTGAACACGTGCAAACTGGAAGGGTGAATGCCTGTATTCTGGGTTTTCTGTCTAGGCAAGCACTTCGTATATATCTCATCAGACGCGAGACCAGTTGTGCTTACCTGGGAATTCTTGGGATGAGTGTTCACTTATAGGCGAGCATGTCTTCGCAATACATTATTTTTGACCTATTTACTTTGATTAATCACCAGGGTCGTTTGTTGCTTTGTAGTAACAAACAAATGACCACTATCCTTGCTTTCATCAGATTTGTTTCATCTCATTCTTTTCGTCTAATTCTCTCACTCGTTTCCTTTCATGTTTCCTCTTTTAGAATGCCTCCTCGACGCGAAAGCCAGATAGCGACTGCCGAATTGGCAGAAATCATTGCGCAGCAAATGGCTGCCCAATTCCCAAATCTCTTTGCTCAATGGCACCAAGCCAACAACAACAACAATGCTCCATGCAAATACAAGGATTTCAACTCGGCTAAACCACTCAAGTTTAGTGGTTCTGAAGGAGCGACTGGGCTTCTTCAGTGGTTCGAGAGCATTGAGAATACTTTCCGCCACGTGCAGTGTCCTGACAATCGCAAGGTCGAGTTTTCTTCAAGTGTGTTTCAGAAGAGGGCTCTCACATGGTGGAACGGGGTTATGAGGGATCGTGGTGCAGAAGTTGCTCTAGCACAGACGTGGGCTGAACTTAGGGCTCTTATGATGAGGGAATTCTGTCCTCGTCATGAGCAGCGAGCTTTGGAGAAGGAATTTGATGAGTTGAAGCAAGATAGTGGTGAGCACAGGGCGTATACTGATAGGTTTGAGGAGTTGAGTCTGCTTTGCCCGACAATGGTTACCCCACTCGACAAGGCTATCGAAAGGTACATCGACGGCCTACCTGACTCGGTACAAGACATCCTTACTGGTAGTAACCCTGCCACACTCCGTCAGGCGATCGAGTTAGCTGCGACATTGACTGAGTCGCAGATTCGGAAGAATAAGCTACACAGAAAAGGTGACAAGGGTAAGAAGCAGGGGTCTGACAAGGAGGATAGCAAGAAAGGTCAAAACAAGAAGGGTAAGGAAGGTGAGACGTCAAAGAAATCAAGAAAGCGAAAGGGTGTTCAGAACTTTGCTGTTACAGCACAGACTGCTCAGAACCCGCGGAACCCACCAGCTCAGCCACCTGCAAAGAAAGCATATGCCGGTACCGCACCTTATTGTGCACGCTGCAACGGTTATCACGCAGTACAACAAGCTTGCTGGCAATGCACGACGTGTGGTAAACTTGGGCATTTGGCCAAGGTTTGTCGTTTGGGACAAAATCAGGCTGCTCAGGTTCAAGCTCCGGTTCAAGGGAATGCTGTGAGATTTCCATTGGGTTCATGTTTCAACTGCGGAGAGATTGGTCACTTCCGCCACAACTGCCCAAGACTGGTGAATGCAAATGCTAACGCAAACCCGAATGTGAACGTCAATGTGAATCCAGCACGTGGTCGAGTGTTTAACATCAATGAGGCACTCAATGATGAAGGAGTGAACAATTAGCATTTTGTACTTCCTCTGGTTGTTATCTTGTAACATTTAAAGACAATGCGGTTGTTATATAAATAAAAATTTGTGGTTTTATTTTCTAACTAATGCAATTGTATGAATGTTTGACCCAACCTTATGATGTCAACACAAAGACAAAACTACTCGTGTGGTTCTGTCATTTTTACGATCACTTGTGATCTCCCTAAGAACCTCAAACACTTGTTTCTTTTAAATCTAAAGTATCTTATCGTCTTGCACCGTTCGAGATGCAAGAATTATCAAAACAGCTTTAAGAGTTGTCTGATAAAGGATTCATCCGTCCGAACTTTTCACCTTGGAAAAACTCTTGCCCTCTTTGTGAAAAAGGAAGATGGATCTTCTCGAATTCATATCGATTAACGTAAGCCTATTAAGCTTACCATCAAGAATCGATATCCCCTACCTTAAATCAACGATTTCTCCGATCAACTGCATAGCGTTTCATGCTTTTCCAAGATCGATTTGCGTTTTGGGTATCATCAACTTTGTATTCTCGAAGAAGATATTCCCAAAACGGTTTTCTGCATGAAGTATGGCCATTACGAGTTTATAGTCATGCCTTTTGGGTTAACAAATGCTCCAGCCATCTTCAAGGACTTAATAGAGTCTGCAAGCCTTATTTGGATCAGTTCGTCATTGTTGTTAATGACATCTTGATCTATTCATATCCCGAGCCGATCACGATCAACATCTTCGTTAACATTGGAATCCCTAAAGAAGGAACAAACTTTTCGCTAAATCCTCCAAGAGGAAATTTTGGCTTAAAGAAGTTCAGTTTTTGGGTCATGTAGTCAACAAGCAGGGTATTCTTGTGGAATCCATCCAAATTGCTACAATTAAGGATTGATTCCTTGTATGCTTTAAATACCCGTGTCCAAAGATAACAAATTTAAAGGTCAAATTAAACAATTATGCGATTATGTGTTATGTGTTTATGTGTTCTCCTCTATGTTTTTGTGTGATACGATTTTCAAATCCTCATAGAATTTTTCATATCTTTATATGAGGGATTCATAGTAGGATATTCAAAAGGTACTACCTTAAATCCTTATGGGCTTCTACGTGGTAGTTAAGACCCTTGGGTTATATAGTACCATTCCATGATTCGATGAGAGACCCTTGAGTGGTTTAGTCAAAAAGATTGATTCACAATTTGGTTAAAGAATGACATCTAGTGATGTAGCTGAACAGACTCCTTGATAGTCTATTTAGATCATTTAATGATTTAATTAAAAAGACTCTATGGCGGTCTAATCACACTCATCATAGGAATGTTCATTTGGTTTTACCCTACACATTATAAAATTGACTGTGTGAACTGTGCAAGGAATTGTCTGATTATGGACGCGTACATAATTATGAAATTTAGTGCACAGAAACCCAGTAGGATTTATTATGTGTAAGAACCGATAGTGACAACAATAACAAAATGAGAATGATGTAATGGAGATACGGTGGACACACCAATGGCGCTTCATATACTTGTATATAAGTGTCCCTCTTACATTGCAAGCATAATGTTATTAAGGTTACTAGAAGTTCAGAACCCTAACCAATATTGTTCGATCTTTTCAACTTCATGTTTTAAACTCTCACAAGTTTCCTCTAAATAAATTTCGGGACGAAATTTCCTAAAGTAGGGGAGACTGTAACACCTGTGCCTCTACGGCCATCAAACAAATACCAAACCAATGAAATATTATATTTCATACTTGGGATTTGTAAAAATATGTGTATCATTTGCACATATCAATTCTTATTCAATTCCATACTCTAAATCGCTTTCTGGAAGGTTATACGCGCACTGATGCGTAAATATAACCAGTTTAATGCAACGAACACTCCGGAATAGTGACATTGGCTTAACATACCTTAAATAACCTTTACATAACTTAGAAATAAGTTTTGAAGGCTTTGGTATGGCAAAAACAAGTTAAATCGCTTACAGGGACTAAAGTTGACAAACTGCGAAAGTATGCCAATTTGAACTGTAACAGACATTCCGGAACATGACCATAAGTTAAACATACCATAAATATCCTTTACATAGCTTAGAAATAGGCTTTGAGGGGTTCGGTATGCTAAAACAAACTTTTGGGTCATTCAGGGACTAAAAGTGTCAAAAAGTGCACAAGTTTGCACTTTTGCGCATAACTTACGTTCTGAATACATCCGGACATCCAAAAATTTATGTAAGCATGACTATATTATGCTTTAGTGTTTGTCTTGCCAAAAATCCATTCGTCGCGTCATTTGGATCGTTTTTCGTGCTTATGCGCATTCCGTCGTAATTAAGCGAACATCGCGTTCGTACGACCAAACGAACCGTCATCAGACATATTTTTGAACATGTTTCAAGTCCACAATGTTTAGGCATCATTTTAGGGCCTTAAAGTTGGCTTTACGGGGCTTAGAAGTGCCGGAAATGGGCTTAAACACGTGCAGGGGCTGAAACTGTCAAAATGGAACATAGTTTCTGATCTGTGCAGGCCAGGCGGCCCGCGTGAGATCCTTGTGTTCTTTACGCGGCCCGCGTCCGACTCTCTGATCAGATTAGATCGAACAGTCAGCATGATCCAGCTGTTTTAACCACAACCACAAGCTCACAACTTGCCAATTCAGCTGATAAGGATCATTTTAGGCTACCACAACTTTGCAACACTTGTACGGATGGGATTAAGGCACGTTTTCCATGAAACGATCTTAACGGTGGACCGAATACTATAAATACCCCACCCCCCATGCTTCATAATCACTAGAATTTTGATTTGAGAAACTCTAAGTTGAAACTATTGTTTCATACCTGAGATTTTTGAATCGAAATTAGCATTCGGGGACCCTTCGTAAGTATTCTTTCGTTCTTTTCCTTATTTTATTGCTTTTCGAGTCCGAAAGTCAAACTTTGTTTGACTTTCAGCGTTGACCAGTAATGGTCAATGCGAAGTTCGTTTGAACTTCGCAACGTGATTGTAATCACGATGGTTATAGTCCCTTGGGACTATGCCTACTGATTACCACGTTGTCTAGGGTCGTAGGGTAAGCGATCTGATAAATCGCTTATACCTTCGAACCCGACCCAGTTTGGTCGATCATTAGGATCCGACCAAATACATTAGGTGATCATAGTATATAGGGAATAACCTTCCGAGGTTATACCTTATGGTCACATCGTTTGAGTAGTTGTATGATAGGTAGTTTATATGCCTTAGGTAAATTACCAGAATACCCTTTTCATGTATAATTGGTAATTAAGCATATGTAACCTAAACTTTTGTCACATAACTGATTATGTAACATGTTTAGGCATATAATACTTGTCATAGGACTAGTTAGGCGGTCCGAACGCGTTTCACGCGCACGACGCGTTAAAATAAGCATAAGCTTCCTAAACGGGTCGTAATGGGTCGTAAACACTTATGTTAGGTTTCATTTAGTATGTAGGCTTTGTTAAACCATATGACACGAGTCTCTATACTCGTTTGGTTTACGAACCCTCATCCTATCCGATCTCCCGATTTAAGTCCGGTTTATTTATATAGTTTTAGATTGCCGACTGATTCCGTGCTCCCTCAAGCTTTGTTTGGTTGTTGTTCAAAGACCTCTAAGCATTCTCAGGCGAGTACATTTTTCCCCTCTTTTACTGTTTTCAACTGTTTTGGGGTGACTCATATGTGCTAAATGTCTTAACAATGATTTCAAGAATGATTACAATAACAATTACAATGTGGTTTCAAGAACGATAACAATGGTTTCAAGAACGATAACAATGGTTTCAAGAACGATTACAATGGTTTCAAAAACAATTACAATGGTTTTCAAGAACGATTTCAATAAAGTGAACAAACTTGTTGGTTGTAGTTACATAACCAATGACATTCATTAGCAATGATCAAGCCGACCAGTATTAGGTTATGGTACCATAGGATCTGACAAATCCCGTTATTCTCTATACCCATGGTTATGTGTGGGTATTTTGGGTAACGACTGAATCTGTAATTATTAATTTACCCTTTGGTAAGGGTTTGTTAAGAACGAGAACGAGAGCGAGTTGGAACGAGGAACGAGTCAAGAAGGTTTGAATGTTATTAGAGAATCGACCATAAAGTAGTTTCACAATTAAAACAAGAACGATTTGAACGATTTCACAAAATGTTTTAACGATTGGGTAAACATTGGGACATGATTTACATTTGATCATGCATTTCCACAAAACATAGCTTTGATTTAAACCAAGTTTTACTTCAATACTATGTTCTTGTGCATTTCATCTATGGTTTAGTTGATGCATTTTCACTAGCCATACATATCATTTTGGTTACACATTACATGGTTTACATTTGACACAAACACTATTGACATTGGTTATACATATTACATGATTTACATCAGACATGAACATTTTACTTTGGTAGTTTGGTTTGAGTAAGTGATTAAGTAACGAGGCGTGTGTAATATGATACAAGCAAGGTGGATACGCCGCTGGTACTTCCTATATATAAGTGTTTGTATGGTATTACATATCGTAGCGTTATTTGAATCATTTCAGTTTGAGACATAGAACATTTTATACAAATAACATACTTTTCACAAGACATTGATTTACAAACAACTTATCTTATACAAACTCAATTTACATGGTTATTCATTTAATCATGCATTATTCTCTTATTTATACATATCATCTAAACTTATTATTTTTCAAATGATTTACAAAGACAAAGTAAATTACAAGGTTCATGACTAAACATTTTCTCAAACAGAAGTCATGAATCTTATTTTCAACAAAACCAATGTATTCGCCAGCATTTCTTTGCTGACCTCGTTTTCACATATGTTTCAGGTATTGTTGGATGATATCGTTTGATAGGATGCATGCTCACATAGGACTGGACAAGGCCTTAGTGACTCAATAACAATGATAGACTATGTTTAAATTGTGTATTTAGATTTCCAGATGATGTAATTATTCAATGTTTAATAAAACGAAACACTTTTTGGTATCCATGGTTATGAAACATTAATTCTGTTACAACACTCCCCGACGTTTCCGCCACGTTTTATATGTTACACGTGGTCGGGGTGTGACAGTTGATCCCCTCATATGTAAACTACTATTAATACATTAACCCGGCTACTTAGGATTGTATCCCTGCTGACCCAAACCACTTAGTCGAGGGTAACGTCACCTTCAAAAGAGGGGCCTACCACATTACGCATTAATAACTTAATTAATTATCTTTCAATAATCCAACCCTTTAGGATTGTATCCTTGCTGACTCAAACTATTGGGTTGAGGGTAACGTCACCTTCAAAAGAGGGGCCTACTACTATAACTAAGATAATCTCTTAAAAAGTGCAAAAGTGCGGAAAAAATCAAAGGTTACACTAAAGGCAAGTCGGATCTAAGTGATTCATCTTATCTATCTGTTTTTATTTTATTTTCAGCATTTTTAGTTTTTATTTTCATGTTTAAACCTTTTTCCAAAATTTTGATTTGATTAGACGTTGAGGATAAACCGGTATTAAAAGCTCTTGTGTCCTTGGACGACCTCGGTATCTTACCAACGCTATACTACGCTCACGATGGGTGCACTTGCCCATATGTGTGTTTAGTGTTATCAAAATATCGTGTTTTATAAATTTAAAACTTGACTAAAGTGTTAAAAAGGGCTAAAAATATAACTAAAAATATATTCACACCGACACACATCAAGTTTTTGG
This sequence comes from Helianthus tuberosus, assembly GCA_030545235.1. Taxonomy (NCBI): domain Eukaryota; kingdom Viridiplantae; phylum Streptophyta; class Magnoliopsida; order Asterales; family Asteraceae; genus Helianthus; species Helianthus tuberosus. Next base: position 95,830,507 of record CM060373.1, read on the forward strand.
CGCTGCTGCCGGGGACACAAGGATTTTAAGAAAGCTTAAAATCGACGGCCTAATCAGTTTTTCAAAACTTTTTTTTAAACCGCGCGCATTTTTCTGCATTTTTAGTTTGTTTTTGCATTTACAGTAGACTGAACACGGGGCTGTGCTACACATTTTTTTTTAAAAACTCCCAGATACAGCGTCTGAACATGGGGTCGTGCTCACTGAACACAGCCCCGTGCTGCACAAAACCAGCCACTTTTATTAAAATGCCCAGATACAGAACCTAAACACGGGGTCGTGCTCACTGAACACGGGGCCGTGTCCAGTCTCTGTTTCCATTTTTATTTTTGTTCTCTGGTCCCGAGACTCTATTGTGGTCTGCTGAGTGATTCTTATGGATCAATACTCAGGAGATAACAACTACCACTATGAGGAGGATGATTATAGGGAAGACTATTGCACTATTTGTGCTAACCCTCACTCGGTGCAATATTATGAGGAGCCAAGGTTCGAACCATCCACTTCATATAACTATTATGAGGAGCCAAGGTACGAGCCGTCCACTTCATATACATCCTATGAAGACCCAAGGTATGAACCTTCTCCCTCATACTCATATTTTGAGGAACCAAGGTATAAGCCTTCATACTCATACTTTGAGGAACCAAGATATGAGCCTTCACCTTCATATGCTTATTATGAGGAACCATGGCGTGAACAACCCACCTCATATGAGTATTATGAAGAACAAAGTTATGACCCTTATCCATCATATACTTATAATGAGGAACAATGGTGTGAACCATCTACTTCATATGAGTATTATGAGGAACCAAGGATCGAACTTCCGAATTCACGCTTTGATGATAATTATTCAACCCACTTTGACGAACCACCAACTATTTCACCCGTAGCCGAAAAGATAATAGAACACCTTAAAACTATCGAGCGCTGTATAAAAGAAGCCCGCGCAAGGGAAGAGGAATCCCGCGCAAGGGAAGAATTAACTTGTAATAAAGAAGAGATAGTTGAAAAGGTAAAAATGGAAGAACAAGTAAGTGAAAAACCGACACATGAGTTAAACAACGAAAAAGGTGAGTTCGACAACGTTAAAATTCAAGAAGAGTCTAATTTTAAAGAAATTAATCTCTTGTCACCTTCTTTCGAAAATCATTGTTTAGTACCCACTCATGCTAAGTTTTTAAAAGAGTTAAACACTAACACTAAAATTGACGAAACGGTAAGCATTAAGTTAACAAATGATCAAACTACGCTAATTAAAGAAGACCCATTTGAAATTAACATTACACCGGTTCCATGTTTCTTTCAAAATTCCTTTATTAGTAATATTACAATTGATAAAGATCTTTGTGTTAATATAATGCCAAACTACATTTTCGAAAAATTAAGTATTGGTGATTTTTCTCCACTTCAAATACCCATTTTTCTATCTAATCGGAAAACAATAAAATCAATGGGAGTAGTTGAAGATGTGTTAGTCCAAACAAATCAAATGGTAATCCCAACCGACTTCGTCATCCTTGATGACGCTCCGCTAGTGTTGGGACAAACTTTTGTAAAAACCCACGAAGCTTTGAAAAATCGGAAGCAAAACAACTTACCCATTCAATTAGGGGGCTTCAAAAAATGTGTCGATCTTGAGGGATCAATGAAATATCCAATTGGCAATAACGACCCCCTAATTGAAGATGAGCCAAAACCACCTGATAAGGCGGGTCTAGCCAAGGACCCTTATAAACGTGGCGCACCACGGAGGCATTCCGCGGAACTATCCTTAGTTTTAGATTAGTTTAACTTTTATGTTTTCTAGTTTAGTTTTAATTTTCAGGAATAAAGCACACTCGAAATGGTGGAGGTTACTAAGGGAAACTTGAACCCACAGCACATGCACAAAAACAGAGCCTCCCGACAATTTTTCTTCATTACAGCAAGTTCAGCACGGGGCCGTGCTCAACCCAACACGCACCCGTGCCCGAGGTTCTGCAGAAAATGCCCAGTTCAGGTAACTGGACACGGGGCCGTGCTCACTGAACACGCCCCCGTGCCCAGCCTTCTGTTTAAATTTGATACTGGCAGTCTGACCACGAGGCCGTGCTCAGCCCGCCACACCCCGTGTTCAGCTACCCAGTATCATAAAATCTTGTTTTTAACCCACTTTTACACATTTTAATCGACTGAAAAACTTATTTTTGGGACACATTGAGGAAAATGTGTAATTTAAGTGTGGGGGGATGCTAAAACCTTGAATTTGCAAGTCCTAATAACAAGCCTTACACAAAACTCTATTGGAACCGCTAATCACCCCAAAGTTTTTCAAAAATTTTCATTTTTTTTAACTTGTCTTGGTTCAATTCGGGAATAACAAGTTCTAAAAAGGTTATATTTTTACAAATTTACAACCGATAGCGTCGAGATAAAAAGAACCAAATAAGAAGATTATGAAAAGGCATGACAAATCTAATTAAAATTTGATTATATATACTTGATCACATTATAAACTCATTCCCACAACAAGTGAGTTTTGAGCCTTTATTGAGCATACAAGCATATATCTTTAAACTAAATGCTCATTTTTCGTTTCTTGTGTGAATAGCCGCTTGGTTCTTATGACTCTAGAACTTGCCATGACGATACATTCCCGGTCCTTACCAACTTAAACCCAAGTAAGTAAATGATGGAGGCATTAGGACTAACCCATTTTCTTTTCAACACCATTATTTTTCATTTTCTTTATCACCTACCCAAAATCCCCCTAGTTAACCCCTTTGAGCCTAAACCTTTTCGTTTCAAAACCCACAAAACAAACACCCTTTACCCACCAAAACCTTTTTCTTTTCAAACCCCTTTTGTTTTAGTAAAAAGCTCGGTTATCTTGTGCCCAAAAAAAAAGAGAGAAAGAATTTTGCAATAACCAAACAAGTTCCTCAAAAATCTTCTTTGAATATGCTTAGTTTGAATAAATGTCAAAAAAAGAGATTCACGACAACCGACGCTTTTTACGCTTTTAGCCCTTTTTACTAACCACTAACCCAAAACCACCTACCTTTAACCCAAGCCTAACCCTTCCCTAAGTCCTCTTGATATTTACAAAGGTTTGTAGTTAAAAAGGAGGAGGATTGATTGCTTGGCAAACATATGGTAGAAGTAAGTTTCATGCCGGTCTCGGGTGTTTCACAAAAATACATCTTCGGCCGAGTGTTGAGTGATCTCCTGTGAGGTATGTGAACTTGTATATAAATGGAATTTTAAAGAGGCATGTTATGCCCAAATAAGTAATTTCTCTTATGAAACGTTCTAAATAAATCATAACAAATAGGATTGTAAATAACATAAAAATAAAACCTAATAAAGATCTTGGAATCCCGACACTCAAGACAAGCCCCAAAAACTTCTATTCTACCCATTCCATTTGGGTGTGTAAGCCACATTAAAAAGATTTTTGCTTGAGGACAAGCAAAGATTCAAGTGTGGGGGTATTTGATGTGTGTAAAATGCAACATATAAATTACATCAAATGAGGCATAAAACTAACCATTTTTTAGTACTAATGTTGGAAAAAATGTGCTTTTGTCTTCCTTTGGTATTTTCAGGATTAAATGAGCATAAATGAACAAAAGAAGCAAAAATGCAGCAAAATCTAACATGATTACAAGAAAAGGAATAAATGTGGCATGCCCGACCCCTCGACAGCATCTTCCCAAGCAAAAACAAGATATCAGAAGGCTGAACACGCCCCGTGCCCAGCGGACACGGGGGCGTGCCCAAGTGGCTGCAGAAAAGACAAAGTTGTAGAAGCTTCTATTTCCCAACACGGGGGGCGTGCCCAGCTCAACACGGTCATGGTCAACGCTAAGATTCGCAGAATCCAGGCAAATCTTGATAGTACAGATACGCTTCTACACACGGGGCCGTGCCCACCGGACACGGGGGCGTGGTCAACTAATGCAGACAAACTGCAATTGATGAAGAAAGAGAAAGTGGATGGACACGGGGCCATGTCCGGGCTTCTGTGTAGGCTATAAATACAGGTACTTGGTTCACTTCAAAGGCATCCCTTGGCAAACCACCTCTCTCTCACTTCACCCAAACTCCACCACCATCACAACACCCACATCCACCACCATCATCCATCATAGAGTGTGTGTAGTAGTCTCGGGATCCAAGATTGATAGTAAGAGTTCTTGATAATCAATGGCCATGTTTGCCTAAGTCTCTTACATCACTTGGTGAAGACAAGCATTTAGTGTTATACTTTTGGTTTTTAATCTTTTCGCACTTTTTATTTGGTTTTGTATTAATGACTTTAATAACTAGTTTCTTATGTTGAAGGTGAAACTTCCTTATCATTTGTCCATGGTGTCTTGGCGTTATTTTACTGTCTATATAAAATAAAATATTTACACCATTCATATCTCTACGGTCTATATAGAGATATGTTGGCTACCTGGTCGGGGGTTAAGGGAATGGTTTGGTAAGGTTCTTGCCTTGTTCAGTGTATAGATCCTGCAAGGACCTAGGTCAAGCTTACTAGGACCTCCTTCAATACCCACTGGTATTGGATGGCAGGGGTGAGAATGGCTTGATCCCCTCATATGTAAACCACTTTTAATACATTAACCCGGTTACTTGGGATTATATCCCTGCTGACTCAAACCACCTAGCCGAGGGTAACGTCACCTTCAAAAGAGGGGCCTACCACATTACGCATTAATAACTTAATTAATTATCTTTCAACAATCCAACCCTTTAGGGTTGTATCCTTGCTGACTCAAACTACTAGGTTGAGGGTAACGTCACCTTCAAAAGAGGGGCCTACTACTATAACTAAGATAATCTCTTAAAAATTGCAAAAGTGCGGAAAACATCAAAGGTTACACTAAAGGCAAGTCGGATCCAAGTGATTCATCATGTCTATCTGTTTTTATTTTATTTTTATTTTCAGCATTTTTAGTTTTTATTTTCATGTTTAAACCTTTTTCCAAAATTTTGATTTGATTAGACGTTGAGGATAAACCGGTATTAAAAGCTCTTGTGACGACCTCGGTATCTTACCAACGCTATACTACGCTCACGATGGGTGCACTTGCTCATATGTGTGTTTAGTGTTAGTAAAATATCGTGTTTTATAAATTTAAAACTTGACTAAATTGTTAAAAAGGGCTAAAAATATAACTAAAAATATATTCACACCGACACACATCAGTTTCTAGATTTGTTTTGATTCAAACTCGGAAGTTTTTTATTTCCAAGTTTGTTTTGATTTTGGTAAATCAACCTTTAGTATCCAAATCTGTTTAGGCTCATCTTTAGGTGTCCTCGACTTTGGTTTCCAAGTTTGTTTTGATTCAAACTTGGTTGTCTTTTGTTTCTCAACCTCAACTTTCTTTATCTTCAACATTAACAGGCTTCAGATTTTGTGGACATTTACGACTAACATGTCCCACTTGTTGACATTTAAAACATGTTTTCTTGAAAACATCTTTAGCCTGTTGTTGTTGTTTCTTTTGAGCATGAAACTCTTCATTAGTCTGTTGACTAAATCTGAGTTCTTTCTCCTCTTCGGAACTTGTTCCATGAACAAAATTCGTCTTTTTCTAAAAGTTTTTCTTTTCAACCCTTTTTCTTTGATTTTGTTTCTTTTTATAACCCAACTCAACCTTCATTTTTTCTTTTTGTAACTAGATTTATTGTAAAAAGTTTTCTTGCTCTTTCCAGCAAAATTTTGAAATTTCAGATTTCTCAATTTCTACCAATTTGAAAACTTTGTCAATTTTATCCGAAATCACATTTTGAATTAGAAATTCAATATCTGAGAGTAATTTGTGTGATTCAATCATGTAATATGCCAATCCTATTGAATCGTCATTCACATTTTTCTCAGATTTTGAATTCTTTAGATAATTTTTGTGAAAACTTTCGTCATTTTCATCATGTGATTCAGACTTATCTGATTTGGTAGATTCATCTTTCAGAACGCTTTCAACAACCTTACCTACCACCTCTGAATCACCACCATCATCAGATTTGGAGTAAGTCACATCAATGTTGTCAGGTAATTGGTCTACCATGTATATTGCTTTTTCCACCTTTTCGTCATCAAAGAATGTATAATTATTCTCCAACGGTGGTGGCACCTGATGATATTCTGACCCAATTCTCTTTTTGTTATTTTCAGAATCTTTATCATCTGGTGTGATGTTGAAAATATGTTCCAGAATGTATGAAGAAGCATGATAACTTTGAAGTTTATTAACAACCTTTTCTTTTTCAGCCAATTCTTGTTTAATTTAGCAACTTCATCAATATATTGATTTAAAATCCGTTGTTTTCCTTCATATTTGGCTTCAACAATCTTGTTGTTTCTAAACATTTTGACAATCTCCCATCCAGACTTTTAACTTGACTCTTCAAAGTTTCATTAGCTTCATTTACAATATGATATGACAATTTCATTCCATCATATTCTTTTTGCAAATCTTGAATAATTTTATCTTTTTGTAAACATTCATTGCAGTCAGCTGAACACTTTTGTTTTAAAGCTTTGTTTTCTTTTTCAAGATTATCACATTTCTGTGTCAGCTCTTCTTCTTTTTGTTTCAAATTTTTTTCATTTTCAAGTGTCACACCCCGACCGCGTAAAGCAACAAACCGCGGCGGAAACGTCGGGGAGTCGAGTAACAGAATTATTGTTTCACAACGCATGCTATTTAAAGTTTGATTTTATTTACTAAATTGTTTACATTGTCATTGTTCAAACATAAAACAGAACGTAAATTAAACTTGTCTTGCAGCATTTTAATTCACTAAGGCCCAAGTTCGCCTAAGTGTGTCATGATAATCCTCAAACATTAGCTCCTGAAAACACATGTGAAAATAGGTACGTCAGTATAAAAATGCCTGTGAGATACATAGGTTTTGTTGATGGAGGATTCATGACTTGTAGTTAAATAAAATGTTTAACGAAAGGTAGTCATGAACCTTATAAAAATGTTTTCTTTTATAAAATCATATGAAAATCAAATTGAAAATCAGATAATAATAAAAGAATAATGCATGGTTAAATAAATAACCAAGTGAAAATGAATTTGTGTAAAATATGTCTATTTTAAAACAATGTCTTGTGAAAATATGTCATTTGTATAAAATGTTGTCTTAGAATTTGCGTATCCACCATGCTTTTATCATATTACACACGCCTTGTTATTTAAATCACTTATCAACAACCACCAAAATGTCTTGTTTTAAACCAATGTCAAAATGTTTATGTGTAAATAATGTCCAATATCAAGCGTAAACCATGTCTTGTATAATCAAATGCTATGTATGGCAAGTAAAAAGTATTTACTCAAACCATATGTATAATGTCCATGTGTAACCAAATGTCATGTCTGGTGAATAAAGAGTATTAACTCAAACCATATGTAAAAATGTACAAAACAATGTATTTGAATAAACCTATGTTTAAATCAAAAGTTATGTTTTGCAAAACCAATGCTTTATTGTTACGAACATTTATGCAGTAATGTTTATCGCATACATTCAAGCCTTGCGACTGTCGGACAAACCCTTAACAAGTTAAAGGTTTATCAAATATGTTTTCGTATTCTGTCATTCCCTACTTCCAAACAAACCTAGGAAGCCGGAAACGGGATTTGCCAAGTCCTATGGTACCATTACATATTACCGAGTGGCGTGATCAATGTTAATGAATGTATTTTTGTCCCGATAAACATACCAAATGTCATAACCAATGTAAGCATGTTATGTGAAAACCATGTACTAAGTATGCTAAGTAAACATACAAAGTAGAAATGTTCATGAAATCAATGTGCCCATATTTTGAGTAAACATGTGCAGCAGAAATGTAAATTAAATCAATGTGCCCATATGCTGAGTAAACATATGCAGCAAAAGTGTCTATGAAATCAATGTGATAGCATGCTCAGTCAACATACATAGCAAAGCATAATTGAAAACATGTACTATATATGTACTAAGTGAACATAGCAATCATATGTCATAAAAGCATGAAAGGGATGAACGTAACAAGTAGGCACATGTGTATCACCCCAAAATATTTGAACGTAGTAAAAGAGGGGACTATGTACTCACTTGAGATTGCAAGTATCCTTGATCTATTGAACTATTAAAGCTCGGAAAACCAAGGAATCAAGTGGCACCTAGTATAGAATCACTATGTTAATAATCGGGGTCTAAATCGGAAGATCGGATAGAATGAGGTCTTGTAAACCAAATGAGTGTTGGAACTCATATAAAATGGTTTAACAAAGCCTACATTCTGATTTGATAGCTATCCTAAGTGCTTATGACCCGTTATGACTCGTAAAGGTAGTCTACACTACTTTAACATGTCATTTGCGCAAAAGCGCGTTCGGGTAGCCTAACTAGTCCTATGACAAGTATTATATGCCCTAACATGTTTAATATTGTTGCATAATCAGTTTAAGTGTCAAAAACTTGGTTACATATGCTTAAATTCAAATTATGCATTAAAAGGGCATTTTGGTCATTTTCCTAAGGCATATAAACTACGTATCATACAACTAATTAAACGAAGTGACCATAAGGTATAACCTCGGAAGGTTATTCCCTATACAACTATGGTCACAAAATATGTTTGGTCGGATCCTAATGATAGACCAAACGGGTCGGGTTCGAAAGTCTAAGCGGTTGTTTAGACCGCTTGACTTACGACCCTAAATAAGTACTAAACTAAAAGTGACGAGTTAAACATGTTAAAACATGTTTAACTAAGTTAGAAAACTGATTTGATATCAAAACAAAGTGTTTTGCTACCCGAAAATAGTTTTGTCGCAAAATGCACATAATCGTACATTTTGACCAAAACTTTGACTCGTCACTTCGACTAGTCAACGTGGTAATCAGTAGGTATAGTCACAAGGGATTATAACCATCGTGATTACGCTCACGTTGCAAAGTTCGAATGAACTTTTTCTTGACCAAATCATGGTCAAAGCTGAAAGTCAAACACTGTTTGACTTTCATGCTTGAAATCATTAAACAAGCATGAAAGAACACTTACAAGTGTTCTTGGCTGGAAAAATTGAACTAGAATGCTCAAGTATGAAGCCTCCATCTATATGTGGTAGCCTCAATCAGAGCAAAGATGAGAAATGAAGGAAATGAGCAAGGAATGAAGCAAGAGGACCTTGCTATTTATAGGAAATATTATGCCTCTAGATCATTGCCAAGCGTTTATGTGTTGCCCAAGGAAGAATCAAGGCCTTACACTTGTTAGAATCTGATTGGAGGACTTGATAATCACATAAACCAGCCCACAATTTGAAGAAATCAGGGATTAGATCAAAGGCAGTAGGCTATTTAGAAGTTTCTGATTTCTGTGGTGCTGGTACTAGCTTACGGACCATAAGGTCTAGTCCATACGGTCCGTATGGACCTTGCAGACCAGCCAGTTTTGCATATTTACAGTTTTGGTCCCTGTTTTTGTTTCGTCGCGTTTTGGCACTTCTAACACCCGTCAAGCCCATTTTTAAGCTCCATGATGAAGTCAAAGTATATTTAACTTGAATTATGCTCAAAAATGTCACGGATGTCGGTTCGTTTGGCTATACGTGCGTTTTTCGGTTAATTACGACGGAAATCGTAACGGACGCGAAAACGACTCAATTTGCGAAACGAAAGGTATTTTTGCATTCCAATCACTAAAGTACAATATTTTAGTGATTACAAAAAATTTTGGATGTCCGGATATGGTCAGAACGCAAGATATGCACGTAAATGCATACTTTCGCAGTTTTGACGCTTTTAGTCCCTGTGATCAAATAAGCGTATTTTCGCATACCAAACCCCTCAAAACGTATTTCTAAGCTATGTTAAGGGTATTTATGGTATGTTTAGGTTATGATCTTGTTCCGAAATGGGTGTTGCTATACGAATTGGCAGACTTTTGCAGTTTGACGCAAATAGTCCCTATGATCGAATAAACTTGTTTTTGTCATACCAAACCCTTCAAAACTTATTTATAAGTTATGTAAAGGTTATTTAAGGTATGTTAAGAATATGTCACTATTACGGAGTGTTTGTCGCGTTAAACTAATTAAATTTGCGTATAACTTTCCAGAAAGCGTTTAAGAATTTGAAATCGAACAAAATCAAATTGTGCAAAATGTCAAACATAAATAAACAAATATTAGGATCAAAACAAATTGTTTTATTGATATTTTAATTTTTCAGAGTTTGTACAATGATTACACAAGCACAAATGTCACAGTCTCCCCTACTTTAGGAAATTTCGTCCCGAAATTTATTTAGAGGAAACTTGTGAGAATAGATGTGGATATTTCGCCTTCATTTGATCTTCACGTTCCTAAGTAAATTCTGGGCCATTTTTAGATTCCCAGCGAACTTTGACAATTGGTATGCGCTTGCGTTTGAGCTTCTTGACTTCACGGTCCAATATTTCCACAGGCTTCTCGACAAAGTGTATCGTGTCATCAACACGAATTTCATCAAGTGGTATGTGGAGGTTTTCATCAGCTAAACACTTTTTAAGATTGGACACGTGGAAGGTTGGATGAACATTTCCAAGTTCAGGAGGTAGCTCAAGTCTGTAAGCCACTTTTCCGATTCTTTCAACGATCCTGAATGATCCAACATATCGTGGTGCAAGTTTTCCTTTCTTTCCAAATCTAATCACACCTTTCCAAGGGGATACCTTGAGTAGGACGTGATCACCGACTTGAAATTCTAAGGGCTTGCATCGTCTATCCGCGTAACTCTTTTGACGGCTTCTAGCTGTCTGAAGGTTATCACGAATTTTCTTGACCTTATCTGTAGTCTCTAGAATGAGTTCAGGTCCAGTAAGCTGAGCTTCACCTATCTCATTCCAGCAGACCGGTGAACGACATTTTTGACCGTATAAAGCCTCGAAAGGAGCCATGTTGATGCTGGAGTGATAACTATTGTTGTAGGATAATTCGATAAACGCTAGATGCGAATCCCAACTACCACCAAAATCGATCACACAAGCTCTAAGCATATCCTCCAGTGTCTGGATTGTTCTTTCAGATTGACCATCCGTTTGCGGATGATAAGCTGTGCTCAAATTAAGTTGGGTTCCCATGGCAGATTGCATGGTTCTCCAAAAGTGAGACGAGAATCGAGCATCTCTGTCAGATATAATGTTCAAAGGAACACCATGTCAGGATACAATCTCATCCACATAGATTTTGGCAAGTTTGTCAGCAGATAGATCCTCACGGATTGGCTAGAAATGTGCTGACTTTGTAAGACGATCAACAACTACCCAGATGGCATCATGACCTCTTTTAGTACGTGGCAGCTTGGTAATGAGATCCATAGCAATGTTTTCCCATTTCCAAACCGGTATCTCTGGTTGCTCCAATAATCCAGAGGGATGTTGGTGTTCCGCCTTAACCTTAAGACAAGTAAGGCATTTGGACACATATAAGGCAATGTCTTTCTTCATACCCGGCCACCAGTACTGGATTCGAAGATCCTTATACATTTTGTCTGCACCAGGATCAATTGAATAACGAGACTTATGAGCTTCATCCATTAACAAGGTGCGAAGATTATCTTGTCTTGGGACCCACAAACTGTCCATGAAATAATATAATCCATTGTCTTTTAGTTCAAGATCAGGCTTAATATGATATGGTAATTCCTTACCCATCAAGTCTTGTGTAACACAAGTATGTTGAGCCTGAGATATGCGGGTTTGATAATCAGATCGAATTTATACACAATGGAGCTTGACGCATTCCTTACGACTCAATGCATCAGCCATGACCTTCGCCTTACCAGGATGGTAGCGAATTTCGCAATCGTAGTCGTTTAGAAGTTCAACCCAACGTCGTTTCCTCATGTTTAGTTCTTTCTGATTGAAAATGTGCTGGAGACTTTTGTGGTCGGTAAACACTACACATTTTGTACCGTACAGGTAGTGTTTCCAGATTTTGAGAACAAAAACTACTGCACCTAACTCAAGATCAGGAGTTATGTAGTTTTTCTCGTGTATCTTCAACAGTCTTGATGCATAGGCTATGACTTTGTTTCTTTGCATGAGAACACAGCTAAGTCCTAAGTTAGATGCATCATAGTATACGACAAAATCGTCATTGCCCTCAGGTAAAGTTAAGATAGGTGCATCACAGAGTTTCTGTTTCAATGTCTGAAAAGCTTCTTCTTGTTTGGATCCCCACTCAAAAGGTTTATTCTTTTCAGTTAATGCAGTGAGAGGAACCGCAATCTTGGAGAAGTTTTCAATAAAACGGCGGTAATAACCCGCGAGACCAACAAATGAACGAACCTCGGTAGGAGTAGTAGGTGTATCCCAATCCTTAATCGCACTGATTTTAGCGGGATCTACATGTATACCTTGTTCGTTAACGATGTGTCCTAAAAATTGTACTTCCTTAAGCCAAAATTCACACTTGGAGAACTTGGCGAAAAGCTATTCTTTCTTCAGGAGTTCCATTGTAAGACAGAGATGTTGTTCATGATCAGTTCGTGTCTTAGAATAGATCACAATGTCATCAATGAAAACAATGATGAACTCGTCTAAATAAGGCTTACAAACCCTATTCATCAAGTCCATGAAAATAGCAGGAGCATTAGTTAAACCGAAGGGCATAAGAGTGAACTCGTAGTGACCATATCTTGTGCGAAAGGCTGTTTTGGGAATATCTTCTTCGAGTACACGAAGCTGATGATACCCAGAATGTAGATCAATCTTTAAAAAGCAAGTTGCACCCTGTAACTGATCAAAGAGATCATTAATGCAAGGTAGGGGATATCGATTCTTGATGGTGAGCTTGTTGAGCTCACGATAATCGATACACCTCCTGAAAGATCCATCTTTCTTTTTCACAAATCGGACAGGAGCGCCCCAAGGTGAGAAGCTTGGACGGATGAATCCTTTGTCAGAAAGTTCCTGAAGCTGTTTAGATAACTCTTGCATCTCAGATGGTGCAAGACGGTATGGAGATTTAGCAACAGGATTTGCACCAGGTACAAGATCGATACGAAATTCAACTTGGCATACAGGGGGTAAACCAGGTAATTCTTCAGGAAATACCTCATGATAATCCCGAACAACATGGATATCTTGAATAGACTTACCCTTGCCTTTCTCCTCTACGACATGTGCCAAGAAGGCCACATAGTTCTTTCGTAGGTATTTTTGGGCTTAGGTACAAGTCATGAGTTTAAGACTACTAACGGGTTTCTCCCCACGAACTTCTAACATCTCACCAGTCGAAAGCGGCACAAGAACAATTTTCTCAAAACAAACCACCTCAGCATGGTACTTGGCTAACCAATCTATTCCTACTATAACATCAAAGCTCCCAAGTTGCATTGGCATGAGGTCGATAGGAAAAAGATGTTTATTAAGGTTCAACTGGCAATTTCGAAGGACAGAATCAAGTACAACGGGTTCACCACTAGCTACTTCTACTGTCAAGGGCTTTCCTGTAACACCTGTGCCTCCACGGCCATCAAACAAATACCAAACCAATGAAATATTGTATTTCATACTTGGGATTTGTATAAATATGTGTATCCTTTGCACATATCAATTTTTGTTCAATTCCAAACTCTAAATCGCTTTCTGGAAGGTTATACGCGCACTGATGCGTAAATATAACCCGTTTAATGCAACGAACACTCCAGAATAGTGAAATAGGCTTAACATACCTTAAATAACCTTTACATAACTTAGAAATAAGTATTGAAGGCTTTGGTATGGCAAAATCAAGTTAAATCGCTTACAGGGACTAAAGTTGACAAACTGCGAAAGTATGCCAATTTGAACTGTAACGGACATTTTGGAACATGACCATAAGTTAAACATACCATAAATATCCTTTACATAGCTTAGAAATAGGCTTTGAGGGGTTCGGTGTGCTAAAATAAACTTTTGGGTCATTCAGGGACTAAAAGCGTCAAAAAGTGCACAAGTTTGCATTTTCGCGCATAACTTACGTTCTGAATACATCCAGACATCCAAAAATTTATGTAAGCACTAAAATATTTTATTTTAGTGTTTGGCATGAGAAAAATCCATTCGTCGCGTCATTTGGATCGTTTTTCGCGCTTGTGCGCATTCCGTCGTAATTAACCGAACATCGCGACCGTACGGCCAAACGAACCGACATCCGAGATATTTTTGAGCACATTTTAAGTTCCCTATACTTTAACTTCATTTTAGAGCTTTGAAATGGGGCTAACGGGGCTTAAACGTATCAAAAACGCATCGAAAACCAAGTTTTAGGGCTGCAGGGACCAAAAGTGTAATTCTGTGAAAGTTGTTACCTTACGGACCTCAACATTGGCAGCTTTGAGGTCCGTAAGCCAGGGTCAGATGCAGAAAAACGTTTTTCTCAGCTGTTAACAGCCCTTAACCCCTCCCCAAAGGCCATATGCCACATGTTAATCTCCTATGGTGGCCAAAAATCAGTACCACAACATTGTGACAAGTGTACGGGCTAGATCATTCCCTCTTCTCCAAGAAACGATCCTAACGGTGGACCGAAATCTATAAATACCCATCACATTTCACTTCATTTCTCACAAGAATCTGATCATTTGTGCTCTAAGTTGAAACCCTTGTTTCATACCTGAGCTATTTTGATCTAGATTAGCATTCGGGGACCCTTCGTAAGTGTTCCTTCGTTCTTTTATTGCTTTTCGAGTCTGAAAGTCAAACTTTGTTTGACTTTCTGCATTGACCAGTTTATGGTCGATGCAAAGTTCGTTTGAACTTCATAACGTGAGCGTGATCACGATGGTTATAGTCCCTAGTGACTATACCTACTGATTACCACGTTATCTAGGCTCAGTGACGAGCCGTAGTTTCGGTCAGAATACGTATTCTTGCGTGTTTTGTAACCAAACTACTTCTGGGTATCAAGACCGTTTGTTTTGATACCAAACCTGTTTTCTAAACTTAGTTAAGCATGTTTTAGCATGCTTAGCTCGTCACTTTTAGTTTAGTGCTTATATAGGGTCGTAAGATAAGCGATCTAAACAATCGCTTATACTTTCGAACCCGACCCATTTGGTCGATCTTTAGGATCCGACCAAACACATTAGGTGACCATAGTATATAGGGAATAACCTTCCGAGGTTATACCTTATGGTCGCTTCGTTTAAGTAGTTGTATGATAGGTAGTTTATATGCCTTAGGTAAATTACCAAAATGCCCTTTTGACGCCAAAATTCATTTTAAGCATATGTAACATGACTTTTGACATCTAAACTGATTTGACAACAATATTAGACATGTTAAGGCATATGTTACTTGTCATAGGACTAGTTAGGCTTTCCGAACGCGTTTTACGCGAACGACGCGTTAAAGTAGCATAAGCTACCTAAATGGGCCGTAATGAGTCGTAAGCACTTATGTTAGGTTTCATTTAGTATGTAGGCTTTGTTAGACCATATTACACGAGTTCCCATACTCGTTTGGTTTACGAACCCTCATTCTATCTGATCTTCCGATTTAGGTCCGGTTTATTAATGTAGTTACCTATATTAGGTGCCGTTTGATTCCGAGATCTCTAGCATTGCTTGGTGGTTATCTTAGTACTTCTGAGCAATCTCAAGTGAGTACATAGACCCCTCTTTTACTGTTTTCCAAACATTTTGGGGTGGAACACATGTGCCTACTTGCTACTTTCGTGCTTTCCATGTTTTCATATCATATGCTTGCTATGTTCATTAGTACACTTATAGTACATGATTTACATTACATTTTATGCTATGTATGTCCATTTATGTCACACCCCGACCACGTAGAACATACAAAATGTGGCGGAAATGTCGGGGAGTGTTGTAACAGAATTAATTGTTTCAAATCCATGGCAATTGAAGTTTCGTTTTATTGATTAAAAGTGTTACAATGTCTTAACAAACAAGGAAATACAACATAATTAACTAGTCTTGTATCTTTTATTGTCACTAAAGCCCAAGTCTGCCTATGTGTATCTTGATCATCTTATGCAACAGTTCCTGAAAAACACATGTGAAAATAGGTACGTCAGCATAAAAATGCCTGTGAGATACATAGGTTTTGTGAAAATAGGTTCCATGACTTATGTTTGAGAAAATGTTTAGTCATGAACCTTGTTATTTGCTTTGTTTTGTAAATCATTTGAAAAACAATGAGTTCAGATGATATGTATAAATAAGTGAATAATGTATGGTTAAATGAATAACCATAGTAAAATGGATTTGTATAAGATAAGTTGTTTGTAAAACAATGTCTTGTGAAAAGTATGTTATTTGTATAAAATGTTATATGTCTCAAACTGAAATGATTCAAATAACGCTACGATATGTAATACCATACAAACACTTATATATAGGAAGTACCAGCGGCGTATCCACCATGCTTGTATCATATTACACACGCATCGTTACTTAATCACTTAATCAAACCAAACTAACCAATGTAAGAAGTCTATGTTTAAATCAATTGTCAAATGTATTGGGTAATATGTCAAAGTGTTCATGTCAAGATGTAAATCATATCAAAATGTCTATGTCAAATATCCATGTCAAATGTCTATGTCAAAATGTCATGTATGGCAAGAGAAATGTCTCAACTAAACCATATGCACAAAACAAAGTATTGAAGTAAAACTTGGTTTAAATCAAAGTTATGTTTTGTGGGAAATGCATGATCAAATGTCAATCATGTTAAAATGTCTATGCCGAAATGTCTATGTCGAATGTCTATGTCAAAATGTCATGTAAAACGATGTACTAAGTAATGCACACAATTGGGCACACCTAGCATGAAATGTCATAAAATCATGTACTATAATGTACTAACGAACATAGCAGTATATGATGTTAAAACAGGAAAGCATGAAAGTAACAAGTAGGCACATGTGTTCCACCCCAAAACAGTTTGGAAAACAGTAAAAGAGGGGTCTATGTACTCACTTGAGATTGCTCAGTAGTCCTTGAGTAACAACCAAACAATGCTAAAGATCACGGATATCAAACGGCACCTAATATAGGTAGCTACATTAATAAACCGGACCTAAATCGGAAGACTGGGTAGCATGAGGGTTTGTAAACCAAATGAGTGTAGGAACTCATGTGATATGGTTAATCAAAGCCTACATACTAAATGAAACTTAACCTAAGTGTCTACGACCCATTACGACCCGTTTAGGTAGCTTATGCTACTTTAACGCGTCGTTCGCGTGAAACGCGTTTGGACCGCCTAACTAGCCCTATGACAAGTGTTATATGCCTAAACATGTTACATAATCAGTTATGTGACAAAATTTTAGGTTACATATGCTTAATTACCAATTATACATGAAAAGGGTATTCTGGTAATTTACCTAAGGCATATAAACTACCTATCATACAACTACTTAAACGATGTGACCATAGGGTATAACCTCGGAAGGTTATTCCCTACCTACTATGGTCACCTAATGTGTTTGGTCGGATCCTAATGATCGACCAAACTGGGTCGGGTTCGAGGTATAAGCGATTCATCAGATCGCTTACCCTACGACCCTAGACAACGTGGTAATCAGTGGGCATAGTCCCAAGGGACTATGACCAACGTGATTACACTCACGTTGCGAAGTTCAAACGAACTTCGCATTGACCATTACTGGTCAACGCTGAAAGTCAAACAAAGTTTGACTTTCTGACTCGAAAAGCAGTAAAATAAGGAAAAGAACGAAAGAATACTTACGAAGGGTCCCCGAATGCTAATCCCGATTCAAGAATCTCAGGTATGAAACAATGGTTTCAACTTAGAGGTTCTCAAATCAGAATTCTAGTGATTTTAGCAATGGGGGGTGGATGGGTATTTATAGGAATACTCGAACCGTTAAGATCGTTTCATGGAAAACGTGCCTTAATCCCATCCGTACATGTGTTGCAAAGTTATGGTGCTTAGGTGCTTAAATTCCATCCATACATGTGTTGCAAAGTTATGGTGCCTAAATTTCATCCATACATGTGTTGCAAAGTTATGGTGCTTAGATTCCATCCTTATCCGCTGACTAAGCAAGTTTAGAATGTGTGGTTGTGAATTAAACAACGGCTAATACATCGAATCTGGTCCCGAATGCGAAAAACGAACCAAATGACGCGACGAATGGATTTTTCTTATGGCGAACACTAAAATAAAATATTTTAGTGCTTACATAAATTTTTGGATGTCTGGATGTATTCAGAACGTAAGTTATGCGCGAAAATGCAAACTTGTGCACTTTTTGACACTTTTAGTCCCTGAATGACCCAAAAGTTTATTTTAGCACACCGAACCCCTCAAAGCCTATTTCTAAGCTATGTAAAGGATATTTATGGTATGTTTAACTTATGGTCATGTTCCGGAAGGTCTGTTACAGTTCAAATTGGCATACTTTCGCAGTTTGTCAACTTTAGTCCTTGTAAGCGATTAAACTTGATTTCACCACACCAAACCTTCCAAAACTTATATATAAGTTATGTAAAGGTTATTTAAGGTATGTTAAGCCTATTTCACTATTCCGGAGTGTTCGTTGGATTAAACTGGTTATATTTACGCATCAGTGCGTGTATAACCTTCCAGAAAGCGATTTAGAGCTTGAAATCGAACAAGAGTTGATATGTGCAAAAGATACACATATTTATACAAGTCCAAAGTGTGAAATACATTATTTCATTGGTTTGGCATTTGTTTGATGGTTGAAATGACACAGGTGTTACAATTTAGTTCATACTTAGTACATCGTTTCACATCACATCGCATGCTATGTATGTCCATTTAGTTCATACTTAGTACATCGTTTCACATCACATCACATGCTATGTATGTTCATTTATTGAATACTTAGTACATTTGTTTTCATCACATGCTTACATTTTGTTATGACATTTGGTTTGTTTAAATGATACAATGTACATTCATTAACACCGATCATGCCGCTCGGTAGTAGGTAGTGGTACCATAGGACTTGACAAATCCCATTCCTGAAATCTCGGGTTTGTTTGGACGTAAGGAATGACCGAATCCGAATACATATTCTTTTGATAACTCATTATTACATAGTTGTCCGACTGTCGCAAGGCTTGGATGTATGAATTTTCACAATACCGCATAAATGTTTATATCAGTATAGCATGCATTTTCACAGGACATAACTTTGATTTAAACCAAGTTTTACTTCAATACTATGTTCTTGTGCATATGGTTTAGTTGATACATTTCACTAGCCATACATATTATTTTGGTTACATATTACATGATTTACATTGATCATGCATTTACTACACAGAACATAACTTTGATTTAAACCAAGTTTTACTTCAATACTATGTTCTTGTGCATATGGTTTAGTTGATGCATTTCACTAGCCATGCATATCATTTTTGGTTATACATTACATGGTTTACATTTGACACATAAACACTTTTGACATTGGTTATACATTACATGATTTACATATTGACATAAACATTTTAACATATTATTTCAATACATTTGGAAGTTGGTTTAAACATAGACATCTTACATTGTTGGTTTGGTTTGAGTAAGTGATTTAATTAACGAGGCGTGTGTAATATGATACAAGCATGGTGGATACGCCGCTGGTACTTCCTATATATAAGTGATTGTATGGTATTACATATCGTTGCGTTATTTGAAATCATTTCAATTTAGACATATAACATTTTATACAAATAACATACTTTTCACAATACATTGTTTTACAAACAACTTAACTTATACAAACTCATTTTACATGGTTATTCATTTAACCATGCATTATTCTCTTATTTATACGTATCATCTGAACTTATTGTTTTTCAAATGATTTACAAAGACAAAGCAAATTACAAGGTTCATGACTAAACATTTTCTTAAACAGAAGTCATGAATCTTATTTTCACAAAACCTATGTATCTCACAGGCATTTTTATGCTGACGTACCTATTTTCACATGTGTTTCAGGAAATGAAGCATAGGATTGATCAAGATACACTTAGGCGGACATGGGCCTTAGTGACAATAAAAGATGCAAGACTAGTTATTTATGTTATGTTTCTTTGATTGTCAAGACATTGTAACTCGTGTACTTAATAAAACAATATTTAAATTTCCATGTGTTATGAAACAATGATTCTGTTACAACACTCCCCGACGTTTTCCGCCACGTTTCGTTATCTTACGTGGTCGGGGTGTGACAGAAAAGTTGGTATCAGAGCTCATGGTTATAGGGAATTAGGTTATTAGTAATGCTTTGACCTAGTCTATAACCTTTCTAGGACCCTAACGTGAGTTTACTTGCGTTTAGTCATAAAACAATACTGTCACCTATCCTTAGGTGACAACCACAACAAGAACATAAATTTCAAAACCGCTTTGAAAACTAATCATCTGTTCTAGGATGATTGATTACTAGGTTTTGAACCCTCTATTGTAAGGTTTTGAACTCTCTATTATATGGTTTTAAACCCCTTTGAGTTTTCAAAACCTCGTCAAGGTTTTGGGTTTTAAATAATGTGAACACGTGCAAACTGGAAGGGTGAATGCCTGTATTCTGGGTTTTCTGTCTAGGCAAGCACTTCGTATACATCTCATCAGACGCGAGACCAGTTGTGCTTACCTGGGAATTCTTGGGATGAGTGTTCACTTATAGGCGAGCATGTCTTCGCGATACATTATTTTTTACCCATTTACTTTGATTTGTCACCATCTCATTTGTTTGCCTTAGGTAACAAACAAATGATCACAATTTTCATTCGATACCATTCTGTATTGATTATCCAATAAACCTTTCACTTGTTTCTTCCTTTGTCTTTCATTTTCTTCTAGAATGTCTATTCCTCTCAGCACTGGTCAAATGTCCGAGCGAACAGCCAAATTTGCCCAGCAAATAGGCGAGGTGATTCAGAAGACTGTGGATTTAGGCATTGCCATGGCTCATCTCAACAATGAAGCCTCTCGTCTCGACAATGAAGTCACTCAAGAGCCACTAAAGGAAGCAGAAGTCAAGCCTGCACCAAGATCAAGGAAGCGTAAGGCTTCAAGGAAGCCCGCAGCAGTTATACCAAATCAAGCAGGACCTAGCCAGAAGGCAACACCACCTGCTAAGAAGCAATACAAGGGAACGGCACCATTATGCAACAAATGTAAAGGGCATCACCTAGCTCACTTACAGTGTCGTCGGTGTGTATCATGTGGACGAGTTGGTCACCTGGCAAGTACTTGTCGATGTAACCCAAACCAAGGTGGTCTAAATCAACCCCAAGTCAACCCTACTCAAGCTCGTTTTCCGCGTGGTACTTGCTACAACTGTGGCGAGACGAGCCATTACAGGAACAACTGCCCGAAGATTGTCAGTGCAAATCCAACCCGTGGATGAGCAATTGGCTGAACAAAGGATGTTGCTGTCTTATGCCTTTGTTTCTTTTGTTTTCGTGTATTGTGAAACAATATGTCTTGTTCATAAATAAATTGTTGTTCACAATTCGGATATGCAAGTGTAGTTACATGTGTGTATGACTTTCCTATGATACCTACATCAAGAAACTATGTACCTTACAAACTACTCTTGTGATTTCTCTCTTTCAAATGATCGCTCATGATTCCCTCGAAAATTTTAAGTACTTGTTTCACTCTAGGAAACAAAGTACAGAAAAATGAAGTGACATTATGAGTAATCATGCTTCTGCACATCTGTACCTTTGAATCCTTGGTTAGATAACTAAGGGTATTTTTCAAATCTCATACCCATTACATTTTGACTTTTCAACATACACAGTACAAGTATTTCAAAAACAATCTTCATGATCTCAAAATGTTTCATATAGTCTGAAAACAATATTAACACAGTACATTTTCTTATCAAGTGCATGATTTCAAAAACCTCGTCTACGTTTCAAAAATAACCTGCATGACTTCAAAAGCATCATTCATGTTTTCAAAAAACCTTATACATAATTTCAAAATTTTCTTGCATGAATTTAAAACATTTTTGTAAATATATCTACCTAATACACCCACTTCATGATTTCAAAAGTATTATATATAAGGTTTCAAAAACGTTAAACACATTTTTCTTAAAAGAACCCCATGCATGGTTTTCAAAAAAAAATATTTTCCTCATACATTGACTTAACCTTCAAATTCTGCTTCATATGTCGCCTTGACATATCAAGCATCTCAACTTCATAAGCATTCTTACTTCATGTTTTGACATAAGCACATCCAGTACAAGGTTTCAAAACATCTTCAACTTCTAAAATCCATAAGGGGTCTTTTTATCTTCACAATTAGATCCTTGTGGATGATTATCATTCAAATCAGAGTCCTTAATTGGATTCCTTATGTACCTTAATTCGAACACTTCGGTTCCTAATAATCGAAATCAAATTTTCTTTAAAAATCTTTCTATCTTTATAGTTAAATTCTTGATAACGTTTAAAGTACCAAATGAAATCCACGGAATGGATTCCTAGTGTGCTTTAAATGCATGTGCTCTGTCAACAAAACAAATTAACAAATAAACAATCTGTGTGGTTATACGACTATGTGTTTATCCATCTTATGTTTTCTTTTATGCATTTTGTGTTTTTATACTCTGGATATTCGTTATCCAAATCCTTTCGTAGAATCTTTCATATCTCCATATGAGGGATTCATTGCAGGATAGTCAAAAGGTACTACCTTAAATCCTTAATGGGCTTCTATGTAATAGTTAAGACCCTTGGATTATATAGTACCACTCCATGTTTCATAAGAGACCCTTTTAGAGGTCTAGTCAAAAAGATTGATTCACAATCTGGTTAAAGAACGACATCTAGTGATACAGCTGAACAGACTCCTTGATAGTCTAATTAGATCATTTATTGATATAATTAAAAGGACTCTATGGCGGTCTAGTCACACTCATCACAGGTTTGTTCATTTGGTTTTCCCCTACACATTATAAAATAGACTGTGTGAACTATGCAAGGAATTGTCTAATTATGGACGCGTACATAATTATGAGATTCAGTGCACGGTAACCACAGTAAGATTTATTATGTGTAAGAACCGATAGTGACAACAATAACGAAATGAGAACGATGTAATGGAGGTACGGTGGACGCACCAATGACGCTTCATATACTTGTATATAAGTATCCCTCTTACATTGCAAGCATGATGTTATTAAGGTTACTAGAAGTTCAAGAACTCTAACCAGTGTTGTTCGATCTTTTCAACTTCATGTTTTAAACTCTCACAAGTTTCCTCTAAATAAATTTCGGGACGAAATTTCCTAAAGTAGGGGAGACTGTAACACCTGTGCCTCCACGGCCATCAAACAAATACCAAACCAATGAAATATTGTATTTCATACTTGGGATTTGTATAAATATGTGTATCCTTTGCACATATCAATTTTTGTTCAATTCCAAACTCTAAATCGCTTTCTGGAAGGTTATACGCGCACTGATGCGTAAATATAACCCGTTTAATGCAACGAACACTCCAGAATAGTGAAATAGGCTTAACATACCTTAAATAACCTTTACATAACTTAGAAATAAGTATTGAAGGCTTTGGTATGGCAAAATCAAGTTAAATCGCTTACAGGGACTAAAGTTGACAAACTGCGAAAGTATGCCAATTTGAACTGTAACGGACATTTCGGAACATGAACATAAGTTAAACATACCATAAATATCCTTTACATAGCTTAGAAATAGGCTTTGAGGGGTTCGGTGTGCTAAAATAAACTTTTGGGTCATTCAGGGACTAAAAGCGTCAAAAAGTGCACAAGTTTGCATTTTCGCGCATAACTTACGTTCTGAATACATCCGGAGATCCAAAAATTTATGTAAGCACTAAAATATTTTATTTTAGTGTTTGGCATGAGAAAAATCCATTCGTCGCGTCATTTGGATCGTTTTTCGCGCTTGTGCGCATTCCGTCGTAATTAACCGAACATCACGACCGTACGGCCAAACGAACCGACATCCGAGATATTTTTGAGCACATTTTAAGTTCCCTATACTTTAACTTCATTTTAGAGCTTTGAAATGGGGCTAACGGGGCTTAAACGTATCAAAAACGCATCGAAAACCAAGTTTTAGGGCTGCAGGGACCAAAAGTGTAATTCTGTGAAAGTTGTTACCTTACGGACCTCAACATTGGCAGCTTTGAGGTCCGTAAGCCAGGGTCAGATGCAGCAAAACGTTTTTCTCAGCTGTTAACAGCCCTTAACCCCTCCCCAAAGGCCATATGCCACATGTTAATCTCCTATGGTGGCCAAAAATCAGTACCACAACATTGTGACAAGTGTACGGGCTAGATCATTCCCTCTTCTCCAAGAAACGATCCTAATGGTGGACCGAAATCTATAAATACCCATCACATTTCACTTCATTTCTCACAAGAATCTGATCATTTGTGCTCTAAGTTGAAACCCTTGTTTCATACCTGAGCTATTTTGATCTAGATTAGCATTCGGGGACCCTTCGTAAGTGTTCCTTCGTTCTTTTATTGCTTTTCGAGTCTGAAAGTCAAACTTTGTTTGACTTTCTGCATTGACCAGTTTATGGTCGATGCAAAGTTCGTTTGAACTTCATAACGTGAGCGTGATCACGATGGTTATAGTCCCTAGTGACTATACCTACTGATTACCACGTTATCTAGGCTCAGTGACGAGCCGTAGTTTCGGTCAGAATACGTATTCTTGCGTGTTTTGTAACCAAACTACTTCTGGGTATCAAGACCGTTTGTTTTGATACCAAACCTGTTTTCTAAACTTAGTTAAGCATGTTTTAGCATGCTTAGCTCGTCACTTTTAGTTTAGTGCTTATATAGGGTCGTAAGATAAGCGATCTAAACAATCGCTTATACTTTCGAACCCGACCCATTTGGTCGATCTTTAGGATCCGACCAAACACATTAGGTGACCATAGTATATAGGGAATAACCTTCCGAGGTTATACCTTATGGTCGCTTCGTTTAAGTAGTTGTATGATAGGTAGTTTATATGCCTTAGGTAAATTACCAAAATGCCCTTTTGACGCCAAAATTCATTTTAAGCATATGTAACATGACTTTTGACATCTAAACTGATTTGACAACAATATTAGACATGTTAAGGCATATGTTACTTGTCATAGGACTAGTTAGGCTTTCCGAACGCGTTTTACGCGAACGACGCGTTAAAGTAGCATAAGCTACCTAAATGGGTCGTAATGAGTCGTAAGCACTTATGTTAGGTTTCATTTAGTATGTAGGCTTTGTTAGACCATATTACACGAGTTCCCATACTCGTTTGGTTTACGAACCCTCATTCTATCCGATCTTCCGATTTAGGTCCGGTTTATTAATGTAGTTACCTATATTAGGTGCCGTTTGATTCCGAGATCTCTAGCATTGCTTGGTGGTTATCTTAGTACTTCTGAGCAATCTCAAGTGAGTACATAGACCCCTCTTTTACTGTTTTCCAAACATTTTGGGGTGGAACACATGTGCCTACTTGCTACTTTCGTGCTTTCCATGTTTTCATATCATATGCTTGCTATGTTCATTAGTACACTTATAGTACATGATTTACATTACATTTTATGCTATGTATGTCCATTTAGTTCATACTTAGTACATCGTTTCACATCACATCGCATGCTATGTATGTCCATTTAGTTCATACAAAGGTGCATTGCCAGCATATTGTTTGTTTGCATGTGGTTGTGCTTGTTGGTTAGGAGCTGCTTGGTTTGGTTGTACCACAACTACAAAGTTCTTGGAAGCCTTACGCTTCCTTGACTTCTTCGACGACTCTGCTTTCTTACCCTTTTGTTTCTCACTTTTGTCAGACTGTTTTTGTTTCTTGTCACCCTTTCTGTGGAGTTTACCTTTCTTGATTTGAGAGTTAGTCAAGGTTGCAGCTAGCTCAATGGCCTGTTGGACGGTAGTAGGATTACTGCCAGTGACGATATTCTGAATAGGGTCTGGCAAACCATCAATATACTTTTCAATCGCCTTGTCCAAAGGCGTGACCATTGTCGGACAGAGCACGCTTAACTCCTCGTATCTATCGGTATAAGCCTGGTGTTCACTACTGTCTTGCTTCAGGTCATGGAACTCATCTTCCAGTTCCCTCTGCTCGTGACGAGGGCAGAACTCTCTCATTATTAGAGCTCTAAGTTCCTCCCAAGTTTGACCCATAGCAACATCAGCCCCTCGATCTCTCATTACTCCGTTCCACCACGTGAGTGCCCTCTTTTGAAACACACTAGAAGCAAACTCGACCTTACGATTGTTTGGAAACTGAACATGGCGAAAAGTACTCTCAAGAAACCACTGTAGGAGCCCAGTTTCTCCTTCAGAACCACTAAACTTGAGCGGTTTAGCCGAATTAAATTGTATAAAGTTGCACGGAGCAGGTGCATTAACATTATTATTGTTAGCTTGGTTAATCTGAGTAATGAGATTTGGTAGCATAGCAGCCATCTGTTGTGCTATAATAGTTGCCAGTTCGGCATCAGGTTGTTATACGTTGCGTCGAGGAGGCATTCTAAAAGAGGAAAACATGAGAGAAAAGGAGTGAGATGACAGTGGATAAAAATGTGATGTTACAAATGTCGACGAAAAGTAAGGATGGTGGTCATTTGTTCGTTACCTCAAAACAAACAGACTACACACAGTGACTAATCAAAGTAAATGGGTCATAATAATGTATCGCGAAGACATGCTTTAGCCTATAAGTGGACACTCACCCCAAGAGTTCCCAGGTAAGAGTGACTGGTCCAATACTGCGGATTTGTACGAACACTCTAGCCTTAGACAGAAAACTCAGGGTACAGGCACCCACCCTTCCAGATTGCACGTGTTCACATTATTTAGACCCAAACTTTGATGAGATTTTGAAAACTTAGATGGCACAAGGCCAAAAAGAATTATCCAAGGATGGAGGATTGATTTTCAAAAGTGTTTTGGAATTTGTGTTCTTGTTTTGGTAATCACCTAAGGATAGGTGAAGTGTATTGTTTTAAGATCTAAACACAAGATAACTTGTGTTAGGGTCCTACAAAGGTTATAGTCTAGGTCAAAGCATTACTAATAACCTAATTCCCTATAACCATGAGCTCTGATACCAACTCTTTTGTCATACCCCGACCGCATAAAACAACAAACCGCGGCGGAAACGTCGGGGAGTCGAGTAACAGAATTATTGTAATAACCATAAATTTAAAATCATTATTCTAGAAATAAAAGAATAATAATTTATCTTATGATCCATCCTTCTGTATATCAACCAAAACTATTATTAGTATTTATAAATTACCCACTAGGAAACCCTAATTAAGACACCCAAGTAATTCTGTACAAACCCTAGAATTTTCAAAATTTTCAGAATCAGGATTAGGGCCCCTAAAACTCAGGGGGGGTATTCCCTACTTGACGATTATCCTAATAACTTGCTGTCGAAGTTGAAATTTTAAAATCTGTCGACTCAGCTAGGCTAGTCCCACACGTGGCAACCCTATGCATAAAATAAGTTGCTACGCGGGCCGCGTAAGGATAGGCTTAAGGTTACGCGGGCCGCGATAATGTCAAAATTTCAGTATAAATAGAGGATGTTGGGACTTGATTCTGGGCACAAAAACGACGTAAAAATTCACAAAATACACCAAGTTATGCTCTGTTTACCACAATCAAAACACACGGATCACTAATCGACGCTGCAATCAGGGTATTAACTCGATCACTGATACGATTCAATGTCCGATTGATTGAAATCAATCCAATGGATGTTTAAGTGCTGCTCAAATTTGGGTTATGCTTTGTCATTAGTCGTGATTCCGATGGATGTTTAAGTAATTTCACTTTGTCATTAGTTGTGATTCCGATGGATGTTTAAGTGTTTACACTTTGTCATTCGTTGTGAATCCGATGGATGTTTAAGTGATTTCACTTTGTCATTAATTGTGAATCCGATGGATGTTTAAGTATCGCACTTTGTCATTCGTTGTGAGGATTTTAATCTCGTGAGTTATCGTAAATGCTGTATTAAGTTACTAACCTAGTTTGTGTGCATATTATTTAAATTAGGTTAAAAGACTAATCAGTAGTCTAAACTCTGCCCGTATAAATCTGAAATATTATCACAAGGTAGCATCACTTTGGAATTTTTAAGGTACGGATCCTTACCCCACTCCTTGTTGCTTCATATTCAAATTGTTATAAACCCATTAAATTCATATATCTTTTAAAACTCCTCACGTCTTTGATTTTCGATTCATTTGACAGTCCGTTGGATTCCTATTCTAATCATAACTTTGGATTTAGCTTTCATGTCATGCGATAGTATTATGTTAGTTGTACTCATTATCGCATGTTCCAATATATGTTACGTCTTGTTATGAAAAATATTTTGATAAGTTATGTAAATAAGACCAATTGTACTCTGATACCGTGAGTATCGCTTCTCGTGGAGTGTCCCACGAGCATGTTGTTGCGGCATCGACAATATGTAATAAGACCATTTGTATAAAATATGTCTTGTCTTTGTCTTTGTCGAAGTGGTTTAGATAACGCTACAATATGTAATATCATAAAAGCACTTATATATAGGAAGTACCAGCGGTGTATCCACCATGCTTTTATCATATTACACATGCCTCGTTATTTAAATCACTTATCAATAACCACCAAAATGTCTTGTTTTAAACAAATGTCAAAATGTTTATGTGTAAACAATGTCCAATATCAAGTGTAAACCATGTCTTGTATAATCAAATGCTATGTATGGCAAGTAAAAAGTATTTACTCAAACCATATGTATAATGTCCATGTGTAACCAAATGTCATGTCTGGTGAATAAAGAGTATTTACTCAAACCATATGTAAAAATGTACAAAACAATGTCTTTGAATAAACCTATGTTTAAATCAAAAGTTATGTTTTGCAAAACCAATGCTTTATTGTTACGAACATTTATGCAGTAATGTTTATCGCATACATTCAAGCCTTGCGACTGTTGGACAAACCCTTAACAAGTTTAAGGTTTATTAAATATGTTTTCGGATTCTGACATTCCCTACTTCCAAACAAACCTAGGAAGCCGGAACGGGATTTGTCAAGTCCTATGGTACCATTACATACTACCGAGCGGCGTGATCAATGTTAATGAATGTATTTTTGTCCCGTTAAAACCAAATGTCATAACCAATGTAAGCATGTCATGTGAAAACAATGTACTAAGTATGCTAAGTAAACATACGAAGTAGAAATGTTCATGAAATCAATGTGCCCATATACTGAGTAAACATATGCAGCAGAAATGTAATGTAAATCAATGTGCCCATATACTGAGTAAACATATGCAGCAGAAGTGTCTATGAAATCAATGTGCTGGCATGCTCAGTCAACATACATAGCAAAGTATAATTGAAATCATGTACTATATATGTACTAAGTGAACATAGCAATCATATGTCATAAAAGCATGAAAGTAACAAGTAGGCACATGTGTATCACCCCAAAATATTTGAAAGCGGTAAAAGAGGGGACTATGTACTCACTTGAGATTGCAAGTATCCTTAATCTATTGAACTATCAAAGCTCGAAAAACCAAGGAATCAAGTGGCACCTAGTATAGAATCACTATGTTAATAATCGGGGTCTAAATCGGAAGATCGGATAGAATGAGGTCTTGTAAACCAAATGAGTGTTGGAACTCATATAATATGGTTTAAAAAACCCTACATTCTGATTTGATACCTTTCCTAAGTGCTTATGACCCGTTATGACTCGTTAAGGTAGTCTACGCGTCATTTGCGCAAAAGCGCGTTCGGCCAGCCTAACTAGTCCTATGACAAGTATTATATGCCCTAACATGTTTAATATTGTTGCATAATCAGTTTAAGTGTCAAAAACTTGGTTGCATATGCTTAAATTCAAATTATGCATGAAAAGGGCATTTTGGTCATTTCCCTAAGGCCTATAAACTACCTATCATACAACTAATTAAACGAAGTGACCATAAGGTATAACCTCGAAAGGTTATTCCCTATACAACTATGGTCACAAAATATGTTTGGTCGGATCCTAATGATCGACCAAACGGGTCGGGTTCGAAAGTCTAAGCGGTTGTTTAGACCGCTTGACTTACGACCCTAAATAAGCACTAAACTAAAAGTGATGAGTTAACATGTTAAAACATGTTTAACTAAGTTAGAAAACTGATTTGATATCAAAACAAAGTATTTTGATACCCGAAAATAGTTTCATCGCAAAATGCACATAATCGTGCATTTTGACTGAAACTTTGACTCGTCACTTCGACTAGTCAATGTGGTAATCAGTAGGTATAGTCACAAGGGACTATAACCATCGTGATTATGCTCATGTTGCAAAGTTCGAATGAACTTTGTCTTGACCAAATCATGGTCAAAGCTGAAAGTGAAACACTGTTTGACTTTCATGCTTGAAATCAATAAACAAGCATGAAAGAACACTTACAAGTGTTCTTGGCTGGAAAAAGTTGTACTAGAATGCTCAAGTATGAAGCCTCCAACTATATGTAGTCGCCTCAATCAGAGCAAAGATGAGAAATGAAGGAAATGAGCAAGGAATGAAGCAAGAGGACCTTGCTATTTATTGGAAATCTTGTGCCTCTAGATCATTGCCAAGTGTTTATGTGTTGCCCAAGGAAGAATCAAGGCCTTACACTTGTTAGAATCTGATTGGAGGACTTGATGATCACACAAACCAGCCCACAATTTGAAGAAACCAGGGATTAGATCAAAGGCAGCAGGCTCTTTAGAAGTATCTGGTTACTTTGGTGATGGAACTAGCTTATGGACCGTAAGGTCTAGTCCATACGGTCCGTATGGACCTTGCAGACTAACCAGTTTTGCATATTTACAGTTTTGGTTGTCTTTTGTTTCTCAACCTCAACTTTCTTTATTTGCGTATCCACCATGCTTTTATCATATTACACACGCCTCGTTATTTAAATCACTTATCAACAACCACCAAAATGTCTTGTTTTAAACCAATGTCAAAATGTTTATGCGTAAATAATGTCCAATATCAAGCGTAAACCATGTCTTGTATAATCAAATGCTATGTATGGCAAGTAAAATGTATTTACTCAAACCATATGTATAATGTCCATGTGTAACCAAATGTCATGTCTGGTGAATAAAGAGTGTTAACTCAAACCATATGTAAAAATGTACAAAACAATGTATTTGAATAAACCTATGTTTAAATCAAAAGTTATGTTTTGCAAAACCAATGCTTTATTGTTACGAACATTTATGCAGTAATGTTTATCGCATACATTCAAGCCTTGCGACTGTCGGACAAACCCTTAACAAGTTAAAGGTTTATCAAATATGTTTTCGTATTCTGTCATTCCCTACTTCCAAACAAACCTAGGAAGCCGGAAACGGGATTTGCCAAGTCCTATGGTACCATTACATATTACCGAGTGGCGTGATCAATGTTAATGAATGTATTTTTGTCCCGATAAACATACCAAATGTCATAACCAATGTAAGCATGTTATGTGAAAACCATGTACTAAGTATGCTAAGTAAACATACAAAGTAGAAATGTTCATGAAATCAATGTGCCCATATGCTGAGTAAACATAGGCAGCAGAAATGTAAATTAAATCAATGTGCCCATATGCTGAGTAAACATATGCAGCAAAAGTGTCTATGAAATCAATGTGATAGCATGCTCAGTCAACATACATAGCAAAGCATAATTGAAAACATGTACTATATATGTACTAAGTGAACATAGCAATCATATGTCATAAAAGCATGAAAGGCATGAACGTCACAAGTAGGCACATGTGTATCACCACAAAATATTTGAACGTAGTAAAAGAGGGGACTATGTACTCACTTGAGATTGCAAGTATCCTTGATCTATTGAACTATTAAAGCTCGGAAAACCAAGGAATCAAGTGGCACCTAGTATAGAATCACTATGTTAATAATCGGGGTCTAAATCGGAAGATCGGATAGAATGAGGTCTTGTAAACCAAATGAGTGTTGGAACTCATATAAAATGGTTTAACAAAGCCTACATTCTGATTTGATACCTATCCTAAGTGCTTATGACCCGTTATGACTCGTAAAGGTAGTCTACACTACTTTAACACGTCATTTGCGCAAAAGCGCGTTCGGATAGCCTAACTAGTCCTATGACAAGTATTATATGCCCTAACATGTTTAATATTGTTGCATAATCAGTTTAAGTGTCAAAAACTTGGTTACATATGCTTAAATTCAAATTATGCATGAAAAGGGCATTTTGGTCATTTTCCTAAGGCATATAAACTACGTATCATATAACTAATTAAACGAAGTGACCATAAGGTATAACCTCGGAAGGTTATTCCCTATACAACTATGGTCACAAAATATATTTGGTCGGATCCTAATGATAGACCAAACGGGTCGGGTTCGACAGTCTAAGTGGTTGTTTAGACCGCTTGACTTACGACCCTAAATAAGTACTAAACTAAAAGTGACGAGTTAAACATGTTAAAACATGTTTAACTAAGTTAGAAAACTGATTTGATATCAAAACAAAGTGTTTTGCTACCCGAAAATAGTTTTGTCACAAAATGCACATAATCGTGCATTTTGACCAAAACTTTGACTCGTCACTTCGACTAGTCAACGTGGTAATCAGTAGGTATAGTCACAAGGGATTATAACCATTGTGATTACGCTCACGTTGCAAAGTTCGAATGAACTTTGTCTTGACCAAATCATGGTCAAAGCTGAAAGTCAAACACTGTTTGACTTTCATGCTTGAAATCATTAAGCAAGCATGAAAGAACACTTACAAGTGTTCTTGGCTGGAAAAATTGAACTAGAATGCTCAAGTATGAAGCCTCCATCTATATGTGGTAGCCTCAATCAGAGCAAAGATGAGAAATGAAGGAAATGAGCAAGGAATGAAGCAAGAGGACCTTGCTATTTATAGGAAATCTTATGCCTCTAGATCATTGCCAAGCGTTTATGTGTTGTCCAAGGAAGAATCAAGGCCTTACACTTGTTAGAATCTGATTGGAGGACTTGATAATCACACAAACCAGCCCACAATTTGAAGAAATCAGGGATTAGATCAAAGGCAGTAGGCTGTTTAGAAGTTTCTGATTTCTGTGGTGCTGGTACTAGCTTACGGACCATAAGGTCTAGTCCATACGGTCCGTATGGACCTTGCAGACCAGCCA
Organism: Helianthus tuberosus; assembly: GCA_030545235.1. Classification (NCBI taxonomy): domain Eukaryota; kingdom Viridiplantae; phylum Streptophyta; class Magnoliopsida; order Asterales; family Asteraceae; genus Helianthus; species Helianthus tuberosus. The sequence continues at coordinate 95,863,767 of CM060373.1, forward strand.
GTTTTGCATATTTACAGTTTTGGTCCCTGTTTTTGTTTCGTCGCGTTTTGGCACTTCTAACACCCGTCAAGCCCATTTTTAAGCTCCATGATGAAGTCAAAGTATATTTAAATTGAATTATGCTAAAAAATATCACGGATGTCGGTTCGTTTGGCTATACGTGCGTTTTTCGGTTAATTACGACGGAAATCGTAACGGACGCGAAAACGACTCAATTTGCGAAACGAAAGGTATTTTTGCATTCCAATCACTAAAGTACAATATTTTAGTGATTACAAAAAATTTTGGATGTCCGGATATGGTCAGAACGCAAGATATGCACGTAAATGCATACTTTCGCAGTTTTGACGCTTTTAGTCCCTGTGATCAAATAAGCGTATTTTCGCATACCGAACCCCTCAAAACGTATTTCTAAGCTATGTTAAGGGTATTTATGGTATGTTTAGCTTATGATCTTGTTCCAAAATGGGTGTTGCTATACGAATTGGCAGACTTTTGCAGTTTGACGCAAATAGTCCCTGTGATCGAATAAACTTGTTTTTGTCATACCAAACCCTTCAAAACTTATTTATAAGTTATGTAAAGGTTATTTAAGGTATGTTAAGAATATGTAACTATTACGGAGTGTTTGTCGCGTTAAACTAATTACGTTTGCGCATAAGTTTGCGTATAACTTTCCAGAAAGCGTTTAAGAATTTGAAATCGAACAAAATCAAATTGTGCAAAATGTCAAACATAAATAAACAAATATTAGGATCAAAACAAATTGTTTTATTGATATTTTAATTTTTCAGAGTTTGTACAATGATTACACAAGCACAAATGTCACAGTCTCCCCTACTTTAGGAAATTTCGTCCCGAAATTTATTTAGAGGAAACTTGTGAGAATAGATGTGGATATTTCGCCTTCATTTGATCTTCACGTTCCTAAGTAAATTTTGGGCCATTTTTAGATTCCCAACGAACTTTGACAATTGGTATGCGCTTGCGTTTGAGCTTCTTGACTTCACGGTCCAATATTTCCACAGGCTTCTCGACAAAGTGTATCGTGTCATCAACACGAATTTCATCATGTGGTATGTGGAGGTTTTCATCAGCTAAACACTTTTTAATATTGGACACGTGGAAGGTTGGATGAACATTTCCAAGTTCAGGAGGTAGCTCAAGTCTGTAAGCCACTTTTCCGATTCTTTCAACGATCCTGAATGATCCAACATATCGTGGTGCAAGTTTTCCTTTCTTTCCAAATCTAATCACACCTTTCCAAGGGGATACCTTGAGTAGGACGTGATCACCGACTTGAAATTCTAAGGGCTTGCATCGTCTATCCGCGTAACTCTTTTGACGGCTTCTAGCTGTCTGAAGGTTATCACGAATTTTCTTGACCTTATCTGTAGTCTCTAGAATGAGTTCAGGTCCAGTAAGCTGAGCTTCACCTATCTCATTCCAGCAGACCGGTGAACGACATTTTTGACCGTATAAAGCCTCGAAAGGAGCCATGTTGATGCTGGAGTGATAACTATTGTTGTAGGATAATTCGATAAACGCTAGATGCGAATCCCAACTACCACCAAAATCGATCACACAAGCTCTAAGCATATCCTCCAGTGTCTGGATTGTTCTTTCAGATTGACCATCCGTTTGCGGATGATAAGCTGTGCTCAAATTAAGTTGGGTTCCCATGGCAGATTGCATGGTTCTCCAAAAGTGAGACGAGAATCGAGCATCTCTGTCAGATATAATGTTCAAAGGAACACCATGTCAGGATACAATCTCATCCACATAGATTTTGGCAAGTTTGTCAGCAGATAGATCCTCACGGATTGGCTAGAAATGTGCTGACTTTGTAAGACGATCAACAACTACCCAGATGGCATCATGACCTCTTTTAGTACGTGGCAGCTTGATAATGAGATCCATAGCAATGTTTTCCCATTTCCAAACCGGGATCTATGGTTGCTCCAATAATCCAGAGGGATGTTGGTGTTCCGCCTTAACCTTAAGACAAGTAAGGCATTTGGACACATATAAGGCAATGTCTTTCTTCATACCCGGCCACCAGTACTGGATTCGAAGATCCTTATACATTTTGTCTGCACCAGGATCAATTGAATAACGAGACTTATGAGCTTCATCCATTAACAAGGTGCGAAGATTATCTTGTCTTGGGACCCACAAACTGTCCATGAAATAATATAATCCATTGTCTTTTAGTTCAAGATCAGGCTTAATATGATATGGTAATTCCTTACCCATCAAGTCTTGTGTAACACAAGTATGTTGAGCCTGAGATATGCGGGTTTGAAAATCAGATCGAATTTATACACAATGGAGCTTGACGCATTCCTTACGACTCAATGCATCAGCCATGACCTTCGCCTTACCAGGATGGTAGCGAATTTCGCAATCGTAGTCGTTTAGAAGTTCAACCCAACTTCGTTTCCTCATGTTTAGTTCTTTCTGATTGAAAATGTGCTGGAGACTTTTGTGGTCGGTAAACACTACACATTTTGTACCGTACAGGTAGTGTTTCCAGATTTTGAGAACAAAAACTACTGCGCCTAACTCAAGATCAGGAGTTATGTAGTTTTTCTCGTGTATCTTCAACAGTCTTGATGCATAGGCTATGACTTTGTTTCTTTGCATGAGAACATAGCTAAGTCCTAAGTTAGACGCATCATAGTATACGACAAAATCGTCGTTGCCCTCAGGTAAAGTTAAGATAGGTGCATCACAGAGTTTCTGTTTCAATGTCTGAAAAGCTTCTTCTTGTTTGGATCCCCACTCAAAAGGTTTATTCTTTTCAGTTAATGCAGTGAGAGGAACCGCAATCTTGGAGAAGTTTTCAATAAAACGGCGGTAATAACCCGCGAGACCAACAAATGAACGAACCTCGGTAGGAGTAGTAGGTGTATCCTAATCCTTAATCGCACTGATTTTGGCGGGATCTACATGTATACCTTGTTCGTTAACTATGTGTCCCAAAAATTGTACTTCCTTAAGCCAAAATTCACACTTGGAGAACTTGGCGAAAAGCTATTCTTTCTTCAGGAGTTCCATTGTAAGACAGAGATGTTGTTCATGATCGGTTCGTGTCTTAGAATAGATCACAATGTCATCAATGAAAACAATAATGAACTCGTCTAAATAAGGCTTACAAACCCTATTCATCAAGTCCATGAAAACAGCAGGAGCATTAGTTAAACCGAAGGGCATAAGAGTGAACTCGTAGTGACCATATCTTGTGCGAAAGGCTGTTTTGGGAATATCTTCTTCGAGTACACGAAGCTGATGATACCCAGAATGTAGATCAATCTTTAAAAAGCAAGTTGCACCCTGTAACTGATCAAAGAGATCATTAATGCGAGGTAGGGGATATCGATTCTTGATGGTGAGCTTGTTGAGCTCACGATAATCGATACACCTCCTGAAAGATCCATCTTTCTTTTTCACAAATAGGACAGGAGCGCCCCAAGGTGAGAAGCTTGGACGGATGAATCCTTTGTCAGAAAGTTCCTGAAGCTGTTTCGATAACTCTTGCATCTCAGATGGTGCAAGACGGTATGGAGATTTAGCAACAGGATTTGCACCAGGTACAAGATCGATACGAAATTCAACTTGGCGTACAGGGGATAAACCAGGTAATTCTTCAGGAAATACCTCATGATAATCCCGAACAACATGGATATCTTGAATAGACTTACCCTTACCCTTGCCTTTCTCCTCTACGACATGTGCCAAGAAGGCCACATAGTTCTTTCATAGGTATTTTTAGGCTTAGGTACAAGTCATGAGTTTAAGACTACTAACGGGTTTCTCCCCACGAACTTCTAACATCTCACCAGTCGAAAGCGGCACAAGAACAATTTTCTCAAAACAAACCACCTCAGCATGGTACTTGGCTAACCAATCTATTCCTACTATAACATCAAAGCTCCCAAGTTGCATTGGCATGAGGTCGATAGGAAAAAGATGTTTATTAAGGTTCAACTGGCAATTTCGAAGGACAGAATCAAGTACAACGGGTTCACCACTAGCTACTTCTACTGTCAAGGGCTTTCCTAGTTTTGTTCTAGTCATGGAAAGCAAAGGCTCAAAAGCTAAGGACACAAAACTCTTATCGGCACCCGAATAAAAAAGAACAGAAGCAGGTTGGTTGTTAATAAAGAATGTACCGTTCATGTAATAACCAGAAATTTAAAATCATTATGCTAGGAATAAAAGAATAATAATAATTTATAATAAACTAAACATTTATCTTATGATCCATCTTTCTGTATATCAACCAAAACTATTATTATTATTTATAAATTATCCAATAGGAAACCCTAATTAAGACACCCAAGTAATTCTGTACAAACCCTAAAATTTTCAGAATTTTCAGAAACAGGATTAGGGCCCCTAAAACTCAGGGGGGTAAAACCCTAGTTAACGATTATCTCAAAATTTTCGTTGTCAAAATATAAAATTTCGATTATGTCAAGTCAGCTGAGCTAGTCCCAAACGTGGCTACCCTATAACCTACTTTTGACTCTTACGCATCGTAACAGTAGGAGGCTTACGATGCGCAAGAAGTCTTACGCATCGTAAGGGTGTTATGCTTACGATGCGCAAGCCTGGCCAAATTTTAGCTATAAATAGCAGAGTCTGGGACTTGAATTCTGCAATTGGAACGACGTTCAAACTCCAAAATTACGCTGAGATTTCGTCTGAATACTCTCAAAACACACACGAAAACACTAATTAGTATAGCAGGGTGCTGCAGAACAGGGTATTAACTCGATCGCTATTACGATTCATTGTCCGATCGATCAATGTACTCAATGGATGTTTAACTGCTGCCCACATTAGGGTGATGCTTTGTCATTAATTGTGATTCCGACTGGATGTTGAGTGCCACCCGAATTCGGGGAATACTCTGTCCTTCGTTGTGAATCCGATGGATGTTTAAGCATAGCACTTTGTCATTCGTTGTGAGGGTTGATCTCGTGAGTTATCGTAAACGCTGTATTAAGTTACTAACCTAGTTGTGTGCATATTATTTAAAATAGGTTAAAAGACTAATCAGTAGTCTAAACTCTGCCGTATAAATCTGAAATATTATCACAAGGTAGCATAACTTTGGAATTATTAAGGTACGGATCCTTACCCCACTCCTTATTATTTCATATTCAAATTGTTATAAACCCGTTAAATTACTATAGCTTTTAAAAAAAACTCCTCACGTCTTTGATTATCGATTCATTTGACAGTCCGTTGAATTCCTATTCTAATCATAACTTTGGATTTAGCTTTCATGTCATGCGATAGTATTATGTTAATTGTACTCATTATCGCATGTTCCAATATATGTTAAGTCTTGTTATGAAAAATACTTTGATAAGTTATGTAAATAAGACCATTTGTATTCTGATACCCTGAGTATCGCTTCTCGTGGAGTGTCCCACGAGCATGTTGTTGCGGCATCGACATCATGTGCTCCATCCGTGACGGAGAGATCAGTTCACGGCGTCTCTTAAGTACAAGTGTGGTACATATAAGCTATTAGGAGGCGTATGGATCGATCCTAGGATTTAAGTTAAGGAGGTGGATAACAGGTATGCCAACTCGCCATCTCATGTGATAATTATGCAGGAGTAGCTACCAGTGTATTGTCACGTTTTAAGTTTTGCTCATGGGTACATCCGTATGATATGATTATGAAATTACGTTACTTGTATCGTATCATTTTCGCATAAGTTCCGTTCGGATAACATTTCATATAAAGCGTTATTTGTTATTTGAGCCTATTATTCCGTACTGAGCATTCGGCTCATTCCGTAAATTTTTGTATGTACAGGTTCACAGGTTACGTCGGGCGGGGGAAAGAGAGAAGAGTAAAGCCTAGGAATAAATCTGAAGATGTTAGTTAATTAAGTCAAATGTCTCCGTTTGTATATTAACCTTAAGTTTAATTGTCGTGTGGTTGTATCCGTATCAAATAAATAAATGGAATTATGACTTTTGTTTATGATACCACTGTTATTGTGACACGTCAGCCCTTCCGGGTTGGGGTGTTACAGCTATGGTATCAGAGCAAAGGCTCTTTCCTGTAGAAAACTTGAAGATAGTAATTAAAACCTGTGAGGAATGGGTAGATATCTATGATAGGATTCAAATTGGTCTCTTATTTTGTTTAACTCCTATGTCTATTCTTATAGATGCCTCCTCGTCGTCCGCTACGTAGGAGTACTCGTACTAACCATGTACGTAACAACACTTCTTCGAATGAGACTCCAGTCGATCCAAACGTAATTAATGCTATCAACCAGGCTGTTGCCGGGTTGCTTCCAAATCTTGTTGCTCAAACAGCTGAGGCCGTTATTCAACAAACTCGTCATCCAGAACGTAATAACACGAATCCAATCTCTGGTGAAGAAATTCGTGAGAATATCACGAACCATACTACCTATAGTATAGACATATGGATCGCTAAATTCCAAAAACAAAAGCCGAAGTCCTTTAGTCACGCTACTAATCCCGTCGAAGCAAGAAACTGGATAGCTCATGTTGAAAAGATCTTCGGAGTTCTTGGAGTTCCGGAGCAATACAAAGTTAGATTGGCTACCTACAAACTTGAAGACGACGCACAAACTTGGTGGGAAGGATATAAGCAAGTCAAAGGAGGGGATGATTTTGACGCTAATCTTTCATGGGTCGACTTTCGTAACATCTTTTACGACAAGTATTTTTCGACCGCTGATAAAGAAGCTTATATCAGGGAGTATGCAGTAATTCGACAGGGGAATGATGAACCAGCCTCTGAGTTCATTACTCGATTTGCAAGGTTGGCTAGTATTGTAGGAGACGTTGCAGGATCAGCAGAAGTCCAGGCAGAAAAATGCAAGTGGGCAGTCAATGATCGAATTCGGAAGTCGATCATGTATATAAAATTTAAGGATACCACCGAAGTTGCTGATGCAATCAAAACTTTTGAGTTCGAAAGGAAAGAATTTTTATCTCGAACTGGGGATAATAAGAAGAGAAATAGGGAAGGACAATTTAAGCAGGAAATCGGCCAATCATCCACTACGCCACAGCATCAAGACCGCAAAATGCAAGGAAATCAAAACTCTGGAAATCAGGCACGTCCATGGCAACCTAGACTGCAAAACCCGAGGCCTGCTCAAAACCAGATTCAGTTGTATACAGAACCTATTAGAGCTCAACCACTGAATCAACATGTCAACCCGAATCAGATTACATATCCTCTATGTAATACTTGTGGTAAGCGACATCAGGGCGTATGTCACCGAAGTACAGGAGCATGCTTTAGATGTGGCCAAACTGGACACATGATCAAGGAGTGTACAAAGAAAGACACTAGGAAGAATAACCGACCAAACGTTACACCACCCAATGTTGGAAGAAGAGTTTTCGCACTTTCTGCTACTGATGCTGCTAATGCCCCAGGTACTGTGTCGGGAACCCTTCAGCTTGGTAAACATAGTATCTATGTGTTATTCGATACAGGAGCAACCCATTCTTTAGTATCCCACTCGTTTACTAAGTACCTTCCGATAAGACCAACTCTCTTAAATCATACTTTAACCATTTCCACTCCCATGAAAAATTCATCCGTAATCACTTACGTATATAAAGATTGTCCGATCCATATTGAATCTATTGTGTGTAAGGCAGACCTATTTCCAATACATATGTGTGACTTTGATGTTATTTTAGGAATAGATTGGTTGTCTCGACATCACGTAACTATAGATTTTCATTCTCGCTGTGTTATTTTCGGTGATCTTCATCATCCTGATATTATATATCAGGGAACTCAAGCTCATAAATCTCTTAAAATTATCTATGCGCTCAAAGCTCGAAAATTCATATCAAACGGCTGTGCGGGATTCCTAGCATCGGTTAAGGATACTTCTGCTAATGTTAATAGTATCGATAGCCATCCTGTTGTCCGTGAATATCCTGATATATTTCCGGATGAACTACCAGGATTGCCACCCGACCGTCAGGTAGAATTCACCATCGACTTGATCCCTGGTGCCGAACCTATTTCTAAAGCTCCATACTGTATGGCTCCAATGGAACTGAAGGAGTTGAAGGAACAATTGCAAGAATGATTAGATCTAGGATTTATAAGACCCAGTGTTTCACCTTGGGGTGCTCCGGTCTTATTTGTGAAAAAGAAAGACGGTAGTATGCGTTTATGTATTGACTACCGAGAGCTGAACAAGATTACTATTCGTAATCAGTATCCTCTGCCTCGCATTGATGATCTCTTTGATCAACTTCAGGGGGCTCAGTTCTTCTCAAAAATCGACCTGAGGTCCGGGTATCATCAGCTAAAGATAAAAAATGATGATGTTCCCAAGACCGCCTTTCGTACTCGTTATGGTCATTACGAATTCTTGGTTATGCCCTTTGGGCTAACTAATGCACCCGCAGTCTTTATGGATTTGATGAATCGCGTATTTCACAAATTCTTAGACAAATTCGTAATTGTTTTTATCGATGACATTCTGGTATATTCTAAGAGTCGTGAAGAGCATGAAGCACATTTACATGCAGTACTTGGAACCTTGCGACATGAGAAGTTGTACGCTAAGTTTTCCAAATGTGACTTTTGGCTTAGCCAAGTAGCATTTCTAGGTCATGTCATATCAGCCGAGGGAATTATGGTAGACCCAACAAAGGTTGAAGCTATTACAAAATGGCCAAGACCTACTTCTGTTACCGAAATACGAAGTTTCTTGGGTCTTGCTGGCTATTACCGAAGATTTGTTGAAAGATTCTCGGTAATTCCTTTACCACTCACAAAACTCCTAAGAAAAGGGGTGAAGTACTCATGGAATGAGGAACAAGAGAAAAGCTTTGAAGAATTGAAGAAACGACTCGTATCCTCCCCGATACTCGCTCTCCCTTCTGGATCAGGAGGTTACCAAGTCTATAGTGATGCCTCAAAGAAAGGATTAGGTTGTGTGCTAATGCAACATGGGAAGGTTATCGCTTATGCCTCCCGTCAGTTAAAGCCTTATGAAGTTAACTACCCTACACATGATTTAGAACTAGCCGCAGTCGTCTTTGCACTTAAGATTTGGCGACACTATCTGTATGGTGAAAGTTCTGACATTTTTACCGACCATAAGAGCCTCAAGTACATATTTACCCAGAAAGAGCTAAATATGAGGCAAAGAAGGTGGTTAGAACTTTTAAAAGATTACGACGCAAATATTCAATACCATCCAGGCAAAGCCAATGTTGTAGCTGACGCGTTGAGTCGAAAGAATTCCGGGACTATATCTTGCTTACAAATTCAGCCTCGTATTAGGAGGGATCTCGAAAGAATGAACATTTGGCTTCAGGTTAGTAAATCTGAGGGATATCTAGCTAGAATGCAGATTGAACCCGACCTCATATCACGGATCAAAGATGCACAGAAGCAAGATGGAGAACTTTGGGCAATTGTGCAAAATCTTGAGGTAGGTAAGCAATCTGAATTTCGTATAGACCATCATGGGGTGATTTGGTGCGGTAAAAGACTTTGTGTACCCGATGACTCCACCCTTCGTGAGTCATTGTTAGCCGAAGCTCACAGCTCACCATTTTCAATTCACCCAGGATCTACCAAGATGTATCGAGACTTAAGACAGAACTTCTGGTGGAATGGCATGAAGGAAGACGTTGCTCGATACGTAAGTAAATGCCTCACTTGCCAAGAAGTGAAAATTGAACACAAACGAGCAAGCGGTCTGTTGCAGCCATTGGATATTCCCATATGGAAGTGGGATGAGATCACAATGGATTTTGTTACTGGTTTGCCTAAGACTTTCAAGAAGAATGATGTGGTATGGGTTGTTGTCGATAAATTGTCAAAATCAGCACATTTTCTACCGATTCAGCAAGGATTTTCGGTTAATAAGTTATCCGAAATATTTCTTCAAGAAATTATTCGACTCCATGGCACACCATCTTCCATTGTTTCTGATAGAGACCCACGTTTCACCTCACGATTTTGGAAAGGTTTTCAGGCAGCTTGGGGTACACGACTGAAGTTTAGTACGGCTTTCCATCCACAAACAGATGGGCAGTCAGAACGCACGATTCAGACCTTGGAAGACATGCTCCGAGCATGTGCACTTGAATGGTCTGGAAACTGGGATGAATATTTATGCCTTGTTGAGTTCGCTTACAACAATAGTTGGCAAGCAAGTATTGGCATGGCACCTTTTGAGCTTTTGTACGGTAGGAAATGTCGAGCACCGATATGCTGGGATGAAGTTGGAGAAAAGATTATTGAAGGGCCAGAACTAGTTCAGATTACAAATGAAAAAGTCACTATGGCACGAGAAAAACTAAAAGAAGCTCAGAGCAGACAAAAGAGCTATGCAGATCAAGATAGACGACCACTCGAATTTAAAATTGGTGACCACGTATTCTTAAAGGTATCACCTTGGCGTGGCGTTCGTAGATTTGGAATTAAAGGGAAGCTTAGTCCCCGTTTCATCGGTCCGTTTGAAATTCTTGAAAGAATTGGAGAAGTGTCATATCGACTGGCTTTACCGCCTCAACTCTCTCACGTTCATAACGTTTTTCATGTCTCCTCGTTAAGAGGATATAATTATCATCCACTCCATGTCATTAGCTATCCGTTACTTACAATTCACGAAGATTTGTCCTACGAAGAGGAACCAGAAGCTATCTTAGATCGACAAGAAAGGGTTTTGCGTAAGAAAGTAATTCCGTTTGTTAAAATCCTCTGGAAAAATCACTCTGAACACGAAGCAACATGGGAGTCTGAAGAATCAATTCGCTCTCTATACCCTAATCTATTCTAGTAATAGAATTTTAGTTGAAGTAACGGTAAATCTTGCTCTTTGATATAGCTTCAATTGTTTTGTTTACGGTCATTCATGCTTTATCTTATGTGAATATATATCTTAGCTATGATTAAGCATATCTATGTAGGAGATATCAGTACCAATAGTCACTCTATTATCTGTAAGTCTCCATTGACTTTTCGTACGGTAAGATATTTTATTAAGATGCGTTATAGAAGGACCATTAGGACACGTATGTAAGGTAATTGACAATTATGGTCATGAACGTAATTATGAATTTCAGATACACATGTACGTTTAGGAGATTCTTGTTATATAAGTTAGTAACTCTGCTATGAAAGTTCCGTTTCCATTACTTATGCAATATGTTATATCTTATTTGAAAAATTTCGAGGACGAAATTTCTTTTAAGGGGGTAATAGTTGTAATAACCAGAAATTTAAAATCATTATGCTATGAATAAAAGAATAATAATAATTTATAATAAACTAAACATTTATCTTATGATCCATCTTTCTGTATATCAACCAAAACTATTATTATTATTTATAAATTATCCAATAGGAAACCCTAATTAAGACACCCAAGTAATTCTGTACAAACCCTAAAATTTTCAGAATTTTCAGAAACAGGATTAGGGCCCCTAAAACTCAGGGGGGGTAAAACCCTAGTTAACGATTATCTCAAAATTTTCGTTGTCAAAATATAAAATTTCGATTATGTCAAGTCAGCTGAGCTAGTCCCAAACGTGGCTACCCTATAACCTACTTTTGACTCTTACGCATCGTAACAGTAGGAGGCTTACGATGCGCAAGAAGTCTTACGCATTGTAAGGGTGTTATGCTTACGATGCGCAAGCCTGGCCAAATTTTAGCTATAAATAGCAGAGTCTGGGACTTGAATTCTGCAATTGGAACGACGTTCAAACTCCAAAATTACGCTGAGATTTCGTCTGAATACTCTCAAAACACACACGAAAACACTAATTAGTATAGCGGGGTGCTGCAGAACAGGGTATTAACTCGATCGCTATTACGATTCATTGTCCGATCGATCAATGTACTCAATGGATGTTTAAGTGCTGCCCACATTAGGGTGATGCTTTGTCATTAATTGTGATTCCGACTGGATGTTGAGTGCCACCCGAATTCGGGGAATACTCTGTCCTTCGTTGTGAATCCGATGGATGTTTAAGCATAGCACTTTGTCATTCGTTGTGAGGGTTGATCTCGTGAGTTATCGTAAATGCTGTATTAAGTTACTAACCTAGTTGTGTGCATATTATTTAAAATAGGTTAAAAGACTAATCAGTAGTCTAAACTCTGTCGTATAAATCTGAAATATTATCACAAGGTAGCATAACTTTGGAATTATTAAGGTACGGATCCTTACCCCACTCCTTATTATTTCATATTCAAATTGTTATAAACCCATTAAATTACTATAGCTTTTAAAAAAAACTCCTCACGTCTTTGATTATCGATTCATTTGACAGTCCGTTGAATTCCTATTCTAATCATAACTTTGGATTTAGCTTTCATGTCATGCGATAGTATTATGTTAATTGTACTCATTATCGCATGTTCCAATATATGTTAAGTCTTGTTATGAAAAATACTTTGATAAGTTATGTAAATAAGACCATTTGTACTCTGATACCCTGAGTATCGCTTCTCGTGGAGTGTCCCACGAGCATGTTGTTGCGGCATCGACATCATGTGCTCCATCCGTGACGGAGAGATCAGTTCACGGCGTCTCTTAAGTACAAGTGTGGTACATATAAGCTATTAGGAGGCGTATGGATCGATCCTAGGATTTAAGTTAAGGAGGTGGATAACGGGTATGCCAACTCGCCATCTCATGTGATAATTATGCAGGAGTAGCTACCTGTGAATTGTCACGTTTTAAGTTTTGCTCATGGGTACATCCGTATGATATGATTATGAAATTACGTTACTTGTATCGTATCATTTTCGCATAAGTTCCGTTCGGATAACATTTCATATAAAGCGTTATTTGTTTATTTGAGCCTATTATTCCGTACTGAGCATTCGGCTCATTCCGTAAATTTTTGTATGTACAGGTTCACAGGTTACGTCAGGCGGGGGAAAGAGAGAAGAGTAAAGCCTAGGAATAAATCTGAAGATGTTAGTTAATTAAGTCAAATGTCTCCGTTTGTATATTAACCTTAAGTTTAATTGTCGTGTGGTTGTATCCGTATCAAATAAATAAATGGAATTATGACTTTTGTTTATGATACCACTGTTATTGTGACACGTCAGCCCTTCCAGGTTGGGGTGTTACAGTTCACCACCTCGTTGTCTGCACGTGCCTCGTTGGCATTCATGTTAAAGACTCGTCCACGAGCCTGTGCCTGATTTGCATTTGCCAACTTCGGGCAATTGTTCCTGTAGTGGGTCAGATCCCCACAATTGTAGCAAGAACCAGGCGGGTAGTGAGGTCGTGCAGCTTGTGCTAGTTGTTGAGCAGGCTGTGGTGCAGGGTTTTGAGCTGCTTGATTCTGTGTAGGAGCAAAACGACATGTGTTGGCGAGATGACCAGATTTCCCACAGTTGGTATAAATACGGCACTGAACATGTGGTTGATGGTGGCTGTTACATCTATTGCACAAAGGTGCATTGCCAGCATATTGTTTGTTTGCAGGTGGTTGTGCTTGTTGGTTAGAAGCTGCTTGGTTTGGTTGTGCCACAACTGCAAAGTTCTTGGAAGCCTTACGCTTCCTTGACTTCTTTGACGACTCTGCTTTCTTACCCTTTTGTTTCTCACTTTTGTCAGACTGTTTTTGTTTCTTGTCACCCTTTCTGTGGAGTTTACCTTTCTTGACTTGAGAGTTAGTCAAGGTTGCAGCTAGCTCAATGGTCTGTTGGACGGTAGTAGGATTACTGCCAGTGACGATATTCTGAATATAGGAAGTACCAGCGGTGTATAAAATATGTCTTGTCTTTGTCTTTGTCGAAGTGGTTTAGATAACGCTACAATATGTAATATCATAAAAGCACTTATATATAGGAAGTACCAGCGGTGTATCCACCATGCTTTTATCATATTACACATGCCTCGTTATTTAAATCACTTGTCAATAACCACCAAAATGTCTTGTTTTAAACCAATGTCAAAATGTTTATGTGTAAACAATGTCCAATATCAAGTGTAAACCATGTCTTGTATAATCAAATGCTATGTATGGCAAGTAAAAAGTATTTACTCAAACCATATGTATAATGTCCATGTGTAACCAAATGTCATGTCTGGTGAATAAAGAGTATTTACTCAAACCATATGTAAAAATGTACAAAACAATGTCTTTGAATAAACCTATGTTTAAATCAAAAGTTATGTTTTGCAAAACCAATGCTTTATTGTTACGAACATTTATGCAGTAATGTTTATCGCATACATTCAAGCCTTGCGACTGTCGGACAAACCCTTAACAAGTTTAAGGTTTATAAAATATGTTTTCGGATTCTGTCATTCCCTACTTCCAAACAAACCTAGGAAGCCGGAACGGGATTTGTCAAGTCCTATGGTACCATTACATACTACCGAGCGGCGTGATCAATGTTAATGAATGTATTTTTGTCCCGTTAAACATACCAAATGTCATAACCAATGTAAGCATGTCATGTGAAAACAATGTACTAAGTATGCTAAGTAAACATACGAAGTAGAAATGTTCATGAAATCAATGTGCCCATATGCTGAGTAAACATATGCAGCAGAAATGTAATGTAAATCAATGTGCCCATATGCTGAGTAAACATATGCAGCAAAAGTGTCTATGAAATCAATGTGCTAGCATGCTCAGTCAACATACATAGCAAAGTATAATTGAAATCATGTGCTATATATGTACTAAGTGAAAATAGCAATCATATGTCATAAAAGCATGAAAGTAACAAGTAGGCACATGTGTATCACCCCAAAATATTTGAAAGCGGTAAAAGAGGGGACTATGTACTCACTTGAGATTGCAAGTATCCTTAATCTATTGAACTATCAAAGCTCGGAAAACCAAGGAATCAAGTGGCACCTAGTATAGAATCACTATGTTAATAATCGGGGTCTAAATCGGAAGATCGGATAGAATGAGGTCTTGTAAACCAAATGAGTGTTGGAACTCATATAATATGGTTTAAAAAACCCTACATTCTGATTTGATACCTTTCCTAAGTGCTTATGACCCGTTATGACTCGTTAAGGTAGTCTACGCGTCATTTGCGCAAAAGCGCGTTCGGCCAGCCTAACTAGTCCTATGACAAGTATTATATGCCCTAACATGTTTAATATTGTTGCATAATCAGTTTAAGTGTCAAAAACTTGGTTGCATATGCTTAAATTCAAATTATGCATGAAAAGGGCATTTTGGTCATTTCCCTAAGGCCTATAAACTACCTATCATACAACTAATTAAACGAAGTGACCATAAGGTATAACCTCGAAAGGTTATTCCCTATACAACTATGGTCACAAAATATGTTTGGTCGGATCCTAATGATCGACCAAACGGGTCGGGTTTGAAAGTCTAAGCGGTTGTTTAGACCGCTTGACTTACGACCCTAAATGAGCACTAAACTAAAAGTGATGAGTTAACATGTTAAAACATGTTTAACTAAGTTAGAAAACTGATTTGATATCAAAACAAAGTATTTTGATACCCGAAAATAGTTTCATCGCAAAATGCACATAATCGTGCATTTTGACTGAAACTTTGACTCGTCACTTCAACTAGTCAATGTGGTAATCAGTAGGTATAGTCACAAGGGACTATAACCATCGTGATTATGCTCATGTTGCAAAGTTCGAATGAACTTTGTCTTGACCAAATCATGGTCAAAGCTGAAAGTGAAACACTGTTTGACTTTCATGCTTGAAATCAATAAACAAGCATGAAAGAACACTTACAAGTGTTCTTGGCTGGAAAAAGTTGTACTAGAATGCTCAAGTATGAAGCCTCCAACCATATGTAGTCGCCTCAATCAGAGCAAAGATGAGAAATGAAGGAAATGAGCAAGGAATGAAGCAAGAGGACCTTGCTATTTATTGGAAATCTTGTGCCTCTAGATCATTGCCAAGTGTTTATGTGTTGCCCAAGGAAGAATCAAGGCCTTACACTTGTTAGAATCTGATTGGAGGACTTGATGATCACACAAACCAGCCCACAATTTGAAGAAACCAGGGATTAGATCAAAGGCAGCAGGCTGTTTAGAAGTATCTGGTTACTGTGGTGATGGAACTAGCTTATGGACCTTAAGGTCTAGTCCATACGGTCCGTATGGACCTTGCAGACTAACCAGTTTTGCATATTTACAGTTTTGGTCCCTATGCTTGTTTCGTCACGTTTTGGCACTTCTAACACCCGTCAAGCCCATTTTTAAGCTCCATGATGAAGTTAAAGTATATTTAACTTGAATTATGCTAAAAAAATGTCACGGATGTTGGTTCGTTTGGCTGTACGGTTGCGTTTTTCGGTTAATTACGACGGAAATCGTAACGGACGCGAAAACGACCCAATTTGCGGAACGAAAGGTATTTTTGCATTCCAATCACTAAATTAAAATATTTTAGTGATTACAAAAATTTTTGGATGTCCGGATATGGTCAGAACGCAAGATATGCACGTAAATGCTTACTTTCGTAGTTTTGACGCTTTTAGTCCCTGTGATCAAATAAGCGTATTTTCGCCTACCGAACCCCTCAAAACTTATTTCTAAGCTATGTTAACGGTATTTATGGTATGTTTAGCTTATGATCTTATTCTGGAATGGGTGTTGCTATATGAATCGGCATACTTTTGCAGTTTGACGCAAATAGTCCCAGTGATCGAATAAACTTGTTTTTGCCATACCAAACCCTTCAAAACTTATTTCTAAGTTATGTAAAGGTTATTTAAGGTATGTTAAGCATATGTCACTATTCCGGAGTGTTTTTCACGTTAAACTGATTACGTTTGCGCATCAGTTTGTGTATAACTTTCCAGAAAGCGTTTAAGAATTTGAAATCGAACGAAATCAAATTGTGCAAAAATGTCAAACATAAATAAACAAATATTGGGATCAAAACACATTGTTTTATTGATATTTGAATTGTTCAGAGTTTGTACAATGATTGCGCAAGCACAGATGTCACATCAAGCATTTCAATACATTTTTCTTTAAAAATATGTTCTATTTTACTAAACTCAATGTTTCTGGATCTTAAATTTTCATACTTCTCAGTACAGGCACTGCATGTTTCGATGCATTTCCTGCACTACTCATCAGTTTTGTTTTCAGATTTATTATCAATTTTATCAGTTGACTTAGCATTATCAGACGACTTAGTAGATTTAGTTTGAGTTGTTACCTCAACTTGATTTGTCACAGGTGTATTGTCAGTCGTCTTCTTCAGAATTTCATCCTTCAGCTTCTGGCTTTCGTCAACAATTTCTTCTACACTCTTCTTCTTCTCCACACAAGCATAGATCACCGTTCTTATGCCCTCATCCACTT
The DNA here is from genome assembly GCA_030545235.1 of Helianthus tuberosus. NCBI lineage: Eukaryota > Viridiplantae > Streptophyta > Magnoliopsida > Asterales > Asteraceae > Helianthus > Helianthus tuberosus. Next base: position 95,881,117 of record CM060373.1, read on the forward strand.
CTTTCTTATAATTCGGATTCTCTCTGATCCTTGAAGAATACACTCCTGCAGTTGGAATAGCAGCACCCAGCGCTTTAGAATCTACCAAATCAGGATCAACTGCTGGATTCCCTTGAGGATCTACGAAACACTTCCTCTCATCATCCCATCTTTTTGCACGCTTAGCTTCAATGAAAATCTCATACAATTCACTCAATTTCATTCGTGCGTGACGTTCCTCTCGACTTGGTCTCATCTCAGCAACCAAAGCAAGTTTCTCTTTTGGAATATATTTATTCCAATTGAACCCTTCGTCCTCTTGAATTGTTATCAAAGCTTGCTTCTTCTCTTTTGATGAACCTTCATCGATCTGCTTTTGATTCATTTTTTATGGCTGCTCATTTGTGCGATGATAGATGCTTTCTTATAGTAGTCTTCAAGAAAAGGATTCACACTATCATCAGCTTGTCGATTGGTGCACTCTCTCTTAAAGTGTCCCTTCTGTTTACACTTGAAACAAGTGACTTTTGCTTTGTCAAATCCCAGCTTCATATCAGGACCTTCAAGACATTTCCCTCCTGTTATCTCCATGAACCCTTGAGCTCTCCTGATTACGCTAGCCACACACCACCTGATATCCATGAGCTCCATCTCTTCCGGATCTACCTGGTCATAGTCTTCCTTTGTCATATTCGGATTGCCTATTTTACCTGCGACCAGACTTTCATAAGATTCAAGAATGGAAGCCAAGAAGCTCATATGCTGTCTAGCAAAATCGGTATTCAAGTTCGGAGAATCTTTCCAATTCTGACTTGGACTGGATTCAGTCGATGCAGACGATGAATGATATCTAGGATCATTGCTTGGACATTTGCTTTTTGATGAATCACCAGTATTCTCAGCACTAAAAGCCGTACTGATCTTTGGTGCTTGATTGTTCAGCAACATACTTTTACGGTAGTACAAATCGACATTCCACTGATAACTTGAACTGATCATTTTGTTGTGTTTCTGCAATTCCAGATCATGTCCTTCAAGTTTTTCAATCAAACTATCCAAAGTAATCTCGTCAAACTTGGCATCAGTTTTCATAATCATTACAAATGTTTGCCAAACATCGACATGCGGTAATGCCTCGATCAGTTTGTCGATAATCTCTTCTCTGTCCTTCTTGATTCCAAGCCTCTCTAGTTCGATTTTCAAATGACAGAATCTTTCTACCAATTGTCGGACAGTTTCTCCTTTCATGCATCCAAACATTTGAGTGTATAATGTCTATCACTTCCGTCAATCATGTATCATAGCAGGAAATGATCAAGACATGGTTTGGATCTGATTAAATATAGGAAGAAATCCATTCGGATGAATGGAAAGTCCATTCGGACGAATGGTGGCATTATTGTAATTAAGGAGTCCATCCTTAAGTGAGAGCCTATAAATAGGAGGTGTTTTGTTTCATTTCATAACTTTTGGAGAGTTTGATATGGAAACTCTTGCAAATTGCTTTCGTAGGTGTAAATTTGTATTTCAATCAATAGAAAGCATATTATATTACGTTCTTGTGTCCGATCCACACACGTACACGGATTCCGCACGTGATACGTGTTCTTCGCAATCATCGGAGAGTACGAATTCGATCCGGAAATGCACATACAAGTGGTATCAGAGCGGGAGATCGATTGCACGGATTGAAGATACGAGAATTCAAGTGATTTCATCGAAATCGGACCTGAATTGCATCAAAATCGTCATATTTCTTCTTCTACACACTATCTACACTTTTTGAACTTTAAACTCAGATTTACAAAGGTTTAACGGATAAAAACGTTTGAATTTTTTATATAATGTGCGAAAAACGTTTTTGATTAACCCTACAATGTTTCACAACAAAATTCATAGTAAACTTGTTCAATTTGATGAAAAAAGATGAAAAACTGAACTGGGTCAGCTTTGTACGAACCTGGAACAGCCTCTACGAACCAGGTTAGCTTCGTACGTACCCAGGCCAGTTAGTACGAACCCAGGTCAGTTCGTACGAACCCAGGTCAATTTCATACGAACCCAGGTCAGTTTTGATCAAACCCTAGATTGTTTTTCGTTCTTCGTACGAAGCCACATTTGGTATGAACCAAGCAGTTACAAAGCACCAGATTCTACGAAGCTATGTTTTTACGAACTCAGAAGTTTTACGAAGGGCATGTTTGGCTAACTTTTTTGAAATAACTTATTGACTTATTAGCTTTTTGGAAAAGTTAGTATGGAGTGACTTATTGGTTTTTTCCCCTCACATACACCCTCATCGCCAAACATCATTTTGGAGCTTATGACTTTTCAAAAAGTCAATAAGTCAATAAGTTGTTTTAAAAAGCTTAGCCAAACATGCCCGAAGCCAGGAATTTTACGAAGCTGGAACATTAGTACGAAGCCATGGTGGTACGAAGGAACCAAGATTTTTTTTGGTTCGTACGAACCCAGCAATCAGGAGGATAATTTCGAATCGGCAGTTAATCATACGAATTAACTATCAGGGATTTGAACGGATTAGCAATTTATACATTTGAACGGATCACAGGAACCTGCATTGTTGAATTCATTCAAATCTGCATCAATCTGTATTAGATTTCTTTGTTACGAATCACAGCAGATTATGATTTATACGGATCTGCACAAGTTCACATCTACACAGATTGTAATTCACATCTGCACAGATTGAAATTCACGGATCAGTAGGTTTCTTTTCTGCAAACTGTTCTGCGCAGAATTAAAATACATTCGCAGAATTGAAATAAGTTGGTTCAGTTGCTGAAATTGGTTTATTTGTTAAAACTAGTTCGTCCGCTGAAACAAGTTGAAATAAGTCTATCCGCAGAATCGCGATTATTCGCAGAAACAGTTTGCTCGTTGTTATTTGCTGCACAGAACTGATCAATCATTCGAACAATATAAATCATTCGAATCAGTTTACAAATCTGCACAGAACAGATCAGCAGTTTTCAAACAGATTTGCATATTTTAAACAGATTTGTAAGTTGTCACGAGTCTTCGTATTTCAAACATATTTGTATTTTTAGTCGTGCAGCTGTTACGAACACGATATCTGCACAGAACTGAGTTTATCTGCAGATTCAAAGTTGATACGCAGATTTGTCATTCGCTGCAAAACTGTTCAGTCGCAGAAAATTATTCACTCGCTGCAGATTACAGAAATCAGGTCATTCGCCACAGAATCAGTTTATTCGCTGCTGTCCTTTCACTGGTTAATTTGTGCAGATTTACGTTCATTCGCAGGTCGATTCGCAGAACTTGTTTATCCACTAAAACTCTGACCATTCACAGAATTAAAGGTCATCCGCAGAACCTTCATTCGCTGATAATCTGCACAGAAATAACAGTCCATTTTTGCCCGTATAACTGATTCGCTGAAAACAGTGTCCATTAACTGTTATTTTGCGCAGAATAAAGTCCATTCGCACTACTAGTTGATTTGCTAAACAGTCCATCCACTGAAAGTTTAGAACAGATTACAAACATTCATTGTTCATTCGCTAAAAATCTGTCCATCCGCTAAGATTAGTTCATTCGCTGCTGGTTCATTTGTTTGAAACTAGTCTATACGTTGTTAATTTGCGCATTACAGTCCATCTGCTGGAAGTTCAGTTGCTGCATTGCAGAACCAGAAACAGTCTATTTGCTGATTCATACAAGTCCATTCGCTGTTACTTGTTTCATCGGCAGAATCAAGAGTTCATCTATCGGAACTACTGGTTGTTATTTGTTGCAGGAACAAACATTTTCATAACGGATCAACTCGGCTTGGCAGTTACACACGAATCAATTTTAGTATTATCACGTACCAGAGATTAACAACATTTAAGAATCTTGTTCATTCGCAAAGATCCAGAAATTCCAAATACAAACGGACCTAGTTCATTCCGCACAAGTTAATTGTTTCGCATTCACGCAAAATCACATGATTCCTCATTCTCAAACTTCAAATCATTTCTCATTCGTGTATATCTAGTGTGTTTCAAGTATTTTGATATTCAAAAGTGTTCTAATTGATTGTTTGGTATTTGTATACAGGTGATTGTTTGATATTTTGGGACGGTTGATTCGGAGCGATATATTTCGGATTGAAGTTTCGAATTTTGAGACTGTATACATCTTTCACGAAGTGATAAAAGCGAAATTGACAAATCATAATGTACAAGGTGAAACCGGTGACATTTGTTCGAGAGAGGGAGATTGCTCATATAGAGTTGAATAAAATTGAGGAAATCTGGATAGAAGCGAGAAATGCTGAATGATGGGATGCTGAGAGACAATGTTTCCTGGACCCTGAGGGTAATATTGCTATAGATGGTAGAACGATAGACTTTAAAGTTGTAGTAGCAACCATACCTACTTGTGAAAAGCAATATTCCAAGGAAAAAGAGGATATGAAATATGTTAGAAGATTAGAGGAGTGTAGGGAAGAGGTGTTTAAGGGACGTATAAAAACTATGGAACAGTTGACAGAAAGGTTGAAGAAGACACTTGATACAAAGGAGATACCAGCAGAACAAACAATGGTGGAAGATCAAAGTAAGTCCACCAAATTGTCAAATCAGGACAATCAAATGAAAAAAATGATGAAAATAATGTAATATCTGAAAGAAAAAATGAAACACAGTGCGGTAAAGACATAATATCATGTAGTAACTGTGAAGCGTTAAAATCCAGAAACAGTGAATTTGCCAAAAATGAAAAGTTTTTGAAAGAAAAAACAGAGGAACTGACATTAAAATGTAATATTTTTGAAAAAGAAAATGAATTATTAACACAGAAGTGTTCAGCAGATTGTGAAAAATGTTTTCAAAGTAAAAATGTTGTCCAAGAAATGAAAAAAGAATATGATAGCATGAAATTTGCAAATAATAACATACAAAAAGCTTATGATACTTTGAAGAGACAAGTCAAAAGTATGGACGGTAGATTGTCAAAATGTTTAGAAACAACAAGATTTGTTGAAGCCAAATATAAAGGAAAACAAGAAGTTTTAAATCAATATATTGATGAAATTGCTAAACTTAAACAAGAATTGGCTGAAAAGGAAAAGGTTGTTAATAAACTTCAAAGTTATCATGCTTCTTCGTACATTCTCGAACGTATTTTCAACATCACACCAGATGATAAAGATTCTGAAAAGAAGAAAAAGGGTATTGGTTAAGAATATCATCAGGTGGCACCACCGTTGGAGAATAATTACACGTTTTATGATGATGAAGAGGTGGCAAAAGGTCTGAACATGGTTGACCAATTACCTGAAAACATAGATGTGACTTACACGAAATCTGATGATGTTGGTGATTCAGAGGTGGTAAGTAAGGTTGTTGAAAACGTTTTGAGAGACGATTCTACCAAAAATGGTAAGTCCGAATCTTAGGATGAAGATGAGGAAAGTTTTCACAAAAACTATTTGAAAAATTCAAAATCTGAGAAAAGTGAGAATGATGATCCAATAGGATTGGCATATACCATGATTGGATTGGACAAATTATTCTCAGATGTTGAGTTTCCAATTCAAAATGTGATTCATGATAAGATCGACAAAGTTTTCAAATTGGTAGGAATCTAGAAAAATGAAATTGCAAAATATGTCTGAAAAGCGAGCAAGAAAACTTTTTATAACAAACTTGGTAACAAAAAGAAAAACATGAAGGCTGGGTTGGGTTAAAAAAAAAACAAAATCAAAGAAAATGTTTTGAAAAGTCAAATCATCAGAAAAAGATGAACTTTGTTCATGGAACAAGTTTAGAAGTAGAGAAAGAACTCAAATTTAGACGACAGTCTAATGAAGAGTTCTATGCTCAAAAGAAACAACAACAACAGGCTAAAGATGTTTCGAAGATAACATGCTTTAGATGTGATCAAATTGGACATGTTGGTTGCAAATGTCCAAATCTGAATCCTGTTGATGTTAAAAAGGAAAAGAAAGTTGAGTTTGTGAATCAGAAGTCAACCAAGTTTGAGTTAAAACAAACTTGGAAGTCAAAAACATCCAAGGTTGAATCACAACAGACTTGGAAATTCAAGACACCCATATTTGAGACTAAACAAAGTTCGAAATCAATGGCTGATTTGACAAAACCAAACCAGTTTTGGAAACCGAAAGTCGATTTATCAAAACAAAACATTCAAAATGATGCAAGATTTTATCAAAGGAATGTTTTAAAAGGACAAATGTGGGTGGCAAAGCAAAAGACTTATGTGAGTGATAATAGGAAAATCGATTCAACCAAGAAGGTTGAACATAAGAACGAAAAAGACTTTGTGAAAAATGATCAAGATTTTCTAAAATTGAACGAATCGTATTGTGTCAAAATACCCAAGGTCAAATAGGCTTGGGTTGCATTATTCAAATGATTGAATTGGGTGTAGTGCAGGTGCTCCTGAAGACACCTGAATGTCAAATCGGAGAGGGGAGCAGCCTAGCACGGTAGGCGGCAGATCTCTGTGAATGAAACAGGGAGTTAATTTGTTTTTGTACATAAATAAAAAATAAACCCAAAACAAACTAAAAATAGAAAAACTTAAAAACCAGAAATATGTTTTTATTTTGTCAAAAATTGAAAAATGAAAAAAATATATGTTTGTTTTTAAACTTGTTAAAAATCAAAAATTTTGAAAAAATAAAATATGTTGATTGACTATGCCGAAACCCTCATGGCTGAACAAACATGATTATATTCACAATTGGTTAAAAAATGGTTTTAACATTATTAAGAATCAATGTGTTGTAAATCATGGGGGTACTTTATGCAAGACAGAGCGTGTCTAAGCAGAAAATGGATGGAGAGATGAAGCTATCTACATCGGTTATCAAATTTTCTTTAAATGTTTTGGATTTTAGGGGGAGTAAATATTTCAGAAAATACAAAAACATTTGAAAATTTGAAAAAGCTGAAAACATGATAAAATTCAAAATGAGTTTTTTGTGTAAAAAGAGGAAATGATAGTACATCAGTAGACAATCACAGCATGCTAATGAATTGGAATGTCAAAATGTGATAAACGGTCTCACTGATGATCATGGTTGTAAAACAAGGTTTCCAAGGCCGAGTACTCCCCGAGTAGTCGCTACAAGGTAGGCTGCCGAGGCGACTTTCTCTAACTCCGCCTAATTACTCGGAATCGATCAAATGCGGTCAACCTCGGCCAAAATCAGATCTAGTAGGTCAATTTGGGCCGAGTTTGACATAAAAAATAATAAAAGATAATTTATATGACTGTCATATTAAATAATGAATATCATTTTTACGTATTTTGTTATAAATATTAGTAAATTTATGCTATTAGACTTATATTTAATTTCCGAAAACTAATTTCTTTATAATTTAACATGTCCGAGTACTCCCCGAGTACTCTCCGCCTATGCCGAGTACTCTCAACTCCCTGGTCGACCGACTAGAGAGCGCCTAGCGACTTTTGCAACCATGCTGATGATATGCCAGTAGGTTTTTGCACATTTAGTAGATTGATTTCGAGATATAAACATAAAATCAATATCTTGCTTATCTCGTGGGGAACATGTCTCAGATATATGGATAACCTCCGAAATCTCGTTTGAGAGGTTGCCTGATTCTAAGATACTAGGTCTTTATATTGTTTAATATCTGGGGGTATTATACCTGGTCTTCTGATTTTGTGTCAGCAATGGCCAAGACCTCGTATAATACTTTGTGCTCTTAAAGCTTTCCCTCTGCATAAAAATTGAAAAAATATCGAAAGATATAAATCAAGTGCAGTTGTAAAGAAGATCCCTAAGTGGGACACACCACAAAGTCGAGCCTTCATCTCTTTGACTGAACGGTAGTTCATACCTGAGCTCTCAAGGTCTCGCACAAACCCAAAGTACATATATCAGTATACTATATTCACCTGTAAGACTAAATCTATGGAATCTTGATACGGGAGTATATTCTGAGGTGGGACATGCGAATAAGTTTAAGTTCTTAAAACACTAAATCTCGTATCTCGAATTAGTTGAACTTTGTGTGAAAATTTAAGTGGATCAATATACTGACAATCTAAGTGAATCGTCTAGAACTCAAAGTGTTTATAGCTCAACGATGCTAGTGATTTGTCATAAACTGATATGATCCTCTAACGCAAACTCAAACAAAATATGTCTATAAATATTTCTTTACTGCTTTTCATTAAAGAAAAAATACAAAAAGATTTTGAGTGTGTTTTAGCATAAACTTTGAAAAATACAAAAAGATTTTGTTTGTACTTTATTTTCGACAACTGATGTCTGAAAGCTGAGTTTCAAAGTCTAAGTATGCTTAACATGTCTATGAAAATAAACAAGTTCATTAATTTGAAATTTGAGGTTTTTAATTGAAAAATTCAAAAATAGTTTGTGAATCTCCAAGGTCATTAGGTTAGACTTGGAAGATAATCTTTTCAAAACCTCACTGTTAATCATCTGAGAAGAGTTTTTGGATGCTTTCATTGTCAAATACATAGTTATTTGATAGGGGGAGTAGAGTCGGGTAATTCTAGGAGATTTCAAATTGTTAAATTTTTTAAATTATAAAGAACTAGGCAACAATTTTAAAATGTGCAATAGAGCCAGGTTCTCGATCCTAGGATATATTGAACTTTAAATGTCATATTTTGATGCTTAGAATCAGATTACCGATTCTAGATGAACTATAAGATTTCATTGATAAATATTTATGTTTAGAGCTAGGTTTACGATCTTAAATCTAAAATTGTCAAATATTTTACAAGTGATTTGAATTGTTAGTTTTTCAGATAATGAGCCAAATTACGATCCCGATAGCTGAGACTAAGGGGGAGTCTAAAGACAAGCTTAAAGCAAGGGGAGCTTGTAATCGAAGAGCCATGTATCGATCCTGAAAAGCTGCCGGAAGCCTAAAGAAAGGGGGAGCCTGGAGATAGAGTCTATAGATAGGAGGAGCTGAAGATTCAGAATGCAAAATCAAGAGAAGATTGTTAGAGTATTGGGGAGTCTATGGTGCTGAAGATGTCAAAGCTTCTAGAAGACTCAAAGAGAGAGAAGATAGAAAGCTACGAGATTGACTACAGTAATATCCAAGGGGGAGTCTGTGAGTGCATAATGTCTATCACTTCTGTCAATCACGTATCGTAGCAGGAAATGGTCAAGAAATGGTTTGGAACTGATTAAATACAGGAAGAAGTCCATTCGGACGAATGGAAAGCCCATTCGGACGAATGGTGGAATTATTGTAATTAAGGAGTCCATCCTTAAGTGAGAGCCTATAAATAGGAGGTGTTTTGTTTCATTTCATAACTTTTGGAGAGTTTTATAGGGAAACTCTTGCAAATTGCTTTCGTGGGTGTAAATTGTCATTTCAATCAATAGAAAGCATATTATATTACATTCTTGTGTCCGATCCACACACGTACACGGATTCTGCACGTGATACATGTTCTTCGCAATCATCGGAGAGTACGAATTTGATCCGGAAACGCACATACAAAAAAAGCTTTAGACACATCCACCTTTGAAAGCTTGATCTCTAGGATTGGTGTCACACCCCGACCGCGTAAAACAACAAACCGCGGCGGAAACGTCGGAGAGTGGAGCGACATAATTAGTGTTTCACAACACATGGATTAAAAAGTTTCGTTTTATTGAAATATTAAGTGATTAACATTGTCTTGAAATTAAAGATAAAACACAACCACATCGTCTATCATTGTTATTAAGCCACTAAGGCCTCGTCCGATCCTAAGTGAGCATGCATCCTAGTAGCAATCAACATCATCAAACACCACCTGAAACATATGTAAAAATAAAGTCAGCAAAGAAATGTCGGTGAGCACATAGGTTTTCTGAGAGTGTCAGATTCATGGCTCGTATACATGTTAAAATACCTCGTTTGACTACATGAGTCGATAATTGAAAACCTTGTTTTGTAAAATGTTTGTATTGTAATATGAATAACCAAATCAAAACAAGTTGGTTATAGTTTATAAAACCTCAATGCCATGAATCTTGACCCAAAACACATGTTTATGTAAACCAAATGTGACATCTGTGCCTCCACGGCCATCAAACAAATACCAAATCAATGAAATATTGTGTTTCATACTTGGGACTTGTATAAATATGTGTATCATTTGCACATATCAATTCTCGTTCGATTTCAAGCTCTAAATCACTTTCTTGAAAGTTATACGCGAACCGATGCGTAAACGTAATCAGTTTAATGCGACAAACACTCCGTAACAGTGACATGGGCTTAACATACCTTAAATAACCTTTACATAACTTAGAAATAAGTTTTGGAGGGTTTGGTGTGTCGAAATCAAGTTTATCCAATCGCAAGGACTATTTGCGTCAAACTGCAAAAGTCTGCCGATTCGTATGGTATCGAACCTTCCGGAATATAATCATAAGTTAAAAATGCCCTAAATATCCTTTACATAACTTAGAAATAGGCTTAGAGGTGTTTCGTGCGCAAAAATAAACTTATTTGATCAACAGGGACTAAAAGCGTCAAAAAGTGCATAAGTTTGCATTTTCGCGCATATCTTACGCTCTGATTATATCCGGACATCCAAAAATTTATGTAATCATTAAAATATTTTATTTTAGTGATGGGCATGATAAAATTCCATTCGTCGCGTAATTTGGATCGTTTTTCGCGTCCGTTCGTGTTTTGTCGTAATTAACCGAACATCGTGATCGTACGACCAAAGGAACCGACATCCGACACATTTTCAAGCATATTTCATGTTCCCTATGCTTAGGAATCATTGTAGAGCCTTGAAAATGGCTTAACGGTCCTTAACCGTGTCAAAAAGGGGCTTATACACATGCAGGGACTAAATATGTAAAAAAAGAAAACTTGTTGCTGATCTGCTTTAGGTGGCGGGCCGCGTAAGATGTAGGCTCAGCCTACGCGGGGCGCGAGAGCCCATCAGATCTGCAAAAACTAGTTTTCTGCATTTTGCAGCTGGTTTCTGGGTTTGCACAAGGTTTTTCTATTACCATGAGCTTGTTTTGGGCACCCATAGATTACCAAAACAGTGGGTGATACTTGTACGGTCCAGATTGAAGCTCGTTTATCGAGGAACGATCGTAACGGTTTTGAGAAATCTATAAATACCCACCCCCAATTTCATTTCAACTCACACTTGATCTGAATTTTCTCTAAGTTGAAGTTCAAAACTTCATACCTGAGAATTTTTAGATCAAATCTTCATAGCTTGGACCTTTTGTAAGTATTCTTTCATCTTTTATGCGTTTTTAAGCACGAAAGTCAAACAGTGTTTGACTTTCTGCTTTGACCAGTCAATGGTCAACACGAAGTTCATTTGAACTTCGCAACGTGAGCGTAATTACGATGGTCATAGTCCTTTGTGAATATACCTACTGATTACCACGTTATTTAGGCATAGTGACGAGTCTTAGTTTCGGTCAAAATACGCGTTTATGCGTATTTTGCAACCAAACTATTCTTGGGTATCAAAACCCTTTGTTTTGATATCAAACTTGTTTTCTAACTTCGTTAAACATGTTTTAACATGTTTAACTCGTCACTATTAGTTTTGTGCTTATATAGGGTCGTAAGATAAGCGGTCTAAACAACCGCTTAGACTTTCGAACCCGACCCGTTTGGTCGATCATTAGGATCCGACCAAACATATTTTATGACCATAGTTGTATAGGGAATAACCTTCCGAGGTTATACCTTATGGTCACTTCGTTTAGTTAGTTGTATGATAGGTCATTTATATGCCTTAGGAAAATGACCAAAATGCCCTTTTTACGCATAAATTCATTTTAAGCATATGTAACCTAAATTTTTACATCTAAATTGATTAGGTAACATTATTAGACATGTTAAGGCATATAATACTTGTCATAGGACTAGTTAGGCGGTCCGAACGCGTTTTACGCAAATGACGCGTTAAAGTAGCATAAGCTACCTAAACGGGTCGTAATGGGTCATAAGCACTTAAGATAGGTTCCGATTTAGAATGTAGGCTTTGTTAAACCATATCACATGAGTTCCAATACTCATTTGGTTTACGAAACCTCATTCTACCCGATCTTCCGATTTAGGTACCGATTGTTTAATTAGCGATCCGATTACTAGGTACCACTTGATTCCTTGATTTCTGAGCTTCCTTAGGACACTTAATCGAGGATACCTTCAATCTCAGGTGAGTACATAGTCCCCTCTTTTACTATTTTCTAATATTTTGGGGTGAAACATATGTGCCTATTCGTTATTTTCATTATTTCAACTATATGATTATACATGCTAGTACTTATCTTTTGACGAATTAAATGATTATCTATGGTTTAAACACTAATTTTTCAAAGATTATAAAACAAATTGTTGGATTGTACTTATTTTATACATTCATCAAGCCGATTGGTACTACGATATAGCGCTATAGGATTAGACACCCCATTCCTGTTGTATGGAATGTCAGAAACCAAATTTTAACCAAATAGAAATTGCCTTTGTGGTATTTCTATAGTCTCTAAGGTGTAGTTTGATGCACTAAGGTTTGAATGAAATACCAAATCATGTTTTCTTTTGTATATTTCGATATACTACCAAAGTATAGTTTGATGTGCTCCCAAATGTGATATTATTTACCAAAGTATAATTTGATATACTATGTACAAAACCAACATATATTTTAATAAACTACCGACCTTGTTATTTACTAAAGCATAGTTGATATGCTATTTTCAAAACCAAAGCATAGTTTGATATGTTATTTACAAAACCTAAGTATAAAATGATATACTACCAATTCTTTTATTCTTAAACCAAAGTATACTTATGATATGCTACCGAAAACTATTATTTAACAACTAAAGTATATTTGATATACTATCTGTTTAACTATTTTGAAACTAAAATATATTTTAATATATATTACTTATCCAACTTTCTCAAAACAAAGATATATTTTTGTATATACTACAAACCTTTTTATCAAAACAATGTGTTTAGAAACAAAACTATTTACAAGGATTCATGGCTATTTTTGCAAACATAAAACCTTTTTCTTGTGTTTATCAAAGCCATGAACCTAATTCACAAGACCTATGTTACTCACAGGCATTTTTATGCTGACGTACCTATTTTTACATATGTTTCAGGTGCTGCTATGTGATGATTGTTGATGCATGGTACACATAGGATGGACTCGTGCCTTAGCGACTTTAAAACTTGAAAGACAATATTTGTATTTATCTGATTTGTAATAAAACAATGAGTTCAATAATTTAATAAAACGAAACTATTTAATCCATGGTTGTGAAACAATGATTCTGTTACGACACTCCCCGACGTTTCCGCCACGATTTGTTGTTTTACGTGGTCGGGGTGTGACACCAAATTTGTAAATCATTCTCGTAATAAAACTCGTATGATTTATATCATATTGTAAACATCGTTGCGTGTCATCGTTTAAAATCGTTCGTCCAAGTGAACTAAATAACGCCATGGAATGTAATATGATAAAAGCACTTATATATAAGAAGTACCAGCGGCGTATCTACCATGCTTTTATTACATTACCCCCGTCTCGTTACCTAATCTCATACCAAAAACCAATCGTTCAATTCGTTTAACTTGTTTGTGTTATAAACCATCGTTCAATCATTCAAATCGGTCATATCGTTCAAATCGTTCGTGTTTTAATTGTGAAAACTAACTTTTGGTCATCTCGTGAATACATTCAAACCTTCGTAACTCGTCCATCGTTCAACTCGTATTAACATACCACCAAAGGGTAAGTCAACAATCATCAGGTTCAGTCGTTACCCACATAACCCCCATACATAACCATGGTGGCAGTCCGATAACGGGATTTGTCAAATCTTATGGTACCATAACCTATTACTGGTCGGCTTGATCATTGTTAATAAATGTCATTCGTTATGTAAATACGTCCCAACAAGTTCGTTTACATTATCGAAATCGTTATGTTTAATATAAACCATAGTATTCATTTTTTGAAATCATCGTAATCGTTTAACACATATGAATCACCCCAAAACAATTGAAAACAGTAAAATAAGGGAACTATGTACTCACATTGTAGTGCAAAGTATCCTTGATTAAATGAACTAACAAAGCTCGAGCAAACCAAGGAAATCAAGTAGCACCTAGTAATCGGATCGCTAAGTTAATAAATCGACACCTAAATTGGAAGATCGTGTAGATTGAGGTCTCGTAAGCCAAATTAGTATTGGAACTCATATGATATGGTTTAACAAAGCCTACATTCTAAATCGGAACCTATCCTAAGTGCTTACGACACGTTAAGGTAGCTTACGCTACTTTAACGCGTCGTTCGTGCGAATGCGCGTTCGAGACGCCTAACTAGTCCTATGACAAGTATTATATGCCCTAACATGTTTAAATATGTTGCATAATCAGTTTAAATGGAAAAATTTAAGTTACATATTCTTAAATTCAAATTATGCATGAAAAGGGCATTTTGGTCATTTTCCTAAGGCATATAATCTATCTATCATACAACTAATCAAACTAAGTGGTCCGTATAACCTCGGAAGGTTATTCCCTATACAACTATGGTCACAATATATGCTTGGTCGGATCCTAACGATTGACCAAACGGGTCAGGTTTGAAAGTCTAAGCGGTTATCAAGACCGCTTGACTTACGACCCTATACAAGCACTAGACTAAAAGTGACAAGTTAAACATGTTAAAACATGTTTAACTAAGTTAGAAAACAAGTTTGATATCAAAACAAAGTGTTTTGATACCCAAAAATAGTTTCGTCGCAAAATGCGCATAAACGACATTTTGACCGAAACTTTGACTCGTCACTTCGACTAATCGACGTGGTAATCAGTAGGTATAGTCACAAGGGACTATAACCATCGTGATTACGCTCATGTTGCAAAGTTCAATTGAACTTTGACTTGACCAAATCCTGGTAAAAGCAGAAAGTCAAACACTGTTTGACTTTCATGCTTAAATACATAATTAAGCATGAAAGAAGCTTACAAAGGGTCCAAGCTTAGATCAAGAACAAGAAAACTGATGAATGGAGCCTTCAACCAAGAAGGGATAGCCCCAATAGCAGATTAGAGAAGAAATGGAAGGAATGAGCAAGTTTGAGTGAAAATCCTTGGGTTTATATAGAAATTCAAGAACTGTTAGGATCATTCCACATGTTTTGAGACTTGATCATGACCATACATTTGTTACCCACTGATTTAGATACTAGGGGAGTTCAAATACCAGCCCAAAGTATGTCAAAACCATGTATAAAACCCAAGGAACAGCTGCTGGTTGCAGGTTCAATGTTTCTGCCCAGACAGGGCTATCGCGTGGAGCGACAGAGACGGCTGGGTCCGTCGCGTGGTGTGAGCAACTTTCCAGAATTGACAAAACAGTTCCCTGCAAGCACAAAACTTGATTTCCGATGCGTTTAAGCTCCGTTAACCCATTTTCAAGGCTCATTAATGAAGTCTAAGTATAGGGGACATGAAATATGCTTGAAAATATCTCGGATGTAGGTTCGTTTGGTCGTACGGTCGCGTTATTCGGTTAATTACGACAAAACACGAACGGACGCGAAAACGATCCAAATTGCTCGACGAATAGTATTTTTGCATTCCAATCACTAAAATAAAATATTTTAATGATTACAAAAATTTTTGGATGTCCAGATATGTTCAGAACATAAGATATGCGCGTAAATGCAAACTTATGAACTTTTTGACGCTTTTAGTCCCTGTTTGATCAAATAAGTTTATTTTCGCATACCGAATCCCTCAAAGTCTATTTCTAAGATATGTAAAGGATATTCATGGTATGTTTAACTTATGATCATGTTTTGGAATGTTCGTTACTATACGAATCGGCATACTTTCGCAGTTTGTCGTAAATAGTCCCTGCGATCGAATAAACTTGTTTTCGACACACCAAACCCTCCAAAACTTATTTCTAAGTTATGTAAAGGTTATTTAAGGTATGTTAAGCCAATGTCACTATTCCGGAGTGTTTGTCGCGTGAAACTGATTACGTTTATGCATCAGTTTGCGTATAACTTTCCTGAAAGCGATTTAAAGTTTGAAATCGAACTAGAATCAAAAAGTAAAATTGTCAAACACAAATACACATATATTAACACCAAAACACATTGTTTCATTGATAACTAATACTGTTTTACATCGTACATCGTTTACAGAGCACAAATGTCACAGTCTCCCCTACTTTAGGAAATTTCGTCCCGAAATTTTAACTAGAGGAAACTTGTGAAAACAAATGTGGATATTCCGCTTTCATTTGGTCCTCACGCTCCCAAGTAAACTCTGGGCCACGTTTGGACTCCCAGCGAACCTTGACTAATCGTATTCGCTTGTTTTTCAATCGCTTGATTTCACGGTCCATTATTTCCACAGGTTTCTCGACAAAGTGCATCGTGTCATCAACTTGAATTTCGTCGAGTGGAATATGAAGATCAGTATCGGCTAAACATTTTCGTAAATTGGACACGTGGAATGTTGGGTGAATATTCCCAAGTTTAGGAGGTAGCTCTAGTCGATAGGCAACCTTTCCGATCCTTTCAACAATCTTAAATGGTCTAACATATCGTGGTGCAAGTTTTCCTTTCTTTCCAAATCTCACCACTCCCTTCCAAGGGGATACCTTGAGTAGGACTGAAATTCCAAGGGCTTGCGTCACATATCCGCATAACTCTTTTGACGGCTTCTAGCTGTCAGAAGATTATCGCGAATCTTCTTGATTTATCTGTTGTTTCCAGAATGAGCTCAGGTCAAGTAAGCTGAGCTTCACCGATCTCATTCCAATAGACAGGTGAACGACATTTTCAACCGTATAAAGCTTCGAACAGTGTCATATTAATGCTAGAATGATAACTATTGTTGTAAGAGAAGTCGATCAACGATAGATGAGAATCCCAATTACCCCCAAAATCTATCACGCATGCTCTAAGCATATCCTCCAATGTTTGTATCGTCCTCTCGGATTGTCCATCTGTTTGAGGATGATAAGCAGTGCTTAGATTTAGTTGAGTTCCCATAGCAGATTGCATGGTCTTCCAAAAATGAGATGAGAATCGAGCATCACGGTCAGATATGATGTCCAAAGGAACACCATGTCGAGATACCATCTCATCAACATAAATCTTGGCAAGTTTATCGGCAGATAGATCCTCGCGAATTGGTATAAAGTGAGCTGACTTCGTTAATCGATCAATGACTACCCAAATAGCGTCGTGACCTCTAGATGTGCGCGGTAACTTAGTGATAAGATCCATAGCAATGTTCTCCCACTTCCATACCGGTATTTATGGTTGTACAAGCAAACCAGATGGTCGTTGATGTTCATCCTTGACTTTGAGACAAGTTAGGCATTTTGATACATACAAGGCAATATCCTTCTTCATACCAGGCCACCAGTATCGAGTACGAAGATCCTTGTACATTTTGTCAGCACCAGGATGGACAGAATAGCGAGACTTGTGAGATTCGTCCATCACTAAAGTTCGAATATCGTCTTGTTTCGGAATCCACAAATGATTCTTGAAATAGAGTAACCCACCGTCTTTCATTTCGAGTTTAAGCTCTAATTGACGTGGTAATTCCTTACCCATCAAGTCTTCTGAAACACAAGCACGTTGAGCTTGAGAGACACGTGATTGAATATCGGATAGAGTACGAACAAAATGAAGCTTGACTCGTTCCTTCCGACTTAGCGCATCAGTTACGACATTCGCCTTACCAGGATGGTAGCGATTTTCTCAATCGTAATCGTTCAATAGCTCAACCCAGCGTCGTTGTCTCATGTTCAGCTCCTTCTGATTTAAAATGTGTTGGAGACTTTTGTGGTCTGTGAAAACTACACATTTCGTGCCATAAAGATAGTGTCTCCATATTTTGAGTGCGAAAACTACAGCTCCTAACTCAAGATCATGAGTGGTGTAGTTCTTCTCGTGAACCTTCAGTTGTCTTGATGCATAAGCTATAAGTTTGCCTCGATGCATGAGAACACAACCAAGGCCTAGATTCGACGCGTTACAATAGACAACGAAATCATCGTTTCCCTCGGGCAAAGATAAGAGAAGAGCATCACATAGTTTTCGTTTCAGCGTTTGGAAAGCTTCCTCTTGTTTGGGTCCCCACTCAAAAGGCTTATTCTTCTGAGTCAAAGCAGTAAGAGGAACCGCGATCTTTGAGAAGTTCGAAATAAACCGTCAATAATAACCAGCAAGACCAAGAAAAGAACGAACTTCTGTGGGTGTCGTAGGTGTGTTCCAATCCATAATAGCGGTAATTCTAGAAGGATCCACATGAATACCCTGCTTGTTGACAATATGACCCAAAAATTGAACTTCCTTAAGCCATAATTCACACTTGGAGAATTTGGCAAAAAAATTGCTCTTTCTTCAGGAGTTCCATTGTCAGACGAAGGTGTTGTTCGTGTTCGGCTCGAGACTTCGAATAAATAAGAATATCGTCAATGAACACAACGATGAACTTGTCTAAATAAGGCTTACAAACCCTATTCATTAAGTCCATGAAAACAGCTCGAGCATTCGTCAAACCAAAAGGCATGACAGTGAATTCGTGGTGACCATATCTCATGCGGAAGGAAGTTTTGGGAATATCTTCTTCGAGTACACGAAGCTGATTATACCCAGAACGCAGATCGATCTTGGAAAAACATGTAGCACCTTGCAGCTGATCAAAGAGATCATCGATTCGTGGTAGGGGATATCGATTCTTGATGGTAAGCTTATTAAGCTCACGATAATCGATGCACATATGGAAAGATCCATCTTTCTTTTTCACAAACAGGACAGGAGTGCCCCAAGGTGAATAACTCGGTCGGATGAATCCTTTGTCAGATAACTCTTGAAGCTGTTTTGATAATTCTTACATCTCAGACGGTGCAAGACGATAAGGTGCTTTAGCAATCGGGTTGGCATTAGGTACAAGATCAATATGAAACTCGACTTGACGAACTGGAGGCAAACCAGGCAGTTCATCAGGAAACACCTCTGGATAATATCGAACAATAGGAATATCTTGAATACACTTGTTCTTGCCTTTCTCCTCTGTGACATGTGCCAGAAAGGCCACATATCCTTTTCGTAAGTAACTTTGGGCTTTCGTACACGACATGAGTTTCAAACCATTCGAAGGTTTCTTGCCACAAACTTCTAAGACTTCACCAGATGAAAGAGGAATACGAACAATCTTATCGAAACAAACCACCTCAGCATGATGTTTGGTTAACCAATCCATCCCTACGATGATATCGAAACTTCCAAGTTGCATCGGTGTGAGGTCAATAGGAAAAAGATGGTTATCGAGGTTCAGTTGACAATCGCGAATAACAGAATCGAGTACGAGAGGTTTACCAGTAGCAACTTCGACATATAAGGGTTTCCTCAGTTTAGTTCTAGGTATCGCAAGTAAAGGCTCAAATGATAATGATACAAAACTTCTATCAGCACCAGAATCAAAAAGAACAGATGCAGGTTGATGGTTAACAAGGAACGTACCATTAACAACCTCGTTGTCAGCACGAGCCTCATTGGCGTTCAAGTTGTACGCTCGTCCACGAGCGGGATTTGCATTTGCGTTGGCATTTGGGTTCGCAAGCTTCGGACAATTGTTACGGAAGTCACCCATCTCTCCGTAGTTATAACATGAACCAGGTGGAATCTAGCAGCGTTTCCCTAAGCCTGTGCTGGATTCTGAGCAGCTTGATTCTGATCCAAACGACAAATGTTGGCCGTGTGGCCAAGTTTACCACAGGTAGTGCAGTGTTTACACGCTTGCTGAGTCGCATGGTGACCGTTGCACCGATTGCAGTGAGGTGCAGTACCAGCATACGGTTTCTTGGCAGGAGGTTGTGCTGGTGGGTTCTGATTGGTAACAGCAAAATTTTGGGAAGCCTTGCGCTTCCTCGATCTCCTCGATGACTCGCCCTTTTTCTTACCCTTACCTTTGTCTTTGTCTTGAGCGGTGTCGGCTGACTGCTTTTTGTCACCCTTGCGGGTCAGTTTACCTTTCCTGACTTGTGACTCAGACAGAGTTGCAGCCAATTCAATAGCCTGACGCACAGTGGTAGGATTACTACCAGTAACCATGTCTTACACAGAATCAGGCAGACCACCTATATACCTCTCGATCGCTTTCTCCAACGGGGTAACCATAGTAGGACACAGCAAACTTAACTCCTCATAACGATCCATGTAAGCACAGTATTCTCCCCCATCTTGTTTTAGATCGTCGAACTCTCGTTCCAATGCCCTGATTTCGTGACGGGGGCAGAACTCCTTCATCATGAGAGCCCGTAGCTCTTCCCAAGTCTGTGCCATCGCCACATCGGCACCCATATCTCGCATCACACCGTTCCACCATGTTAGAGCACGTTTCTCAAAAACACTGGATGCAAACTCAACCTTTCGCTCATTCGGACATTGAACATGTCTAAACGTGCTTTCCAGACTCTCGAACCATTATAGGAGCGCAGTTGCCCCTTGAGACCCAGAAAACTTCAGTGGTTTAGCCGAATTAAATGTTTTGAAACTACACTGAGCATTGTTGTTGTTATTATTGTTCGCTTGATTGATCTGAGTTATTAGGTTCAGAATCACAGCAGCCATTTGCTGAGCGACAAGCTGCGAGTGCAACATCCTGTTCGGGATCACTTCTAGGTGGCATATGCTAAAAAGAACAAGGAAACATGAGAAACGAGTGATATTGGCAATTGGATAAACAAAATAGGTATTGAAAACATCGACAAAACATAAGGAAGGTGATCATTCTTTAGTTACCTCGAACAAACAAACGACACACAGTGACTAATCAAAGTAAATGGGTCAATATAATGTATCGCGGAGACATGCTTTAGCCTATAAGTGGACACTCATCCCAAGAGTTCCCAGGTAAGAGTGACTGGTCCGATTATGTGGATTTGTACGAACACTCTAGCCTTAGACAGAAAACTCAGGATACAGGCATCCACCCTTCCATATTGCACGTGTTCACATTATCTAGACCCAAACTTTGACGAGATTTTGAAAACTTTGAAGGTTCAAAACCTTATAACAAATCATCTAAGAATAGATGATTGATTTTCAAAGCAGATTTGTTATTGTGTTCTTGTTGTGGTTGTCACCTAAAGATAGGTGACGGTATTGTTTTAAAATCTAAACGCAAGAAACTCGCGTTAGGGTCCTAGAAAGATTATAGTCTAGGTCAAAGCATTACTAATAACCTAATTCCCTATAACCATGAGCTCTGATACCAACTCTTCTGTCACACCCCGACCGCGTAAAACCACAAACCGCGGCGGAAATGTCGGGGAGTGGAGCAACAGAATTATTATTTCACAACACATGGATTAAAAAGTTTTGTTTTATTGAAATATTAAGTGATAAACATTGTCTTGAAATTAAAGATAAAACACAACCACATCGTCTATCATTGTTATTAAGTCACTAAGGCCTCGTCCGATCCTAAGTGAGCATACATCCTAGTAGCAATCAACATCATCAAACACCACCTGAAACATATGTAAAAATAAAGTCAGCAAAGAAATGCCAGTGAGCACATAGGTTTTGTGAGAGTGTCAGATTCATGGCGCGTATACATGTTAAAATACCTCGTTTGACTACATGAGTCGATAATTGAAAACCTTGTTTTGTAAAATGTTTGTATTGTAATATAAATAACCAAATCAAAACAAGTTGGTTATAGTTTATAAAACCTCGATGCCATGAATATTAACCCAAAACAGTTGTTTATGTAAACCAAATTTGTAAATCGTTCTCGTAATAAAACTCGTATGGTTTATATCATATTGTAAACATCGTTGCGTGTCATCGTTTAAAATCGTTCGTCCAAGTGAACTAAATAACGCCACGGAATGTAATATGATAAAAGCACTTATATATAAGAAGTACCAGAGGCGTATCTACTATGCTTTTATTACATTACACCCGTACCATTACCCAACCACATACCAAAAACCAATCGTTCAATTTGTTTAACTTGTTTGTGTTATAAACCATAGTTCAATCGTTCAAATCGGTCATATCGTTCAAATCGTTCGGGTTTTAATTGTGAAAACTAACTTTTGGTCGTCTCGTGAGTACATTCAAACCTTCGTAACTCATCCATCGTTCACCTCATATTAACATACCACCAATGGGTAAGTCAATAATCATCAGGTTCAGTCGTTACCCACATAACCCCCATACATAACCATGGTGGCAGTCCGATAACGGGATTTGTCAGATCCTATGGTACCATAACCTATTACTGGTCGGCTTGATCATTGTTAATGAATGTCATTCGTTATCTAAATACGTCCCAACAAGTTCGTTCACATTATCGAAATCGTTATGTTTAATATAAACCATAGTATTCGTTTTTTAAATCATCGTAATCGTTTAACACATATGAATCACCCCAAAACAATTGAAAACAGTAAAATAGGGGAACTATGTACTCACATTGTAGTGCAAAGTATCCTTGATTAAATGAACTAACAAAGCTCGAGCAAACCAAGGAAATCAAGTAGCACCTAGTAATCGGATCGCTAAGTTAATAAATCGATACCTAAATCGGAAGATCGGGTAGAATGAGGTCTCGTAAACCAAATGAGTATTGGAACTCATATGATATGGTTTAACAAAGCCTACATTCTAAATCGGAACCTATCCTAAGTGCTTACGACCCGTTACGACCCGTTTAGGTAGCTTACACTACTTTAACGCATCGTTCGTGCGAATGCGCGTTCGAGACGCCTAACTAGTCCTATGACAAGTATTATATGCCCTAACATGTTTAAATATGTTGCATAATCAGTTTAAACGGCAAAATTTAAGTTACATATGCTTAAATTCAAATTATGCATGAAAAGGGCATTTTGGTCATTTTCCTAAGGCATATAATCAACCTATCATACAACTAATAAAACTAAGTGACCATAAGGTATAACCTCAGAAGGTTATTCCCTATACAACTATGGTCACAATATATGCTTGGTCGGATCCTAACAATCGACCAAACGGGTCGGGTTCAAAAGTCTAAGAGGTTGTCAAGACCGCTTGACTTACGACCCTATACAAGCACTAGACTAAAAGTGACGAGTTAAACATGTTAAAACATGTTTAACTAAGTTAGAAAACAATTTTGATATCAAAAAAAAGTGTTTTGATACCTGAAAATAGTTTCGTCGCAAAATGCGCATAAACGGCATTTTGACCGAAACTTTGACTCGTCACTTCGACTAATCGACGTGGTAATCAGTAGGTAAAGGGACTATAACCATCGTGATTACGCTCACGTTGCAAAGTTCGATTGAACTTTGACTTGACCAAATCATGGTCAAAGCAGAAAGTCAAACACTGTTTGACTTTCATGCTTAAATACATAATTAAGCATGAAAGAAGCTTACAAAGGGTCCAAGCTTGGATTAAGAATAAGAAAACTGATGAATAGAGCCTTCAACCAAGAAGGGATAGCCCCAATAGCAGATTAGAGAAGAAATGGAAGGAATGAGCAAGTTTGAGTGAAAATCCTTGGGTTTATATAGAAATTCAAGAACCGTTAGGATCATTCCACATGTTTTCAGACTTGATCATGACCATACATTTGTTACCCACTGATTTAGATACTAGGGGAGTTCAAATACCAGCCCAAAGTATGTTAAAACCATGTATAAAATCCAAGGAACAGCTGCTGGTTGCAGGTTCAATGTTTTTGCCCAGACAGGGCTGTCGCGTGGCACGACAGAGACGGCTGGAGCCGTCGCGTGGCGCGAGCAACTTTCCAGAATTGACAAAGCAGGTCCCTGCAAGCACAAAACTTGATTTTCGACGCGTTTAAGCCCCGTTAACCCATTTTCAAGTCTCAATAATGAAGTCTAAGTATAGGGGACATGAAATATGCTTGAAAATATCTCGGATGTCGGTTCGTTTGGTCGTGCGGTCTCGTTATTCGGTTAATTACGATGAAACACGAACGGACGCGAAAACGATCCAAATTGCGCGACGAATGGTATTTTTGCATTCCAATCACTAAAATAAAATATTTTAATGATTACAAAATTTTTTGGATGTCCTGATATGTTCAGAACGTAAGATATGCGCGTAAACGCAAACTTATGCACTTTTTGACGCTTTTAGTCCCTGTTTGATCAAATAAGTTTATTTTCGCATACCGAACCCCTCAAAGCCTATTTCTAAGCTATGTAAAGGATATTCATGGTATGTTTAACATATGATCATGTTTCGGAATGTTCGTTACTATACGAATCAGCATACTTTCACAGTTTGTCGTAAATAGTCCCTGCGATCGAATAAACTTGTTTTTGACACACCAAACCCTCCAAAACTTATTTCTAAGTTATGTAAAGGTTATTTAAGGTATGTTAAGCCTATGTCACTGTTCCGGAGTGTTTGTCGCGTTAAACTGATTACGTTTACGTATCAGTTTGCGTATAACTTTCTAGAAAGCGATTTAAAACTTGAAATCGAACTAGAATCAAAACGTAAAATCGTCAAACACAAATACACATATATTAACACCAAAACACATTGTTTCATTGAAAATTGATATTGTTTTACATCATACATCGTTTACAGAGCACAAATGTCACATTGGCATGCTAAACATGGATTAAAAGCAAAATTTTGTTTTCCATGAATAAAAATCATTAAAATGTTTTTTGAAAATCAAAAATCTATCCTTAAAAATAGCTTTGATTGAAAAAAATTTCAAAAATCCTTAAAGTTTGTTCCAAACCACGGTTTTTAAAAACCTCTTTTTGGCAAAAATTTACCACTGCTGAAAGTACCCTATGTTCTCATTCACCGCTGTTCTCATTCACCACTGTTAGGAATACCACTGGTGGTCCTAACCTCTGATGTCTATCCTCTGATAGACTAAAATCAGCCACTATTCATATCCACTGTTCCCAACCTCTGTTTCCTTCCAACAGAGGCAACAGAGGTTATCAAACAACTATCATCCATTACCATAAATAGAGGTTGCCACGTGGACAGTTGTTAACTCCCAGTTCTTTGAAACAGATGCCACGTCAGCTTTCACTTTTTCCCTTTATAAATACCCTTGTTCTATCCAAACAGAGTTTACACTGCCGTCTTGAATTCAAAATTCATACAAAGCGGTTTCTACTACCATCTTCTTCAAAACTCCTCTCCTCTCATCTCCGATCATGGATATGCAAATAAAAACTCCTAATAACTACCTTCCTTACTTCGAGAAAACCGACAAAAAATCAAGCTTTCCACTCAATAATTGACTTTTTGACGTCATCAAAATACAAAACCAAACTAACTGTTGATGCACCAATATACATGGATACCCTCCAACAATTTTGGGCCAATGCTGAAATTCAATCTCAAAATAAAAAGCCCTTTGGTGTAATGTCAAAGGTCGGAGGAACCATTGTTCAGATATCCCCATCTTCCATATCCACAATATTTGCTTTGAACGACCAGGTAGGTAAAAATTCTTTTGAAAAACAGGAACTTCACACAGAGTTCATAGAAAGAGGGTATAATTGTCAATTGACAGGAGTTACAATATTTAAGCCAAAATTTCCTGCTGAAATGAAATATTTTTTCCATACCCTACTTATATGTCTCTCAACAAAGACCACCTCATTCAATATGATTCCAGGAAAAGTTCAATACTTGGGATATGCCATTTTGTCAAAATCAGATTATAATCTATCCCAGACATTGTTCTTGGACTTGGTGACAAATGTGAATGTTGTTAAAAAGGGATCGAATAATGCTTTTAATTATGTATCCCATAATTTTGAGCTATTACCTTCAAAAACAAATGTCTCAAAAATATTTTCAACAAGGTGAAGCTTTCCAAATGAAAAGCCTTACAAATGATACTTTTACAAGAATGCAAGATAAAGAGTCAAAAGTTTCAAAAACACAAGCAAAGGGGAATGAGCCTATTTTAGATGAGTCCACATCTGTTGCTCAAACCTCTGTTGCTAAGCTCACCGCTCCTAGTGATCATGACACCACAACTGGCGTTGCGAAACCCACACCAGAAAAATCCACAAAGAAACCCCCCACATCCAAAAACCCCACAAAAAATAAACAAAATAAAAAGGGACCTCTGGAAGATGAGATCCCAGAGGATAACCTTGTGGCAAAACAAAAGCCACTAGAAACCAATGTTGCTATTTCCTCACAACAGTTGGAAAGATCTCCACCCATCCAAACTCCTCTTGAATCCTCACAAAAGGATCAAGTTGTAAGCACAAGGACACCACATTAAGAGGCTGACATTTCACTTGAAAGTATATTTCTAAGCCCCTCTCTCAGGGTTGTCTCTCTTTCAACTCTACAACCCTCCACTCCAATTCCACCAACATTCTTACCTCTGTTTGATGTAACTGATACAACTCAGACACAAATAAGTCCCTCTCAATCACCAATTAAAGAGAGCAAACTTCCACAAGTGACTGAGTCTGAGAAAAATCAATTTGCTAACCCACAAACAGCTGAGGAGGCTACACCCCTTGAGTTACATGTAACTCTTGGTGGTAGTTCAAGTGAAGCAGCCACTACAACTGATGAAACAACGATTTTTTAGTTGGACAGTGGTTTCATCTATAAGACTTCCTTGAAGGCAACAACTATTGAGGGTACAATTGTAACATCTATTCTAGTTAGAAGTCCCCAGTACCAAGACAAAGGGGCATTTGGTTCTGATGATCTGATTTTGATGGAAAGAATGACATCCATGGAATCTTCAATGGCAGAAATGTAAAGCATGATGAAACAGATGTTGGAGCATTCTAAAAGTCAACCTTTAACTCAACAAGTTGCCGATGAGCTATGGAAATAAGTGCAAAAAATTATCCAAGCTCAAAGGAATTTGGCAGACATCAACCACAACACTCACATGGAATTGATAAGAAACATGTTTGAGGCCAGGTACAAAGTTACACAAGCTGATATCAAGGCCATCAGGGAACATTTTTTAAAGAATACTGGCTCTACCCCTCCAATTGTACTTCAAGAAGAAGTGGAAGATGATGCCAAAAAGGGGGAGAATGACACGTTGAGAAAGTTGCATCCTTCACACACAAAAAAAAAACCATCAAAGGTGCAACCACAAAAGTCAGAGTCTGTTCTTCCAACCAAAACCTCTGCTAAGGCATCAGATGCTAGAAGTGAAAAAGGGATTGATGAGACCCTGAACAAGATAGCAGAAGAGAATGCCTCAGAAAAGCAGAGAAGGCAAGATACACTTGAAGCCAAAGCTTCTAGCTTAATTGAATAAGAACAGGCCGAGTAGGGGGGGAAAAGGAGGACATTTACACTTCAAAAAGGAGAAAGTCAACAAGAAATGTTAGACAGCCAATCACCACCCATCCTAAAACCACTACTATGCCTACAAGAAGTGTATCCTTTGCTAAAACCATTGTTGTAGCCAAAACAAAACCCTCACCACAAAAACCACCTCAAAAGAAACCATCACCACCAAAACAACCAACAGATGCTGGTACAACAGATGTATCAGCAGATGTTTCCCAAACCACTGCCATGATAATCTTTCCTACACCACCAACAACACAACCACTGCCCACACCACCAAGAATTCCAACACGCCCACCTTCACCTAAAATCAAATTCACGCGCAAAATAAAAACTTTTGTTATGGAAGAAGATGATGAGGAGATTCAACCACCAATCTCTTTATCATCTGCCCCCATTCAAGCCACACCACTCTCATCATTTCCATTTAGATCCACTTCACTTCCACCCATTCAACCACTTCACTTCCACCCATTCAACCACAACCATAAATCATTCCACTAGCTGCTCAGTATCCTCTAGAGATTCATGTAATTAAAGGTGAAATTGAATCTTGTTATTCAACAGAGGATACATCACAACTGTCCTTCCCATCTCTCTATGGATATCGAAAGCCTAGAAACTTAGATGAATATTTGAAGTTGAAAGCCAGACAGGCTGAATATATTAGAAAGGATAAGTGTAAAGTGATGGATGACAAGACTGCTCAGGGAATCTTGTCACTAGAACTTAGCAAGGTAAGCAAGATAGAAGATTATGCTAAGGACCTGAGCAAGTCCATGTCTGAGAAGCCAATAAATGCTGAGCTTGATAAGGAACTAAGATAGTATTACCTTAATCACATCATGCAACATAAACCATACAAAGAAAACAGAGCATAATACAAAGATTGGTCAACAGATGCTCTCAAAGAAGAAATAGAAAGAATTCAAAAGATGCTCAATGACCCTTCACTTAAGCCAACTCCACCAGATTGGAAGAAAGGCAAACAAATTGATCAAAACAAGGCATTGAAGCTGAAAAGAATGAGAAAAGAGCTAGTTGTTGCAAAGTATGGTAGTGCAAGGTTTGTTGCCAGATGGTCAATATCATAAATTGTTGAAACATACAAAAGAATGGAACAACTGAGAGAAAAGGATCCTACAATTCACCCAAGAAAACCATCTGATTAAAAAATTCTAAAATGGAAGTCGTCCTCAGACACCCATGAATTGACTTTGCTCAAATCAGATGGTGAAGTTCAAAGGATAAAAATGGAGGATGCATATGGTCTGAATGCAGGTGACCTCCAAGATCTGTTGAACCTTGAACTTGAAAGGGATTCTGAAGATATGGTTTCCTTGAACTTTGAAGTACAATTCAAAGGCCAAATCAGAGAAATGTTGATGAGAAATAAAGATAAAAATAAAGAAGAGTTTTGGCATCATCTGTTCTAAGGGATAATGTTCGATCTAGTGGACCCCACAAAAGAATAGGTGATTGGAAAACCAAAATAGTCTACAACCTCTGATCACCAATAACAGTTCTTTGAAGATCTGCTCCTCCCAAAGACAAAGATTCAACATCTGCTACTCCAAAAGTTTACCAAAGCAAAGATCTACCAAAGAGAACCTCTACTGATGAAGACAAAGTCTGTTGAAACAAAGGTCTGATCATCCTATGCTGAGAAGACTCAAGTCTGCCGAAGCTAAGGTCTGCTGAAGATCAACAGATGATAAAGTCCAATAGAGGATCTTCAACAAATGATGATCAACAGAGTTTATTAATGTAACAATGCTTAGGCTCTAGTAGATGTTAGGAGCTTGTTAGGCTGTTAGTTGTCGTTGTCTACGTGACATCAGCTAAGATGCTTTAGATATTTCGTTTGTACTATAAAGAGAACAATGATTATACTGTTCTATTCATCACTTTAACCTTGACATTTTTGTACGAACAAACAAGGAATGATCATGCTGAAGGGGAGTTGTAATTCTTCATGCATACGTAAACTTGTAATTGCAATTTTATAAAAGCATGATGATGAAAGCAATATCTCTATTGTTGTGATTGAAAAGTTATTTATTCCGCTGCATATTTCATCTCTGTTTTATCTTCATTCATTATTTCCATCTTAACTGTCACAACAATCAAACTCAGATCCTAACAAGCTAACTTATATAAGTTTATATTTTATAAACTTTTGATGTTTCGGGTACTGTGTTTTTATAATTCAAGTGTATAAATGGTAAGTTATATAATCTCCGGTATGCTAAAACACGTTAACTACTTCACTAGACTAGTCGTTTTATTGTTTGGATAACGAATTTGGCTCGTGTTTCGTTATCGGGTCAATTACCGACAATTTATACCACTTATACGGAATTGTTTACTTATGCATCTTCAAGATACTTTTGATGTCCAAAACTTATTAACTAGTTCGCTAGACTAGTAAATTTGTTATTTTGGTCATAGTTTTTGTACCGGTTTTGTTATCGGGTAGTTACCAAATGAATTGTGTAGCTTTAAACGATAATGTTTATATAGTTATTTTTGTGTTGTTTTCGATACCCTATATATGGTTTATGATAAATAACATTTATTTTTGAATTTCAAACTTTGCTGAATTGTTTTGCGGAATGCTAAACACTTATGCAAAATTGCTAAATTTTGCTGCGGATAAGAAAATTAAGTGTTTAATTATATATTTTTTTCCGGAAAGTGTAATTTGTAATTTATTCATAACTAATGTTTTTATGAATAAATTGATGTGGATATGTTTCCATATCTTGTTTTTGCCATTTCGGGCTATACCGCAAGTAGCCTGGCATAAATAGTGTGTTCGCATTTCTGCCGCCAGTCTATAGGACATAGTTTTTTACTGTTTTAAATCGTGGCGAATTTGTTACCATACTACACTATGATATTGTACATTCCTAGACTAATGAGACTAAAATAAAAATTTAGTCTTAAGCGGGAAAATATATTTATTTAATATTGATAAAGTTGTACGGAATTACCGGATATTTTGCCATTTGTCACAGACAATACCCGGAACTGGTTACCCGATCTTTGGGTTTGGTCCACAAATGGATATGGGTGTCAACCACAACGTTCAATTGGCGCCCTTGTTCAACTCCCTGGACACTCAATCATCATGTACATCTACACCAACTCCATCTTCAAGCCAAAAAATAAAGGGAAAAGTAGTCGGTTCGAATTCAAAATCGAAAGTTACTATTAACTAGTGGTCGGTTAACAAAGAAACGACTCTTACATGAGCTTATCTTTATATGTCTACATGTGTCGTAGTCGCAAAAAAACCAACAAACACTGACTATTGGGAATGTATCCATACTTATTTTTGTGTCGAAATAGATAACATGTTCAACCGTACAAAAGAGAACTTGAAATCAAATTGGCATTATATGGCAGGTCCGACATATCTTTTTTTGTGGAATATACAACCGCCACAAAAGGGCCCATAGTGGGATACTCCGACGATATGGTCATGATCCGGGCCAAAGTGGAGTTTGAAGTCGAAACAAATAATCGGTTCAACTAAGAGCATGTTTTTCGTTTAGTGAAAGACGAACCGAAATGGAATGTACAGCTCTTTATGATGTTAAAAAGGACAAAAACATCTGAGTTGGGAGCAGAAACATCATTCGCTTCCGATGCGGTTGACTTGGATGAGAATGACCTCCCATCCACGGTTCAAAATTACAATTTTAATCTCAGTGACGATGATGATGAGGTTCAAGAGTGGCCTCGTTGTCCAACGGGGCAAAAAAAAAGGCTAAAGAGGCGTGAGCCAAGTCGAAGAGGGGGTCAAAACAAAAGGAGATGTCGGCGACACTGGTAGAAGACTACCCTGTAAAAATTCAAATCCAACAATATATGGGAGAATGAAAGGGTTTGATGGATGGTCTCAAGGGTAAGCTCGACCAATATATTACAAATCAAGATTTAACCCTCCTCTTTATGGACCACTTGGAATGGACGCAGATCGACTACGAATTCATGATGAAATTTGTCTTAAAATTAAGAAAAAATACGGATGTGCTTAAGTTGGTTTTATTTTAATTATTTGTACATTTTATTTTTAGGTTTGAAGTGTGTTTTTTTTTATTATTAGTACGTTTTTATTTTTAGGTTTTAAGTTAGGTTTTTTATTGTTAGTCTGTTTTTAATTTAGATTTTAAGTGAAGTTTTTATTTAAAATTGTTGCAAGTGTGTGTTATTTTTAATGGATTATCTAGTTCTAAAAAAATTCATAACTGTTTTATAAATTTTAAAATGACGTAAATAAATAAATAAGTAAACAAAATAAAAATAAATTATACAAAATATATATTATTTAAATAGAATAAAAAATTACATGATGAGGTGGATAATGGGGTAGAGGTTTGAAGTGGTTTATTGTTGGAGAAAAAAAGTGGGGATTTAGAGTGATCGTGGTTTGGATGATGTGACATGCTTACTGGGCATTTTGGAGTTTGTACTTGCTCCATTGTTGTAAATGATCTAATCCAATAGTCATACGAGATCACTTTCATATTAAAACAATTAGATAGTTACCTCGAACTTTCCAATCAGATAAAACAAAACCATCCAAAATTCCTAAAGAACAAGTATGCGATGTATAGAATTTGTGAACCAGAATCTAACCAAATGAAAGGTATTTCGAATTTAGAGTTAGGGCCAATAACTGCAACCGAAAAATTCTACTTTATAACTCAAATTGTTTCTATCTTGGAGCAAAAATCCTATCTCGAATGTTAATGCTTAGTTTCCCAAAATTAATTTCTGATGAATTTTTAATAAAGAAATATTGGTTGACCGGGACTCTGCCCCTTAGACCTCGCTAGAGTGTACTGCCCCTTAGACCCTGCTTCCAGGGATGACGCTCCTCTCAAACCCTTGCCAAGAGGCATTGCCTTCTTGAAACCCCAATTCCTTGGGGGTTTCGCCCCTAAGAGCTAATGAGGTTCCCGAGTACTTAAAATCGTAATAAAATAAAAAAAAATGCATTTCACACTCTTCTAACTTGTTTGATGGATGTCATGATACACTTTAATTAACAAGTTAATCCAATTACATGAAAATTATCAACTGATCTTTCTCTTACTATATTTGATAAGCACTACATACAAATATTTATACTATTTTGATTATCCTCTGCTTAATATTTATTTCATATCTAGCATGTATCAAATGAATTTTCATTTTCAAGATCTAAACGAAAATCTGTTGGCATAAATTCCAAATATGGATTGAACAACATTCTCATGATATTAATTATGTTACTTACTAGCCATCTACTACAAGAAAATATCAAAGGATGCATTACAATGCTAACAAACCTACCATCTATAGTCATGCACTACATTTTCCGTACAAATACACACCACCACCCGCCACCGCTCCAACCTTCCGGCCACCATAACTCCCCCCTCCCTTAGGCACCGTAACAACAAGCTTCGTCCCCATAACAACCGTGGTTGCTAACTCTGGTCGCGTTGTAGCCGGAAGCCTGAACCTCCACACATCAACCTCTAATTCATCCAACCACAATTCCACCTTCCCCTCACCATGTCCTTCCCTAACAACAACTTTCGTCACTCCAGGATAAATCTTCACCGCATGCGCCCTCACCTGGCTGCTAAACGCGTTATTCTCGATAGTCGCTGTGAATCTAAAGCAGTCGGGTCTATCTTCAATTAAAACATTCGCGTGTGATTGGAGAGGGAGCTCGAGAACCTGGCTAAACACGTGTGGTAGCCTCCGGAGCTTCTTTTGTAGATTTACGCGCATCGCAATCGATGTAATGAGGAACTGGGAGTGTTGATCGGTTAATTTGTAGAGATGATGGTGACTGGAAGAATAATTGTAAAGATTTTGGAGAATAAATATCTTATAAACGTTGGGTTGAATGCAAAGGAGAATGTAACCAATTGATATAGATCATTAAAAGTTGGTCTTTACAAGATTCTGTGAAACCCTACACCTATATGTAGCTCCTTCTAGTTCATTATGACCCTCCAAATTACTTAAAAAAGTTTATTCTAAATTTTAAATTGCAGAAAAAAACAGTTATTTAAACAAAACTAGTGGTATCAAACCGGCGTGTTGCTCCACAGACCCAACGCGCTACGTGGGGGGATCAAACGCGGGAATTTGGTCGGTATCATATCGTTTGTTATGGTACAGGCACTCGTTATAACAACCGGTAGGGAGAAAATAAATAAATAAGATTGTGACATAATCAAAAAGAATACATCTGATTTACCCCCGCTTCGTAGCGGTATAAGCATTTAAGAGCATACACTCTTTAGTCTTGTAACTCACCTTGTCTTGAAACTCAGCGCTGAAAGCCCAGTCAGCTAAGGAAGCTCAGTTAGTTGATAGATGTAACACTAAGCCAATCCGAAAGTGGAGTAGAATCAAGAAACTGGCAGACCTTAAATCTAGCCTACAATCCGATATGTCGTCTCTTCGCTTGCGTTTTGCCACCTCTAACTTCAATAGCATACGTAGTTGCAAAGTAATCAAATAAACCCATATTATAAGGGAACAATATTAACAAAATAAGAAATAAAAACATGCACCGGCTTGTGCACGATCCCATGAGAAAAATGTTGTAAAGAAGTTGGGTTGGTTTCCTTCTATAACTCGGTACATATGGGACTATCCCATCTAGAGATGTAGCAAACTCATATGTATTCCGATATCTTTCATTAAAAACATATTAGACAACAAAAATCAGCTTGCAATATTACTGATAGAAAATATGCTAAACAGGTACATGCCCGATTTCAAAAGCACTTTGCCTTTCCTTGGAGTCTACAGGCTAACCAACCCAAACAAACATCTCAACATGTGTCTCTCATATTAACATATCCTCGGTCACACAGGTTGATGAACCCTTTTAGTCATTTGAATTGCTAGCTACAAAATATGTAATCTGAGATGATGACTGCATCGACCCCTGAACCACGATTTACACAAAGATAATAAGTGATTAAATGGTTAAAAAAACTTACAATGTAGGCTTCCTGGTATCATTCTCCATTTGTTCTACCATCACCGTTGTCACTCCAGTCTTCAAAGGAGCTTCCAGACACGCCTGCCTACTGAGAGCACCTTCCACCTACACCAACCGCTTATTCCCACCCGCGCTTTGCAGCGGTACTCATCGTTGTTGAAGAACAAACTTAATACTTCTCTAGCAATCAACATTACCACTGATAAAGTAAAAGAAACCACCATTTAACTTAGAATACTATACATGACGGCACCTAAAGAATGACTACCATTCCTGAAATGTTTATTAAACTATCCATACCAAACTTCTAGGGTTAAATTTACATGTGGATCAGTACCTTAGGAGCCAGTTCCAGCCAGTGGAACACCACTAAACTTAACCAAAACCATAGTATAATTTAATTACAGAAGCCATGGAGCTCCATAGTGGTTACTAAACAACATGCCATTTGCATCAATGATCTGCAACTCGTTCTCAAGCTTTGCTATGCTTTTATGTTATTATCAGACAGTGTAATGTTCTTTCTCTCAAATAAGATAACCTTAAGTTGCAGCGAAATTGATTAAAAAGAGACTCATATGTACGTACATGTTGAGTTTTTAATCCTCTGTCCTCAATTTTACAATTGCCATCAATTACCTGAGTTTTGATTGGAACCTAAAAAACAAAGAATGCATTAATACACCAACTAAAATCCTCACATTAAGGAATATAATGAGCAATCAGATACAGCAAAAGGACATCAAATTAAGGTATAATTTTTAATATTCCTTTCTTTTAATAAACTTTGTGTTTGCTGGTTATAATGAGTTGAATTTAACTCCAAAAACCACATGATTGGTGTATTATTTGTACAGAGAACTTGAGTTTACTTTATATTGAACCACAAAAAAAAAAGCATAAATGTTATGCTTTTGTGTAGGTAAAGAAAATAAAGAGAGAGCGTGAGTAATAATTTGGAGAAGCAAAAAATAAGGAAACAGCTGAAATCGAACAGATGGAATAATATTAGTGAATTTATAGGAAAGTTCCACTCTTTTCCTTCATTTACTTGACTCAATTTTCTTCTCCTTCTACAGCTGGTGATGCAAACTTCACTTTTCTTCTTGCTATAAAATAAACTTGAGAACATAAGTACCTTGATCTAAATGGAGCCTCACTGTAGTGAGAAGTGAGAACATGAGGCCATCGGATAGCAATATTTGAGATATTCCACTGATAGAAAAACTGGAAAAGAATCAGACCCTCGAATTTAAATGTAAAATGCCGTTAATGGTGGGGTCCGTCATACTTTGTTATTTCTTCTAGTGTATTTGAACTCTATGGTGCACCATGTTGCTGTAATTTGTTAGCGGAAGCGGAGTGGGAGCGGTAAACACACTTTTTGTCGTTCGGTGACCACCGCCAACTTTTTGCCGATTTCATTTTACCGATATTTGATTGCAATTTCGGTGAACCTTCACCGATTCGGTGAGAGGGAGGGAAGGGGGAGAGAGATGGTTGTGTGGTGGGGTCCACTCCTTCTCAACCAATCACACATTTTTTTTTAAATAGTTTACCTAAACCCCATTAGGTAAACCACCGCGAACGTTTTTGAGCATTAGGTAAATATTTTAGGTGACTTGACATGCCACGATATGATTGGTTGAATTGGGAGTTTACCTAATACCATTAGGTAACCACTCCCTTCACCCTTAAATCGAACATAGAGAACCCTTCAACTTTGAACTTTTTGATTAATTAGAGATCAAATAGTTTTATTATTGATGTAAGCTCAAGGGTCCGGGTTTTGTCTTTGGTAGGTAGGTGATGAAACACTGGTTAATACGAGGTTATCCCAGCTGAACTGTCTCATTATACTAGGGTTCAATCTCTTTCTCCACTCGCTGTTAGCTGGAATCCTGCAAAACAGAACACCGGTGACTCGCCACAAGGAGGGGAATAGGGGGGTTCTCCTTGTGACCACGCTCCGGCATGAGAATAAGTATTGTTCTGTAGAGAATAGTGTGTGTTAAGAGTAAATAGTGAGAGAGCAGAATCCTTAAACCTGAAGGAGTAGTCATATATTTATAGCCGAATGATGAATGAGGAGGAGGAGACCTGCCAGCTAGCCAGTGGGTGCCAGCTGTCCGACCAAGGGGAATATCCTCTTTGTCCCCTAGGAGGAGGAGACCTGCCAGCTAGCCAGTGGGTGCCAGCTGTCCGACCAAGGGGAATATCCTCTTTGTCCCCTTTGTTGTTGTCAGGGTAGTGGATTGCGTGGCGCGCCCCTATTTGTCCAGCTGGGCGTATTCTGGCAGCGGCTGTCGGTCTGTCCTCCAGATATCTTGCAGGTCCAGTTGGCGTCCATCTATAAGTGACATGTGTCGTCCTTCATGTCTAGGAGAGCATCTTCTTTGTCACCTGCGATCTCTTCCAAAAGCTTCTGGATGCGTTCTGCTGATGTAGGCGCCATGCTGGAGAAAAGTGGTGTGGTCTCTGCCATGTGTGCATGGATTTGGGACCATACCTCTTCAAGTCCCCCAGTCCAGTGTGGCTTCCAGGTGAGTTTATCATCTGGGAGGGATTCTGGACTTAGAAGAACGAAG
Organism: Helianthus tuberosus; assembly: GCA_030545235.1. Taxonomy (NCBI): domain Eukaryota; kingdom Viridiplantae; phylum Streptophyta; class Magnoliopsida; order Asterales; family Asteraceae; genus Helianthus; species Helianthus tuberosus. Next base: position 95,918,111 of record CM060373.1, read on the forward strand.
GTGTCGTTAGTTGTTTTTGGTTGATTTGCATGTGGTTCCATGTTAGGAGATGGTATGCAGTTCTGGATTCACACGACGCGTTGAGTTTGATAACTGGTGCGCAAGGTTGGTCCATGACGGGGCATGGCGCAAGAGGACGGCGTGCACAAGTGAGCCAAAACGGTGTACGGCGCATGGAGATGGCGTGCAGAATTGAGCCAAAACGGCGCATGGCGCGTGGAGATGGCGTGCAAATTTGAGCCAAAACGGCGCACAGCGCGTGGAGATGGCGTGCAAATTTGAGCCAAAACCGCGCACGGCGCATGGAGATGGCGTACAAATTTGAGCCAAAACGGCGCGTGGAAAATGGCGTGCAAAATTGAGCCAATACGGCACACGTCGCATGGAGATTTCTTGGAGAAAAGTGACATTTGACGTGTGACTGATGGTCCGTCTGAGGTGGCCGGTCTTGTGGGAGTAGTGGAACAGTTGCTTTTGCAATTGTCAGGCACGTTTTGTTCCGTGTGTCAGGCGCGTGGCGGCCACACGCCCTAAATAGGCGGCGCTTCGTTTTCTCTTTCCTGACGTGTCATCTCCTGATTGGTCGATGGTCTGCCTTCTGACGGTCCATTACCCCATCACATTTAATGCGATGGGTATATATACTTGGCGGTTCCGACAGAAATTCCACCTTGGTCTCCAATTTCATTCAAATTTCAATCTTTTATCTTCATCTTTTCTTTAAGATCTCCCCTCGACTTCGTGATTGTTCTAACAAAATGTCTACTCCTTCTAAACCCGTTAGTACGAAGAAAAGGAAATCCAAGCCGAAGAACCCTCCAGGTCTAGATCAGGCTGTTATTAACTGGAGAGAAGAAGAACTCCATAATATAACTCAAACGTTTGCATTCCCTTCTAAATGGGGTATCCAGTTCCCCACTGCCGAATGTACAGCCTTGCATGCCCCTCCGGGCTATATAACGTTGTACGTTGCGTTTTTTAAAGAGGGAAACTTCAGATTGCCGATGTCAAAGTTTCTCGAAGATGTTTTGATGAGATATGGGATTCATATCTCCCAAGGGAACGCGTTAGGGTTACCTCGAATAACCCATTTTGAATTCATCTGCCGAGCTCAAAAAATAGAACCCACATTTGAGATGTTCAAAGTGTTCTATTATGTTACTTACACCGGAGGTTTCTATTCCTTCAACTCCAGAACTACCGGTGTACTCCCTTGTAGTCGGGATCCTCCAAAAAGTCTTCATGACTGGAAGAAAAATTCTTCTATGTTTGTCGTGGAGCTATTCTGATCGATATGCATTATCAGCCGAAAAGTGAGGGGGTGCCTAGGGTGGCAGTTTCTATCTCCTTTATTGATGAAGATTGGTACAAGACGTTGACTCAGAGGGTTACTCTGATCATTCAACTGGATGAGAAGGCCCTTGTTGCGGCTGGGATGAGTTTATTATGGGTGCCTCGTGACCCTAGGGCTTACCCCGTTTATGCACACAGGGGGAAAGGTATTACTTCCCTACTATTTTTCCCGTTGTTTCTTTTCTTCTACTTTTTCTCACATGCCTTTCTGTTTTCCAGCAGGGTACAGTTTGATGAATGTTTTCGATCCGAAGGTTGCTGGTGGGATGGCTGTGGCGGCGTTGCCTGAAAGGGAACCAGGGTGGACTACTCGAATTAGAGATAACTTGTTGCACCACCCTTCTAACGAGAGCATGAGTACTTATGCCAATGTTAATTTAGGTGTTGTTGAGGCTGACACTGATGTTGATACAGTTCCTACTCGGGAGGAGCTTATCCTCCTTTCGAGTGAGGAATCTACGGCTTCGTCTCATGGCTTGACTCACCGTTCATCCCGTGCAGGTCCTCAGCAACGACCTGTTCAAGAACCTACTGATAATGATGTCTCTACCCCTCCTGTTGTTGACCCAACTACTGTTGCTACTGAACAGAAAGAAGCTAGGAGAAAGAAGCATGAAGAAAAGACGACGCAGAAGGAGAAGATTGCTGAAGAGCCAGCTAGTGCACCGACTCGTAAGCGTTCTTCTAATGTTAAACTGTTGGACTATGTTGTTGTTTCTGACTCATTGTCCGGTTTAGATGCAGGGGTCAAACGGTCTGCACCTGATCCATATGATAAGGTCACTTTGACTGAGATGGTGGCCAAGAAACAAAAAAGTCTTGCAGATAAGAAACGTCAGTTAGATGAGCAAGCTGCTCTTGCTCTTTCTGAGAAGAAATTGAAGATGATGGGTGAGACTGTTGCACCCTCTGAATCCGAAGTGGATCTTGGAGTTTTTAGCAAGAAGTCTGGCAACCTTCTTGAGAAAATATATAAGGCATCTTCTGCGCCTCGAGGTATGATTCCCCATTGCTTATGGTTAATTTTTGGGTATCTTCTCTTTTTTTTTAAGGATAATTCTTTGTTCCTTGTTGCAGCATCTGCCAAGTCTACGCGTTCTGGTGCCAAGATCGATATCTCTGATATTATTCCACCGACTTCTCCTCCCCCCCCCCCCCCGTTCCTTATGGGGATTCGCCTCCCCAAAAAGAGGATAAGGGGGAGGGTGTGAAAAGCGTTTCGTTGAAGACAGTGGTTCCACCAGTTGCTCCTGGGGTGGTGATCTAAGAAAGTGATCCTCGCGTTAAAGAAGCTGAACGGATTGGGAATCAAGTGAGGCAACCCCTCCTCAAGGTATCATATATACTCGGTGTGGCCCTTCTACTCCTGGGGGGCGTGGCCCTTCTAGTAGCCGGCAGGGTTCAGAGTTCAGGAAGGTGGAAGCTGGTGGATCGTGGATGGATCACAATCCATCTTGTGATAATCTCCCTCATATCCCCCGTTGGGGTTTGACGCAAGGCTCTAGGATAGATGACCTTGATAATTGTCATGATTTTTATTCATTGTCGCTCCCCCCTGCTGAAAGGTTGTTTCAAAAGAATCACAACCGTTTCGACCTTTTAGATGAGCACGTCCAATCAGGTGTAAACTTTTTCTCTACTACACAAAAGATTGTGAGAGAATGGCGATCTATGGGGAAAGATATATTAGAGTTTGGGGATGCTAAGAAGGAGTTTGCTGCTGAGAGAGAGGCGTTCAATTCTGAAAAGAAGGGTTTGCTATGGAGAGTAGCTGATGGCGAAGAAAAACTTGCCAAAGAGAAACAGCTCAATGTTGACCGTCAAAGGGACTGGACGACAGCGTGTGAGAGGTCAAACCGCGAGCTCAAGGCTGCGCGTGATGAAGTGGTGAAGATGAAAGCTGAAAAAGCCAAGGAAAGCCTAGAGTATGAGCGTCTTTCTGCAGCCCACAAGGAGAAAGAGACTGAGGCGCAGGAACGTATTACTGCCTTGGAAAAAACTGTTGAGGAGCAAAAAACTCAGAACAAAACGTTGGAGCTATTGGCTCAGGACTTGGGCGATGACTGCAAGTGGTTACTCGCACGCGGTGTCCCTTTAGTACGTTTCCTTATTGTTTTTTCTTGCTTAACACTCTTCACATTTTTCATATATCTTTCATTGTCTTTTGTATAGATTGCTGATCGGCTGGTGAAATCTTAAGAACTTGCAAAATATATGTTCGAGCTTGGTGGCGTTGCGTACGACAGTGGTCGTAAAGATGGATATGCTGAAAGCAAGGCAGCCGCTCTTGCAAAAGAGAAAGATCACCAGTTCGAGCTGTTTAAAGTCGATTGCGCAGGTAACTATATGGCCAAGCGTCAAGAATATGAGTTCCTCGAGTTTGGAATCTTAAAGGCCATCGAAAAGCTGACGCACCATGGTATTGCAGTAGAAACCCTGAAAAAGGTTCTTGAAGATGCTGATGCTGAAACTGGTGGTGCTGGTACAAGCCACCAAGTCTAAATTTGTTGTTTTTCTGGCTTGCATGTCGTGTATCAGTCTACGGACCTTGTATTTCAGACAATTTGCTACTTGTTTGACGTTTGTAAACATTATAGACTTTATTCATGGTGTGGTGATGCATACTTGACTACCACAATTTTGCTTGTTAGTATATCTGTTATGGTTCTAGTTGTTAAAATTGTTTGTGTGAATTTTGTTTACATTACAATTTGTGCATATGATATTTGCTTTGATTAGGTGTTGTGAATGAATGGTGGCTATGACAGGTTATTGTGTTTAATTGACCTGGCTGTGCACTTAGTCGTGACAAGCCTTGGAGGTCTACAATGTTTGTTCTGTCATTACGCCGACGCTTTGTTTTGTGTGTGCCTGAAATATTACGAAGTGATCGTTGACAGGTTATTGTGTTATATCGACCCGGCTGTGCACTTGGTCGTGACAAGCCTTGGAGGTCTACAATGTTCATGCTGCCATGTTAGCGATGTTTTCGTGTGTTCGTGGATTTACGATGTGAACGTTGGCTGACAGGTTTATTGTGTGTAAATGACCCGACTGTGCACTTTGTCGTGACGAGCCTTGGAGGTCTACAATGTTTTCTATCATTATGCCAGCGATGTTTTCGTGTGCACCCGAAGTATGCATTTGTAGCAAAAATTCACAAAAATTATGATGCTAAGTAATCAACACTTCTTGTATATAAGATGTATGTGTTAGGCCTCTGGCCTTACATAGAAAAGGAAATACTTGCTCGTTACATGTAACACTTTCTTAGCTGTTGGGCATTCCAAGTCTTGGGGACTTCTTTGTTGTCTATGGTGCGTAACTGGTAGGCTCCTTTGCCTAGGACTTTATCGACGAGGTAGGGTCCCTCCCACTTTGGGGCCAGCTTTCCTGGTCTTTTAGCGTTGGAAGCTTCATTGTCTCTAAGGACGTAATCACCGGGATTGAAGGTGTAGATTCGTACTTTGCTGTTGTAGTATCTTTCCAGTTTCGTCTTGTATTTTGCTTCATTGATTGCCGCCATTTCTCTCCTTTCTTCTAGGAGATCCAAATCCATTCTTCGTTGTTCTTCGTTATTCACAGCGTTCATTGCTAACATTCGTGGAGATTACAGGCCAATCTTTGCGGGTATTACTACTTTTGACCCATACACCAGACTGAATGGGGTTTCACCGTTGCTTGTTTTTGGCATCGTCCGATGGGCCCACAAAATACTGGGTAATTCATCCACCCAACCTCTCCGTTGAGTTCTAAGTCGCGCTTTGATTCCATCGACGATGCTTTTGTTTACTGCCTTGACCTGACCATTTCCTTGTGGATGTGTCACTGAGGAGAACGTATGCTCAATGTTCAATTCCTTGAACCACTTTTGGAGGTCTTTAGCTGCAAAGTTTGTTCCATTATCTGTGATGATTCTCAGGGGTAACCCAAATCGACAAATTATCTGCTCCCAGATAAACCTTCGTACCACCATGGTTGTTGTTGAGGCCAAAGCTTTCGCCTCTACCCATTTAGTAAAATAGTCAACCGCGACTATGATGAATTTTACTGCTCCTAGGGCTTCAAGAAAAGGGCTAACCATGTCAATTCCCCATTGTTGAAATGGCCATGTTGTTGTGACTAGTACCAGCTCATTCTTGGGGCGTAGGGTTTTAGGCACGTGCCTTTGACATCCGTTACATTTCTTTACCACTTTTACTGCGTCCAGGTGCATCCCTGGCCAGTAGTACCAGACGTTCATCACCTTTGCTACCACCATTCTTGGACCTGCGTGGATGCCGCAGATTCCTTCATGCACTTCACGAATCAAGTAATTAGCATCTTTAGGGTCTACACAACGAAGCAAGGGTCCCAGGCAAGATCTTCTGTATAGGATGCCATCGGACATCTGATAGTGCATGGCTTTGTGCTGTATCTTCCTGGCTTCTGCTTTGTTTTCAGGTAAGATCCCTAACTGAAGATACATGATGATTGGGGTCATCCAGGATGACGATCCCAGTTGAATGACGCTTACTTGTCGCAATGGGACTGATGGGTTCTTTAATACTTCAATGCGCACATCCTTGGCTAAGTGCTGGAAACTTGTAGATGCAAGCTTGCTCAGGGCATCTGCAGGCTTGTTCTCACTCCTATTGATGTGATGGATCTTGAAAGAGTTGAAACTTTGCAGTAGGGTCTTTGCTTACTCGAGGTCTACGACGAGCAGCGAGTCAACATGCGCTTCCAGGTGTTTGACTCCCATTTTGATTGCCAGGCGTAACCCAGCAAGAAAAGCTTCATACTCTGCTTCGTTATTTGTGCTCTTGAAATCCAAGCGGATAGCATATGTGAATTCATGTTTCTCTGAGTTTACCAACCTCAAGCCTGCCCCTGCACCATCCTCGTTGGACGCACCATCTGTGTATAAAAGCCATGGTTCCTCTGAAGACTGTGTTTCGGCTTTCTCCATAGCCTTGAACTCATGATCTTTATCGTCTGGTACTTCTGTAAAAAAGTCTGCCAATACTTGTCCCTTAATCGCCGGTCGGGGCCTGAAAACTACGTTATGTCCACCAAGCTCGATTGCCCATTTTGCGAGTCTTCCTACAATTTCTGGTCGAGCTAAGTTGTTTCCAATGTTGTAGTTTGTCAGAACGTGGATGATATGGTCTCCGAAGTATCTACGTAACCCCCTTGACGCGTAGATAAGAGCTAGGACTAGCTTTTCCATCATAGAATATCTTGTTTCCGGATCGTTCAAGGTACAGCTGACATAGTATACCAGCGTTTGTACACCCTGCCGGTCAACTAACAGGACTGCTCCTACTTCTTTCATAAATTATGGAAATACGTGCATAACTGTATTTATTTGTTATGTGTTATTTGACTATTTGTTAGTTTACAGTATGAGTGATCAAGGACCCTCAGACATGAGTCGTCAGTTGTCTGATTCACCTAAGAGTGAAGGTACCTCTTCACAGCCTGCCCTTTCTGGGTATACTGCTGATCAGGAAGAAGGAGTGTTTGCTTTTAAAGCTCAGTCAGAAGAGCCATTCCCTCATAAGAAACGAGGATGGTTCAGTAAGGAAGCCTTTGCTCGTAGGAAGAGAATGCAAAAGTTGCAACAGCAAAGAGTTCTAGCAGCTGCTAAGCGTAGAACAGATGCCCATACACAGGATATGCTTAATAGAAGCCTAGCTAATTTCCATATCCTAGCTACAACTGCTGCTGACCCAAGTCTGGAACAATTAGTAGCACCCCAACCACAACTACCAATCCAAGATCAACCCATGGAGATAGAAAATCCTGAAAACCAAGTGGAGATGCATGACTTTAACCCAGAAGAAATCCCTAGGGTACCTGCACCAAACCCTCTAGACCCAAATTACGACCCCTGGTGGGACGATAATAGGGACTTTGTGCAACATTACCCTATCCATGAAAACTCAACCATACAGAACATAGGAGCCTATCCAGGTATGGACCCTTTAGATCCCTATTACCATGATGAATATATTAGGGAGATCTTAGAAGATCCTTACCGATTTCAGGCACTTTCACCCCCATATCAGGAACCCGCACCCCAGATTCCAAACCCAGTCCTAGAACCTGCACCCCCAATGAGTGCAGAAAACGTCCAAGAACTTAGGACTTTTGGGGAGGAAATTTTAGAAAGCAGTGAGAGAATGCGTCAGGTGGGAGAGCGTCTCGTATGGAAATACGATGAGCGCAATATGGATTTTTGGATAAATCCATATCCGTGAATGTGAGAATGGAGAAAATGGTAGTAGTAATAATAATAATATAATAAAATAAAATAAAAATAAAATAAAATATGTGTGTACGGATGCATATTACTATTAGTGTGATTCTATTTCTGTTAGTATTGTAATTTTTATTTCAGTACTAGTGTGTAATAGACGCATAGTATATGAAAAGAGTACAAGTCGCAATGATCGACGCTTTTGGCAAAAATACGTGTCATGTGATTAACTATATTAAGATATTATTTGTGATATTAATATGGGGTAATTGTTTAAAATTCAGATGGCCGACGAAGGAAATCAAGGAAATCTGAATAATGATAACCAGAGTAACATTAACGTGGTTAATGAGAATCCAAGCATCAATAACAATAACAATCAAGTGGATAATAGTGCTATCCAACACATAGTAGCACAGGGAATTATAGATGCAATGCCATTTATTCTTCAAACTGTTAAGGATGCTGAGAATAAAAGTAAGCATAGCAGTAAGCGACCAAGTGAACCAGAACACAGCGTGAACAATGGACCAATACTTCAATTGCCTATTCCCAAAAGAAGAAGAACCGTGTCTTACGGTTGTTCATATAAAGAATTCTGGTCTTGTAAACCAATGGAATTCTCGGGCAACGAAGGGGCCATTGCAACCCTACGCTGGATAGAAAAGACTGAGGCAGTCTTAAGGATAAGCAAGTGTGCTGAAGAAGATAAAATACTGTTTGCTTCTAATCTGTTTAAGAATGCAGCACTAGAATGGTGGAACACTATCCTCCAATCAAGAGGAAGTGATAGAACCTACAATATGGAATGGGAAGAATTTAAGGACAAGGTAGAAAGGAAATTCTGCCCACCCAATGAAAATGAACAGATAGCAAACAAATTCCTAAACCTTAGGATGACTGGTGTGGATAGTAAGGGATATACTAAGATATTCTTTGAATATGCTAGAATAGTGTCAACCCTTGCTTCACCAGAACCAGTGTTAATCTCCCGTTATATTTGGGGATTAATTGGAGAGATTAGACACGTAGTCAAGGCAGCTAGACCTCAAACTATAGAAGAAGCTGTAGAACTAGCAAATACCTTGACAGATGAATTAGTCCGTACCCGAGAAGAGGATCAAAGAAAGAACCTAACCCAAAAGCTCACACAAGAATTTCGTTCTGGAAATTTTAATCGTGGGAAAAATATAGGTTCTACCTCTACACCTTACTGTAGGAATTGCAAAAGAAAGCATTCAGGAAGATGCTCTATATACTGTAACTTTTGCAAAATATCAAGACACAAGGAAGAAGACTGCAGGAAGAAAAACAGCAGGATATGCTACAATTGCGGAGAACAAGGTCATATCAAGCCTAATTGTCCAAAATTAGCTCCAGCTCCAGACAACAAGAATACTAAAAATGCTAGAGCATTTGTTCTGACTGCAGATGAAGCCAAGATGATTCCAGATGTCATAGCTGGTACGTTTTTAGTTAATGATATCTTTGCTAAAGTATTATTTGACTCTGGTGCAAACCAAAGTTTTATTAATACATCATTTTGCAAAATTCTAAATCAGTCATTAACTAAACTACCACAAGAATGCTTAGTAGAGACAGCCAATGGAGAAACCGTTAGGATTTCTGAAATCTTGCAGGGAGCAAGCATAGAAATTTTAAATCAGAAATTTATTGCAAATCTTTATCCCATGAATCTGGCAGGATTCGATGTTGTTTTAGGAATGGATTGGTTAATAGCCAATAAAGCCAGTATTTTATGTGATCAAAAGTCAATCCAAGTAAATTCACCAAAAGGTAAAACGATCACAATTAAAGGAGATAAACCCTCTAGGTCCACTAAGTTTATCTCTGTGATGAAAACTGCAAGTTCTATAAGAAAGGGTTCTATAGTGTATTTGATTTCCATAATCACTAACACTAAAGGAAAGGATTTAAAAGATATTCCAGTAGTATCTCAGTTTTCAGATATATTTCCAGAAGAATTGCCAGGGCAACCTCCAGATAGAGAAGTGAATTCAGGATCCATCTGATTCCAGGAACCGCACCAATTGCCAAAGCACCTTACCGTTTGGCACCTGCAGAAATGCAAGAATTAAAGAAACAATTAGATGAATTGTTGGAAAAAGGATTCATACAGCCAAGTTCGTCGCCATGGGGAGCGCCGATACTGTTCGTTAAAAAGAAGGACTGATCAATGCGTATGTGCATTGACTACCGTGAATTAAACAAAGTCACGATTAAGAATCGGTATCCATTACCAAGAATCGATGATCTGTTTGATCAGCTACAAGGAGCTCGATTTTTCTCTAAAATCGATTTAAGGTCAGGATATCATCAATTAAAGGTACAGGAAGAGGACATTCCTAAGACCGCATTTAGAACAAGGTATGGTCATTATGAATTTACTGTCATGCCATTTGGTTTAACCAATGCCCCAGCTGCATTTATGGACATGATGAACCTGATATGTAAGCCATATTTGGATAAATTCATAATTGTTTTTATAGATGATATTCTAATTTATTCTAAGAATAAAGAAGATCATGCAAAGCATTTGCACGCACTTTTAAGTTTATTAAGAAAGGAAAAGTTTTATGCTAAATTCTCTAAGTGCGAATTTTGGTTAGAACAGGTACAATTCCTTGGACATTTAGTTAATCATGAAGGAATTCATGTGGATCCAACAAAGATCGAGGCGATTACTAGATGGAAAACCCCTGAATCACCAACCGAGGTTAGAAGTTTCTTAGGATTGGCCGGTTATTATAGAAGATTTATTCGAGATTTTTCTAGAATAGCCATTCCTTTAACTAAGCTAACCTGTAAATCTGTTAAGTTTGAATGGGGAGTAAAACAAGAAGAAGCATTTAGAATTCTTAAGCAAAGATTAACCCATACACCCATACTAGCATTACCAGAAGGAGCTGAAGACTTCGTAGTCTATTGTGATGCTTCTAAACTAGGTTATGGATGTGTGTTGATGCAACGTCAAAAGGTTATAGCTTATGCATCTAGACAACTTAAGAATCATGAAGAGAATTATTCAACTCATGATTTAGAATTAGGAGCTATAATTTTTGCTCTTAAAATTTGGAGACATTACCTTTATGGTAGTAAGTTTACCATATTCACTGATCATAAGAGTTTAAGGTATATTTTCAAACAAAAGGAATTGAATATGAGACAAAGACGCTGGATGGAGATGCTTAGTGATTATGATTGTGATATCCAGTATCATGAAGGAAAAGCAAATATAGTAGCAGATGCTTTAAGTCGAAAGTATCATGAAAAATCAAAAAGGGTACGTTCTCTTAAATTAAATCTGCAAGTAGATTTAAATGATCAGATAAGAGAAGCACAAGAATCAGTAATCAAGGATGATTCTAAAAAATTAAAAGGTATGCTAAAAGAATTGGAACAAGGAATAGATGGAATTTGGAGATTCCATAAAAAGAGAATGTGGATACCTAAATTAGGAAATCTACGTCATCGTATATTAGAAGAAGCCCATAAGTCTAAGTATACGATGCATCCAGGAAATGATAAAATGTACCAGGATTTAAGGAAAAATTTCTGGTGGATAGGAATGAAAAAGGACATAGCAGCCTATGTTTCTAAATGTTTAACCTGTTCACAAGTCAAAGCTGAACACCAGAAACCCTCAGGTTTGTTACAGCAATTAGAAATGCCGGTGTGGAAATGGGAATTGATAACAATGGATTTTGTTACTAAATTACCCAAAACAAAGAAAGGAAATGATACAATCTGGGTGATTGTAGATAGACTAACCAAGTCAGCTCATTTCCTACCAATGAAGGAAACTTTCAGTATGGAACAATTAGATAAACTATATGTAAATGAAATTGTTTCTTTACATGGCATTCCTTTATCAATTGTTTCTGATAGAGATAGTCGATTTGCCTCTCATTTTTGGTCAAGTTTCCAAAAGGCAATGGGAACCAAGTTAAAATTGAGCACAGCTTAACATCCTCAAACGGATGGACAAAGCGAAAGGACAATTCAGACAATGGAGGACATGCTTAGAGCCTGTGTAATCGATTTCAGAGGTAATTGGGACGATCACTTACCTTTAATAGAATTTTCTTATAATAATAGTTATCACACAAGTATCAATGCTGCACCATTCGAAGCACTTTATGGACGAAAGTGCCGAACCCCAGTCTGTTGGGCAGAAATTGGGGAACAGCAACTATCTGGACCTGAGATAGTACAAGAAACAACCGACAAAATCATTCAAGTCAAGGAACGACTGAAAGCAGCACGTGATCGACAGAAGAGTTATGCTGATAACCGACGTAAACCCTTAGAATTTCAAGTAGGAGATAAAGTATTGTTGAAAGTCTCTCCTTGGAAAGGAATAGTAAGATTCATCAAACGGGGAAAGCTAAGTCCCAGGTATATTGGACCTTTTGAGATTATTAGAAGAATAGGACCTGTAGCCTATCAGCTACAACTGCCAGAGGAAATGGCAGGAATACATGATGTGTTTCATGTATCTAATCTCAAAAAGTGTTTAGCTGATGAATCCCTGATAGTACCTCTTAAGGATATAGAGGTAAATGAACAACTCAAGTTTGTAGAAAGGCCTCTACAGATTGAAGACAGAAAAGTCAAGAATCTCAAACATAAGAGACTAGTTCTAGTCAAAGTAAAGTGGGACTCCAAAAGAGGACCTGAGTATACATGGGAGCTCGAGTCAGAAATGCAAAGAAAGTATCCGCACTTGTTCCAGTAGATCTCGAGGACGCGCTCTAAAACAAGGTGGGGAGAATGTAACAACCCTCGGTAAAACCGACACCCTCATAATATGTCTAACACTCTAATATATTTAAGAATGTCCCAATATGTCTTATATTACACCCCGTATGTGAAAACCGAGCCCGAAACATGTTATAACATATAAAATAAATAAAAATCTGAAAACAGTAAGTTGAGGCAGGCCGCGTAGACCCACCCCAACATTCACGCGGGCGGTATCAAGGTGGATACCGGATTCCTTTGAGTTTCTTTAGTTCAAACGGCCCGCGTAAGACCCCGTTTAAGTTAACACGGGCCGCGAGAGATCAACGATGCGGAGACACCCTGAGCTGACACGTGTCGACATCGTGGCGGGTCTACTTGGTGAGCCGGATAAGCTACCCTGTTGACCAGGGTTGACGCGGGCCGCGTAGCCCTAAGGCTACGCTTACGCGGGCCGCGTGAGACTCAGATTTCAGCACTATATAAGAAGGCCTCGGGATTTCATTTCAACTCGTTTATTTCTGTTTCTCAATCTCGAAATCTCTGATATTAGGCATAATTTTCAAGTATAATACCCCCTAATTAGCAAGGTTCTGCTCCGTTGTAAGTATTATAACCCCAGTTTCGTAATAGATATGCTGCCCGATTGATTTAGGGTTCCGTAACAACTGTCGTGGTTCTGCCCGACGTAGTTGTTGGAATGCCGTCTCGGGGAGGGTATCCTTAATATTTTCAAAGGGTTATGATACTAACCAATGTACATTTGTATAAATTATAGATTATATCCAGGAAACCCTTACGCGAAGTCTAAGATAGCAATGTGAGTTTATCCTCTTTTTGTTAACCTTTTTGGAATGTTTTAGAAAACCTTAATTATTTTACAATGCGATTAAGCGGTGATTGAGTCTTTGTAATTCTTCAATTACTGCCGGTATGTTGGGGTTTTGTATACAAAATTTATTACTTGCGAGTAGTAAGTCGGAATGACAGTACGTTACCATTGGACAACGAGTTAGCCAATGTGTAATATGACCCGCCAGTCAAGGATTGACAGTACTGAATGAGTAATTGTGTAGAAATAAACAATGTGATCGCTCTCAATACTGTGTTAATTGATAAAATGTTTCTTGATTAAACTGGGATTCACTCACCAGTATTTCCCACTGACAAAATATTTTTAAAACATGTTTCAGGTAACACAATGTGAAAGCCAACTGGGAAAAAGCCAGCTCGAGAGCACTGACGGCTTGGAAAATAAGTGGCTATAAAAGTTATCTAATAAACGATGTTTTAAATTCAATAAAATAGGGTTTGTCCCTATAAATGTACTATAATAAGAAACTTGGGTTTTGCCCATGTGTTTATTAATATTAATTATGGTGGTTTTACTCTGATAAACATTTCCTAACTACGGTCCTGATGAAATTTCCACTGCCAGATTAAATAGCTGATACCACCGAAACTCTGAGCTCGCGTCCGCCCGTTCCCGGGACAGATAAGGGATCGGGGGTTGTGACAGAAGGTGGTATCAGAGCCTAGCCACTGGTCTGAGCCAAAGAAGTGTTCTGCTGACACTTAAATTCTATATTTTGTGTTAGAAAATAAATTATGGAAATACGTGCATAACTGTATTTATTTGTTATGTGTTATTTGACTATTTGTTAGTTTACAGTATGAGTGATCAAGGACCCTCAGACATGAGTCGTCAGTTGTCTGATTCACCTAAGAGTGAAGGTACCTCTTCACAGCCTGCCCTTTCTGGGTATACTGCTGATCAGGAAGAAGGAGTGTTTGCTTTTAAAGCTCAGTCAGAAGAGCCATTCCCTCATAAGAAACGAGGATGGTTCAGTAAAGAAGCCTTTGCCCGTAGGAAGAGAATGCAAAAGTTGCAACAGCAAAGAGTTCTAGCAGCTGCTAAGCGTAGAACAGATGCCCATACACAGGATATGCTTAATAGAAGCCTAGCTAATTTCCATATCCTAGCTACAACTGCTGCTGACCCAAGTCTGGAACAATTGTTGGGCCTAAGGTGATTGTTTGCTCCGGATATTTCCTGTTCAGGATCCACTTCTCTGCTTCTGCGCGCGGAGTTGGCTTGCTTGTTTTTAAAGGTTGTGCTTCGTCAGTCATGAGCACTTCCTTACTTGCATAGATGATAGCAACCCCAGTCTCCGTTGGAAACCCTACTGCTGAATGTGGTCCTAAACAGATCAAACTGAAGTCACCTTGGGATTCTCTTCCCAAGAGAATGTCATGTCTTGAATTTTCCGGTAGGACCATGAACATAACCTCTTCCATTCTGGAATTCTTCCCATCAGAAAGCAGCACCGGGAAAGATATATGGCCGAGAGGAAAGACGGCTTCGTTACAGAAACCAGTAAGTGGGTAATCAACTGGCTCTAAGAGTGAAGAAACAAATGACGCAATTTTAATCACATTAGAGGTTTGTTGATATCTAATCACCATCCAAATTTCTTTATTATAAGAGATGGTAAGCTGGGTGACTCAAATGAGTTGGGTAACGGATCAAAACAGGGCTGGTTGAATTGAAAGTTGGGCGACTCAAATGAGTTGTGACAACTTATAGGTATGGCCGTACGGGTAAATCCCTTTAACTTTTATAACTTAAAGTTCCCTGATTTCGTAACTTCTATAAATTTTACAGAAAAG
The DNA here is from genome assembly GCA_030545235.1 of Helianthus tuberosus. NCBI lineage: Eukaryota > Viridiplantae > Streptophyta > Magnoliopsida > Asterales > Asteraceae > Helianthus > Helianthus tuberosus. The sequence continues at coordinate 95,933,142 of CM060373.1, forward strand.
ACCTTTTCATCAAGTCGTAAAAGTTCACACTTTAATCATTCATTCATACGTAAGCGGGCCATTTACCGAATTTACCGAATAGGTACCCATGTCAAGCTCCCTGGTCCTTTCTTGAAAGAACCAAATGTATACGAATTTCACACCTCTTACAATAAGATGATACAGTTCGTATGAACTAGGAGGCGTTTACAATAAGATGATACGGTTTGTGCAAAGATTCTGAAATTTTGAAGATACCTACTGGTTTAATATATAGTTGCAACATTAAAATGATGGTTGTACAGGCTTTGTGAGGCTTCAAAGAGTGTTAACAAGTAAAAATGTGAAGCGACTAATGGTGACTGCCATGAAGCAGATGCAGCTGTTGGTTAGAGTCCAAACACAAATTCAGTCACGTAGAATCCAAATGTCAAAGAATCAAGCACAAGAACAACCATCATAAGAAGTAAGATATAATTTCTTCGCCTTCTTTCTAAAATACATGGCTTTTTGTTTTAACATGAGATATATTCGCAGTCAAAAAATTTCTAACAAAAACAACCATTTAATAAGCACCAAAGAGATTACAAACTAGAAAAAAGACGCAAAATTGTCGATCACATTAATTATTTATTAAAAGTCTTTAAGAGATTGACAATTGGTTTGTAGGTAAATCTAATCCAATAATCCAACTATAACGGCCAGTTCAGAATGGCCATTTTTAACCCGAATACATGTTGAGCCATCATTACCCAGCTCATTCAGTCTGCCATCATGCAACCTTAGTAACTCATATTTATTAATAATTTATTCTTTTTTTTTGTTCATATATTTGAATTTGGATGTAGAATATATTTTCATGCAGGCGTATCATGAAAAATCATATTCGTAGTGGTGGTATTTCAGCCAGGCATGGTTTAAAAAAAGCACGCCTGAGGCATGAGGCGTGAGGCGCTAGAGGCGTTTTAAAAAACGCTTTTTTGGACTGAGGCACTATTCTACAAGAAGCGCTATGAAGCCGTGCTTCAGGCTTGAGGCGCTAAGAAAGCGAGGTGGCGCTTCAGTTCATGTATGTTGTGACGAACTCTAGGCCTGGATCCATGTCAGGGTTCCCATTAACAAGAATTTGCTAGGTAATGTAGAGTAGAGTAACATTTTTCGTTTAAACAAAAAAGTCTCAAAAGTTAATCATGTTAATAATTTGGTGTAGCTTCTGTAAGTTACAACGAACCTTCTTTTGAAAAGTTACAATCAGTTAGAATAGAATTTGTGATTTGTTATTTATTCAGTTCGGTTATGGGATAATTTTTCTATTGAAAAAATAGGTTCACCTAAGCTGGACTACTACCCAAAACTCTTAGTTAACCCGAACAACACCCCTGCTTGTTTTTTTATCAGTTTTAGGTTATTTTTTGGGACTTTGTTCAAAAAATACACTAATGTATAATGAACGTTGTAGCAGTTAAAAGCTAACCCCGTTTTAATGTATAATGAACGTTGTAGCAGTTAAAAACTAACCCCGCCATGAAGTTCGGTGCTTATACACATGCACACAACTTATATATGACTTATTTATCATTTTAAGGTTTGCTTTACATTCTCGTCTGTATTGTCGACTCCGCTGCAACGTGCGGACTCCCCATTAGTAATACAATTAAGAACTTCATTTTCATAGAAAAACTTCTACTTATAATATAGCTTTTAGAGTAAATTGCGATTTTGGTCCCTGTGGTTTACTAGCCATTGCAATATTTTACAGTTTTGAAAAGTATTGCAATTTTGATACTAATGTTTTCATTTCATTGCAATTCCAATCCACCTTACTAACCCCATCCATAACTTAGTTAAAACCAAGTCACGTGACTATCATGTACAGGGGCATTATCGTAAATAACCATAAATATGAAAGAAATAATGTTATTACTTAACTTTTGTTTCTTTCTTCTTCACATCCCAAACCCTAATACATCAGCTGATGTAAACGAATAATTGAAACTGTTTAAACGACTAACGACGTCTACGCTGTAACGATTCAGCTGAAGTTATTAGTTAACGATGTGTACGCTGTGTGCACATTAAAGTACTGATTTATACGACTAACGATAACTGCTGCTGCGTGAGCTTATAACCTGTTTGATGTTGTCAGTTAACGACGTGTACGTTGCTTATAAGGTTTATTGAGCGAAAAATCGGAGTAAAACTATAGGTTTAATTCAGCGAAAAAACAGCAGGTTTTTATCAGCAAAAAAAAGTAAAAAAAGTTCAGGTTATTTCCCGAAAAAAGCCTAAAAACTGCAAGCTTTTTTCAGCAAAAAAACCTCCAAAATGCAGGTTTTTATCATAAAAAAGTGAAGGTTTGTTCAGCAAAAAAAGGCCAAAAATCTGTAGGTTTATTCAGCAAAAAGAAACCCAAAAAAATGCAGGTTTTTATCATCAAAAAATGTCAAAAAAAAATGCAGGTTCTTTCAGCAAAAAAATGCCTAAAAACTGCAGGTTTTTCAGCAAAAAAACCCCAAAAATGCAGATTTTTCAGCAAAAAACGTCAAAAAAAGTGCAGCGTTGTCGAGTGTTCTGTAGGTTTTTCGGCACTGCAGCGAAGCGGTTTTTTCTGTAAGTTTTATTGACCGGTTTTTTGGATCGGTTTAAAAAAAACAGTTATTCATAAGCAGTTTATAATTCAGCGTGCGCAGCGTGTTGCAGCATGCCAGTGATGCTGCAGCGTGCATAAATTTACGTGCAGCCGATGCTGCTGTGTGCTTATAACCTGATGCTTCAGCCGTGCATAAATTTAACACCCAGTTATGCTTCCGAAACACTCGGTTATGATCGAGAACCACATCCGATTTTGAAGAAAAATGGAGATTTGTGTCACTCATGGGAAACCCTAGGACAATATCACTCGGAACAACGTCGTATGATGCAAAAAGATGATTTTTGTTCTACTTGTTTCTTTCATTTTATGGTTATTTATGATAATGCCCTTGAACATGATAGTCATGTGACTTGTTTTAACTAGGTTATGGATGGGGTTAATAAGGTGGATTGAAATTGCAATGAAATGAAAACATTAGTATCAAAATTGCAAGACTTTTCAAAATTGTAAAATATTGCAATGGCTAATAAACCACAGGGACCAAAACCGCAATTTACTCTAGCTCTTATCATATAATTGGCTTATCATCTCTTCATCTAATGTAACTATATATTTTGTTACTTTCGGGGTTCTGATCTTTTGCTGGCCCGATATTCGATATTGTTACGGAAGCTTCATTATTAAAGTTTTTTTTTATAGAAGCTTCATTGTAAAAAAAAAAAAAAAAAAAAAAGCTAATCAAACTATATATCCCACTTTACATAGAATAAGAAAATTTCATCCGCAAAATATCTATCAAACAAAAATTATATGAATGAATATATCTCAATTCTCAAGTGAGTTTCTATTTATAAACTATAGAAAACAAGTTAAACCTCATACAATTACCAATTTGTTTGTAGCAATTTAATTAATTTATGAATCGATTTAGACCGTTTAAAATCTACAATAGAATAATGACCCCTTCTTAATATTTTAGCAATTCCACCAAACCCTATAAATACGTTCCGTCAACGGTGTCACTTTTCCGCCACACCACATCCCCACGACGCCACAACCACCACCACCACCACCACCACCGTCGTAAACCGTGGATGTCGGTGTTAAAACCGTACAATTTTCCCTCATTTCCTATCTAGGTATATCGCCAGATTTATCCAACAACAACTTAAATACATCAATCAATCCATAACAATAATCGATGAATCATCATCGTTAATTGATTTGAATTTGATTTTCAGGTTTCGAATCAAATGATCTGTTATCGGAGAAACGATCGGAAGAATGCCGTCATTTGCCGTAACTCCGAGAAGCTCTGCTTATTTCTCTGCTCTCACACAAGAGATCGATAAAAAGCTTCAAAAGGTTTGTGTATATTGTTTCAATTTGAATTGTTAGTGATGATTTGTTTGAATAAATAGGCCTTAGGTTTTGATCGGTTTATTTGAATTTGAATTTGTGAATTGAATGTTTTTGTTTCGTGAATTTTGTTTAGGCGATAGCTTCACCGAATCAGAGACGCGATTTGTTACAAGCGTTGTTTGCTGATATAGCTTTGGAAGTTGATGATCGAGCTAGAGGTAATTAAGATGTTTTGATGATGATTTATTACGAATTTGCCTTGGATTTAAAACCCTAGAATTGGTATAGGATCTTGAAATTTGGGGAAATGATGTTTAGAACATGAAGAAGTTATAGAACACTGAATGCAAATTTGTTAGGAAATTGAGTATTGGAATATATGGATGCGTATATGGAAGTTGGAACCACGTTGTGTTGCAGGCTCGGTTTGAAATTTACCCTTTTGTAGGCGATGATCTATGGTGTTGAAAATGGACTAGAATGGTAAAAATCTGAGTCATTTTCTTGTGATGCTGTTAGGGATTGGTGATCGAATGAATTTATAGATTTATAAATGGCATGTGGTCATATGATTTTGTTTTTGGAACTACGTTGTCTAGGGACTCGGGAAGTATATAACTATTTTATTACTGAGTTAGAATTTAGAAATGACATGGTGGTTATCCTGCTGTATAGAACAGTGGCCTTACATTGAATGCAAGGTTAGAATTTGTAGTGTATGTGTATTGGATAGATTCCAAACATAAGCTCATGTGAATGTGGCTTTATAATAACTGTTTCCTTGCCGAACTTCTTTTATGTGACCATAGTTGTCAATAGCAGCTATAGCGTACTACGTAGCGTGGTGCCCATATGGCGCTATAGGGTTTATAGCAACAAATAGCGACCTTTTCTGTAATTTTTAATCGTTTTATAATTATAAATAGCCATTAGGGTTTTTTTGTTTCGTGATTGAAAAAAGAAGCGTATTGAGATGAAATATACATGTAAAAATAGCATATATTAATAAAATATTAGCTTGTCGCTATTGTCGACTATATACGTGACGCCTTCTAACAGCTTTATTTATCGGTTACCTATAAATTCTATGTTTACCATGTTAACAAAATGTTTTCAATCAGCCATAAGAGGTAAATTGGTGCCAGTCATTATTGAGGGTGCAAAACGCTAACAATTATATTATCTTATTTTATTTTTCACCAAGGTTTTTTGGACTTGGAACAGACATAATTCTTGGCAGAGAAGATGCAGCTTCTGATTCATTAATAGAAGTAAAGATTCCCATATGCTTTTACGATGTTCTTGCTGATCATTTTTCCTTGGAACCTGAACATGGGAAACCGATTCTTGTTTTGATTGTTCAACTCTGGAGCCAGCCGTTCGCTTCTCATATTTTTGCCCTTCTTTTTCACAAATGGGTATGTAACTTTTGTGAAGCTACAGTCAGCGTCGGAAAAATCAGGACTAATCGGCGACTAGCCGCTAATTGTTCGGCCACTAATTAATTTTTAGGTAATCAGTCAATTAATCGCTGGTCAGCCGGAAATAGACGATTCCGGCCAAAACCTGTAAATTCTGGCGACTAATCCTGTGTACTTAAAAATGGGTTGAGAAGGGGTTAAAACCTGTATACATAAAAAGCTTACATATAGAAATGTGTGTGTGTGTGTGTATAAACTGAAAATTACATATAAGATCCCAATCCGATTAATCACGTACCCCAACGGCCGATTAGCGTCTACCAACTTTTACAACCATGGTTATAGTATAGTGTATAGGTTTCCTTGAGTTATGATCATCCTTCATCTGACCTCTGTACCAGATCGTTTAAAGCTTATTTCAACAATTTATAGATATTAAAAATTAGAAGAAAAAAGTTTTGATCTTGGATACATCTATCTTGCAGCTATTTGAAGTTGAACTTGATAATTCAGATGTCCTCCTTCGTTACTCATCAGCTCTTGTGCAAGGTGCCACAAACGTCTTCTGGTATGGGCTTTTGCATCAAATCCTGTTCAGTTTACCTATTGCATCTTGTTAATTACATTAATCCAGAAACATATGGATCGGATAATGCATGTTTAACTCTGATACATTTCAAATGTCGTTTATAGGATTGATATTCAGACAAACACGACACACTTCCAGAGTCTTTTCTTGGTGCGAGGACTTCTAGTTTGTACTATTAATATTTTATGGCTTTACAAGATCTATTGAGTGACGCTCTCTCTTAATTGTTTGTAGTATCTTTTCGATGATGTGGCATTGATGCCTATGAGGTTGAAGAAAATCCCTTTGCAGACACAACGAGATCTATTTCTTCTTCTTTCAAGATTCATATTCCTATATAATCAAGGTACTGAATAACGAGGCGAGTAGTTTAAGTTTATTTCACTGCATAGTGCAATAAAATCATGCGTCAAAATGTATCGTTTGTCTGTTTTACAGTTGACAAGATCGAAAGCTTTTTAAAGAACTTTCCGGAATTCCCGAATGCTTTCTTAATTGGTGGTCCCGCAGACATGTTTGTCATTGAACTAACTGATCAGGTAGAATCCAAGAAATTGCCTTTGTTCATGAATTTATTCTGCTTAATGAAGTGAAATGTTTAACACGTGTCAAATACTGCTCTTTGACCAGCTTCAAAAACTTAAAGTGGAACCAGTGCTGTTACATTATCTTTCCCACATTAAAGTTCTCCAAGGTAAGTAATCGTTGTTTTCTGGTGTTTAATGACTTTGTGTATATAGGTAGCAACTTCAACCCCCTCACTTAGAGGTGGGTCAATTTGGGCCGTGTTTTTTTTCAAACGGGTCAAACAAAAATGGCAAAAGTGTATTTTTAATGGACACTAACAATTAATTAGTATTGTAGGAATACTATTTTTGTGATCATAATCGATGTATTAACTTTATATATAAGTTGAAAAATGGCAAAAAGTGTTGGGTCAGTCCAGCCCAGCTCGTTTTGACCCGTTATCATATATACAAAGATAACAAATGCAACATGGTTGACTTTTAGGTCTGGAACTGAGAATGACTACAAGCACTAGACTTAAAACATGCTTGTACAGCTTCACTTCTCCCGGTGGTCCAATGTATCCAACAAGAGCTGTTCGTCATGCGGCCTGGGATGCGCTGGATTTTCTTTTCCCAGTGAGTAATTTATCTAAAGTTTACTTTATCTGAATTATTAATCTTGTTAGGTTCAAGTCATTTTCTTTTTACAAAGATTACTACATTGTTGTGACTAGAGGTGGCAATTTCAATCCATTTGCTAATGAACTGGCCATAAAAAGGTTCAGTTAGAAAGGAAATGCGCCAACTGGTGCCATGTGTGGTTACAAATTTTAGATTATTATTTTAACGAGTAAATTACATGGACAGTCTGTGTGCTGAGTCCAAATTTCACATTTGGCCCTCATCTTTTGAGAAATTATCTGTTTGGTCCCAACTGTTACTCACCCATCACCTTTTGGTCCCTACAATGGATGTGGGTTAAATTTTTATGTTAAGATCATGTAAAAATACATTTTCACTCTTATCATTCAAACTTTAAAAAATATATATATAAATATAAAACAAATACCCCTTGATCATTGTCCCCAATCCTTTCTTCTTCTCTGCATTGCCACCGGACCTCCGCTCATTTACCTCATGTAAATATACCTTGTAATAATATAGTTTATGTAATCATATTAATTATTAAACACATATATTGTATATAAAAGTTGAAATAGATTATTAAATAAATAAGTAGTCTGCAGGTGACAATATTCTAACCTGTGACTAGGCATGTAAACGAACCGAACGAACACGGACATATAATCGAACAATTTTTTTGTTCATGTTCGTTCATTAAGAAAACCGAACGAACACGGACATATAATCGAACAATTTTTTTGTTCATGTTCGTTCATTAAGAAAATGGTCATGTTCGTGTTCGTTTATGTTCGTACTTTTAAACCCTAAATGAACAGTTTACGAAAGTAAACGAACATAAACAAACAAACAAACTTAAATGAACATAATTTAACATACATAAAACAACACAAATTAACATAACTCAACAAACATAAGCGAACACAAATGAATATAAAATAGCCTTTTTTATAAGTTAGTGATTAATTATGGTGCGTTCCATTAGAAAGCTAATTTTTATTATTAAAACGCCCAATTACTAATTAGTTAGTTTATATAAGTGGTTAGAAAACCTCTTTTATGTTCATAATTATATAAATATAACTACTTATGTATTTATTAAAATGTAACATAAACGAACAAACATAATGTAAATAAACGAACATAAATGAACAAGTCAACAAACACAAACGGACGTTCACGAACATTAATGAACGAACAAAACGTGTGTTCATGTTCGTTCGTTTATTTAAATAAACGAACTTCCCGCCGAACAAGTTCACGAACATTTCATGAATGTTTGGCTTACCTGTGACCGAACCTGCCCGTTTTGCCATATATCTCTAGTTATATGTTTATATTTAAATGATTGTAGACGGGTTGTAACGACATAATTATTTTGCTTTTTGGTCAGGTGGGGCGATATCCTCGACATATCATTAGTCTATTTTTCCGGCTAATGTACCCATGGTACTGGCCATCTTCATGCTGGAACTTTGTCTTGTCATGTATACAAGCTATACTATACTCAATCTTGAGTCGCATATTTCCTAGCTTTAAGTCAAGGAACCCGAAACAGTCTTAGCCATGGCTAACCGAATTACTCTTCGTGGCTCCATGTAGCTGGGCTAGCTCGTATTTTGTGGTAATTCTTTTTCCAAAAATGAGAAGGGTTTATGTTCGGTATACTTTTGTGGTAATGCTTTAATTTGAATATTATCCTGTATTTTTGTTCGGTATACTTTTAGAAGTTTCCATGGTTAACAAAGTATATACATTATCTGTTCGTTTGTTTGTTATAATCCCATATTTGTAAGTGTTAAATTATTGTTTAAGCTAGAATCATGACAATATTTAAATGTTTATTGGACATTGTTGATTTATTTACTTATCTTTTTTAAAGGATATGAGGTTCAAACTTATACTGATGTCGATATAAATTCTAAATGTATGATTTTGTTTAGCGAATAGGTGTAGATCAGGTGTAGGATCCGTTCATGCGCATAATCTTGTATAATATCGCATTCTTGAGTTTGCGACGACAGGATCATAAGATCTTGATATGATTGAATCTTCCTTGTCTTCACTTAGACTCCAGGAGTGGAGGCGTGGAGAGGGGAGGGCAAGCCCCTCCACGCCACCTACACCACCCTCCCAAAAGTGGGAATCTCCACGGACGTGGGGTTCTTCACCCACTTGACTTTTTAGCCTCTTTGCGCTTGCCCTCTTGCCTTTCACCACCCCTTCCCTTTTGTGATGTGGTGCTTACCCTTGCCCACCACTCCGTGTAGTCTTAGAGGTGACCATAAGCATAAATTTCGTAACATTGTCAACTTCGACACCTTAAAATCAAATCCTTGTAGACTTTGTTTAATGATCTATCACACATAGAAGTTACTGACGAAACAAAAGTGTATGACTTGTAAGTTGTAACATATAATAACACATAAAAGAAAAGTTATACATAAAAGAACACTGACGAAAACCAAAATAATCCAACATACAATTTTGAACGTGGAAACTGGACTAGACCGTTGACCAAAGTAATTGGCTTTCGTGATGACATGACAAAAAGAGGATTGAAGCCAAATCAAACTCTACAGTTGATGTGGCTCGATTTGAACCACTGTTTTTTTATGAAACAACCAATGTAAGAATGTTTGTGTCGAACTTCTCGATTTTGTCTATCATTGGTGACTCATACTGTGACGATGTTCTACTTTGTATGATATATAGCTTGTCCAAGGTGCTCTCAACCCCATATTTTGAAATGAATCATCTCCTCGTGACAAGAATCTACTTCAACATATTATATGCACATATAGTTTACTTAACAGTTAACACATTTACTATACTTAGAATGACAAAGCTTCTGTTACTTTTGCGTTTGTAACACGCATGTGTGGAGTTGAGACAAATAACAAATTGATGATTCGAGGTGAAAGATAATGAAGCATACAATTGAAGGAATCCATCATTATTGCTTTTTATCATTTCTTCATCAATCAAGAAGCCAAATACATCCATAATTGTTGCCTCCTTCAAGATCAACATGTGTAGATAATGATCACAAAAGGAATTATGTTTGATCTCTTTGTGATTGTTGGACAACATTGGATTTAAATACTTGAATTTTGATTTTGATTATACATCGTTGAGTTCTCCATTCTTGTGCGTATTTACGGAATGATGGTATTATTCTGACTTTTTTCTTCTCATTTCTAAATATGAGAGGTTTCAAATCAATGCACGACCTTTAAACCATAGCCAAAACCCATAATCAACCAAACTAATCCCCTTGTGATTTATATAAACTTGTTCTGTTTAATTTAACAAAATGGTTTCGTGGTGTAGTTGGTTATCACGTCAGTCTAACACACTGAAGGTCTCCGGTTTGAACCCGGGCGAAGCCATATTTCTCTATTTTTTGTTTAAACTACTAATTTTGCTTGATTCTAAATCCGCTTTGAGTTGGATTCGGCAGCGGCCAGCGAGGTACTTCAACTTTGTTCTTTGTCATCTTTCAAACTTGACTGCTACAACACTGAGCTTTTTAACTCCAACAATCAACTAACCTTTTTATATATGTGCCCTACCGTAACACAAACAAGACCAATAAAATATTCAACCTCAGACTATGCATAGTCGTTGGGGTGAATAATGCCCCACCCTAGGGCGTTTTGCGCCATGTGGCAGCCCAGTCAGCAATGGGGCAATATTGGGCGTTTTTACAAAAGGGGTGTAGTAGGGATGTGAAGCATTATGTTAAATGAGATTTAATATAATTAAATAAAACAAAAACCATCAAAAAATCTTATTGGATAAAGAATTGGAATATGGAGGATGATTGGACAAACAAATGGGGGGCAAGGTGTGATTTAAATCACGTGAAAACAAAAAAAAAAAACTGACCAATCACGCCCAGGGGGCGGTGGTGGGGCGATATTGAGCGTTTTTTGTGGCTTTTTTTTAAAAAACCACGCCCATTACGGGTGGTCTCAACAATGTTTGCAACTTAATCAGTGTGATTGATCAAAATTTAAAACAAGGCAAGTTCACTAATTCTTAAAAAACTATTATACTTTATCTATACTAGTTTATATAGGAAAAAATGGGTTGAAGCCTTGAAGGTAATTTCCATGATGACATATCAAAAGTCCTAGAACAAATCCATATGTTTTAACATTTTTCTTCCATTCGTACCCCTCCACCCACATCGATCAATGTCAATCCAGCCTCTTCATTGTTAGGTAAACCATTTATGAAGCCAATTAAACCAATATTGATTGCATAAATCATGGATCCTCCTTCCCTAACCCGTGGAAGCATATGAGAAATTGATGCTAAGGAACAACGAATGCTGCTGATGATGTATGTATTCTATGATTGGGTTTGGTGGTATTTGTGTATTTCTGACAAAATTATGTTTTTGTTTGAATAGTTGGTACTTAAATTTACGGATGAGCATGGTACCCGTTCAGTACCGAAAATCCCCAAAAGTGGGTACCGGTACCAAATATACCCGGTACGGTGGTACCGAACCGGTGCCGAAAATGTCAAAAGTAGGTACCAAATCGGTACCGAAAATGTATCCGGTTCGGTAAATTCGTACCGGTACCGGTACCCGGTACCATTTGCTCATCCCTACTTAGACCATGCGTAGTGGGGCGTGTTTTTTTTTCAAAATTTAGCCCCAATAACGCCCAATATTGCCCCTCGACCGCCCCCCTGGGCGTGTTTGGGCGTGATTTGGCAATAAAAGCCCCTCCAACGTGATTTAAAACACGCCTTGCCCCCATTTCATTGTCCAATCACCTTTCATCTCCCTTTTTGTTATCCAATAAGATTTTTTGAGGGTTTTTATTTTATTTAATTATTTTACATCTCATTTAACATAATGCCCCACATCCCCACTACACCCATTTTGTAAAAACGCCCAATAATGTCCCATTGCTGACTAGGCTACCACATGGCGCAAAACGCCCTAGGGTGGGGCATTATTCATTCCAACGATTACGCATGGTCTTAAATTGGGCGTTTTTTAGGGTTTCATATCTGTTCAACTTATAAATTGAAATCTTGTAGTTCAAGGTTTTCTATACAAATAGAACAATGTTGTGCTTCTCATGTAGGATATCATAGAGTTACTGTAAGTGTATGATTTTCAACACGTCTGCTGGAAGTGACAGGTTGGGTAACAGTTTACAACATGTTCGGGTCAAATGGTTAACTTTTACATGGGTCAAACCACTGAGGTAGGTTTGGTTAACACACCTTCTGTCCAAAGTTGAATATTATATAAAAAGTTAATAGGTAAAGTCTTTTGATAGAGGTTTATTTGGAAAAAAATTGACACTTTCAACCCACTTGATTTGGATTAGTACTTGAGTTTAGGTTGTGAAATTCACTTCTTATATATAACTTTGCATTGGCATTTAAAGTTGCATACCTTTTCATAACTTTCCTTGCGGATTAAACGGAAAAATACTTGTGTAGGTTTGTTTTAAAAAGCAAGGTTTAAATTTTTAAAGTTATAATTTTTACCTGGATAACAGGTCAAACAAGTACATGATAAAGCTTAACTGAAACAACAAGTGTGGTCGGGTTACCCAAATGCTTCCAATATGAAACTGGCCAATTCAGGTTTATTATTGTGGTACCGGGTCAAACAAATAAAGTACTAAAAGATCAGCTAAAATGAAACGGGTCAGACGCATTAGATGAAGGATCAACCAGAATTCGCCTATTATGTGTTCAAGACTTGAGAGATACTTGTTATCGGCTCGGTTAAAAGCTCAAACGAGCCCGAGCCTGAATTAGAGCTTGTTTAGTTGACATACAAAGCTCGTTTAAGCTCACGAGCCTAAACGAGCCCAAACAAAAATTTATTTATTTTTTATATAATATAATGATAATGATGATAACATTGGCGAGTCGAACTTGAGCCGAGGTTTGGCTCGTCTAAGCGATATTGTTAGTTCAGCCCGTGTTTTACACGGGTAACTAACCTAGTTAAATTAAAATGAAAACATTGACGTAACAGTACAAATATTGTTAGATAAAAAAAGAAACCTATGACTAAAATATTAAAAGCAAAATAACAAACTACGACACATGTTACAATTCTGTGACTTCAAGATTCTTTTTCATACTTTTATTTTTTTAATTTCATTCATTCGAATTTTATTTCTTAGTTTTTAAAAAGTTAATTAAAAAAGGTGTAGAAATAAAATAAAACATAGTACATTAAATTTTATGATTTCTAAATTTTTATTTCTAACTATTTCCTTTATTAAACTCGTGTAACATATAGGTCTCTAGCCTAGTTTAATATATATAGTACTATAGTAGTATTGTGATAAAATTTAAACAAATACTACTTCAATATTTTACATATGGCATGGATTTTAAACTTTATTCAATTCGTAGTGTTAAATTCACATATAGTACTTCTAAAACAAAAGAACAATTTTGGCTCATTTTTTTTAAAATTTAGATATTGTTCTATTTCAAGATAACTTATAAAAAAACAACCAACAATACAGTTTTCAATTCAGTTTGTCATCAATATTGTCAAATTTGTCAGAGCATGTGAGTGGTAAAAGCAGGCTAACAAAACACTTGTGGTGGAAAGATAAAAGTAAAAAAAGTTAACTGCCCATGCAATTCTGGGAGTTACATCTCTCTCTCTGTCCTGGCCGGAAGTGCTCGACGATGAATTCCACCTCAGTTTAGCGTGTGAGGCGGTTCGGTTCTCTTCGCCGGAGTTCTTTGAGGCTGCCTTCCGCTCTAAGCAGGCTTGGTTTCTCCATCCATTCGCCTTCTGGTTCGGTAGGGCTTTTCTTTTTCTTAGCTTTTCTTGTTAGTCCGGTCTCTTGATTGCTTAGTAGGTCTGATTCCGGTCACGGCTACTGGTGTAGTTTAGCTAGATTGGATCGAATCCTATTAACCTCTTAAAGTTTCCGTGACTTCGTTTCTTTTCTCCATGGGTCGCGGGTATGGTAAAGGTTTTTTTGGCAACCGGTGCAATCAGGAAGACAGTTGGCACAAGGTCCTCAGTAAGAAAGAAGCTAGGCGGGAAAAGATTTTTCAATCAAGGGAGTTCCGGCTTCGAAACTCTACCTCGTTCTTCATTTCAAACCTCCCTGTTTCCTGCACTCGGAACACCATTTGGAAAGCTTTTGCTCATTTGGATAATCTTGAAGATGTGTTCGTCCCAGCTAAAAAAGATCGGGCAGGTAATAAGTTTGGTTTTCTAAAGCTGTCAAGTGTGAAGGACTCGGCATGGTGGATTGAAAAGCTGAAAGAAGTTAGGGTCGAAGGTGCTGTTATTGACGTGAACCTAGCTAAATTTAGTAGGGACGGATCTAAGATTGTGGAGCAGCAATCTGGTGAAAGGGTTTCTGTGTTTTCTAGACTCCAAGAGTCTCGTCCTGTTTATCATGGAAAAGCTCCGGGGGCGGCCCATCCCCGGGTCCAGTTCGGGAGGTCATATGCTTCTGTAGTCAAGCCGGAGAGTTCAGTTCCTAACAGGTTTAAGATCGATCTCCCTCCCATGCATTCAGAATCTAAGAAACAATGGGAACTCAAATCTCTTATCGGGGAAGTCAAGGATATTAATATCCTTAACAACCTCAAAGAGAATCTCTCTGGGATAATGGAGGATAGTTTCGAGTTGAGATATTTGGGAGGTCTAAAGGTTTTGCTTTGTTTCAAGTGCCCAGAAGAAGCGGAGGAATTCCGGAACCTCAAGGTTGATGTCTGGGAGCAGTGGTTCACCAGATTGTACGTATGGGAAGGTATTCCACCTATCTTTGAAAGAATTGCTTGGGTAAAGGTGTTGACTCAAATTGTTTCTATCTTTAAGCCAAAATCCTATCTCCAATGTTAATGCTTAGTTTCCCAAAATTAATTTCTGATGAATTTTTAATAAAGAAATATTGGTTGACCTCTTAGACCTCGCTAGAGTGTACTGCCCCTTAGACCCTGCTTCCAGGGATGACGCTCCTCTCAAACCCTTGCCAAGAGGCATTGCCTTCTTGAAACCCCAATTCCTTGGGGGTTTCGCCCCTAAGGGGAGTGGGGGTGGTCACTAGTGATAGAATTTCATCACTCACAATATCCAATCATGTTCCGCCATGTCAGCAACCATTTTTCCATCACTCACAACCTTTTTTAGTGGGGGTGGTCATCACTCACCACCACACCCAACAATTTCCCCCCAACCAACAACTACCCTCACAACTAACAAAATAATGTCGTGAAAAAATCACGGAATCGGGAGTGCGTTGAAGTATCACGCGTTGAAATAATGGTGGCGGTGGGATTTCTTTGTTTTCCACGCGTTGAATTTGTATATAACGGTGCTATAACGCACCGCCCCTCCTCACCTAAGAGCTAATGAGGTTCCCGAGTACTTAAAATCGTAATAAAATAAAAAAAATGCATTTCACACTCTTCTAACTTGTTTGATGGATGTCATGATACACTTTAATTAACAAGTTAATCCATTTACATGAAAATTATCAACAGATCTTTCTCTTACTATATTTGATAAGCACTACATACAAATATTTATACGATTTTGATTATCCTCTAAATATTTATTTCATATCTAGCATGTTCTACACAAAATCAAATGAATTTTCATTTTCAAGATCTAAACGAAAATCTGTTGGCATAAATTCCAAATATGGATTGAACAACATTCTCATAATATTAATTATGTTACTTACTAGCCATCCACTACAAGAAAATATCAAAGGATGCATTACAATGCTAACAAACCTACCATCTATAGTCATGCACTACATTTTCCGTACAAATACACACCACCACCCGCCACCGCTCCAACCTTCCGGCCACCATAACTCCCCCCTCCCTTAGGCACCGTAACAACAAGCTTCGTCCCCATAACAACCGCGGTTGCCAACTCTGGTCGCGTTGTAGCCGGAAGCCTGAACCTCCACACATCAACCTCTAATTCATCCAACCACAATTCCACCTTCCCCTCACCATGTCCTTCCCTAACAACAACTTTCGTCACTCCAGGATAAATCTTCACCGCATGCGCCCTCACCTAGCCGCTAAACGCGTTTTTCTCGATAGTCGCTGTGAATCTAAAGCAGTCGGGTCTATCTTCAATTAAAACATTCGCGTGTGATTGGAGAGGGAGCTCGAGAACCTGGCTAAACACGTGTGGTAGCCTCCGGAGCTTCTTTTGTAGATTTACGCGCATCGCAATAGATGTAATGAGGAACTGGGAGTGTTGATCGGTTAATTTGTAGAGATGATGGTGACTGGAAGAATAATTGTATAGATTTTGGAGAATAAATATGTTATAAACGTTGGGTTGAATGCAAAGGAGAATGTAGCCAATTGATATAGATCATTAAAAGTTGGTCTTTACAAGATTCTGTGAAACCCTACACCTATATGTAGCTCCTTCTAGTTCATTATGACCCTCCAAATTACTTAAGAAAAAAGTCTATTCTAAATTTTAAATTGCAGAAAAAAACAGTTATTTAAACAAAACTAGTGGTATCAAACCGGCGCGTTGCGCCAAAGACTCAACGCGCTACGTGGCGGGATCAAACGCGGGAATTTGGTCGGTATCATATCGTTTTGTTATGGTACAGGCACTCGTTATAACAACCGATAGGAAAAAATAAATAAATAAGATTGGGATATAACTTGTAACGCCCTAACACGTAATAACTTAAAAACAACGCAGCGGAAATATGAGCCTTAAAATTTCTTCCTTTATCAGACACATTACTTACAAGAAGGCTCAAATACAAAATATCCAACATTTAATTAGAAAGGATTTACAACATTCCATTAAATTAACGCTTCAAGGAAATACATAAATCAAACTATGTGACCGTTCTTTCCGTACAATCCTTGCTCTCGACTCGATCTACGTCCGCTTCTCTTCTTAGTGGTAGGAGAAACCGTTGTAGTACCTGCGGACATCCCAAACAACTAATCCATTACTCATCGAAAACATCATTCTAGATTATTATCATTTAATTAAAAACCGTATAACATTCGACAATATAAACTTTAATCCAATTGATTATCCTCTTGAATTTTCTTGTTCCGAGTTCGACTTCAATTCTTCATGAACCCGATGTTCTCATACCTACATTACATTCCAATCTCAAGACACATCATTAGTATTCGTCAATACTCAAACGTATTGAAACCATTCCTACATACATACATAGCGACTTACATTCATACATGCATACACTCTTACATTTATACATACTTACGAGCTCTTAGTTACCACTTTTATTTTCATATACTTACTCTAACACGTCATATTCGTAGTTTTCCATTATATAAATTTTATGCATATTGAAACACATACTTACTCATTTCTAAACACGTTCACCTATAAATTTCCATCTCTAACACGTAAATAAACCCGTACTTGTACTATCCGGAGACTCATAACTTTTACTTGTGATCAACATATCATAAACCATAAAACAGTTAGTCATACGAGCTTATAATCACATCTAACCAAGTCCGGGTATGAAACCGAACAAGAAAACAAGATTTGCCAGCTTTTGGCTCTCTTGTGGGGCGCGACCAATGAAGCCCCGGCTCTCGCGGGGCGCGACAGCTATCGCAGTGCACGACAACTCTAGCGGTGCGCGACGGTAAGCTGGTTTGCTGTTAGCGCGACAGCCCCTTTTCGACAGAACTATCCCTTTTTGCTGCTGCACTTTTTGCCCAGCTATACATTCTAACCAATTCTCAACTTAAAACTTACATAACTTATGACCTAGACGTCCGTTTTGAGTAATTCTTGTTTCTACGCGTCGGTAATTTAATTATGGATCCGTTTACCATTCTAACTGACAACAAAAGCTAAATTATAAGAAAAAGACTTATAGATCCTTCATGCCATTATTCGACCCGTTTAATTTCATCATTTTAGTTCCGACGTAACTAACTACTTTCAACCCCATTAATCTTTCCTACTTTAGTAATTCCAATCATTACTTAATCAAACATGATTTCCTCGCATTCGTAATTATTAAATAATCCCCTACACATACTAATAAGTGAGTCGGAAGTCACTTACCTTGTGCGTCCAAGTTTGTGCATAGCTTCCTTATTTCCTCTTGATCTGTTAGCCTTCTATACTTGAGTCCATGTCTATTGGGGTTCCTATCCTTTCAAGTCATTACGTCCACATCATAGTTAGTATGCACGTGCGTTCATATCACGTCCATTTCTAACTCTTAGCTACATAGACTTTCATTAGTCACACATTAATACGCATACGACATGAACCGACAACCACATTGTTCAACATTCTCTTAATCAAATTTATTATCATACATACCTATACATAATTGTCCTAACACATATACATGATTCTTTACAATCTCATAAACACATTCATAAGTCTAATCATGTCACTCGCATATTCGTTGACTTTTCCAAAAGTCAATGGTCATGCTTACTTATTTCCAACTTATGAACACACACATTTATCTTGATATGATAGATTATTGTAGTAACGGCATACACATTTCACTTTCACGTTATGTGGTACATATAACTACATGATCACTTGATTTCATACCATATGTTCACAAAATCATTTTTACACATAGTAACGCTTTCATGATCCTACATTTGACAACTACATACCAAGTTAACCATTTTAATGTAATCGTAACATCATACTTAACTAGTAGTCCACAACTTCTACACTTAGTACACACCCATTCTAAATTACCATTAAGCCACTAATCTGACTCATGGTGTGCACCACATTTCAAGCATAGGGTACTAGTTCCTAAAGCATACTTTTACCGAATCACATCATCAACTAACTACCCACATGTATTTCATCCGAAACACGTATCTGATGCTAACTTAACTATCAAATACAACATTATCACGTCCTATGCCAAATTACCAAATTCTTGCATACAATTTCACTTTCTAACTTCACCTAGTCATTTCATCAAACACTTGGTGTGCGTACTAACATCTAAGCATAATATAGAAGTAATTTAAGCATATTCTTCCCATATTCACCTCATGAACCATTTTATTCAAGCAAGATCACAATGTCATAAATTCTAAATCATGTTACTATCAAAACCTACTACATAACATATATATCAACATAATCAAAATCATCAACATACACATGTTCATCATAATCATTCTCATACTCATAAACATGGGTTTCATTCTAAATCACTAAGATAACTAAAATTCAGCCATGATTCAACGTAAACATGATAACATTAGCAAGCTTTCATCCCCATTTAGATCAAACTCACATATTCATCAAAACCCACTTCATGGTTGTTCATCAAAACTAAGAATTAAGACATACATTGGCTAAAGCTTGCTTAGATAATCACTATTAAGGCTCATGCAAGTTCGATTTCAGCCAAAATCCATCCAATTTATCGATTAAGGTTTGAGAGGGGTTTCCCCCTTTCTTCTTATCCTCTGATCGAACACACATACGCCCAGGTGTGTGTTTGGGGGTTTTTATTTTTTTTTATATTTTATCTTTCCATTCATTCCAAATTAACCCCTCATGTTTGTCACTTGTTCATAATTAACCCAATTTCATATCCTTATTTGTTTTAACCAAGCATTTAACTAGGTTTAATAACCTAGTTATTACATTTCCTTCTTTTAAACGTGGTAACATACTAGCAACTAAATAATTCGAGTTTTGGGGTGTTACAAATCTACCTCCCTTAAAGAAGGTTTCGTCCCCGAAACCTCTTTCTTTTCTTCTACAACTCGTTTAGTTTTATTCTTCGTTTTTTTATTCATTCGGGTTACATTGGAATACTTACATAAGTACATTGTGAGAAATTGTCGTTTGTCACACATCCCATAATCTATAATTTGAAACTAGCATCTCGACATACATTCATTCCTATTAAGATTTTCAATTTCTTGCGAAAGCCAATCCCTAGTTATCATTGTTTTTACTTATATATCTATTCATTTCATTCATGATGCATATCGTAGGCTTTTGATTTATCAATTTATAACACTTTAACTTTCTACTCTATCAATCGTGTCCAAAGGCCAATCCATGATACTCATCACCGTTGAC
The DNA here is from genome assembly GCA_030545235.1 of Helianthus tuberosus. Classification (NCBI taxonomy): domain Eukaryota; kingdom Viridiplantae; phylum Streptophyta; class Magnoliopsida; order Asterales; family Asteraceae; genus Helianthus; species Helianthus tuberosus. The sequence goes on from CM060373.1 coordinate 95,953,333, forward strand.
TTTAAAAAAAATCAATTGCCCTACGTATATACCTTCTACTTATGAACATGAAATCATTCTAAAACAGTAGATAATAGTATTATTACCTTCATAAGGGTACACCAGCCAATAGTATGCATTCATTGAACTTCACGTGTGTATCCCCTTTTACAAATTCATGTACATACAAACATGTCCCCTACATTCATCACATATACAAGTTCATACCACTTATACATACCATAACTCCAATATAAATTTTCGCGTAAAATCGCGGCGTTGGTCATTTTAATCCGTTTTTCGATCCGGTTTCGACTGTGGTTATTAAAATTTAATTACGAATCTAAATATATCATAAAATTTCAGTCTTAAAAGTAATACGCGTCCCGATGCTTCCGTTTCTTTGCCGGTGCGTTCCTGCGGTCGCGTTTTTCGTTCACGTTTGCGTTTGCGTTTGTGACGTACGTAGCACAATAAATTCGCAAAACTAAATTATAAGTATAAAATATTTGTATAAAATTCGTATTTGTCGGCGTTGTCAGTATTTTGTTCGGTTTCAGTTCGTTACCGTCTATTATTCAGCAGTTTTCCCGTAAACTTCCATTAGTGCTTTGTAAAGCTGGTTAGACGTTCCTAGACACTCCAAAGGTCTAACTAAGTTTATTTGCGTCTTAAAACACTACTTAAAATCGTCTAATCGTTTATTAATCGTGTAATTAAAATGTGTAAATTACCGGTTGTCACATAAAGCATCTTACATCTACCACATGTGAGTATCTTCTTCATAATGAACTTATGATATTTGTGTAAAGCCTTGTGACATAAAAGTTGCTTCGTATTTCACAAAATCCTTGTGCCACAAAAGTTGCTTTGTATCTCACAAAATTCACTTTTCTGATTCTTTCCTATTACAAATATACACTTTAACCTATATGGTTACCCATCTTTAGGAGATAAGACTACACTAGCATTGTTCTTTACAAGCGAATCTAGTTGAGCCTCCGGACGATTTTTTCTTTTTGGCCAATCATTTACATGGAGCTGTTCTTCAGTGTTTTGTGGTCCATAACCTTCCTCGTTGACAAATGATTTTCTATAGCATATGAGAAAAACTTTCACTAGGGGACTGGGGGTGGGCACGTGATGGGCTTCCATCAAGCGTGCTCACCATTAGCACACCGCCGCCACACCCTATTATAACGAGTGGAAAGGATCACGCGTTGAAAATAAAAAAATGGATGTTGGGACTTGACCGTTTGGGGAAGAATATTACCGTTTGGGGTATTAATTTTTGAAGGTTTTTTATATAAAATCCACAAAACATTCCCCCCACTCACTCCAAAAAATCAAAAAATTCTCCATTTCATTTCAAAAATTCTCCAACTCAATCTAAATAATTTTACAACAAACATGGAAGGTTCAAGCAAGAGAGGTGCGGGTTCGAAAAAAAGAGGTTCGGGTACGAAGAAAAATCCCATAAGACCCAAGGTTCGAGCGAATCTTGGCGAGCCGACGCGCTTTAGGTTGCAAGACGAACCCGACCAAGTCCCACATTTTCAAACCCAACTATATTCACCCTTTCAAACCCAACAATATCCACCCTATCAATCACAACCGTACCAAAACCAACCATTCGTTCCACCGTTTCAACCTCACCAATTTCAACCCCAATCGTTTCCACACTTTGAAACCCAATCCCACCAACTCGACCCACTAGAAGATGACACCCTCATCCGTCAATTTGCACGTGCGTATCGTGAACCACAACCAAGTCTCGACGACGATGAAGATGATGATTACGCTCAAGAAGAAGAAGAAGAAGAAAAAGAAGAAGAAGAAGAAAACGATGACGTTCAAGAAGTTGTCCCGTCATCCGTTCGGAAAAATTGGATGAGCGAGGAGGAGGTCGCCTTGGTGAAGGCGTACTTGCACATCTCCGAAAACAAGAAACATGCCAACGAGCAAAGAAGGGATATGTTTTGGAGACGGGTCATTAATCATTTTAGCCAACTTCCCGGTTCAACGGAACGAAACATGGACCAAATGACGTCGAAATGGACGGATTTGAACGGGAAAATTAGTAAGTTCAACGGTTTTCATTCAAAAGGTACATTTTTTTATAAAGTTTAAAACTTTTTTTTATTTTAAAAACAAAATTCTTTTTACATAAAAAAAATTCAGAAACTGTTTTTTTTTTAAACAGTTTTTTTAATAAAAACATAATAGTGTGGCTTTTTTATAAAAACAGAAACTGTTTTAAAAAAAACAGAAAACAGTAATTTAAAAAAAAAACAGAAACTGTTTTTTAATAAAAACAGAAAACAATAATTAAAAAAAACAGAAACTGTTTTTTTTTAACAGAAAACAGTAATTTAAAAAAAAACAGAAACTGTTTTTTAGTAAAAAAGAAAACAGTAATTTAAAAAAAAAAACAGAAACTGTATTTAAAAAAAACAGAAAACAGTAAGTTAAAAAAAACAGAAACTGTTTTTTTTTTAAATACAGAAAACGGTTATTTTTAAATAACTTTTCATATTTTTTGTTGAACCGAAATCCACAAAGTGGAGCGAGCGAGACGACTATCATGCAAACCGCCACCGAAGAATATTGCCAACTCTACAAAAAGATGAGTTTTCCACACGTGGCGGCATGGGAGGTTGCGAGACGTCACCCGAAGTGGGTACCGGTTGATTTGGTCGACATGGGTGGGCCTACGGCTCCAAAAAAAGAGGAGGTCCGAAAAGATCAAAGACCTCCGATTCGGGGAACTACACGACTTCCGCGTCTATTAACTTGCCCCAAATGAATTTAAACGACGACCCCCTTGACGAACCCGATCAACCCGTTGACGACCCCATTGAAGAAGAAACACCTACAAGGCCGCGCCACAAGAAAAGTGGTGAATCGTCAAGCAAAAGAAAGGAAGCGGTGGCGGAGTCGATCTTCAGAATCGAAGAGGCAAAATTGGCGGAAATTAGCGACTCCAAACAAAGAAGAGAAAAACTTGTGTCCGTAAAACTTGAACGCGAGCACGCATACATGGGACACTTGAAAACGGTAGAAAGACAAAATGATTTAAAAATCTTGTGTGAGCCGCACGCCCATCTCGACGAACCGTTTAAGTCGGTCGTAATTCAACAAAAGCGTGAGATTTGTGAAAGGTGGGGTTGGGAGATGCTATCCGTTTAATTTAAGGTTTTTTTTTTCCAATGTTTAGTTGTTTTTTATTTTGCTATGTAATTTATGTTTTATTTAAATGAAATTTATAATTTTAGTGTTTTATTGTTAATTTCTAAAAAAAAAAATTAAAAAAGTTGTGAGTGATGGAATTCCATCACTAGTGATGACCACCGCCACTAAAAAAAGCTTGTGAGTGATGGAATAATGGTTAATGACATGACGAAACTTGATTGGATGTTGTGAGTGATGAGTGATGACCACCCCCACTCCCCTTAACATCAATTGTACCATTTAGTACATTATTTATTTTGTATGTAAGACTATGGGGTATGGGGCTTGGGTTGGGGCGTGGGTTGGCTGAAAACGCCTAAGCCACCACCCTGGGGGCTTGGGTTGGGGCGTGGGTTTAGGCGTGGCCCTTGGGGCTTGAGTTTGAAGCTGGACGCGGGGCGGGCTAGCAAGGTGACACGGTGGGCTCTCAATGGCCAAACCAAACTCATGCCCCCAACCCAAGCCCCACCATACCCCATGGGTGTGGGTTTGGGTTTTTTTTCCACGTGTCAACTCATGCCCCCAAACCCACGCCCACCATACCCCATAGTCTAAGGAGTCACTGAATGTTCTACCTTAAATCATAATATTATATACGATAATCAAAACTCGTTTACATTATCAAGTCAATTTTTTAGGTTATTTTAGTATAAAAGGGTATTTTTGTCAATTCACACCACTTAACATCAAAAACTAACCCCATTCATGTTAGGGACTATTCGAGAAACGAGATAACAAAAGTTGGGGACTATAACTATAATTTTAGAAAGTTCGGGACTATAAGTGAAATTTGACTATTTGGGCATTTTTCTCTTCTTGTGGCTAATAGATGAAGATGTGACTATTAAATAGATGGATGAGGAAAAAAAAAACTTCAATAACTTTACGCAATTTAAAGCATTAGGTGGCTAGGGGAAGGTTCATTTGAGAAGAAAATTAATTTGAGAAGAAAAAGGAGAAAGGGCATATTAGTAAAATACTATTTCAATTATAACTCATATCATTAATTTTTCACTCTTTAATTAATTAGTCAAGTAATTATTAATTATCCTACATATAATCTACAAAACCTACACATATCAAAATTTTCCTACATATATCCTACAAATTATAGAATTTTATCCTACACAGTTGAAATTTATCCTACACGCCTCGAAATATATCCTACACAACTCGTAATTTATCCTACACAACTAGTAATTTATTCTACACTTTAATTAAATTGTTTTTTTTAATTTGGAAAAAATATATATTTTGAAAAGGAGTTACAAATTTAATTTAGTTAGTTATTAAAGGAGAAGAATACAAATTAATGATTTATGTAAGTTGACCAATATACCTTTATATTAAAATTAAATGCAAATATTAAATAAAGTAAAATAAAGCATTCTTATTGGTTGAAACTTATTCTTTTTTCTTCTTACAAAAAAATTCTTCTCATTTGAACCCTCCACTAGGTGGCTAATAGATAAAGAAAATGCATGAGAAAACTCAAAAAAAAAAAAAAAAAAAAAAAAAAAAACCTTTCATAACTTTACGCAATTTAAAACATTAGGTTATTTGGTTATTTTATAAAAATTATTTAACTGTCAAAAACTCTAACTTCCGTGGTATATAATACAATTAAGAACTTCATTTCATATAAAAACTTCTACTTATAATATAGCTTTTATCATATAATTGGCTTATCATCTCTTCATCTAATGTAACTGTATATTTTGTTACTTCCGGGGTTCTGATCTTTTGCTGGCCCGATATTCGATATTTTTACAGAAGCTTCATTATTATTATTATTATTATTATTTTTATAGAAGCTTCATTGTTAGAAAAAAAACTAATAAAATCTATCAAACAAAAATTATATGAATGAATATATCTCAATTCTCAAGTGAGTTTCTATTTATAAACTATAGAAAACAAAGTTAAACCTCATACAATTACCAATTTGTTTGTAACAATTTAATTTATGAATCGATTTAGACCGTTTAAAATCTACAATAGAATAATGACCCCTTCTTAATATTTTAGCAATTCCACCAAACCCTATAAATACGTTCCGTCAACGGTGTCACTTTTCCGCCACACCACATCCCCACGACGCCACAACCACCACCACCACCGTCGTAAACCGTGGATGTCGGTGTTAAAACCGTACAATTTTCCCTCATTTCCTATCTAGGTATATCGCCAGGTTTATCCAACAACAACTTAAATACATCAATCAATCAATCAATAATAATCGACTAATCATCGTTAATTGATTTGAATTTGATTTTCAGGTTTCGAATCAAATGATCTGTTATCGGAGAAACGATCGGAAGAATGCCGTCATTTGCCGTAACTCCGAGAAGCTCTGCTTATTTCTCTGCTCTCACACAAGAGATCGATAAAAAGCTTCAAAAGGTTTGTGTATATTGTTTCAATTTGAATTGTTAGTGATGATTTGTTTGAATAAATAGGCCTTAGGTTTTGATCGGTTTATTTGAATTTGAATTTGAATTTGTGAATTGAATGTTTTTGTTTCGTGAATTTTGTTTAGGCGATAGCTTCACCGAATCAGAGACGCGATTTGTTACAAGCGTTGTTTGCTGATATAGCTTTGGAAGTTGATGATCGAGCTAGAGGTAATTAAGATGTTTTGATGATGATGATTTATTACGAATTTGCCTTGGATTTAAAACCCTAGAATTGGTATAGGATCTTAAAATTTGGGGAAATGATGTTTAGAACATGAACAAGTTATAGAACACTGAATGCAAATTTGTTAGGAAACTGAGTATTGGAATATATGGATGCGTATATGGAAGTTGGAACCGCGTTGTGTTGCAGGTTCGGTTTGAAATTTACCCTTTTGTAGGCGATGATCTATGGTGTTGAAAATGGACTAGAATGGTAAAAATCTGAGTCATTTTCTTATGATGCTGTTAGGGATTGGTGATCGAATGAATTTATAGATTTATAAATAGTTATGCTTTTAAACGTGTGGATCCTGTTAGATACTGAACTCCACATGTGTTACTGCTATGCTGTTAGATATGTAGGGGAAAGAAAAGGACATAAGAAGACGCTTAAAATGGCACGTGGTCATATGATTTGGTTTTTGGAACTCGGGAATTATATAACTATTTTATTACTGAGTTAGAATTTAGAAATGACATGGTGGTTATCCTGCTGTATAGAACAGTGGCCTTACATTGAATGCAAGGTTAGAATTTGTAGTGTATGTGTATCGGATAGATTCCAAACATAAGCTCATGTGAATGTGGCTTTATAATAACTGTTTCCTTGCCGAACTTATTTTATGTGACCATAGTTGTCAATAGCAGCTATAGCGCACTACGTAGCGTGGTGCCCATATGGCGCTATAGGGTTTATAGCAACGACCTTTTCTGTAATTTTTAATCGTTTTATAATTATAAATAGCCATTAGGGTTTTTTTTTGTTTCGTGATTGAAAAAAGAAGCGTATTGAGATGAAATATACATGTAAAAATAGCATATATTAATAAAATATTAGCTTGTCGCTATTGTCGACTATATACGTGACGCCTTCTAACAGCTTTATTTATCGGTTACCTATAAATTCTATGTTTACCATGTTAACAAAATGTTTTCAATCAGCCATAAGAGGTAAATTGGTGCCAGTCATTATTGAGGGTGCAAAACGCTAACAATTATATTATCTTATTTTATTTTTCACCAAGGTTTTTTGGACTTGGAACAGACATAATTCTTGGCAGAGAAGATGCAGCTTCTGATTCATTAATAGAAGTAAAGATTCCCATATGCTTTTACGATGTTCTTGCTGATCATTTTTCCTTGGAACCTGAACATGGGAAACCGATTCTTGTTTTGATTGTTCAACTCTGGAGCCAGCCGTTCGCTTCTCATATTTTTGCCCTTCTTTTTCACAAATGGGTATGTAACTTTTGTGAAGCTACAGTCAGCGTCGGAAAAATCAGGACTAATCGGCGACTAGCCGCTAATTGGTCGGCCACTAATTAATTTTTAGGTAATCAGTCAATTAATCGCTGGTCAGCCGGAAATAGACGATTCCGGCCAAAACCTGTAAATTCTGGCGACTAATCCTGTGTACTTAAAAAATGGGTTGAGAAGGGGTTAAAACCTGTATACATAAAAAGCTTACATATAGAAATGTGTGTGTGTGTGTGTATAAACTGAAAATTACATATAAGATCCCAATCCGATTAATCACGTACCCCAACGGCCGATTAGCGTCTACCAACTTTTACAACCATGGTTATAGTATAGTGTATAGGTTTCCTTGAGTTATGATCATCCTTCATCTGACCTCTGTACCAGATCGTTTAAAGCTTATTTCAACAATTTATAGATATTAAAAATTAGAAGAAAAAAGTTTTGATCTTGGATACATCTATCTTGCAGCTATTTGAAGTTGAACTTGATAATTCAGATGTCCTCCTTCGTTACTCATCAGCTCTTGTGCAAGGTGCCACAAACGTCTTCTGGTATGGGCTTTTGCATCAAATCCTGTTCAGTTTACCTATTGCATCTTGTTAATTACATTAATCCAGAAACATATGGATCGGATAATGCATGTTTAACTCTGATACATTTCAAATGTCGTTTATAGGATTGATATTCAGACAAACACGACACACTTCCAGAGTCTTTTCTTGGTGCGAGGACTTCTAGTTTGTACTATTAATATTTTATGGCTTTACAAGATCTATTGAGTGACGCTCTCTCTTAATTGTTTGTAGTATCTTTTCGATGATGTGGCATTGATGCCTATGAGGTTGAAGAAAATCCCTTTGCAGACACAACGAGATCTATTTCTTCTTCTTTCAAGATTCATATTCCTATATAATCAAGGTACTGAATAACGAGGCGAATAGTTTAAGTTTATTTCACTGCATAGTGCAATAAAATCATGCGTCAAAATGTATCGTTTGTCTGTTTTACAGTTGACAAGATCGAAAGCTTTTTAAAGAACTTTCCGGAATTCCCAAATGCTTTCTTAATTGGTGGTCCCGCAGACATGTTTGTCATTGAACTAACTGATCAGGTAGAATCCAAGAAATTGCCTTTGTTCATGAATTTATTCTGCTTAATGAAGTGAAATGTTTAACACGTGTCAAATACTGCTCTTTGACCAGCTTCAAAAACTTAAAGTGGAACCAGTGCTGTTACATTATCTTTCCCACATTAAAGTTCTCCAAGGTAAGTAATCGTTGTTTTCTGGTGTTTAATGACTTTGTGTATATAGGTAGCAACTTCAACCCCCTCACTTAGAGGTGGGTCAATTTGGGCCGTGTTTTGTTTCAAACGGGTCAAACAAAAATGGCAAAACTGTATTTTTAATGGACACTAACAATTAATTAGTATTGTAGGAAGAGGTGGGTCAATTTGGGCCGTGTTTTGTTTCAAATGGGTCAAACAAAAATGGCAAAAGTGTATTTTTAATGGACACTAACAATTAATTAGTATTGTAGGAATACTATTTTTGTGATCATAATCGATGTATTAACTTTATATATAAGTTGAAAAATGGCAAAAAGTGTTGGGTCAATCCAGCCCAGCTCGTTTTGACCCGTTATCATATATAGAAAGATAACGAATGCAACATGGTTGACTTTTAGGTCTGGAACTGAGAATGACTACAAGCACTAGACTTAAAACATGCTTGTACAGCTTCACTTCTCCCGGTGGTCCAATGTATCCAACAAGAGCTGTTCGTCATGCGGCCTGGGATGCGCTGGATTTTCTTTTCCCAGTGAGTAATTTATCTAAAGTTTACTTTATCTGAATTATTAATCTTGTTAGGTTCAAGTCATTTTCTTTTTACAAAGATTACTACATTGTTGTGACTAGAGGTGGCAATTTCAATCCATTTGCTAATGAACTGGCCATAAAAAGGTTCAGTTAGAAAGGAAATGCGCCAACTGGTGCCATGTGTGGTTACAAATTTTAGATTATTATTTTAACGAGTAAATTACATGGACAGTCTGTGTGCTGAGTCCAAATTTCACATTTGGCCCTCATCTTTTGAGAAATTATCTGTTTGGTCCCAACTGTTACTCACCCATCACCTTTTGGTCCCTACAATGGATGTGGGTTAAATTTTTATGTTAAGATCATGTAAAAATACATTTTCACTCTTATCATTCAAACTTTAAAATATATATATATAAATATAAAACAAATACCCCTTGATCATTGTCCCCAATCCTTTCTTCTTCTCTGCATTGCCACCGGACCTCCGCTCATTTACCTCATGTAAATATACCTTGTAATAATATAGTTTATGTAATCATATTAATTATTAAACACATATATTGTATATAAAAGTTGAAATAGATTATTAAATAAATAAGTAGTCTGCAGGTGACAATATTCTTACCTGTGACTAGGCATGTAAACGAACCGAACGAACACGGACATATAATCGAACAATTTTTTTGTTCATGTTCGTTCATTAAGAAAATGGTCATGTTCGTGTTCGTTTATGTTCGTACTTTTAAACCCTAAATGAACAGTTTACGAAAGTAAACGAACATAAACAAACAAACAAACAAACTTAAATGAACATAATTTAACATACATAAAACAACACAAATTAACATAACTCAACAAACATAAGCGAACACAAATGAACATAAAATAGCCTTTTTTATAAGTTAGTGATTAATTATGGTGTGTTCCATTAGAAAGCTAATTTTTATTATTAAAACGCCCAATTACTAATTAGTTAGTTTATATAAGTGGTTAGAAAACCTCTTTTATGTTCATAATTATATAAATATAACTACTTATGTATTTATTAAAATGTAACATAAACGAACAAACATAATGTAAATAAACGAACATAAATGAACAAGTCAACAAACACAAACGGACGTTCACGAACATTAATGAACGAACAAAACGTGTGTTCATGTTCGTTCATTTATTTAAATAAACGAACTTCCCGCCGAACAAGTTCACGAACATTTCATGAATGTTTGGCTTACCTGTGACCGAACCTTCCCGTTTTGCCATATATCTCTAGTTATATGTTTATATTTAAATGATTGTAGACGGGTTGTAACGACATAATTATTTTGCTTTTTGGTCAGGTGGGGCGATATCCTCGACATATCATTAGTCTATTTTTCCGGCTAATGTATCCATGGTACTGGCCATCTTCATGCTGGAACTTTGTCTTGTCATGTATACAAGCTATACTATACTCAATCTTGAGTCGCATATTTCCTAGCTTTAAGTCAAGGAACCCGAAACAGTCTTAGCCATGGCTAACCGAATTACTCTTCGTGGCTCCATGTAGCTGGGCTAGCTCGTATTTTGTGGTAATTCTTTTTCCAAAAATGAGAAGGGTTTATGTACATGCTTTAATTTGAATATTATCCTGTATTTTTGTTCGGTATACTTTTAGAAGTTTCCATGGTTAACAAAGTATATACATTATCTGTTCGTTTGTTTGTTATAATCTCATATTTATAAGTGTTAAATTATTGTTTAAGCTAGAATCATAACAATATTTAAATGTTTATTGGACATTGTTGATTTATTTACTTATCTTTTTTAAAGGATATGACGTTCAAACTTATACTGATGTCGATATAAATTCTAAATGTATGATTTTGTTTAGCGAATAGGTGTAGATCAGGTGTAGGATCCGTTCATGCGCATAATCTTGTATAATATCGCATTCTTGAGTTTGCGACGACAGGATCATAAGATCTTGATATGATTGAATCTTCCTTGTCTTCACTTAGACTCCAGGAGTGGAGGCGTGGAGAGGGGAGGGCAAGCCCCTCCACGCCACCTACACCACCCTCCCAAAAGTGGGAATCTCCACGGACGTGGGGTTCTTCACCCACTTGACTTTTTAGCCTCTTTGCGCTTGCCCTCTTGCCTTTCACCACCCCTTCCCTTTTGTGATGTGATGCTTACCCTTGCCCACCACTCCGTGTAGTCTTAGAGGTGACCATAAGCATAAATTTCGTAACATTGTCAACTTCGACACCTTAAAATCAAATCCTTGTAGACTTTGTTTAATGATCTATCACACATAGAAGTTACTGACGAAACAAAAGTGTATGACTTGTAAGTTGTAACATATAATAACACATAAAAGAAAAGTTATACATAAAAGAACACTGACGAAAACCAAAATAATCCAACATACAATTTTGAACGTGGAAACTGGACTAGACCGTTGACCAAAGTAATTGGCTTTCGTGATGACATGACAAAAAGAGGATTGAAGCCAAATCAAACTCTACAGTTGATGTGGCTCGATTTGAACCACTGTTTTTTTATGAAACAACCAATGTAAGAATGTTTGTGTCGAACTTCTCGATTTTGTCTATCATTGGTGACTCATACCGTGACGATGTTCTACTTTGTATGATATATAGCTTGTCCAAGGTGCTCTCAACCCCATATTTTGAAATGAATCATCTCCTCGTGACAAGAATCTACTTCAACATATTATATGCATATATAGTTTACTTAACAGTTAACACATTTACTATACTTAGAATGACAAAGCTTCTGTTACTTTTGCGTTTGTAACACGCATGTGTGGAGTTGAGACAAATAACAAATTGATCGATCCATAATTGTTCCCTCCTTCAAGATCAACATGTGTAGATACTAGATAATGATCACAAAAGGAATTATGTTTGATCTCTTTGTGATTGTTGGACAACATTGGATTTAAATACTTGAATTTTGATTTTGATTATACATCGTTGAGTTCTCCATTCTTGTGTGTTTTTACGGAATGATGGTATTATTCTGAGTTTTTTCATAATCAACCAAACTAATCCCCTTGTGATTTATATATACTTGTTCTGTCTAAATTAACAAAATGGTTTCGTGGTGTAGTTGGTTATCACGTCAGTCTAACACACTGAAGGTCTCCGGTTCGAACCCGGGCGAAGCCATATTTGACTTTTTGTTTTTTTTTTTATTTTGCTTCAATCTAAATCCGCTTTGAGTTGGGTTCGGCAGCGGCCAGCGAGGTACTTCAACTTTATTCTTTGTCATCTTTCAAACTTGACTGCTACAACACTGAGCTTTTTAACTCCAACAATCAACTTACCTTTTTACATATGTGCCCTACTTTAACACAAACATGACCAATAAAATATTCAACCTCAACAATGTTTGTAACTTAATTGGTATTTTTAATAGGTATGATGGATCCAGAAATTTTAATCAGTGTGATTGATCAAAATTTAAAACAAGCCAAGTTCACTAATTCTTAAAAAACTATTATACTTTATCTATACTAGTTTATGGGTTAAGTTATTCTACAAATACTCCTAATTATAAGAAGTTGAAGGATTTATAGAGTGACAAGTGTCCAATAACCTAAAACCTAAACCCACTACACCACGGGTCCACGGCACCACCACTCAAAACCTAAACACACACCACCACCCCACCCAACCAAAAACCTACCCCCCCCCCCCCCCCCCAAAAAAAAAACATAAAAAAACCTACCCCCTCCTAAAAAAAAAACCTAAAAAAATTCTAAACACCCACCACCACCCAAAAACCTAACCCCCCCCCCCCCACCTCGTCTCGAAAAAAAAATTGTGTGGGGTGGGGGGGGGGGGGGGGTTGGGTGATGGGGGTGGGCGGGGGTTTAGGTTTTTGGGTGTTGGTGGGTGTTTTTTTTTTTTTTTTTTTTTTGTAGTGGGTTTTTTTTTAGAAGCCTTTGTACCCTTCTTACGATAAGGAGTCTTTTTATTTTATCCTAATCCACTAGTTTATACAGGAAAAAACTGGGTTGAAGGTAATTTCCATGATGACATATCAAGAGTCCTGGAACAAATCCATATGTTTAAACATTTTTCTTCCATTCATACCCCTCCACCCACATCGATCAATGTCAATCCAGCCTCTTCATTGTCAGGTAAACCATTTATGAAGCCAATTAAACCAATATTGATTACATAAATCATTGATCCTCCTTCCCTAACCGGTGGAAGCATATGAGAAATTGATGCTAAGGAACAACGAATGCCGCTGTTGAAGACGCCACCCATATAAGTTGGAAATATTTCAGCATGTTGTTTGACAAGTGTCCAATAACCTAAAACCTAAACCCACGGCACCACCACCCAAAACCTAAACACACACCACCACCCCACCCAACCAAAAACCTAAACAACCCCCCCCCCCCTCCCCACGGGAAAAAAAAACTATTTATGCACTATTGTCATGAGTCTTTTTTTTTACTACATCTTTGCTTAAGTTTACTTTCTAAAAAGAAGTTTTAATTTGTTATAGGCAGTGAATTAACATTTCCAGGAACACAAATGTTCTCTAGTGTATCAACATGCTTATGATATCAATGTATTAACCACCAGGTACTTCAAATTTATGTTCTCATAATGTTGCAAGGTTTCGGTTCAACTATTTTACCACTTTATAATCAATCATAAATCCAAGCCCTTGAATGCATCAAACAACCATAATATTATTTATTAAAATCATAAGCAAAATAATAAATTTTTAACAAAAGGGCCCCGTTTTTAGACTTTGCTTTAGGCCATCAAAAAAAGTTGAGCCAGCCCTGGACTGCCCTTTCATAATTCATTGCAAGTTATAAAAATACTGCATAAAAAGAAACCCAAAATCATAATTCATTGCAAGTTATAAAAAGAAAACCCGAAAGAAAGTTACCGGAGTCATATTTGGACTATCTACCCGTTTTTTTTTTTAATTTCTCCACCTCTATAAATCATAGTTGTTAATAGCGGCTATAGCGACCGCTATAGCGCGCTATGTAGCCATGCGACCAAGTGTCGTTGTATGGGTCTTAGCGATCAATAGCGAACTTAGCGACAGTTAGGTTTTTTTATTTGCATGTTAATATCAATTAGATATAGCTATAAAATAGCTGGGTTTATAGGTTTTTGTTAAATATACATGTAAAATAGCGTATATACAAGGGTATTTTGATGTAATATACATACATATAAAAATTTTCAAAATTCTTTTTCTAGTGTAATCGCTATTTATAAAATAGCCGTCGCTATTCGCTACGTAGCCTATAGGTGACTTGTCGCTATTTGTCCTGTCGACAACTATGCTATTAATAGTAGCCGCTACAAAAGGAAGGGAGGTGCCGCCCCTCTTAAGAAACAAAAAATGGCTTATTTTTGGGCGAAAATCTCCCTCCCTTAAAATCCTCTGTAGCTGGGCCAACCATTATGAAAGGAGAAATGGGTAAATCGGTCAAGGCCCAAAGCCCGTGTCGGAAGCGTGACGAAGGGATGGACTTAACAAAGGGGGATTAGGGCTTGTAGATTGAATCGAATGTATACCATGGTAAGATCACTCCACATATTTCTCAAACAATGCATTGTATCATTGATTGTCGGTCGGTCGGTCGGTGCAATCTGTATGTAGGAAACTGTATTCATGTATGGAGAATCTATAACTTGAACTTTTTTGTGCTTTAAGAGATTGTACCTTAGAAGATTTCATGTTGTTATGAATTTACAGGCAAGAAGGTGTAAACTTTTCTTCTGCTAGTACAAATATTTAGTAATACTGAATAGTTTACCTCATAAGTTGATTTTAATCGTATTTGTGTCTACCAATAATTCAATAAAAGAGTTGGATTTCTGACTGCAAACCAATCTTAATTTCACTATTGCTAACTTGAGTTTATTAGGTTTCTTTGCTCCATTATTTGGATTGAAAACAAGCACATAATGTTGGGTGTGAATCGGTTTCCGAGATCGCGTTTATTCAGGTGGATGGCGTTGCGCCACTCTTCCAGCAAGCTTTTTGTTGGAGGTATCTCATCCCTTTTTCTCTCTTTATGTGTTTAACTGTAGTCTTGGTTTTAAAAAGCACGTCTGAGGCGCGATGCGGCAAGTTATGCACATATGGGTCTGAATTGGAGTCTGTAAGAGGCTAGTTTGTGAAAACAAGCATACGGGCAGAAGACGTTATGAATGGCCGCTTACTTGATAAGAAGACTAATATATAAAGGAGATGAGAGAAATTCGAGTCTGGTTGTACATAGAGCAATGCCTCACGTACGTGAAGCTCTTATCTCTTGCCTCGCGCCTCATCTTTTGGGACCTCAACATCTCAAAGTGCCCCGCGCTTTTCAAAACCAAGTTTGTAGTAGTGAAACATGTCTTAATATATGTTTTTTTATGAAGCATGACAAATCTGAAAAACGAGTTTGGGTCCTTGGGATTATTAGATATATTGCAGAACATCATGCTTGTTGTCATTTCTTATTTTTCGTAATAATATATGTATGGGCACAGGCCTTTCCTATGATACAAATGAACCTGTGTTGAAAGAGGTTTTTGGGCAGCATGGAGAAATTATTGAAGGTATGTTACATCTCTAACGTGTTAAACACTTCAAAGAAAGAAAAAAAAAACTAAGAAGGGAACGGGTCAAACGTGTTTTAAGTTTCCAATAGGGTATATCAATACAGACAACCTTTGTTAAAAAATAGAACTTCTATTAAAAAGTATTTTATTTTCATCATCATACCTCACATACTGATTGTTTGACAAAATTGCAAATTGTTTCCGGCACCCAACCCGCTCATTTTGCCGACTTTACTTGTCTTAATAGATTAGTAGTTAATCCTAATTCCAAACAAAAGGTTATATTAATGTCATCATCTTTGCAGCAAAAGTTATATGTGATCACAAGAGTGGCAAATCAAAAGGATATGGATTTGTGCATTTCATTTCTAAAGATTCTGCCAGCAAAGCCTTAGCAGAAATGGATGGTCAGGTACATTGGATTCATGCTCGATACATTTTCTTGCTGATGTTGATAACTGAACAATTCGTTATAATGATTATGGTGTTACGTCTTCTTATCAGGTACTCGACGGTAGAAATATCCGCATCCAGTATGCAAACATGAAAGAGGGATGCTGCAATTTGAATTTGGAGGTCAGGCCTATTTCTTTGTACACTTCAAACTTTACTTGAGTAGTGTCCCATTATTATATATTTTTTCTTGGGCTGTCTAATATATATTATATACTTTTTAGTATATAATTTCCATATAGAAATGTAATTAACTAAATAATTATTTGCTTGAATCTAACAAAAATATAAAAAACAAACAGAAAATCGTTTCACTAGAAAAGTCATTGGCATATTAGAATAAATTTTAATAAAAAAATATAGTTGTGGGATGTGCTTAGAGATGTTCTAGGTTCGGTTTTGATGAAATTATAGTATGGACCGCTAGCTATGGGTTTAGGAAACGGCAAACCGAACTGGCCAGTTTTACTGCTTTGGCTGTTTACCGTTTTGGGTTTTTTTTTTTTTTTTTTTTTTTTTTTTGCAGTTTGAACCGATTTTCAAGTTATTTTCAAAAACATTAGTAATTAGTTTGTGTTAAAAACTTTAAAAATAAATATATTTTTCAGTTTATTTCAAAAGCAATAACACATCGGGTATTGCTATATGATTGTAAATGAAGTTTTACTTTAACACAGAGGTTGTTAAAAACTGGCTCACATCTAACATAAAAAAATTATAATAAAATTACGGTTGGCTGATTTGAGCCAGGTTATCTATTGTAATAAAGTTATAAGAGTCTAATTTAATTATGATATATGTGGTGTCTGCTTTATGCTAATGCGTATGTGTGTGATGTGTGCCTCTTGGTGAAGAGAGAATTGTCTCGGCAAATAACTAAAGGGAAGGATGAAGGTGATGAAGCTAGCCAAGACCTTAATGTATATCACAAAGTGTCTTTTGATCATGTGTAATGATGCATCATTGTATACTTTGTGTAATTCATGTGAAACCAACTCTTAAATAAAAGCTTAATCAAGCACATTTTGCAAATTTCTATCATATACATCTTTGGATAGTATAATAAAGCCTAATTAAGTATTGATGAAACATTGGATAATACTAGACTATCACAGCTGGTTGTCTCGTGTTCTGGAGGTTCAATCTCTATCTTTTACTCTCCGAATAGCTGATCTCACCAAGATATCCTGCAAAACGAACAACACCGGTGACTCGCCACAAGGAGGAGAAGATGGGGGTTCTCCTTATGACCACCATCCGGCGTGAGAATAAGTAATCGCTTTGAGGATAAATGTGTGTTTAGAGTAAGAGAGTGAGAATCCTTAAAACTTGGAGGTAGAGTCTTCTATTTATAGCCGGGGAATAGTGAAGGTGGAGACCTGTCAGCTAGCCAACGATCGCCGGCTGTCTGACCAGAGGAATATCCGTTATGTCCCCTCTAACGTAGTCAGTCTCTGAGGTGACGTGGCGTACGGTTATTCGCTTCAGCTAGGCACTCGCTTGTACTGGCTGTCGTTTTGTTCTCCCAGGTTTTTGCAACCGCTGCTGGCTTCTCGCTATTGGTGCCACATGTCGTTCTATCTGTCTGCAGGAGCTTCTTCTTGTCACCAGGTGTCTTTTTCCAGAAGCTTCTAGAACCTTTTGGATGACTTTGTGTGACGGGAACGCCAGCTTGGAATGGTGTGGTTTCTTTGACATGTGTTAACATATGATTTGGGATTATACCTCTTCAAACACATATTTGATAAAATCTGGTATGAAAACTTATTGTGTTGCAATTATTTTGACGTACATATTACTTGATTTGTTAATAATCTGGTTCATTTGATATTTTTATTACTATATAAAATGCATCACTATTATTAAATTTAGAGTAAAGTACACGGTTAGTCCCTGTGGTTTCCTCAAATTTTGGATTTAGTCCCCAGGTTTTAAAAACTACACCCGTAGTCCAAACTTTTGCTTCTGGGTTACACGTTTAGTCCCCAGCTGTTTGTTTGCACCTTTGACTCTCTCCACGTGCCTCCCAAGTGAGGGTATATCCGTCATTATGTTAAAGAAGATTATTTAATCTATGTAGAGACCCTTCACTCAAAACATCTAAATCAGAATCAGACTCATTGTTTACTAACGACTGTTCACTAGTCCTATGTTCTTCTTGCGAATTTGTCCTTCCAAACTCACAACTTGAGTTTCAAGTCTATTTCTAGCCCTTAAAAGACCTGGAATTATCACCAACGAACGTTGACACATAGGTGGGTCAACCCATCCAACAAATTGACATCTAGACTGCTGCAAAAAAATAAAACAAAATAAATCATAAAGAAGATGGATAAACATGAAAAAAATCGATTACAAACGAACTATTGAAGCACACCTCCAAAGGACACGAGTAGAATCTTCGTCCAGGGTTTAGATCTGTCCATGAAGTTCGTATGATCGCTAAATTTCCACAGTAGCAAAGCACCATTGTTGGGGTTTTTTGGATGTTCACATGAAGAAGAAGAAGAAGAAGAAGAAGGAGGAGGAGGAGGAGGAGGAGGAGGAGGAGGAGGAGGAGTAACGAGTTTAAGGAGCATGGTTGAATTAATTTAAAAGATATGGACTTGAAATGACGGATATGCTTTACTCAAATTGATTAAATCAACATAATGATTAAAAAACATAATGATTGTTCTTTAACATAATTTGATGGACAGATTATAATTTATGTATTAGATTAAATAATCTTCTTTAACATAATGACGGATATACCCTCACTTGGGAGGCACGTGGAGAGAGTCAAAGGTGCAAACAAACAGCTGGGGACTAAACGTGTAACCCAGAAGCAAAAGTTTGGACTACGGGTGTAGTTTTTAAAACCTGGGGACTAAATCCAAAATTTGAGGAAACCACAGGGACTAACCGTGTACTTTACTCTTAAATTTACAATCACTTTTAACTATACATACAGAAATGGTAAAACAACTCAAACTCCAGTATAAAAACCATAAGCTTTCCCATTTTTACTAAATTTATCTAAGCCTATTTACCCGTATCAAAACCACTATTAGTATAGAGTAAATTGTCAAAATCGTCCCTGCGGTTTAAACAAATTTGTCAGTTTCGTTCAAAACAATTTTTTTGTACCATATTGTCTTTTATTTTTGACATTTTTTGTCATTTTCATTCAGGTGTTTGTTTTTCGGTTAATTAAAGGGCTATTTAGATATTTTATCCTTTTTTCCTATTTTTTTATTTTTCTTTTAACCTTTAATAAAAAAAACTAATTATAAAACCTACCCCCACCTCATTCTCTCTCTCTAAATCTTTACACCTTTTCACTCTCTCTCCAAACCTCTCCTCTCTCTCTAAACACTATAAGGGTGGAAGGGACACCTTCGGTGATCCCTTCGGTAACCCCATTTTACCGAGCGACATTGGGCCGCCACCCTCAAATCGGTGTTCGGCGACTCCCCCAAACGGTGAATACTCACCGAAAAGAGAAGAGAAGAGACAGAGGAGAGAGAGGGTTAATGATGGGCTCCATCCTTTTTCAACCAATCCCAATTTTATTTTATTTTTTTAAAATGTTTACCACTCTCCATGTGTTTGAACACCCCTAGTGTGGAATGCAAATTAGAGAGTGAATGAGGAAGTTGACATAACATGATATTATTGGTTAAAAAAAAAGTTTACCACTTCCCATTTGGGGAGTACCCCTTCCACTAGAAGGTTTGTGTGATCAATTAGATTTTGAAATTTAGAAAGTTGTTGGGCATTCCAAGCCACAGGATCTGTGGAAGGGGTGAACAAGATCGTGACCTGAACCCTAATCTCAGTCTATGAACAGGAGCTTGTGAACTATGATGCATCAATCAAGGGTGCAATGGAGGTCTTATGGATTATGCTTTTGAGTTCATCATTAAAAATGCCAGTATCAACACCAAGTAAGACTACCCCTGCACCGGCAAAGACGATAAGTGCGATAAAAACAAGGTTTGTACCAATTATTGATTCTTTTGGATCAGGATCATATAATGAAGACTGAGATTTTGTGCGAGATGATTATTGGATTATTCAGGTTTGTTTACGGGTCACGGGTCGGTGCGTTATTGGATCACGGGTACGGGTCAATTGGTTAGGAGTTCGAGCGGGTCATGGGTGATGGTTATGGATCAGTTCATTGCATTTTGTTTGGCTAAAGAAGCGGTCATAGTTGTCCGAGTTTAGAGGGAACTTGATTGACCGATTCACATGCATGTGTACGTTGGAGAATTACAAGTGCATATTGGGCTGAATAGTTCTTCAAGTTAGATTTAGTATTTTATTATTTTATTTTCCCCACGTTCTCATTTTGTATGTGCTTATATGTTATAAATAGGATAGAAGTATGTTATTTTATGTAACCCTTTTCATTTTTATCGAATACACAGAAGTTTTCATTCTCTGCAAGTTTTCATACGTGATTTGTGTGTATTTTGGGGCCTGGTATCCAACATTTGGTATCAGAGCCTAGGGCTCATGAAGACGGAGAAGGCTGGTTTGAGAGTCGGTTTCGAGAAAGGGTGTAGTCGTTGGCTGCGGGGCAAACGCAACAGGAAAACGGGTTGTTCGGGACAGCAGGTGGCTGTTCGGGACTGGTTGCAGCGTTAGACGGAAACAGAAAGATGTTTCGGGTCAACCGTTTTTGTGGTAGACGTACCGGTTTAGACAACGGGGTGATCGATATCAGTTTTCGGTGCTCTTTCGGGACTATTATACAGCAGAAGGCGGAGGGTGTTCGTGACAATCATTGTCGCGGGTAAAGTACCGGTTTGGACGACGGGGGTGACGGGTGAACACCGGTGTGTTCCGTGGCTGTAAGTGGTGATCAAAGAAAGACGATTCAGGGCTGTTTTGGTTGATGGTTGCGGGTTTGCGCAGCGGGTGTACAACCAGTAACAACAACAGAAGTGTTATGATGGTGCCTTGATTAACTTGGTTCGTGATAAGAGGAGACCGGCGTAGGTGCGTGAAAAACGGGCAGAAAAATCCGTCAAAGCAGGTGGGCTTTGGATTCGCTTCGTTTGGCAAGGTGAGAAAACGTTAGAAGCGGGTGGCTTTGTTTTCTTGGTCGGTGGAGAGGCCTCTTGAACAACGGTGATCTGAAAAATGTTGTTGAAAGAAAAGGAAGAACACGGTGGTGACATTATGGTGTTGGAGTTCAATCAGGTGGCTTTGGATGTGACCGGGGAGAGGTCGTTGATCCGTGATAAGTCGTGATGTTAATGAACGGTGTTCCAACGTTATGCCATGTTACATGTTACGAGCGTGGTGTTTTTTTATTCGGGTTGAACTGAGACATTGGACGTGATCGAGGTGAAGATCGGGTGTCCGTTAGATGTCATAGTGGTTCGAAACCGAGGTGATTCGGTGTTGCGGTGAAGGCGTAAACAAACACCGATTAAGGGCGTGATTGTTGGATTATTTGGGTTTGTTTACGGGTCACGGGTCGGTGCGTTATCGGATCACGGGTACGGGTCAATTGGTTAGGATTTCATACGAGTCATGGGTGATGGTTATGGATCTGTTCGTTGCTTTTTGTTTGGCTAAAGAAGTGGTCATAGTTGTACGAGTTTAGAGGGAACATGATTGACCGATTCACATGCATGTGTACGTTAGAGAATTACAAGTGCATGTTGGGCTGAATAGCTCTTCAAGTTAGATTTAGTATTTTATTATTTTATTTTCCCCACGTTCTCATTTTGCAAGTGCTTATTTGTTATAAATAGGATAGAAGTATGTTATTTTGTGTAACCTTTTCATTTTTATCAAATACAGAGAAGTTTTCATTCTCTTCATTCGCTGCAAGTTTTCATACGTGATTTGTGTGTATTTTGGGGCCTGGTATCCAACATTTGGTATAAGAGCCTAGGGCTCGTGAAGACGAAGAAGGCCGGTTTGAGAGTCGGTTTCGAGAAAGGGTGTAGCCCTTGGCTGCGGGGCAAACGCAACAGGAAAACAAGTTGTTCGGGACAGCAGGTGGCTGTTCAGGACTGGTTGCAGCATTAGACGGAAACAGAAAGATGTTTCGGGTCAACCGTTGTTGTGGTAGACGTACCAGTTTAGACAATGGGGTGATCGACATCAGTTTTCGGTGCTGTTTCGGGACTATAATACAGCAGAAGGCGGATGGTGTTCGTTTCAGTCATTGTCACGGGTGAAGTACCGGTTTGGACGATGGGGGTGACGGGTGAACACTGGTGTGTTCCGTGGCTGTAAGTGGTGATCAAAGAAAGACGATTCAGGGCTGTTTTGGTTGATGGTTGTGGGTTTGCGCAACGGGTGTACAACCAGTAACAACAACAGAAGTGTTATGATGGTGCCTTGATTAACTTGGTTCATGATAAGAGGAGACCGGCGTAGGTGCGTGAAAACGGGCAGAAAAATCCGTCAAAGCAGGTGGGCTTTGGATTCGCTTCGTTTGGCAAGGTGAGAAAACATTAGAAGCGGGTGGCTTTGTTTTCTTGGTTGGTGGAGAGGCCTCTTGAACAACGGTGATTGGAAAAATGTTGTTGAAAGAAAAGGAAGAACACGGTGGTGACATTATGGCTATGGAGTTCAATCGGGTGGCTTTGGATGTGACCGGGGAGAGGTCGTTGATCCGTGATAAGTCGTGATGTTAATAAACGGTGTTCCAACGTTATGCCATGTTACATGTTACGAGCATGGTGTTTTTTTTATTCGGGTTAAACCGAGACATTGGACGTGATCGAGGTGAAGATCGGGTGTCTGTTAGATATCATAGTGGTTCGAAACCGAGATGATTCGGTGTTGGTGAAGGCGTAAACAAACACCGATTAAGGGGGTGATTGTTGGATTATTCGGGTTTGTTTACGGGTCACGGGTCGGTGCGTTATCGGATCACGGGTACTGTCACACCCCGACCACGTTAAAACAACGAATCGTGGCGGAAACGTTGGGGAGTGTCGTGGCAGAATTATTGTTTCACAACCATGGATACAAAAAGAGTTTCGTTTTATTTATTCATTAAGTAATTTACATTGTTTTAACACAAAACAAACGAGTTACATATCGACTATCACTGTTATTATGTCACTAAGGCCTCGTCTAGATCCTATGTGACTCATGCATCCTAGTAATCAACATCAAGCAACATCACCTGAAACATATGTAAAAAACAAAGTCAGCAAAGAAATGCTGGCGAGCACATAGGTTTTTTAAGAGTGTCGGATTCATGGCTAGTTTACATGTTGCAATATCTTATTAAAAACCTTGTTTTGAAAAGTGTATAATATTGCAACGTAATTAACCAACTCAAATCAAGCGGGTTATAATTTATAAAACCTCGTAGCCATGATTCTTAACCCAAAAACATTTGTTTTAGTAAACCAAATTGTAAAACATCTCGTAATAACTCGTTAATAAAACTCGTATGGTTTATATCTTCTCGAAAACATCGTTATGCGACATTGTTTTAAATTCGTTTACCCAAGTGAACTAAATAATGCCACGTTATGTAACATGATGAAAACACTTATATATAAGAAGTACCAGCGGCGTATCTACCATGTCTTCATCATATTACACCCGTCCCGTTATCTAAACACTAATAAAAAACCAATCGTTTATCCATCTCGTTTAAGTTGTTTCGAAATCGTTTAACTCGTTTTAAATCATCCTCGTTTTTAATTGTGAAAACTATTTTTGGTCGTCTCGCTAATAACATTCAAACCTTCGTGACTAGACTATCTCGCTTCTCGCATTAACAAACCACCAAAAGGTAAGTTAACAATCACAGATTCCGTCGTTACCCACATAACACACACATAACCATGGGTGTAGTCTGATAACGGGATTTGTCAGATCCTATGGTACTATAACCTAATACTGGTCGGTTCGGCCAAAATTAATGAATGTCATTCGTTCACATTATCGAAATCGTTATTAGTTTAGTATAAACCATCTTAATTGTTTTTGAAACCATTGATAAAATATCGAAATCGTTTTGATACATATGAATCACCCCCAAAACAATTGAAAACAGTAAAATAGGGGAACTATGTACTCACATGAAGTGCAAAGTATCCTCAATCAATAGAACTTCAACAAACTCAAGTAAACCAGAGAAATCAAGCAGCACCTAGTAATCGAATCACTAGTAAATAAATTGACACCTCAATCGGAAGATCGGATAGAATGAGGTCTTGTAAACCAAATGAGTTTTGGAACTCATGTGATATGGTTTAACGAAGTCTACATTCTAGATCGGAACCTAACCTAAGTGCTTTCGACCCATTGCGACCCATTAAGGTAGCTTATGCTACTTTAACGCGTCGTTCGCGCAAATGCGCGTTCGAGACGTCTAACTAGTCCTATGACAAGTATTATATGCCTAAACATGTTGCATAATCAATTAAGTGACAAAAGTTTATGTTACATATGCTTAATTACCAATTATGCATAAAAAGGGTATTTTGGTCGTTTACCTAAGGCATATAAACTACTTATCATACAACTAATTAAACCTAAGTGACCATAAGGTATAACCTCGGAAAGTTATTCCCTATGAAACTATGGTTACTAAACATGTTTGGTCGGATCATAATGATCGACCAAACGGGTCGAGTTCGAAAGTCTAAGCGGGTGTTTAGTCCGCTTGACTTACGACTCTACACAAGCAATAATCTAAAAGTGACGAGCTAAACATGCTAAAACATGTTTAGTTAAGTTAGAAAACAGGTTTTGATATCAAAACATGTAAGGATCGGGTTCGCGACCTAAACGAGTCGGTTCAGAGGAATTCCATCAAATACAGGTGCGGAAAACAAGTATTTGATCTATAAACAGCTGAATCTTCACTTTAACACTGATTTGTATTGATATGAAAGCAATTACAATCAGTTCTCACACCGGTAGCACCTCGGTATGGAAATCTCACAACAACAACTCTTAACAAACTTATGATTTCGCTTGACACTGAACCCCTATATATAGACTTTGAGATTTCGCTTCAGCATCACTCAAGCGAAATCTGATATGATGATTTCGCTTGAGGCTTCAAGCGAAAACTCAAATACATTACACACTTTCAAGCGAAATCTTCTAATTCTCTCACATTTTCTTGTTCTACGTGCCCTGATCTAATCTATCTAAAGTAAGACTCGATACAAGACGAAGTCGACAGATGTAGTGCACCAACAGACTCCCCCTCAGATGTTGACGAGTTGACTATCGAGTCACACCAATACTGTGTCTTCACATCTTCATTCTTGATCAGTCTCTGGGCTTTTCTCTCTCTATCTTCTTCTCCAGAATCTCCTGGCTCTATCAGACTCCCCCTCACGATTTGCTGGTATTCATTTGTTCTTCAGCAACATCTGCTTTAGGATCTATGTCTGACTCAAATGTTGTTTACAAGATCATTGCCTGGCTTTTATCTAATTCTCTTGATCAGATCTCTTGATTCCTTAAGTTCATCAGCATCAGCAGCTAGCAAACTTTTAGATTCATGATCAGAGTCTGACTTTTGTAAGCTTTGAATGAATTAACCTGGCTCACCTGTAACAATCTTAACCCAGAAATAAATTTTCTAAATTTAACAATTTAAATGCACCAACAATCTGATATAATCAGATAATTCTCTTTCTATCACAAACCAATGATGAACCAAATGTAGGTTTTAAAATAACAATTGTGAAAATTTTAACAAACCTTTTTGACATTTTAAGATACACTCCCCCTCACAACCAAGTCATCATGTTTAGCACTTGAAATTTTGACAATCAGCTTTCCAATATCAGTTGTCGAAAATCTTTTTGTATTTTTCAAAATTTTATGCTAAAACACACTAAAATCTTTTTGTAATTTTTTCAAAAACTGAAACACAAATGCAATAACAGAAATTAAATGCAGAAATGAAATATGTACAAACACTATTTTTGTGAGTTTGTGCAAGAGGATCATATCAGTTTCTGAGACAGATCACTAACACCGTTAAGCTTCATTTCATATTAAGTTCTAAACAATTTACCTAGATTGTCAGTATGTTTGTCCACTTAAATTTTCACACAAAATTCAACTGATCCGAGATACAAGATTAATGTTTTAAGCAACTTAAACTTATCCGTGTGTCCCACTACTTGAATATACTCCCGTATCCAGATCCCAATATTCAGTCTTACAGGTGAGTATACCACAGATGATATCTGTCAGGGAATAAATTATAGTACGAGGGCCGTGAGAGCTCAGGTCGATACTCCCGTATACGCAGAGAGATGACGGCTTCGACTTTTGGTGTGTCCCCTTTAGAGGATCTTTTGCATTACAACAGCAGCGACTATCAATTTTATTGTTTCATCAGCTTGCTGAGGGCGATGCTATGTTTCAAGCATTTGCAGAAAGCATTATCCGGGGACTAGGTCAGAAATTTCTTTCAGCAGAAGTCCCGGGATAATACCCCAGATATCATTGAGCATAAAGACCTAGTATCTCAGAATAAGGGACCTTTCAAACAAGATTTCAGGGGTTACCTATATATCCAAGTTTGTGTTAACCCACAGAACAAGCAAGTTTGAAATTTTAGGTTTATATCTCGTCACAATCTACTAAATGTGCAAAAACCTACTGACATATCCGCAGTAAGATTGTTTATCACATTTTTCTTTACATTTCTTTAGCATGTTGTGATAGTCCACTGATGTACTATCATTTCCTCTATATGCAACAAAAACTCATTTTTGAATTTTATCATGTTTTTGTCTTTTTCAAATTTTCAAATGTTTTTGGATTTTCTGAAAAAAAAAATTTACTCCCCCTAAAATGCAAACACATTTTAGGAAATTTGAAAATAAACTGTACAATAAAGTGACAACTGATATCGAATCGCATCAAATCTCCATTCGCTTGGCATAAACAATCAGAACTCCCCCTATCACAAAACTATTTTCTCATTTAGATTTCAAAACATTTAAGTTTGTTTTAATCAAAATGATTTTTCCGGAAAATAAGTTTTTATGATATAATCATTTGTAGATTCGGGGTGTGGTTCATCACTTTGTCTATTCGTAATCATTTGTAGCAGATCAAGTACAAATTAATGTCCTTGATTTACCACTTGCAAGTATACACCATCTATATCAATAGTAAAAATTACCACATGCAGAACACAATATCACTTGTAGGAATATTACGTCTACATCACCATTTTACCAATCAGAATGCCGATTCCTGCTTCGCACTTACCAACCTGGAAGCTCCGGCGTAGTCATACAACCTGTAAACATCCAAACACTATCAAAAACTTTCAACCAAAAACTTCAAACATTAGAAAGATGCCGATTCCTGATCCACGATAAAAACTTGGGATCTCCGGCAAGTCCTAAGACTTTAAGGAAAGCAAACTTCCACCCAAGTCTTCTTAGACTTGGTGGCTTCCAATTCTTGTGCAGTAGGGTTGTAAGTTGCCTTTTTAGTTGCATAAAAATCTTTAACCCCCTTTACTTTCCCATCAAGCATTTTCTTGAAAATTTTCTTAACATTTTCATTGAATGTTTTTTCAATATCAAAATCTGATATTTCTACTTTACCAACCATTTGTTTAACCTCTTCCACACTCAGTGATTTAATGTCAACATCATTCATCAAATCTTTGATCTCATCTTGTGACTCCTCTGATTTTGTGGAATCAGATTCATTGCCAGATTGTACATCTGATTTTTTAACAATCCATTTTTTATTGTCTTTTGCACTCTTTTTATACAATCTTTTAGAATTTTCACCAACTTCATTCTTTGAATTTTCAAAAATTTTGAAGTTTGTAGTTGGTGAATCATTCTTTTCAACCACTTTTTCTTTAAGTTTTTCAGAGACTCCCTGTTTTTTGTTGACTTTGTTTGGACAATTGTGAGCAATGTGTCCAACAACTTGGCATTGAAAACAAGTTCTTGTGTCTCTGGTTTGAAAAACTCCAGTTGCTATTCTTTTCCTTTCAGCAAAGAACTCTTGATTTGATAAGCTATTTGACTCCTCTTCATAGCTTTTTCCTGCAACATATGTCATTTTTGATTTAAAATCTCTAACATATTTTTCATTTTTACGATTTTCAGGTGGAGTAAAACCAAGACCTTTCTTTTTGTAACTACAATTTTGATTTATTTTCTTTTGAAAACTAGAATCAGAATTGTAATTATTTTTTCCTTTTTTCTTGTTTAACCTTTGTTGAACTCTAGAAGTGTATTTTTTAGGTTTTTCAATAGATTTTAGATCCTTAATTTCAGAAAAATTAATTTCCATCATTTTGAAAACCTTTTTAATCATGTCAAAACGAACACTTCTAATCGGAAACTCTTTGTCAGAGTATAATTTGTCCGAATCATTTAAAGTATATGCAACTTCAAATGTTTCATCATCCAAATTTGCCTTTGATAACAAAAATTCTTTACTATAAGACCGTTTTTCCGATGACTTTGAACTGTTGACTGACGAACTTGAACCCCCAGACTCAAACTTTGACTCAGACACCTCCTCCGTATCCAACACCTGATCGGCCACCTTTTTGATTAACTCAGACTCATGATCAGTATCAAACGAGGTAAACGTGATATCAATGTTATCTGGTAAAACGTCAGTTGTCTCAGATTTTAACTTTATATTGACTGCTTTTTCGACTTGCTCCTCATTTGGTTTTCTAGGAGAATACCCTTCCCAGATAGGAGGCGGACACTTGTTGTATTTAACAGTCGATTTCTTACCAGTCTCATTCTTTGTCTTTTCATCCTGGAATGCTTCAAAACCTGCAACAGTAGGATAAACTCGATCAATAACATAATCAGAACAAGAATAACTCAGTAATAACCTTCTGATCCTTTCATTCTCAATCTTTTCTTTCTCCAACTCTTGCTTTAGATTAGCATTTTCTTCGATGTAATGATTAATTGCCTTTTGCTTTGCCATCAACGTAGAATTTGTCATCGTTAAAGCCTTTTCTCTTTCAGAGTTTGTTGTTTGAAGACCTGTCACAGTTCTGTTCAACACGCTATACGATTCTTTCACATAGCTGATGTCAGATAGTAACTTTTCTATCAATCTTTCTCTATCAAACAGTGTAACATCTTTTTCTTCACAACTCTTGCAAATTTCCAAACATTTCTTGCAAGGCTTTTCAACTTCAACAATCTTCTCAACCTCAATTGTTTTTACCACTTCAATTACTTTTTCTACTCCAGTTACTTTCTCAGTTTCAATCACCTTTTCTTCATTTACACTTTTAACTTCTTCAGTTTGAACAACATTTTCAACCTTCTCATCTTGTTGTTGTTCTTTTGCAGCTTGTTTCTCCTTTAGTTTCTTCATGCGATCTGCAAAATAGAAATGAAAACTTTCAGGAGAAAGATATTTTTTAGCAATATTAATATGTTTCTCTTCCTCATCATCACTGCTACTCTCTATTGGTGTTTGATCAAACTCTACAGATTTTTCAGACTCAGCATCTGAAACACCAGAATCAGATGGTGTTTGATCAAAAACAACTTCTTTTTCTGAAGTATCCTCATTTTGTACACTCTCATCTGTACTTAATGATTCAGAATCAGCAATTTCTGAACTTTCTTCAGATGTAATCGATTGATCTATCACTTTTTCACCAATTGATCTCATCCAAGTAGCAAACACATCTGGTTCTCTAACAATCTTTGCAATGAAAGCTTTGAAATCCCCCTTTTCATCAACAAACATATCCCAGCTGAATCCTTCAGGTAATTGTTCATCATTTTGGTCCACTATACATGCTGTGCTGTTAGAAGAAATGTAGTTGCTCCAGTTGAAATCTACCAAACATCCTTTCTTTGAATCTTCAATCTTTCTACCATGAGCCGTCTGTAATTCTTGTGTCTGACCAACTTGCTGATAAATGGCTTTCCGGTAGTAGTCATCTTTTCCAAATGGATTCTGAGCACCACTAACTTCTCTATTTTTGCATTCCCGCTTAAAATGACCTTTTTCCCTGCACCTGAAACAAGTAACTTTAGATTTATCAAAACCTAAAGTAGAAACACAAGCATCAAGAAAATCATTTCTCCCGGTAATTGTCTTGAACTTTTCAGCACGTCTAAGAACACTTGCAAGACACCATTTGATATCCATTAGTTCCATCTCTTCAGCATCTATTTGGTCGTAATCCTCTTTGGTAAGCATAGGATTTCCAATTCGACCAGCCACTAAACCTTCATATGAGATAAGCACGGAACCAAGTAATGCCATATGATCTTTTGCAATGTCTTCAGAAAAACTTTGACCTTCTGGAAGATTTAGAGCTATGTTGCATTGAATCACACAACCATTTCCCATCTTTGTGCTTTGAGACTGAAAACTTTCTGATGAAGTCTTTGGATTGACACTTGGATATGATGAGAATCCACTGCTTTTGTTTGAGCTTTGATCAATTTTTTCTGTAGTATCCCCAACACTGTATGCAGTCTGAATTTTCGGACTTCTCTCAGCTTCTGAAGTCGGAACACTACCCTTGTAATACATCTTTACATCTTGTTGACCACTTGGATTATTCATCCTTGCGATCTTCTGCTGTTCCAAATCCTGACTTTCAATCTTTTCAATGAACTGAGAGATCGACAATCTATCATAAACTCCAGTATTCTTTAGTATCATCAAATAAGTTCCCCACTCTTTCTGAGGTAATGCATCAGCAAGTTTATCCACCCATTCTTCATTTTCCTTTTTAATGTTCATCATTGACATTGTTCTCACTAAGTGACAATATCGTTCAATAAGTTTCTTCGTATCTTCTCCGGGCAAACTTGTGAACAAATCAAATTCCTTTTTAAGCAATGCCTTCTTGCTTTTAATCATACTCGTACTGCCTTCAACCTTGATTTTTAGAGCATCCCATATTGATTGTGATGTTTTGTCATGTTGAAGTAATATGAAGATGTCTTCTTTGATGGCCTGTTGAAGTAAACTGATCATCATCTTTTCAGCTCGGTATATTTCCCGTTCCTCCTTACTAAAATCTGAAAGCTGTTTTTCAGTCTGCATTTCGGTTAGTGGTGGAGCATACTTTGTTAAAATACATTCCCATGATCTCAAATGATTTGCCTGCACCTAGTTTTCGAATCTATCTTTCCATCCGTAGTATTCTTCAATTCCCATTAACTTCGGGGGTTTCTGAGTAGTCCCCATTTCATTTTCAGAATTCATGTTCTGAGCAATGGAAGATGAACTAGACGATGTTGCAAAAGCGTTGTGGAAATCGTTGTCCATGTTTCAGACACTTTCAAGCGAAATACTATCTTTCAAGCGATACCCTTCAAGCGAAACAATATAAACTGAACAACTCTCAAGCGAAGTTCTTGAAGCGAAATACTTTGAAGCGATCCTGAATGAAAGAACCCTGAAGCGAACACCTTGAAGCGAAAATCTTGAAGCGAAAACGAACTCTGTTTGAAGCGAAATGTTAAGTGTCGCTTGAAGTTTCAAGCGAAATCGTCCAATAATACTGAACTGTTCAAGCGAACTCCATTCAAATGTCGATTTTGATCACTTTTAGGTCGAATTTTGCTGTGAAACTTTCAAGGGTTTGTTATCTAATACTTTTAAACAATCCGTGAGAAATTAAATCAATTTTGACCGTGAAATATTTCTGAACTAAGAAAAGAAGGTGTAGAAGTAAGAAATTTTGATCGATTTCGGCTGAATTTTGCAGAACTCCTCCTCCTGAGCTCTGATACCAATTGTAAGGATCGGGTTCGCGACCTAAACGAGTCGGTTCAGAGGAATTCCATCAAATACAGGTGCGGAAAACAAGTATTTGATCTATAAACAGCTGAATCTTCACTTTAACACTGATTTGTATTGATATGAAAGCAATTACAATCAGTTCTCACACCGGTAGCACCTCGGTATGGAAATCTCACAACAACAACTCTTAACAAACTTATGATTTCGCTTGACACTGAACCCCTATATATAGACTTTGAGATTTCGCTTCAGCATCACTCAAGCGAAATCTGATATGATGATTTCGCTTGAGGCTTCAAGCGAAAACTCAAATACATTACACACTTTCAAGCGAAATCTTCTAATTCTCTCACATTTTCTTGTTCTACGTGCCCTGATCTAATCTATCTAAAGTAAGACTCGATACAAGACGAAGTCGACAGATGTAGTGCACCAACAAAACAAACGGTTTTGATACCCAAGAGTAGTTTGGTTACAAAATACGCATAAATACGCATTTTGGCCGAAACTACGACTCGTCACTACGCCTAGTCAACGTGGTAATCAGTAGGTATAGTCACGAGGGACTATAACCATCATGATTACGCTCACGTTGCAAAGTTCAAATGAACTTTGTGTTGACCATTGCCTGGTCAAAGCTGAAAGTCAACTCTGTTTGACTTTCATGCTTGAAATACAAGAACAAGCAAGAAGAGGACTTACAAAGGGTCCAAGAAGGTGTTTTGATTCCAAATATTCTCAGGTATGAAGTGATAACACCTCAACTTAGAGAAATTTCAGAATCAATTGTGAAGAACCCAAATGAGGAAGCTTGCTATTTATAGGAAGTTGAGATCAATAGGATCATTCCATGTGTTTAGAGGGTGTAATCTTGGCCATACATGTGGGTACATGGTATTAGAATACAATCAGCTCAAGGTTTTGCAAAAGTTAAAACAAGACCCCCGAGTTCAATCCCATTGCTGAAAAATGCTGAAAATCAAGTTTTCTGCCCAGATAGGGTGCTCGCGTCGCGCCACGGCAGAGGCAGATAGTGGTGGCGCAGCGCCACCAGGTGCCAGATCTTGAAAAGTTTGAAAAATGGCAGAAATGGTCCCTGCACATGTTTAAGGCCTTTTTCGATGCGTTTAAACCCCGTTAACCTCATTTCAAGGCTCTAAAATGAAGTTAAAGTATAGGGAACATGAAACATGCTCAAAAACATCTCGGATGTCGGTTCGTTTGGTCGTACGGTTGCGTTATTCGGTTAATTACGACGGAAGTCGTAACGGACGCAAAAACGATCCAAATTAAGCGACGAATGGAATTTTATCAAGCCAATCACTAAAATAAAATATTTTAATGATTACATAAATTTTTGGATGTTCGGATATATTCAGAACGTAAGATATGCGCGAAAATGCAAACTTGTGCATTTTTTGACGCTTTTAGTCCCTATTGATCAATAAAGTTTATTTTAGCATACCGAACCACTCAAAGCCTATTTCTTAGCTATGTAAAGGATATTTAGGGTATGTTTAACTTATGATCAAGTTCCGGAATGTTCGTTACTATACAAATCGATTTAGTTTCACAGTTTGACACAATTAGTCCCTGTGATCGAACAAACTTGATTTCAACACACCAGACCAACCAAAACTTATTTCTAAGTTATGTGGAGGTTATTTAAGGTATGTTAAGCCTATGTCACTATTCCGGAGTGTTTTTCGTATTAAACTGACTACGTTTACGCACCAGTTTGCGTATAACCTTCCAAAAAGCGATTTAAAGCTTGAAATCGGAATCGAATCAAATCGTAAAATCATGAAACACAAATACACACATAATAACACCAAAACACATATAATAACACCAAAGCACATTGTTTTATTGATAATTGACATTGTTTTACATTATACGACGATTACAAAACACAGTTGTCACAGTCTCCCATACTTTAGGAAATTTTGTCCCGAAATTTTAACTAGAGGAAGCTTGTGAAAACAAATGCGGATATTTCGCCTTCATTTGGTCCTCACGTTCCCAAGTAAACTCTGGGCCACGTTTGGACTCCCAGCGAACCTTGACCAATCAAATCCGTTTGTTCTTCAACTGTTTGAATGTACGGTCCACTATCTCCACAAGTTTCTCGACAAAGTGCATCGTTTCATCGATTTGAATCTCGTCGAGAGTAATGTGAAGATCAGCATCAGCTAAACACTTTCGCAAATTGGACACGTGAAAAGTCGAATGAATATTTCCAAGCTCTGGAGGTAGCTCTAGTCGATAGGCAACCTTTCCAATTCTTTCAACAATCTTAAATGGTCCAACATATTGGGGTGCAAGTTTTCCTTTCTTTCCAAATCTCACCACTCCCTTCCAAGGTGACACCTTGAGTAGGACACGGTCTCCGACTTGAAATTCTAAGGGCTTGCATCGCATATCCGCGTAACTCTTTTGACGGGTTTGAGCTGTCACAAGATTATCGCGAATTTTCTTGATTTTGTCTGTTGTTTCAAGAATGAGCTCAGGTCCAGTAAGCTGAGCTTCACCGATCTCATTCCAACAGACAGGTGAACGACATTTTCGACCGTAGAGAGCTTCGAATGGTGCCATATTAATACTAGCATGATGACTATTGTTGTAAGAGAACTCGATCAATGGAAGATGAGAATCCCAATTACCACCAAAGTCTATTAAGCATGCTCTAAGCATATCCTCCAAAGTTTGAATCGTTCTCTCAGATTGTCCATCTGTTTGGGGATGATAAGCAGTGCTTAGATTTAGTTGGGTTCCCAAAGCAGATTGCATGGTCTTCCAGAAATGAGATGAAAATCGAGCATCACGATCGGAAATGATATCCAAAGGAACACCATGTCGTGATACAATCTCATCAACATAAATCTTTGCAAGTTTATCAGCAGATAGATCCTCGCGAATCGGAATAAAATGAGCTGATTTCGTTAAACGATCGATAACAACCCAAATCGCCTCGTGACCCTTAGATGTACGCGGTAATTTAGTGATGAGATCCATCGCAATGTTCTCCCATTTCCAAACCGGTATCTCTGGTTGTACAAGCAAACCAGAAGGTCGTTGATGTTCAGCCTTAACTTTGAGACAAGTTAGGCATTTCGATACATACAAGGCAACATCCTTCTTCATACCAGGCCACCAATACTGAGTACGAAGATCCTTGTACATTTTATCAGCACCAGGATGGATAGAATATCGAGACTTATGAGATTTGTCCATTACCAAGGTGCGAAGATCGTCTTGTTTCGGAATCCACAAACGATCCTTGAAATAAAGCAAACCATCGTCTTTCGCTTCGAGTTTAAGTTCGAGTTGAAGCGGTAGCTCATATTTCAATAAATCTTTGATCACACAAGATCGTTGAGCTTGAAGGACACGAGATTGAATATCAGATAGAGTGCGAACAGAATGAAGCTTGACTCGCTCTTTCCGACTAAGCGCATCGGCCACGACATTCGCCTTACCAGGATGGTAGCGAATTTCGCAATCATAATCGTTTAGGAGCTCAACCCAACGTCGTTGCCTCATGTTCAGCTCCTTCTGATTGAGAATATGCTGGAGACTTTTGTGGTCTGTGAAAACCACACACTTCGTGCCATAGAGGTAGTGTCTCCAGATTTTGAGAGCAAAAACCACAGCTCCCAACTCAAGATCATGAGTTGTGTAGTTCTTCTCGTGAACTTTCAATTGTCTGGATGCATACGCAATAAGCTTACCTCGTTGCATAAGGACACAACCAAGGCCTAAATTGGACGCATCACAATAGACAACAAAATCATCGTTTCCCTCAGGCAGAGATAAAACAGGAGCATCACATAGCTTCCGTTTCAGCGTTTGGAACGCTTCTTCATGTTTAGGTCCCCACTCAAAAGGCTTATTCTTCTGAGTCAAAGCAGTGAGTGGAACCGCAATCTTCGAGAAGTTCGAAATAAAACGACGGTAATAACCAGCAAGACCAAGAAAAGATCGAATCTCTGTAGGTGTCGTCGGTGTATTCCAATCCTTAATAGCAGCTATCTTGGATGGATCTACATGAATACCCTATTCGTTGACTATATGACCCAAAAACTGAACTTCTTTAAGCCAGAATTCACACTTGGAGAATTTTATCAAAAAGTTGTTCCTTCTTTAGAAGTTCCAATGTCAAACGAAGGTGTTGCTCGTGATCGGCTCGAGACTTCGAATAAATGAGAATATCGTCGATGAACACAATGATGAACTTGTCTAAATAAGGTTTACAGACCCTATTCATTAAGTCCATAAAGATAGCTGGGGCATTTGTCAAACCAAAAGGCATGACAGTGAACTCGTAATGCCCATATCTCGTGCGGAAAGCAGTTTTGGGAATATCTTCTTCGAGAACACGAAGTTGATGATACCCAGAACGCAGATCGATCTTGGAAAAGCATGAAGCACCTTGCAGCTGGTCGAAGAGATCATCAATTCTAGGTAGGGGATATCGATTCTAAATGGTAAGCTTATTAAGCTCACGATAATCGATACACATTCGAAAAGATCCATCTTTCTTTTTCACAAAGAGGACAGGAGCTCCCCAAGGCGAAAAGCTCGGACGGATGAATCCTTTATCAGATAACTCTTGAAGCTGTTTCGATAACTCTTGCATCTCAGACGGTGCAAGACGATAAGGTGCTTTCGCAATCGGGTTGGCATTGGGTACAAGGTCAATATGAAACTCGACTTGACGAACTGGGGGCAAACCATGCAGTTCATCAGGAAACACCTCTGGATAATCCCGAACAATCGGAATATCCTGAATATTCTTGCTCTTGCTTTTCTCCTCGGTGACATGTGCCAGAAAAGCAACATATCCTTTTCGTAAATAACTTTGGGCTTTCGTACACGACATGAGTTTCAATCCACCAGATGGTTTCTCGCCATGAACTTCCAGAACATCACCAGACGAAAGAGGAATACGAATGATCTTATCGAAACAAATCACCTCTGCATGATTTTGGTTAACCAATCCATCCCAACGATAATATCGAAACTCCCAAGTTGCATCGGTGTGAGGTCAATAGGAAAAAGATGGTCATCAAGGTTCAACTGACAATCACGAATAACAGAATCGAGAACAAGAGGTTTACCAGTAGCAACTTCGACAGATAAGGGTTTCCTCAGTTTAGTTCTAGGTATCGCAAGTAAAGGCTCAAAAGATAACGAAACAAAACTTCTATCGGCACCAGAATCAAAAAGAATAGATGCAGGTCGATTGTTAACAAGAAACGTACCATTGAAAAGAAAGGTACCATTGACAACGAGGTTGTCAGCTCGAGCCTCGTTTGCATTCAGTTTGAATGCTCGTCCACGAGCAGGATCGACAATTGGAAAAACAAAAGAGGTATTGAAAATATCAACAAAATACAAGGAAGGCGATCATTTGTTCGTTACCTCGAACAAACAAACGACACGCAGTGACTAATCAAAGTAAATGGGTTAAAATAACGTATCGCGAAGACATGCTCGCCTATAAGTGAACACTCACCCCAAGAGTTTCCAGGTAAGAATGATTGGTCCAATTATGTGGATTTGTACGAACACTCTAGCCTTAGACAGAAAACTCAGGGTACATGCATTCACTCTTCCAGTTTGCACGTGTTCACATTATTTAGACCCAAACTTTGACGAGATTATGAAAACTCAAAAGGCACCAAGCCAAATATGAGTCAAACTGGAAGGGTTCAAAACCTAGTAATCAATCATCCTAGAACGGATGATTAATTTTCGAAGCAGATTCGAAATTTGTGTTCTCGTTGTGGTTATCACCTAAGGGTAGGTGACGGTTTTGTTTTTAAAAATCTAAACGCAGAAAACTTGCGTTGGGGTTCTAGAAAGTTATAGTCTAGGTCAAAGCATTACTAATAACATAATTCCCTACAACCATTGGCTCTGATACCAACTCTTCTGTCACACCCCGACCACGTTAAAACAACAAACTGTGGCGGAAACGTCGGGGAGTGTCGTGGCAGAATTATTGTTTCACAACCATGGATACAAAAAGAGTTTCGTTTTATTTATTCATTAAGTAATTTACATTGTTTTAACACAAAACAAATGAGTTACATATCGACTATCACTGTTATTATGTCACTAAGGCCTCGTCCAGATCCCATGTGACTCATGCATCCTAGTAATCAACATCAAGCAACATCACCTGAAACATATGTAAAAAACAAAGTCAGCAAAGAAATGTTGGCGATCACATAGGTTTTATAAGAGTGTCGGATTCATGGCTAGTTTACATGTTGCAATATCATATTAAAAACCTTGTTTTGAAAAGTGTATAATATTGCAACGTAATTAACCAACTCAAATCAAGCGGGTTATAATTTATGAAACCTCGTAGCCATGATTCTTAACCCAAAAACATTTGTTTTAGTAAACAAAATTGTAAAACATCTCGTAATAACTCGTTAATAAAACTCGTATGGTTTATATATTCTCGAAAACATCGTTATGCGAAATTGTTTTAAATTCGTTTACCCAAGTGAACTAAATAACGCCACGGTATGTAACATGATGAAAACACTTATATATAAGAAGTACCGGCGGCGTATCCACCATGTCTTCATCATATAACACCTGTCCCGTTATCTAAACACTAACCAAAAACCAATCGTTTATCCATCTCGTTTAAGTCGTTTCGAAATCGTTTAACTCGTTTTAAATCATCCTTTTTTTTAATTGTGAAAACTATTTTTGGTCGTCTCGCTAATAACATTCAAACCTTCGTGACTCGACTATCTCGCTTCTCGCATTAACAAACCACCAAAAGGTAAGTTAACAATAACAGATTCAGTCGTTACCCACATAACCCACACATAACCATGGGTGTAGTCTGATAACGGGATTTGTCAGATCCTATTGTACCATAACCTAATACTGGTCGGTTCGGCCAAAATTAATGAATGTCACTCGTTATGTAACTACAACCAACAAGTTCGTTCACATTATCGAAATCGTTATTAGTTTAGTATAAACCATCTTAATCGTTTTTGAAAACCATTGATAAAATATCGAAATCGTTTTGATACATATGAATCACCCCAAAACAATTGAAAACAGTAAAATAGGAGAACTATGTACTCACATGAAGTGGAAAGTATCCTCAATTAATAGAACTTCAACAAACTCAAGTAAACCAGAGAAATCAAGCAGCACCTAGTAATCGAATCACTAGTAAATAAATTGACACCTCAATCGGAAGATCGGATAGAATGAGGTCTTGTAAACCAAATGAGTGTTGGAACTCATGTGATATGGTTTAACAAAGTCTGAATTCTAGATCGGAACCTAACCTAAGTGCTTTCGACCCATTGCGACCCATTAAGGTAGCTTAAGCTACTTTAACGCGTCGTTCGCGCAAATGCGCGTTCGAGACGTCTAACTAGTCCTATGACAAGTATTATATGCCTAAACATGTTGCATAATCAATTAAGTAACAAAAGTTTATGTTACATATGCTTAATTACCAATTATGCATAAAAAGGGTATTTTGGTCATTTACCTAAGGCATATAAACTACTTATCATACAACTAATTAAACCTAAGTGTTGGTACACTGGATGTCTGTTGACTACGTTTTATTCAAGTCTTGAGTCTAGATAGGTTAAATTAGGGTTTGTATAAGTTAAGTTTGGTTGTTCGCTTGAAAATACAAGTGTCACATTCAAGCGAACACAACTAGTCTTGTCTGCTTGAAACTGGTTGTCTTGTCCGCTTGAAACTGATTCAAGCTTGTCCGCTTGAACAGCCATGTCACTTTCAAGCAAACAGGCGTCTACTATATATAGCTGATGTGTGTTTCATTTGAAGCGGACAGTGATCATTACATGTGAGACGAGGTGCTGCTGAAATTTTGTTACAAATATTGTAAAGTCTCGGAAATCGATAATAGAAAAGAGATTGAAAGGATATATGCTGTTATGACTCAGTTTACTTTGATTCCGCCTCTGTAAACTGAGATGAACTACTTTTACTGACATTTAGGGTCACGCAATCGGTCCAACAAGTGGTATCAGAGCTCAGGACGAGGAGTTCATACCATAGCAGCTTGATTTTACCGGATTTTTTTTTACTTACTTCTTCTCATTCTTTTTCTGATTCGGACATAATTCACGGCTGAAATGGACTAAAATTCATACATATCAAGCGAAATTCGTAGTTAACAAATCCTTGAAAGTTTTGGACTAAAACATGGCTTAAAACTAATCAAAAAACGTTTGACCG
Source organism: Helianthus tuberosus (assembly GCA_030545235.1). Classification (NCBI taxonomy): domain Eukaryota; kingdom Viridiplantae; phylum Streptophyta; class Magnoliopsida; order Asterales; family Asteraceae; genus Helianthus; species Helianthus tuberosus. Next base: position 95,993,357 of record CM060373.1, read on the forward strand.
CTTGAGATCGTTTGTAAAAAGATGACGTCATAGTCTGTTCGCTTGAAATAACTTGTTTTGTTTGCTTGAAAAGTGCATTTCAACTTTGTTCGCTTGAAATTAATCAACTTGTTCGCTTGAAATCTGCTTGACCGCTTGAAAACGTTTGATCGCTTGAAATCACACCACTTGTCCGATTGAACGAACCTGGTCGCTTGAAATACTTGTGCATTTTCAAGCGAACAGATATAATATTCTAGTTCGCTTGAAAATCTGTGTTCGCTTGAATTAAGTTCGCTTGAACTTTGTGTTCGCTTGAACTTGTATCACTTGTGTTTGCTTGAAAATTGCTATTTCTACTTGAAACTATTTCGCTTCAAGTGATATCGTTTGAACTTGTTATTTTTCAAGATTTCAAAAATTTTTCTAAGTGATTGTTGATTTTTGCGAGGTACACTCAAGATGGATGACATATTCTTGAACCCGTTTAGCGACATGTACGCATTTGCTGGAAATTCGGGAGACGATACATCGTCCAGCAATGTGAACGAGAATCCACCGAAAGAAAAGAAAAAGGAATTAGGAATCGGAAAGTGCTTTTGGAACATTCAATAAACCCCCAAAGCTAATGGCTATTGAGGAGTACAGTCGGTGGTCCAGAAAGTTTGAAGATTGGATGATGGCATTTGCATTTCCAAGTTGGAAAAGTCTGAAGAACGGTTATGAAAACGGAAACAAGAATGGTGAAGCCTTAACATCTGCTGATGAGATTGAATCATTCGTAGCCGAACAAAAATGTGTGGCTTTGTTGTTCCAATCTGTCCGAGAAGACATTTTTTCCTTGATTGATTATTCAAATGCAAAAGATCTGTGGAACAAACTTCGAGCAAAATGTTTAGGAAGTGACGAAATTGTGAAAAACAAACGAAAACTTCTTAGAAAAGAATTTGATCTTTTTGGATGTCTAAAGAACGAGTCGGTTTGTAAAATGATAGAAAGATTTGGCCATCTGAAACTGGAATTAGCAAGACATGATATTACATATCCTGAGGATGAGCTTATTGACAAATTATTCGATTCGTTGCCGGACGAGATGGATTGGAGATACTATGCGCTGATGTTGAAGAATACCATCAAGGCACCAGAAAAGTTGACATTAGATTTGTTGATTGAAAAACTTGAGAGTCATGAGTTAGAGCTGAAGAAGACATTCAAAGTCAATCACTCATCTTATCAACAGAATTTGGATCTATATTATCCGAAAATCATGATGCTGAAAGCTACTTCTCCAAAGACTGCTTTTTCTGCTGAGAATGTGTCCACAGCAAGCAAAGAAAGTCAAAGTAGTCAAAGTAGTGGAAGTCACAGTGGTTATCACAGTGGATCTTCATCATCATCTGCAAGTCATTCTGATGCAAAGAATCGTTTTCAATGCAATATCGCAATAGATTTGTAAAATGCACAGAATTTTGACGAGGAGTCGGCTAAGCAACAAATGGTCTTCTTGGCGTCGGTGTTGGAATCATATGAAGGGTTAGTAGCTGGAAAGATCGGCAATACCAACCTGACGAAGGAAGATTATGACCAGATAGATCCCGAAGAAATGGAGCTGATTGATATTCGTTGGGCTATGGCAAGTGCTGTTCGTCGAGCACAGCGTTTCATGGAAATTACCGGCAGGAAGACAATTGGTGGTCCATCTACCAAGCTGGGGTTCGATAAATCCAAAGTGACATGCTTCAAGTGTAAGCAGAAAGGTCACTTCAAACGAGAATGCAGAAATGCTTATGCTGATGAATCAGAGATTCCTTTCAGAGATGATTATTACAAGAAGGCAATATATCATCAAAATAAATCTGAGCCGCCTAGACTGAAGCAGGTTGAAGACAATAGAGAGAAATCTAGAGCTCTTGCAGTGATTTACGATGATGAGGGTTATGATTGGAGTCAAGAGGTTTTACCGGAGGAAGATGCAGTTGGTTACGCGTTCATGGCGAAAAATGAACCTATTCCGTGGAAAGATGATAGAACTGAAGAGCAGAAGCATAGATACAGAAAAATGATTGCTGAAAACAAAATCATTAGAATTTCTCGTATCTATCTGGAAGCAAGGAGAGCAAATAGATGGGATCCGGACAGAGAGTGTTATCTTGATGAATATGGAAATATTGCGATCGATGACAAAACGCTTGATATCGAAGCCATAATAAAAGAGTACAAAGACGAGGATGAGTATTGGCAGAATAAATGGTGGGGAACTGGAGACGAGAAAGAGAAAGAAGAGAAAGAGAGAAAGGAGAAAGAAGAGCAAGAAAAATCAAAGAAAGTTGATACTGGAGTTATTGACACAACGCAAGAGTTGACTGCTGAAAACCTCGGAAAAATGGCTGACAAAGTGTTGGCTGCTGTGACACCTGTGTCACTTCAACCATCAAACAAATGCCAAACCAATGAAATATTGTATTTCATACTTGGGATTTGTAAAAATATGTGTATCGTTTACACATATCAATTCTTGTTCGATTTCAAACTCTATATCGCTTTCTGGAAGGTTATACGCGCACTGATGCGTAAATATAACCAGTTTAATGCAACAAACACTCCGGAATAGTGACATATACTTAACATACCTTAAATAACCTTTAAATAACTTAGAAATAAGTTTTGAAGGCTTTGGTATTGCAAAAACAAGTTAATTCGCTTACAGGGACTAAACTTGACAAACTACGAAAGTATGCCAATTTGAACTGTAACGAACATTCCGGAACATGACCATAAGTTAAACACACCTTAAATATCCTTTACATAGCTTAGAAATAGGCTTTGAGGGGTTCGGTGTGCTAAAATAAACTTTTGGGTCATTCAGGGACTAAAAGCGTCAAAAAGTGCACAAGTTTGCATTTTCGCGCATAACTTACGTTCTGAATACATCCGGACATCCAAAAATTTATGTAAGCACTAAAATATTTTATTTTAGTGTTCGGCATAAGAAAAATCCATTCGTCACGTCATTTGGATCGTTTTTCGCGCTTATGCGCATTCTGTCGTAATTAAGCGAACATCGCGTTCGTACGACCAAACGAACCAACATCCGACATATTTTTGAGCATGTTTCATGTCCACAATGTTTAGGCAACATTTTAGGGCCTTAAAGTTGGCTTTACGGGCCTTAGAAGTGTCGGAAATGGCCTTAAACATCAACAGGGACTGAAACTGTCAAATTTCAAACTTGTTTCTGATCTGTGCAGGCCAGGCGGCCCGCGTAACATCTAAGTGAATCCTCACGCGGCCCGCGTCCGACTCCCTGATCAGATAATATCGAACAGTCAGCATGTTCCAGCTGTTTTAACCACAACCACACACTCACCACTTGCCTAATCAGCTGATAAGGATGGTTTTTAGGCACCATAACTTTCCGACACTTGTACGGATACGATTAAGGCACGATATTCGACAAACGATCTTAACGGTTCGGGTATTCCTATAAATACCCAACCCATTTAACTTCAAAAATCACTAGAATCTGATCTAAGTGACTCTAAGTTGGAACCATTGTTTCATACCTGAGTTATTGTGATCTAGATTAGCATTCGGGGACCCTTCGTAAGTATTCTTTCGTTCTTTTCCTTATTTTATTGCTTTTCGAGTCAGAAAGTCAAACTTTGTTTGACTTTCAGCGTTGACCAGTTTATGGTCAATGCGAAGTTCGTTTGAACTTCGCAACGTGAGTGTAATCACGTTGGTTATAGTCCCTTGGGACTATGCCTACTGATTACCACGTTGTCTAGGGTCGTAGGGTAAGCGATCTAATAAATCGCTTATACCTTCGAACCCGACCCAGTTTGGTCGATCATTAGGATCCGACCAAATACATTAGGTGACCATAGTAGGTAGGGAATAACCTTCCGAGGTTATACCCTATGGTCACATCGTTTGAGTAGTTGTATGATAGGTAGTTTATATGCCTTAGGTAAATTACCAGAATACCCTTTTCATGTATAATTGGTAATTAAGCATATGTAACCTAAACCTTTGTCACATAACTGATTATGTAACATGTTTAGGCATATAACACTTGTCATAGGGCTAGTTAGGCGGTCCGAACGTGTTTCACGCGAACGACGCGTTAAAGTAGCATAAGCTACCTAAACGAGTCGTAATGGGTCGTAAGCACTTAGGTTAGGTTTCATTTAGCATGAAGGCTTTGTTAAACCATATGACACGAGTCTCTATACTCGTTTGGTTTACGAACCCTCATTCTATCCAATCATCCGATTTAGGTCCGGTTATTAACATAGTTACCTATATTAGGTGCCGTTTGATATCCGCGATCTCTAGCATTGTTTGGTTGTTAATCAAGGACTTCTGAGCAATCTCAAGTGAGTACATAGACCCCTCTTTTACTGTTTTCCAAACTGTTTTGGGGTGGAACACATGTGCCTACTTGTTACTTTCATGCTTTCCTGTTTTCACATCATATGCCTGTTATGTTCGTTAGTACATTATAGTACATGATTTCATTACATTTCATGCTAGGTGTGCCCATTGTGTGCATTACTTAGTACATCATTTTACATTACATACTATGTATGCCCATTGTGTGTGCATACTTAGTACATCGTTCTACATTACATTTCATACTATGTATGTCCATTGTGTGCATACTTAGTACATTGTTTTACATTGCCTTTCTGTTGCATATGCTCATCCAGTATATGAACACATTATACTACATTTTGAACCGTTGTAATCATTTGACTATGTGAACCGTTGTAATCATTTGACTATGTGAACCGTTGATATCTGTGAACCGTTTGTATCTGTGAACCGTTTGTATCTGTGAACCGTTTGTATCTGTGAACCGTGTGAACCGTATTTGACTATACATGAACATTTCTACACTTGTTAAACATTACATCTTGGTGGTTTGGTTTGAGTAAGTGATTAAGTAACGAGGCGTGTGTAATATGATACAAGCATGGTGGATACGCCGCTGGTACTTCCTATATATAAGTGTTTGTATGGTATTATATATCGTAGCGTTATTTGAATCATTTCAGTTTATGACATATAACATTTTATACAAATAACATACTTTTCACAAGACATTGTTTTACAAACAACTTATCTTATACAAACTCAGTTACATGGTTATTCATTTAACCATACATTATTCTTTTATCTATACATATCATCTGGACTTATTGATTTTCAAACGATTTACAAGACAAAGCAAATTACAAGGTTCATGACTAAACATTTTCTCAAACATAAGTCATGAATCCTATTTTCACAAAACCTATGTATCTCACAGGCATTTTTATGCTGACGTACCTATTTTCACATGTGTTTTCAGGTGATGATGTATAGGACTTATCAAGACATACTTAGGCGGACCTGTGCTTTAGTGAATTAAAACGAGACAAGAACTAGCTACTTTATGTTATGTACTCTTTGGTTATTGTTTAAAACAATGTAAACTTTCATGTTTGATTAATAAAACGAAACTTCAATTTCCATGGTTGTGAAACATTAATTCTGTTACAACACTCCCCGATGTTTCCGCCACGTTTTCTATGTTCTACGTGGTCGGGGTGTGACAGAAAAGATGGTATCAGAGCTAATGGTTATAGGGAATTAGGTTATTAGTAATGCTTTGACCTAGTCTATAACCTTCTTAGGACCCTAACGCGAGTTTACTTGCGTTTAGTCATAAAACAATACCGTCACCTATCCTTAGGCGACGACCACAACAAGAACATAAATTTCAAAACCGCTTTGAAAACTAATCATCTGTTCTAGGATGATTGATTACTAGGTTTTGAACCCTCTGTTATATGGTTTTGAACCCTTTTGAATTTTCAAAACTTTCGTCAAGGTTTTGGGTTTTTAATAATGTGAACACGTGCAAACTGGAAGGGTGAATGCCTGTATTCTGGGTTTTCTGTCTAGGCAAGCACTTCGTATACATCTCATCAGACGCGAGACCAGTTGTGCTTACCTGGGAATTCTTGGGATGAGTGTTCACTTATAGGCGAGCATGTCTTCGCAATACATTATTTTTGACCCATTTACTTTGATTATTCACTGTGTGTCGTTTGTTTACCTTGTGGTAACAAACAAATGACCACTACCCTTGCTTTCATCAGATTTGTTTCATCTCATTCTTTTCGTCTAATTCTCTCACTCGTTTCCTTTCATGTTTTCTCTTTTAGAATGCCTCCTCGACGCGAAAGCCAGATAGCGACCGCCGAACTGGCAGAAATCATTGCACAGCAAATGGCTGCTCAATTCCCAAACCTCTTTGCTCAATGGAATCAATCCAACAACAACAACAATGGTCCATGCAATTTCAAGAGTTTTAACTCGGCGAAACCACTCAAGTTTAGTGGTTCTGAGGGAGCGACTGGGCTTCTTCAATGGTTCGAGAGCATTGAGAATACTTTCCGCCATGTGCAGTGTCCTGACAATCGCAAGGTCGAGTTTACTTCGAGTGTGTTCCAGAAGAGAGCCCTTACGTGGTGGAACGGGGTTATGAGAGATCGTGGTGCAGAGGTTGCTCTAGCACAGACATGGGCTGAACTTAGGGCCCTTATGATGAAGGAATTCTGTCCTCGTCACGAGATCAGGGCTTTGGAAAGGGAATTCGACAATCTTGAGCAAGACAGCGGTGAGCATCGAGCCTACACGGACTGTTATGAGGAGTTAAGTCTGTTATGCCCAAACATGGTCACGCCTTTGGATAAGGCAATCGAAAAGTACATTGATGGCCTCCCTGATTCAATACAAGACATTTTGACAGGTAGCAACCCTACTACAGTTAGACAGGCCATTGAGCTATCTGCAACCTTGACTGAATCAAAGATCAGGAAAGGTAAACTTTTCTGAAAAGGTGACAAGAAACCGGTCGAGGAATCGAAACCAATCGAGGAATCAAAGACCATGGATGAACAGACTGGATCCCCTAAGAGGTCAAAGAAGCGAAAAGCTTCTCAGAACTACGCTGTGGTCGCTCACAATGATCAAGCCGTCCCCAACCAACCAGCTCAACCCCCTGCCAGGTGTCACACCCTGGCTTTGCGGAAGCGTGGTTAATTTGGTGTGACTTCTTAATACCATAGCTTAATCATAACCAAGCTATATGAATTAAAAACATGCGAGATCATCCATTAAGTTTTGAAAACCAAATACAGTACCATTGTTTTAACGGGAACATACCCTAACAACCATAACCTTGTTCAACAGACATTACAAACTTGAAACATAACATAAACATGATTTAAGGGTTGTGTCTTGTCCAGGAAAGAGACACATCCCCTAAACCCCGGATGACCTCGGAAACTAGTGCAGCGGAAAACATGCCATACCGTGCCAGATCCCTTTTAATTTCCTGAAATACATGTAAGTTGAAAAATCAACAATAATGTTGAGCGAGTTCATGTGTAAGTGAGTATGTAAAACACTTGTGAGTATAAAAATAGTCTTGGTATGTAGCAAATAAGGGAATTGAGATCACCAATGGTTTGCAAGGCCACTGATATATGTGAAGTGCAAATAGGGAGACTCAAACCTAGAAGATTTCGCCACGGCATTAGTATGTGGACAAAGTCACCCCAAGGTCCGTTTCTAGTTTGGCCTGGGGCTGGGCTCGCTACACCCAGATAGATCTACCGCTCCTGTCCCTCGGTCCCGACATGAGGACTAATGGCCTCATATTGCTCCTACCCACTCACATGATCTGAGTAGTAAACCTCCTTACACTAACCATACCGTGTATAAAGTACTCGTAATCATAGTAACATGTATTTCACCCCCGCAGTTAAGAAAACTGAAAACAGTTAGAGAAAAGGGGGACATGAACTCACTGTCGGTGCGTCTCTACCAAGTACTCCAAATCAGAAAGCTGTGCGACGACCTACAAGTGCTAATTCTATTAGACGGACGGCCGTGCCTTAGCTTTATAGTTTAAGTCTTTGGGAAATAGTTAGACAACTATTTCATGTTTACGTTCTGTATATACTTGGTAGTTAATCTCCTTCCCAAGGATGGGGGATTCAATACATGTGCGTTCAAATTATATCATTAAGTCTCACTTAATATGTATATATTTCCAATTCCAAAATATAAGTATTTTTCTCAAAAATATTATATTTTCATTTCTCATAAATCTTCTCCAATAATACGTTGTTAAAATACGCGTTCATAAATATTTCCGTAAGTGCGTAAGTTACGTTTTAACAATCGAGTGGTAATATACTTACCTGTGTAACTTATATATTTATGGTGAAAGCGTTCGTATTATTTTGGATTCGTTAACGTTCGTAAATATTATTTTTACTCTAAAAATAATATTTATGTATTTTCACAAAATAATCATAAACAGTGTGTGAAAAATATATATTTATCACGTTAAATTTTGTGAAAATCCCACCTCCGAATATTTAGTAAATAAAGTCATGGCGAAACTTATGTTTCGAAGACATGTCAAAATAATTCTAACACTTGTAGTGTAAATAGTTCTAAGTGTTAGGTTTTTAGAAAAATTTCGCCAGAGTTTCCTCTGTAACTGGAGGTGGCCACGCTTTCAAGCGTATCATTTTCTTTTACAAAATCAATTTTAACAACTTCCCTATTCAATCAAACAATTTCCGACACATCAAACTAGTCGACAAGTATGTAAATCTCATAATCGCATGAACTTGTAGTTTTTCCGAAACTATAGTGTAAATCCCATTATATTTTGTGGATCTTTATATAAAGTAATTTTGATCTCGTAAAAACCTCGTTTTTAGAGAAATCCGTCTTTACAACTTCTCGTCCTCTTTTACAAAGTTTGTTATTTTGTCGAAACTTTTCATTTCACAAGTGTTTACACACTTGTGGTTTATAAAAATCATACTTGTTAGTGTAAGATCCGTCTTTTAGAAAACATGATTTCTTTGACGCTTGGTCCTTTGAAAATACCACTTGCAGATGCGTAGATCTGCTAGTTTTAAACATCATTTCACAAGTAAAACTCTTTTACACAAGTTCATGATTCGCGTGTGGTAGAGTTTCACCTTTTAACCCTTGTATTATTCAAGAACAAGCTTATGTTAAGATCCATGATCTTACCAAACCGGGTTAAACGATGATCCGAGCTACCACATCATAGATCGGGCCTCAATAAACATACATTTCAAATACTACAACATTTACACAACTTATGAGCTATTAACCACCCTTTTTAGTGTTTTAAGTAAACTTTAAAGCATCTTCATGTAAGATTCCGAGTTTTAACCGATAAAAATCCTTTTAACCACTTTAGAATAGTTCAAATACGAGTTTTAAGTATTATACCTCTAGCTCAAGGCTAGGGAAGGATCTTGACGAAAATGGCGTGGATAAAAGCTAGATAAAGAGGTCCTTCGCGTTCCGCTTGCTCCAAGACTCCTTGTATACGACCCTCGACACTTGTATGGACTTGGAATGTGATGAACAAGAACCGAAAATGGATGTGTGGGGAGGGGGGTGTTCGGCCGAGAGCTCTAGAGGGCAAGAGAGGAGAGAGTTGTTGTTGTGTTGAGTTGGAAAGATTATGTTGTGTTTAGCTTAGATCTTATAGGCAAAACATAAGTGTATTATCCAATGGTTCTTGTGTCAAGTAGATATTAGGCAAGATTAGATTAAGCAAATCTATCAAGTACAAAGCATGTCCCCTAGGGGACGGTTTCGGTTGGGGGGGGGGGGGTCCTTGGTTCGATTACAACTAGTCAATTAGGTAATAGTTTGGTTAAGTTAAGTAATTAACTCGGTTACTAACGTGTAGTATGTTATGACGGGTGTTAGGGTATTCGGGGACCCTAACTGGCTCAGAAAAAGATAAATAAGGAGAATAACAATATTTTCATGTTCCGGGTAAAGTCCGGTTGTTTGGTTGGATAGTAATCCGTTAAAGCGTTACTAAAGCTTTAAAGTGTCGTTAATACCCTTTTTAGTGACACAACTCATTTCTGACACTTTGGAAAGTGTCTAGTATTATTTTTCTCATGTTTTGGCACTTTATTAGTTAGCTAAAAGCTGAACTGTTATGTAAAGTGCTGAATTTTGTACTTTAAGTACGTTTTAGGCACATCCAGTCACTGTGACTTATCCCTAGAGACGCAGTTCTACAACCCTTATATCCCTACACTCACCATTAGTGTAGCAAAAGTATTTCTGGCTCATACAGGCCTTAGAGGCAGTGTTTGCCTGATGCTGGCTTTATCAGCATGTTCAGTAGGTTATCCGTTATAGTGCTACTGTGCTTTTTGTGCATCATGTTTGTCACTAAGGTGCTGTAAGCAAAATATAGAGTGACAGCAAATAAAGTATGATGCAAGTAAGTGCATGTATCAGTATGCAAGTAGCAGTTTATCAGCAATTTCAGTTAAGCACAGTAATTAAGCAGCAATTAATCATTAATTAAATCGTACGGATACCTGGTTTAGTGAGGGTTGTCACATTCTCCCCCCGTTAAATAAATTTCGTCCCGAAATTTAAGTTCTGCTTGTAGAAGCAGGGTTCTTAGGAAAAAGGTGGGGGTATTTCTCTTTCATCCGGTCCTCACGCTCCCAGGTGAACTCAGGACCATGTCTGGCATTCCAACGAACTTTGACGAGCTTGACACTGCTCCGGCGGGTCTTGTTAACTTTCCAATCCGTGACCTCAACAGGTTCTTCAACGAAGTGGAGCGTGTCGTCAACATGAATCTCGTCGGTGGGAATAGCAACGGTAACTTGAGTTGGACTTTTCTTTAGGTTGGATACATGAAATGTATCGTGAACACCATTCAGTTCAGCAGGTAGGTCCAACTTGTATGCTACTAGTCCTATTCTTTCCAGAATTCTGAAAGGACCAATGTAGCGCGGATTTAACTTCCCACGCTTCCCAAAGCGTGCCACCCCCTTCCAGGGTGATACTTTCAATAACACCATTTCTCCAACTTGGAAATCCACATGTTTCCGGTTTGGATCCGCATAGGCCTTCTGTCTGTGGCGAGCTGCTTCGGTGCGTTTAAGAATTTGCGCGATCTTGTCTGTCGTCTCTTGGACGATTTCGGGACCAGCAAGCTGTCTATCACCTGCGTCAGCCCAACATAGAGGTGATCGACACTTGCGTCCGTAAGGGCTTCAAAAGGCGCGACACCAATACTGGTGTGGTAGCTGTTGTTGTACGAAAATTCGACCAAAGGCAAATGCTTATCCCAGCTACCGCCCAAATCCATAACACACGCTCTCAGCATGTCTTCCAAAGTCTGTATCGTTCGCTCGCTCTGGCCGTCAGTTTGCGGATGAAACGCAGTGCTCAGATTCAATTGTGAGCCAAAGGCTTCTTGGAAGGATTGCCATATCCTTGACACAAACCTTCCGTCTCTATCAGAGATGATTGAGAGAGGTACTCCATGGCGCGCGACGATCTCTCTCATGTATATTTCGGCCAATTTGCTCGTATTATCCTTCTCTCTGATAGGTAAGAAGTGTGTTGACTTCGTTAATCGATCCACTATCACCCAGATAGTGTCATGGCCTCTTGGCGTTCTTGGCAATTTTGTAACAAAATCCATTGAGATTTGTTCCCATTTCCACTTGGGAATCTCAGGTTGTTGCAGAAGTCCTGAAGGCTTCTGGTATTCCGCTTTAACCTTAGCGCACGTTAAACATTTGCTCACGTAAACAGCAACATCGCCTTTCATCCTAGGCCACCAATAATAATCTTTGAGGTCTTGGTACATCTTATCCGCTCCTGGATGGATAGAGTACCGCGATTTGTGAGCTTCATCGAAAATAACTGTCCTTAAATCACCAAACAGAGGAACCCAAATCCTTTTCTCAAAACATAATGTTCCTTCCTCGTTTGGTACCAAAAGCTTCTCCATCCCACGGAGATATCCTTCTTCAAGGTTTCCTTCCTTGAGAGCTTCTTTCTGCGCGGCACGAATGCGCAAGGAAAGATCGGTTCGTATAATCATTTCTAGAGCTCTAACCCTTATGGGCTTGATTCTCTCTTTACGACTTAGGGCATCGGCGACCACATTCGCCTTCCCTGGATGATACTTTATCTCGCAGTCGTAGTCGTTCAACAATTCAACCCATCGTCTTTGCCTCATATTCAACTCCTTCTGGTTAAATATATGCTGTAGGCTCTTGTGATCTGTGAAGATTGTACACTTCGTACCATAAAGGTAGTGTCTCCAGATCTTTAAAGCAAAAACCACTGCGCCGAGCTCCAAATCGTGTGTGGTATAGTTCTTTTCGTGCACTTTCAATTGACGCGATGCGTAAGCAATAACCTTTTGGCATTGCATCAACACACAACCTAATCCTTGACGCGATGCGTCGCAGTATACCACAAAATCGTCAGTACCTTCCGGTAGTGCTAAGATTGGCGCATTGCAGAGCTTATCCTTCAGTATTTGGAACGCTTCTTCCTGTTTGATTCCCCAATCAAACTTCTTATCTTTCTGCGTGAGGAGCGTCAATGGTTGAGCGATCTTTGAAAAATCCTCGATGAACCTTCGATAGTAGCCAGCCAAACCCAAGAATTGTCGAATCTCGGTTGGCGTCTTTGGCGTTTCCCAATTCTTGATCGCCTCGATCTTGGTTGGATCCACGTGGATTCCATCTCCATTTACCACGTGCCCAAGGAATTGAACTTCACGTAGCCAAAATTCGCACTTGGAGAATTTGGCATACAGCTGTTCCTTCTTTAGCAGCTCCAAAATGGTTCTAAGATGCTGCTCGTGTTCAGCCTTCGTCTTTGAATAAATCAAGATGTCGTCGATGAATACAATCACGAACTTATCCAAGTACGGTTTGCAAACTCTATTCATCAAATCCATAAAGACTGCAGGTGCGTTTGTCAAACCAAACGGCATAACTAGGAACTCGTAGTGCCCATAACGAGTTCTGAAGGCTGTCTTTGGGATACTTTCCTCTTGTATCCTTAACTGATGGTATCCAGATCGAAGATCGATCTTTGAATAAAAGCTTGAACCTTGCAGTTGGTCGAACAGATCATCGATTCTTGGCAGAGGATATCTATTCTTGATCGTCAGCTTGTTTAACTCCCGGTAGTCAATGCACATTCGAAAACTACCGTCCTTCTTCTTGACAAATAGGACCGGAGCTCCCCAGGGCGAGAAGCTTGGTCGGATAAAACCCTTGTCTAACAACTCTTGAAGTTGTGTCGACAGTTCCTGCATCTCAGATGGAGCAAGTCTATAAGGTGCCTTAGCCACAGGCGCGGCGCCTGGAACTAAGTCAATGTGGAACTCTACTTGTCTCTGAGGTGGCAGTCCAGGCAAGTCTTCTGGGAAGACTTCTGGATACTCCCTTACGACAGGGATGTCTTCGATTCTTGGCTCAGCAGCCTTCTTATCCACAATGTGTGCCAGGAAGGCAACACATCCTTTCTGCAAACACTTCCTTGCTTTCAAGCAGCTGATAATCCTCAACGGCGTCTCACGCTTTTCTCCATGAACAACAATGGTCTCACCATCATCGGTTGGGATACGAACAACCTTTTCGTGACATACTATCTTAGCTTTGTTTCCTGATAACCAATCCATTCCTACTACCACGTCGAAGCTTCCCAACTGGACTGGTAGCAGATCCAGAGCAAACTCACGTTCTCCTAATTCGATCACACAACCTCTGATAACTTCATTGGCTTCTACTAACTTCCCATTAGCTAATTCGATCGAGTAGGGAATATCTAACTTATTAGCGGCTAACCCAAGCATATTCTTAAATTCTAACGACACGAAGCTATAATCGGCACCAGTATCAAATAAAACGGATGCATAGCGTTGATTGACAGGGAACGTACCAGTAACAACATTGGGGTCCTGGCGCGCTTCCCTTGCTTCGATTTGGAACACTCTTCCACGGGCTTGGTTTAGGTCTGGACAGTTCTTCTTAAAATGCCCGATATCACCGCAGTTAAAACACCCAAGTCTTTGCCCGTTTCCTCCAGCTTGATCATTCCTCTGACTACGATTCGCAGCGCCCGCTTGGTTAGCATTGTTGCCTCGATTCTCGTTTCCTCCATTGTTCCCCTGTGGGCGATTTCCAATACCGCCACGGTTATTATTTCTATTCCCAAAACCTCCTTGGCCTCCCCGGCCAGCACTAGCCCAACAAGAATCTTTCGAGTGGCCCGGCTTTCCACATGCTTCACATATTTTCACATTACAATGGCCAGTATGGTGGCGTTGACAGGTATTACACTTGGGCTGGGTGCCCTGATATCCTTTTCCTTTCTTCCCACTACCAACTGATCCTCCTTTCTTAACCGCCACACTGGCGCCCTGCTTGAAGTTTGAGAACTTCCGTTTGCTACCTCCTGATGACTCGACGTGAGTCTCTTTCTTCTTATGCTCAGCATCATCAAACTTGTTCAGGCGAATGGCCTCCTCTGTGAGAGCCACGCTCAAATCAATCGCCTCAGTAATGGTCGCAGGCTTGGATGAGGTTACCATGCTTATGATTTGAGGAGCTAGTCCCCAAATGAAGCGTTCAATTCTCTTGAACTCAGGAGTGACCATGTAGGGTACCACATGCGATAAGTCATGGAACCTTTGAACGTATTCTGCTATCTTTGGACCGTCCATTTTCAAGTGCCGGAATTCGGTCTCCAATCGCTGGATTTCTGCGCGGGAACAGTACTTTTTTTGCATAAGTTCTTTCAGTTCGGTCCAGGTCAGCGCGTAGGCAGCAGCTTCGCCTAGTGTCTGTACTTGCAGATTCCACCAAGAGAGGGCTCCATCCAAGAATAGCCCTGAGATATAGGTGACTTGCTGATCCAGCGCGCATTTGCTCATGCGTAGAACAGATTCGGTTTTCTCAGCCCAACGAACAAAGGCGACAGCACCTCCAGTGCCGTCAAAGTTGACCGGTTTGCAGTCTAGAAACTGCTTGTAGGTGCACCCTGCACATACGTTATAACATATGAATGGCATTAGCATCCTTGCTAGAGATATCCAATTAGGTCACGGTATGTCTTAATGACTTAGTATTACCGTGAGGTGGATTGTTATTGCCTTGGTTAATACTTCCGCTCGTTCCTGGCTGAGATGCTGCATACTGTGCTATGGCAGCAGCAATGACTTGTTGTAGCTCTGCCTCATTAGTAGGCATGCGTGTCTCACGTCTTGGCGGCATCTTCTAAAAGATGGTTTAAGTTGGTCAGGCCATAGTAAAGCTCCCATGTTATAGTACGTAAGTCAGGTCATAATGTAGCGTACGTATATTACGATAGTAATAGTAAAAGCATATAACATCTCATGTTATCAATACATCACAAATACCAATCACACAACATCCCATGTCATAAAATACAAATAAGCAATCAAGCGAATCAAATATGATGAGAATACTGCGATTGCCATATATCGAGACCACAAAGTAAGTGTATCAGTACATCCCTGTGTCATACAATCACCAATCAACTAGGGGCTACATCACCCCTGTCCAAAAACTATATCATGTCAGGGTCGAATACAACATCAAATACATGTCAACAAAAGTCAGGATCAAATGTAGTCTCCAAAAATGCTGTGCAGTCCAACAATCGCCGTCTTCTCATCCTCGTCAACCCAAACAGCACTGATGAGCTCTATACAGATGGTGGTGGAGGAGGGGGAAAGTGGGTGTAAAACAAACGACGTAACTGGAGCCAGTCCTCCTCCATGGCTCGCTGAGTACGGATGATAGAGGCAACCTGCTGCTCTAGTGTAAAGAGACGGGCAGCATAATCTGGAGGTAAGAGTCGAAATGGCTGCAGAGGAGAGTGTGTCTGACCATGGCACGGACACGGTGGCAGCTGAGCTCCCTCGAGCTCCTGGATGCGCTGCGTGTGTGACTCGTGCTGGGCGACAAAAGACATCAAAACGTCCTCGATAGTATACCCCCTGTGGAAAGAATGGTAGGGGTCAGTAGGTGGCATACCAGAGTCTGGTGCCCAAAGGAATGGCTCACTGGTGGGATCCAAAGGTGCCATATGAAATGGAGCAACAGAGGGTGGAACAGATGACATCTGGGGCATGAAGGGGATAGACATCGGTACATGCCCAACAGGATGGGCTGAAGAACCCTCTCCAGGCCTCGCTGGAGGTACAAACTGTGGAACCTGAAAAGAAAAATCAACATGTCGTGTATCAGGGATCTGAGGGGGAAAAGGTGGAACATCCTCATCAGCAGGTATCCAACCGTGCTGTGCATGCTCATCTGGTGGATCCATGTGTGCCGCGAACAGTGCATGCTCGGGCTCTAGTGGGATGGGATCAGGTGGGGCAACAAAAGGATGAACAGGTGTAATGTGCTCAACAGGATGGTCAACAGGTATATCAACAACAGGTAGAGGAACAACAGGATCAAGAGCAACATGATCGCCCTCTAACAAAGGAACATCCACGGGGAGATCATCAACAGGTGGGTCTGCTATAACAGGCTCAATAGGGATGCCAGCATGTACGAGGTCATGCTCAAGTATGGGGTCTAGAGCGGCTGCCTGCTCAGGAGCGACGACAGGCTCGAGATCATCAAAAGCCATCTCGAAGTCAAACTCGGGGTCGATAGGATCTACCGGGTCGGCTGGATCCTCCATGGGCTGATCCATAGGTATAAACTCGATATCACGATCTGGGTCGTATCCCGGGGGAAAGATAGGATCAGAGTCCTCTATGTCATCATGGTCAAACGCAAAACTGGGTATAGGTGCAACAGAGGATGCCTGGTCAGGATCAGAATCGTGCGCAAAGTGCTGTGCGCTCAATGTGTGAGAAGGTGCGGATGCCACAGACTCAAAGGAGTCTGGGACAGGAGAATGTGCTGGCGAATCCTCAGCGGGAACGTCAGCGATCATCAGAAGATCGTCCGCAGGAAGTAGGGCCTTGCCCTGGATCTCATCCTCAAAAGGCTCATCCTCAAACAGGTCAATATCGCCATCAGCCTTGGCGTCAAGTAGAAAATCATATGCTGGATAAATGGCTAAGGGTATAGGGGCCGGAATCTCTACTAGAGTTAGGTACTCAGCGGGAGGGTCATCTGCAAGCTCATCAGCACCATCGGGTAGTGCGAAGGGCTGGAAATCATCCTCGTCAGTACTGGTATAGTCAGATGTGTACACCTCATGCTCGGAGGATGTGAGGTCATCAGATACGATAGGTATGGGTCCAGTGGTGTCCGAATCGCCAGTACCGGCTGAATCCATGAGTCTGTATCATAAACACAAATATGCTCAAATAATCAGTCATACAATCAGATAATCACATAAGTCACCAAGTAAGATATCACATAATTCTCCTAGTCCCACTAGCCTCCCAGTCTCCTAGACTGCTCTATCAACTACCTCGACCTCTCAGATCGAGCCTCGGTCTCCAACACCGAGCCTCAGTCTCCAAACTGAGCCTACTCTTCCTAGTCCCACTAGCCAATCCTCCTAGTCCCACTAGCCAATTCTCCTAGTCACACTAGCCAACTACCTCGATCTCTCAGACCGAGCCTCAGCCCTTCCAGACTGAGCCTATAAATAATAAAATGTGCTCAACATTTGTTTGTAAAAAGTTTTGGATCTGGACTTAAGTGGTATGCAGAAAAATGTTTTCGTGAGAGCCCTAGTGATCATAGTCTAGACTCGAGAAAGAATCCTAGTTCGCTATGATCAGAGCTCTGATACCAAGCTTTCACACCCTGGCTTTGCGGAAGCGTGGTTAATTTGGTGTGACTTCTTAATACCATAGCTTAATCATAACCAAGCTATATGAATTAAAAACATGCGAGATCATCCATTAAGTTTTGAAAACCAAATACAGTACCATTGTTTTAACGGGAACATACCCTAACAACCATAACCTTGTTCAACAGACATTACAAACTTGAAACATAACATAAACATGATTTAAGGGTTGTGTCTTGTCCAGGAAAGAGACACATCCCCTAAACCCCGGATGACCTCGGAAACTAGTGCAGCGGAAAACATGCCATACCGTGCCAGATCCCTTTTAATTTCCTGAAATACATGTAAGTTGAAAAATCAACAATAATGTTGAGCGAGTTCATGTGTAAGTGAGTATGTAAAACACTTGTGAGTATAAAAATAGTCTTGGTATGTAGCAAATAAGGGAATTGAGATCACCAATGGTTTGCAAGGCCACTGATATATGTGAAGTGCAAATAGGGAGACTCAAACCTAGCAAATTTCGCCACGGCATTAGTATGTGGACAAAGTCACCCCAAGGTCCGTTTCTAGTTTGGCCTGGGGCTGGGCTCGCTACACCCAGATAGATCTACCGCTCCTGTCCCTCGGTCCTGACATGAGGACTAATGGCCTCATATTGCTCCTACCCACTCACATGATCTGAGTAGTAAACCTCCTTACGCTAACCATACCGTGTATAAAGTACTCGTAATCATAGTAACATGTATTTCACCCCCGCAGTTAAGAAAACTGAAAACAGTTAGAGAAAAGGGGGACATGAACTCACTGTCGGTGCGTCTCTACCAAGTACTCCAAATCAGAAAGCTGTGCGACGACCTACAAGTGCTAATTCTATTAGACGGACGGCCGTGCCTTAGCTTTATAGTTTAAGTCTTTGGGAAATAGTTAGACAACTATTTCATGTTTACGTTCTGTATATACTTGGTAGTTAATCTCCTTCCCAAGGATGGGGGATTCAATACATGTGCGTTCAAATTATATCATTAAGTCTCACTTAATATGTATATATTTCCAATTCCAAAATATAAGTATTTTTCTCAAAAATATTATATTTTCATTTCTCATAAATCTTCTCCAATAATACGTTGTTAAAATACGCGTTCATAAATATTTCCGTAAGTGCGTAAGTTACGTTTTAACAATCGAGTGGTAATATACTTACCTGTGTAACTTATATATTTATGGTGAAAGCGTTCGTATTATTTTGGATTCGTTAACGTTCGTAAATATTATTTTTACTCTAAAAATAATATTTATGTATTTTCACAAAATAATCATAAACAGTGTGTGAAAAATATATATTTATCACGTTAAATTTTTTGAAAATCCCACCTCCGAATATTTAGTAAATAAAGTCATGGCGAAACTTATGTTTCGAAGACATGTCAAAATAATTCTAACACTTGTAGTGTAAATAGTTCTAAGTGTTAGGTTTTTAGAAAAATTTCGCCAGAGTTTCCTCTGTAACTGGAGGTGGCCACGCTTTCAAGCGTATCATTTTCTTTTACAAAATCAATTTCAACAACTTCCCTATTCAATCAAACAATTTCCGACACATCAAACTAGTCGACAAGTATGTAAATCGCATAATCGCATGAACTTGTAGTTTTTCCGAAACTATAGTGTAAATCCCATTATATTTTGTGGATCTTTATATAAAGTAATTTTGATCTCGTAAAAACCTCGTTTTTAGAGAAATCCGTCTTTACAACTTCTCGTCCTCTTTTACAAAGTTTGTTATTTTGTCGAAACTTTTCATTTCACAAGTGTTTACACACTTGTGGTTTATAAAAATCATACTTGTTAGTGTAAGATCCGTCTTTTAGAAAACATGATTTCTTTGACGCTTGGTCCTTTGAAAATACCACTTGCAGATGCGTAGATCTGCTAGTTTTAAACATCATTTCACAAGTAAAACTCTTTTACACAAGTTCATGATTCGCGTGTGGTAGAGTTTCACCTTTTAACCCTTGTATTATTCAAGAACAAGCTTATGTTAAGATCCATGATCTTACCAAACCGGGTTAAACGATGATCCGAGCTACCACATCATAGATCGGGCCTCAATAAACATACATTTCAAATACTACAACATTTACACAACTTATGAGCTATTAACCACCCTTTTTAGTGTTTTAAGTAAACTTTAAAGCATCTTCATGTAAGATTCCGAGTTTTAACCGATAAAAATCCTTTTAACCACTTTAGAATAGTTCAAATACGAGTTTTAAGTATTATACCTCTAGCTCAAGGCTAGGGAAGGATCTTGACGAAAATGGCGTGGATAAAAGCTAGATAAAGAGGTCCTTCGCGTTCCGCTTGCTCCAAGACTCCTTGTATACGACCCTCGACACTTGTATGGACTTGGAATGTGATGAACAAGAACCGAAAATGGATGTGTGGGGAGGGGGGTGTTCGGCCGAGAGCTCTAGAGGGCAAGAGAGGAGAGAGTTGTTGTTGTGTTGAGTTGGAAAGATTATGTTGTGTTTAGCTTAGATCTTATAGGCAAAACATAAGTGTATTATCCAATGGTTCTTGTGTCAAGTAGATATTAGGCAAGATTAGATTAAGCAAATCTATCAAGTACAAAGCATGTCCCCTAGGGGACGGTTTCGGTTGGGGGGGGGGGGGTCCTTGGTTCAATTACAACTAGTCAATTAGGTAATAGTTTGGTTAAGTTAAGTAATTAACTCGGTTACTAACGTGTAGTATGTTATGACGGGTGTTAGGGTATTCGGGGACCCTAACTGGCTCAGAAAAAGATAAATAAGGAGAATAACAATATTTTCATGTTCCGGGTAAAGTCCGGTTGTTTGGTTGGATAGTAATCCGTTAAAGCGTTACTAAAGCTTTAAAGTGTCGTTAATACCCTTTTTAGTGACACAACTCATTTCTGACACTTTGGAAAGTGTCTAGTATTATTTTTCTCATGTTTTGGCACTTTATTAGTTAGCTAAAAGCTGAATTGTTATGTAAAGTGCTGAATTTTGTACTTTAAGTACGTTTTAGGCACATCCAGTCACTGTGACTTATCCCTAGAGACGCAGTTCTACAACCCTTATATCCCTACACTCACCATTAGTGTAGCAAAAGTATTTCTGGCTCATACAGGCCTTAGAGGCAGTGTTTGCCTGATGCTGGCTTTATCAGCATGTTCAGTAGGTTATCCGTTATAGTGCTACTGTGCTTTTTGTGCATCATGTTTGTCACTAAGGTGCTGTAAGCAAAATATAGAGTGACAGCAAATAAAGTATGATGCAAGTAAGTGCATGTATCAGTATGCAAGTAGCAGTTTATCAGCAATTTCAGTTAAGCACAGTAATTAAGCAGCAATTAATCATTAATTAAATCATACGGATACCTGGTTTAGTGAGGGTTGTCACACCGGGAAACCCTACAACGGAACTGCACCCTTGTGCAACCAATGTGGCCTACATCATCATGCTGGTGTGAAGTGCCGCACATGCCAAGTTTGCGGACTTATAGGTCATACAGCTAGGGTTTGCCCAACCGCAGCTGCACCAAATCAAGCTGGCAACAATCCTGCTCAAGCTCGTTTTCCACCGGGATCTTGCTACAACTGTGGCGAGATGGGCCATTTTCGTAGGAATTGCCCAAGGCTTGCTAATGCAAATCCAGCTCAGGGATGAGCATATGACCAACCAGAAGACAACATCGTTTAGAAATAATCACGTCTTATGTATTATTTTCTTTTGTTGTCACAATCCATGAAACAGTTGTTGTTATCATTGTTTATAAATAAATCTTTTATTTACATTGCAATGTATTTATGTGATTGTATGTATAAACAACATATCCCCTACAATACCGACAATCAAGGAACCGCATTCCTTGAAGAACAGACTACTTCCAAATTTCTTCCGTTGTTTGATCTCTTGCGTTTTTCACGAAAATCCTAAGTACCCGTTTCTTCCAAGAGAAACGAAGTACGAGGTGCCAAGTTAATAGCAATCAATAACAAGATAATAACAATTAAACAATTATGTGGTTATGTGCTTATGTGTTATCCTTTATGTGTCATGTGATCCAAATTATGTTATCCAAATCCTCGTAGAATCTTACATATCCTTGTGCAAGAGATTCATAGTATGATACCCTAAGGCACTACCTAAAATCCTTAATGGACTTCTACGTTGTAGATAAGTTCCTTGGATTATAAAGTACTGCTTTATAATTAGACCCTTTGATTGGTCTAGTTAAACTGATTGATATAGCTGAAAGGACTCCTGGGAGGCCTAATTAAGAGGATTCTCTGTGGATCTAATTAAAAGGACACCATGGTAGTCTAGTCGCCGTCATCACAAGTTCGACATCCTTCCCCACAACATTACAAAACGAACTGTGCGGACTGTGCAAGGAATTACGTAATTATGGATGCATACATAATTATGGAATTTAGTGCACAGAAATCACAGCAAGTTCTATCATGTATCTAGAGTTAACCCTATTCATTTCCAATTCTGATGAAGCATCCGTTGAGGAAAAATGAACTAGCTATTCATTTTTCACTTCTGAAGAATATCCGTTGAGGAACTGAATATCCGTTTATCCTTCATTTCTAATTCTGAAGAATACCCGTTGAGGAAAATGACTCCGTTTGTTCATTTTCGTTCTGAAGAGTATCCGTCGAGGGAAATGAATATCCGTTGCTTAATCTTTCATTTCCGAACCTGAGGAAACAACCGTTGAAAATGACTCCGTTAGTTCATTTTCGTTTCTGAAGATTATCCGTTGAGGAAATGAATATCCGTTGCTTAATCTTTCATTTCCGAACCTGAGGAAACAACCGTTGAAAATGACTCCGTTAGTTCATTTTCGTTTCTGAAGATTATCCGTTGAGGAAATGAATATCCGTTGCTTAATCTTTCATTTCCGAACCTGAGGAAACAACCGTTGAAAATGACTCCGTTAGTTCATTTACGTTTCTGAAGATTATCCGTTGAGCAAATGAATATCCGTTGCTTAATCCTTCATTTCCGAACCTGAGGAAACAACCGTTGAAAATGACTCCGTTTGTTCATTTTCGTTTCTGAAGATTTGTCCGTTGAGGAAATGAATATCCGTTTTACTATCCTTTTTCATTTCCTTTTCTGAGGAAAGAACCGTTGAAAATGACTCCGTTTGTTCATTTACGTTTCTGAAGATTTGTCCGTTGAGGAAATGAATATCCGTTTGACTATCCTTTTTCATTTCCTTTTCTGAGGAAAGAACCGTTGAAAATGACTTCGTTTGTTCATTTTCGTTTCTGAAGATTTGTCCGTTGAGGAAATGAATATCCGTTTGACTATCCTTTTTCATTTCCATTTCTGAGGAAGCACCCGTTGAAAATGACGCTGTAAGTGCATTTTACGTTTCTGAAGAATGTCCGTTAAGGAAATGACAGGATTATGCTTTACATATCTCTGGTGGTTATCTGACACAAAGTCACAAATAGACTCCTACGAATTAATTTCGGGACGAAATTTCCCAAAGTAGGGGAGACTGTGACACCTGTGTCACTTCAACCATCAAACAAATGCCAAACCAATGAAATATTGTATTTCATACTTGGGATTTGTAAAAATATGTGTATCGTTTACACATATCAATTCTTGTTCGATTTCAAACTCTATATCGCTTTCTGGAAGGTTATACGCGCACTGATGCGTAAATATAACCAGTTTAATGCAACAAACACTCCGGAATAGTGACATATACTTAACATACCTTAAATAACCTTTAAATAACTTAGAAATAAGTTTTGAAGGCTTTGGTATTGCAAAAACAAGTTAATTCGCTTACAGGGACTAAACTTGACAAACTACGAAAGTATGCCAATTTGAACTGTAACGAACATTCCGGAACATGACCATAAGTTAAACACACCTTAAATATCCTTTACATAGCTTAGAAATAGGCTTTGAGGGGTTCGGTGTGCTAAAATAAACTTTTGGGTCATTCAGGGACTAAAAGCGTCAAAAAGTGCACAAGTTTGCATTTTCGCGCATAACTTACGTTCTGAATACATCCGGACATCCAAAAATTTATGTAAGCACTAAAATATTTTATTTTAGTGTTCGGCATAAGAAAAATCCATTCGTCACGTCATTTGGATCGTTTTTCGCGCTTATGCGCATTCTGTCGTAATTAAGCGAACATCGCGTTCGTACGACCAAACGAACCAACATCCGACATATTTTTGAGCATGTTTCATGTCCACAATGTTTAGGCAACATTTTAGGGCCTTAAAGTTGGCTTTACGGGCCTTAGAAGTGTCGGAAATGGCCTTAAACATCAACAGGGACTGAAACTGTCAAATTTCAAACTTGTTTCTGATCTGTGCAGGCCAGGCGGCCCGCATAACATCTAAGTGAATCCTCACGCGGCCCGCGTCCGACTCCCTGATCAGATAATATCGAACAGTCAGCATGTTCCAGCTGTTTTAACCACAACCACACACTCACCACTTGCCTAATCAGCTGATAAGGATGGTTTTTAGGCACCATAACTTTCCGACACTTGTACGGATACGATTAAGGCACGATATTCGACAAACGATCTTAACGGTTCGGGTATTCCTATAA
Organism: Helianthus tuberosus; assembly: GCA_030545235.1. NCBI lineage: Eukaryota > Viridiplantae > Streptophyta > Magnoliopsida > Asterales > Asteraceae > Helianthus > Helianthus tuberosus. Next base: position 96,017,659 of record CM060373.1, read on the forward strand.
ATACCCAACCCATTTAACTTCAAAAATCACTAGAATCTGATCTAAGTGACTCTAAGTTGGAACCATTGTTTCATACCTGAGTTATTGTGATCTAGATTAGCATTCGGGGACCCTTCGTAAGTATTCTTTCGTTCTTTTCCTTATTTTATTGCTTTTCGAGTCAGAAAGTCAAACTTTGTTTGACTTTCAGCGTTGACCAGTTTATGGTCAATGCGAAGTTCGTTTGAACTTCGCAACCTGAGTGTAATCATGTTGGTTATAGTCCCTTGGGACTATGCCTACTGATTACCACGTTGTCTAGGGTCGTAGGGTAAGCGATCTAATAAATCGTTTATACCTTCGAACCCGACCCAGTTTGGTCGATCATTAGGATCCGACCAAATACATTAGGTGACCATAGTAGGTAGGGAATAACCTTCCGAGGTTATACCCTATGGTCACATCGTTTGAGTAGTTGTATGATAGGTAGTTTATATGCCTTAGGTAAATTACCAGAATACCCTTTTCATGTATAATTGGTAATTAAGCATATGTAACCTAAACCTTTGTCACATAACTGATTATGTAACATGTTTAGGCATATAACACTTGTCATAGGGCTAGTTAGGCGGTCCGAACGCGTTTCACGCGAACGACGCGTTAAAGTAGCATAAGCTACCTAAACGAGTCGTAATGGGTCGTAAGCACTTAGGTTAGGTTTCATTTAGCATGAAGGCTTTGTTAAACCATATGACACGAGTCTCTATACTCGTTTGGTTTACGAACCCTCATTCTATCCAATCATCCGATTTAGGTCCGGTTATTAACATAGTTACCTATATTAGGTGCCGTTTGATATCCGCGATCTCTAGCATTGTTTGGTTGTTAATCAAGGACTTCTGAGCAATCTCAAGTGAGTACATAGACCCCTCTTTTACTGTTTTCCAAACTGTTTTGGGGTGGAACACATGTGCCTACTTGTTACTTTCATGCTTTCCTGTTTTCACATCATATGCCTGCTATGTTCGTTAGTACATTATAGTACATGATTTCATTACATTTCATGCTAGGTGTGCCCATTGTGTGCATTACTTAGTACATCGTTTTACATTACATACTATGTATGCCCATTGTGTGTGCATACTTAGTACATCGTTCTACATTACATTTCATACTATGTATGTCCATTGTGTGCATACTTAGTACATTGTTTTACATTGCCTTTCTGTTGCATATGCTCATCCAGTATATGAACACATTATACTACATTTTGAACCATTGTAATCATTTGACTATGTGAACCGTTGTAATCATTTGACTATGTGAACCGTTGATATCTGTGAACCGTTTGTATCTGTGAACCGTTTGTATCTGTGAACCGTTTGTATCTGTGAACCGTTTGTATCTGTGAACCGTTTGTATCTGTGAACCGTGTGAACCGTATTTGACTATACATGAACATTTCTACACTTGTTAAACATTACATCTTGGTGGTTTGGTTTGAGTAAGTGATTAAGTAACGAGGCGTGTGTAATATGATACAAGCATGGTGGATACGCCGCTGGTACTTCCTATATATAAGTGTTTGTATGGTATTATATATCGTAGCGTTATTTGAATCATTTCAGTTTATGACATATAACATTTTATACAAATAACATACTTTTCACAAGACATTGTTTTACAAACAACTTATCTTATACAAACTCAGTTACATGGTTATTCATTTAACCATACATTATTCTTTTATCTATACATATCATCTGGACTTATTGATTTTCAAACGATTTACAAGACAAAGCAAATTACAAGGTTCATGACTAAACATTTTCTCAAACATAAGTCATGAATCCTATTTTCACAAAACCTATGTATCTCACAGGCATTTTTATGCTGACGTACCTATTTTCACATGTGTTTTCAGGTGATGATGTATAGGACTTATCAAGACATACTTAGGCGGACCTGTGCCTTAGTGACTTAAAACGAGACAAGAACTAGCTACTTTATGTTATGTACTCTTTGGTTATTGTTTAAAACAATGTAAACTTTCATGTTTGATTAATAAAACGAAACTTCAATTTCCATGGTTGTGAAACATTAATTCTGTTACAACACTCCCCGATGTTTCCACCACGTTTTGTATGTTCTACGTGGTCGGGGTGTGACAGCTGCTAAGGCACTTGAGGTAGACTCTAACTCCGTGTCTGAGTCAAAAAGCCAGGTCAGTTCAAACGTGTCAACAAATGCTTCAGGTAAGAAAATTGATGGAAATGCTGATTGCAAAAATTGCAACAAAGAGTGCAAATTTTGTAACACAGTCACGTATCTCAACGGGAAGAAAGTTGATGATCTGACAGCAAAGATCAGAAGTATTGAGAATCAGATTCTTGATCGTGACAAAACAGTTAAAGCTTCAACTGAACGGATAAGAGAATTAACTAGACAAATTGAAAATGATAAAATTTATCATGACAAAATTAAATAAGAAAATGAAAAGTTGATTCTTGAAAACCGTCAGATTTTTGAAAAGTTTGAAAAACTCAAAAGCACAATGAAAGATTGTGATGATCGAAATGGTAAAACTTTTAAAGAAAATGAACATCTAAAAGCAGTGCTTAGAATAAAAGAGGAATCAATCAACCAACAACTGGATGAAATCGCTAAACTGAAACTTAAAGTTCAAGAGGCTGTAATTGAAAACGAGCGAATCCAGTTGAAGCTTAACAGTTACAGCTCCGCAAGCTTTGTTTTGCAACACATTATTCCCAAACCCATCGGGAAAGACAAAGCAGGCGAAGATGTGTACTGTGATGGAACTGGAGTGGGTTTTCATCAAGTACCACCACCTGTTCTTGACAACTACACGAAAAAGCAATCTGGGTTGGTTGAAATTGAGGAAGAAAGTGAAGTTAAACTTCCGGAGAACATTGATGTTACGTTCATATCTTCCATTGACGATAGTGTCCAAAATGATATTGTAAAAGGTGTTGTTGAAAATGTGCTAAAAATGGATAGTGACACTACTGAGGAAGATGGGTGTTTCTTGGACAAGTACATTCAGAAACCAAAATCCAAAAACAACTTAAGTGATGAACCGGGTCTTGTGATGTACAAGATGGCTGGATCTGATAAGTTGTATTCGGATTCTGAGTTTCCCATTGAGAATGTTAATGTGAAAAAGTTGACAAATATTTTCAAGTTGGTCGAAGTTGAGTTGTCAAAAGTGAACAATCTGAGTCAAACAAAGAGAAAAATGAGTTTTGCAAAAGATAAATCATACTACAAGAAACCTGTTAATTCATCACGTTGTTATAATAACAATCAAAACAATTGGTCGGGAGGTTATTGGGGTAGTAAGAGTTATCAGAAAAAGAGTTTTCAAAACAGAAGGTTTGCTGAAAAGAAAGTGTTTGTGAATGGTTCAAGTTCACTGTCTGATGAGGAAAATGATATCTTTTCAAAATCAAATGAAGAGTTCTTTGAGAAGAGGGCCTTACAATTTCAGTCTGATGGCACAAGTCGAGTTGTGGATACTCGTACATGTTTTAGATGTAACAAAGTTGGTCACATTGCAAGAAATTGCACCAACTCCAAGCCTAAGACTGAAGTTGTTGAGAGACAAAAGAAGAAAGTTGATGTGAAGGGTAAAGCACCAATCGTTGTTGAGAAAAAGAGTGTGAAAAATGATAACATCAAAGTGAAAAATGAACCTGTAAAGAAAGTGGTAACTAAAAATGACAAATTTTATAAACGGGTTGCATTATCTCAACAAGTTTGGAAACCAAAAGGTGAGAAAACAATTTCACCTTCTGAGGAGTCAATTCAAATTGATTATGATGCGAATTTTCCACCTCTTAAGGCTGAAAACTTCAAAATTCAAATTGCGAGAGTCAAGGTTACACCCAAGGCTGATAAAGCCTGGGTGGACACAATGTTTGACTAAGCAGTTTGAATTGCCGGAGCTTCCTTGATCGTGAAGCATGAATCGGCATTTTTATTGAAGTTGGTTAAATCAAAGTTTGTTATGTGCAGGATCTTCCAAAACTTGTATCCAGATGGATCATGGATAGTGGAGCTTCAAGACATATGACAGGGAAGACTGCGTTGCTGTATGATGTGAGAAATATCAATGGTGGTTACGTAGGTTTTGCAGGTCATGAAGGTGGTAGAATTGTTGGTGAAGGAACGTTATCCAATGGGATTGTGACGTTTGAGAGAGTTAATTACATTACTGAGCTGGAGAACAATCTGCTTAGTATCTCACAGATTTGTGACAATATGTATACCACTCACTTCACTAATAAAGAATGCTTGATTTTGAAACCTGGATTTGTTGTTCCTGAAGAATGGATTATCATGCGGGCACCTAGAATGAATGATTTATATGTGTTAGACATGAGTGTAGCGACTACAACTATTGGTCAAGCACATTGTTTTGTGTCTAGAGCAACTGAGAAAGAATCGAGATTGTGGCACCGCAAGATGGGGCATATTCACCTAAGGAAGATGAATCACTTGGTGCACAATGATTTGGTTCTTGGAGTTCATGTCAAAGGTTTTCATCTGGAAGGGGAGTGCATTAGTTGTGTCAAAGGCAAGCAGAAGAAAAAGTCACACCCTACTAAGCAAGTCAATTCAGTTTCGAGACCTCTGGAAAGACTTCACATGGATTTATTTGGTCCTGTGAATGTCAAAAGTATTACAGGAGATTATTACTGTTTGGTCGTTACTGATGATTATTCCAGATTTTCGTGGGTTTCTTTCTTGAAGACGAAAGACGAAACGTTTGACAGTTTGATGGCGTTGTTCAAAAAGATTGAGAATCTGTACCAACGGCGTATCAAAAGAATTCGAAGTGATAATGGTACTGAATTCAAGAACAGCAAGATGGAAGAATTTTGTGATGAAAGAGGTATATTGCATGAGTTTAGTGCTCCGTACACTCCGCAGCAGAATGGAGTCGCAGAACGCAAAAACCGGACACTAATCGAGACGGCTAGAACTATGCTCGCAGATTCAAAGTTACCGATAAATTTTTGGGCTGAAGCTGTTTCCGCCGCATGCTATACGCTCAACAGAGTTCTCATTGTCAAGAAGTTCAACAAAACATGCTTTGAGCTAATCAATAACTGCAAACCGAATTTGAAGTATCTAGAACCGTTCGGGTCACCCTGTACTGTTATAGAGCCTTTTGGAAAGTTTGGTCCGAAGTGCATTGAGGGAATATTTGTTGGTTATGCAAATCCGATGCGACGTGTCTTCGTTCCAAGTGAGAAGCGGATTATTGAAGCTGCAAATGTTGAGTGTCAGGGGTATACTATGCCGCCTCAGAACCCCGGTGATTCATGGCGTTATCATTATGACAAACTTTGGGATTCGTTTGACATGAGAGAAGAATCAGAGGTTGATGAAGATTTCTTTGATGAGTTGGATATTTTGCGTGAATACGAGTCACAGCTAAGGTTCCCAGCTGAGTATTCGAGGAGACCACGGGAAATTTCAAATGACGATGAAGCAGGTCTGAGTAATGCTGGGGAACATGATGATGTTCAACAGAATGAAGTTGCTCAGGATAATCAGTCGGAACAGAATGATAATCAAGAAGCTGAAAACATGCCAGTCTTTGATAATGGTGATTCAGATTCTGAGAGGGAGCAAATTCAGATTTCAAGTCAAACAAACCAAGTCAGTGAAGAAGGTGCAAATCAGAATGTTACTAATCTGGAAGGTGAGGTAGATGTTCCAGGCGAAGTGATGCCGCGAACTTTTTCATATCATCCAGAGGAGTTGATCATAGGAGAATTGCAGACGGGTGTTCGCACTCGAAGACAGATTGATAAAGGGCTTACATGTTTTTATACAAAAGTAGCTCCTTTGCAAACTGAATTCTCATTAAGTTGTTTTATATCGCAGGTTGAGCCAAGAACTTACAAAGAGGCTCTTACTGAAGACTCTTGGGTCAATGCAATGCAGGAGGAACTTAGTCAATTCGAGAAATTGGGAGTGTGGAAGTTAGTTGATTTACCAGATGGTCAGAGGAAGATTAACACCAAGTGGGTGTTCAAATGTAAGAGAGATGATAGAGGAGTTGTGATTCGCAATAAAGCTCGACTCGTTGTTCAGGGCTTTAGTCAACAGGAGGGGATTGATTTTACCGAAGTCTATGCTCCTGTGGCACGACTAGAGGCAATCAGAATTTTTCTTGCATTTGCGTCTTGGAAGAACTTCAAAGTATATCAGTTAGATGTTAAATCGGCTTTTCTTTATGGGAAGGTTAAAGAGGAGGTTTATGTCGGTCAGCCGCCGGGCTTTACTGACCCAATCCACAAAAACAAGGTCTACTTATTGGACAAAGCGTTGTATGGTTTACACCAGGCCCCGAGAGCCTGGTACGAGACTTTGTCTCAACACCTACTAGCCAACAAGTTCATTCATGGAAAAGTGGATGCTACTCTCTTCACTAAAGAGGTCGAAGGTCATCTTCTGATAGTTCAGATTTATGTGGATGATATAATTTTTGGGTCAACAAATGAAAATCTATGCAAAGATTTTGAATCAGTGATGAAGCAAAAGTTCGAAATGTCATCAATGGGGGAGATGAAATTCTTTCTGGGACTACAAGTTGAACAACTTCCTGAGGGAATTTTCATTCATCAGACAAAGTATGTTCATGATATTCTAGAGAAATTTGGGATGTCAAGTTCTACTCCAGCTGCTACCCCACTTGCAACAAATCATGGGATTCACCCAGATCTCACCGGAGACAGGGCTGATGAAACATTTTACCGTTCCATGATAGGTTCTTTGATGTACCTAACTGCTTCACGTCCTGATATCATGTACCCAACGTACCTCGCAGCAAGATTTCAATCTAACCCGAGAGCTTCGCATATGATTATTGTGAAGAGGATATTACGCTACCTGAAAGGAACTCCTTCATTGGGGTTGTGTTATCCTAGGAAAGGCGAGTTTACGCTCGAAGGGTATTCCGATTTGGATTTCGGATGCTGCAAAGTCAATTCAAAATCAACAACTGCAGGATGCCAGTTCTTTGGTCCTAGATTGGTTTCCTGGCAGTGTAAGAAACAAACGTCTGTAGCGTTATCTACATGTGAAGCAGAGTATGTTTCTGCTAGCAGTTGCTGCTCTCAGATCCTGGGGATACAGCAACAGATGTGCGACTACGGTTTGCAGTTTCTTAATGCACCTCTTTTTGTTGATAATGAGGCCGTAATAAATATAACAAAGAATCCAGTACATCACGCTAAAACGAAACACATAGAAATTCGTCATCATTTTATTCGTGATTGCTTTGAGAAAAAGTTGATACGAATTGAGAAAATCCACACTGACGAACAGAAAGCTGATTTACATACCAAAGCTTTTGATAAAAATCGGTTTAAATATTTGTTAAAACTGAACGGTATGAAGCTTCTTTCGGTGTCGGATGGCATTATTGGCGTTGATGAGAGTACTGTTGTGGATGAAGACGAGAAACAATCTGCAATGGTTTGTCGATTTTTTACTTGTTTTGGTATTTAGGGGGAGTAGATAGATGTATATAGATATGTTTTCAGAAAATACAAAAACAGTAAAAAATGCAAAAATACAAAAACATGATAAAATTTTGAAAAAGAGCTTGTGTAAAAAGGGAAAATGATAGTACATCGGCTTGACAGTCACGGTATGCTAAAGAATTGGAATGATTAAAAGGTTAAACAGTCTCGCTGATGATGTGTCGATAGGTTTTTGCACATTTAGTAAGTTTGTTCGGGATATAAACCTAAATCTTACTTGCTTATTTCATGGGGAATACTACTTGGATATATAGGTAACCCCTGAAATCTCGTTTGAAAGGTTTCATATTCTGATATACTAGGCTTTATACTCAGTTGATATCTGGGGTATTATTCCAGGACTTCTGCTGAACGGTAGTTCTGACCTAGTCCTCGAATAATACTTTCTGCAAATGCTTGAAACATAGCATAAACCCTCAGCATGCAGATGAAACAATAAAATTGATAGTCGATGCAGTTGTAGCTAAAAGATACTCTAAAGGGGACACACCTACAAGTTGAGTCATGATCTCTCTGCTGAACGGTAGTTCTGACCTGAGCTCTCATGATTCTTCATAATTTATTAACCCCTTACAGATATCATTTGTGTCATAATTGCCTGTAAGACTGAATATCGAGATCTGGATACGGGAGTATATTCAAGAGGTGGGACACACATATAAGTTTAAGTCTCTAAAACACTAAATTCGTATCCTGGACAGATTGAAATTTGTGTGAGAATTTAAGATGGATCAGTATATCAACAATCTACGAGAATTGTTTAATTCTGAGTATGTAATCACAGCTTAACGGTACTTGTGATTTGTCTGATAGCTGATATGATTCCCTAACATGATCATCAAAAATAAGTTTGTAAATAGTTTACTTTGTTTACTTTCTGCAATTTAAGTTTTCTATATTTCATTTCTTAGTTTAGAACACTTTGATAAAATCCAAAAAGATTTTATTTCTGCTTTATTTTCCGACAAACCAAAGTGGAGAGTTGATTGTTGGATTCTCAGATGTTTGAAGCAGATGCAGGAGATTCTGGACTGAAGAATGAGGAGAGCTTATTTTGATGGAGTTTGATTTGTTGAAAAGTTAAAAACAAGTTCATTAACTTGATACTTGTTATTTTCAGATAATGTGAAAATGTTTTACAAAATCAGTTTGATTCGTCAAATGATCAACCAAGGTCATTAAGTTGAATTTGGTAGATTAATCGAGTGATCAAGGTCATTAACTTGAACTTGAATACTTGAGTGGATTGCTAAAGCTGATAGATAGTGTGTTTTTGTGAAAAAGATAGTTTGTAATGTTTGATGTTTGAGACACAGGTTTTGGACTTCATCATTCCCACGGAAGCTAAATGTCAAAGCTTGAACCAGATCAATATTTCAGATTCCAGCATACTGAAAGGGGGAGTCTGTGAAAGAGGGAGTCTGGATCAACAATCAAAGGGGAGTTTGAAGATGGAGCTAAGATTGTGAACCTGAATTTGTAAAGATAGAGTGCTTATGATGAGAAAACAGAAAGTTGGAGAAAAGACCAAGACTGAAGACTCAGGAGCTGAAGACTTCGTCAACATCCAAGGGGGAGTCTGTTGGTACACTGGATGTCTGTTGACTACGTTTTATTCAAGGCTTGAGTCTAGATAGGTTAAATTAGGGTTTGTATAGGTTAAGTTTGGTTGTTTGCTTGAAAATACAAGTGTCACATTCAAGCGAACACAACTAGTCTTGTCCGCTTGAAACTGGTTGTCTTGTCCGCTTGAAACTGATTCAAGCTTGTCTGCTTGAACAGCCATGTCACTTTCAAGTGAACAGGCATCTACTATATATAGCTGATGTGTGTTTCATTTGAAGCGGACAGTGATCATTACATGTGAGACGAGGTGCTGCTGAAATTTTGTTACAAACATTGTAAAGTCTCGGAAATCGATAATAGAAAAGAGATTGAAAGGATATATGCTGTTATGACTCAGTTTACTTTGATTCCGCCTCTGTAAACTGAGATGAACTACTTTCACTGACATTTAGGGTCACGCAATTGGTCCAACACTAAGTGACCATAAGGTATAACCTCGGAAGGTTATTCCCTATGCAACTATGGTTACTAAACATGTTTGGTCGGATCCTAATGATCGACCAAACGGGTCGAGTTTGAAAGTCTAAGCGGGTGTTTAGTCCGCTTGACTTACGACTCTACACAAGCACTAATCTAAAAGTGACGAGCTAAACATGCTAAAACATGTTTAGTTAAGTTAGAAAACAGGTTTTGATATCAAAACAAACGGTTTTGATATCAAAACAAACGGTTTTGATACCCAAGAGTAGTTTGGTTACAAAATACTCATAAATACGCATTTTGGCAGAAACTACGACTCGTCACTACGCCTAGTCAACGTGGTAATCAGTAGGTATAGTCACGAGGGACTATAACCATCGTGATTACGCTCACGTTGCAAAGTTCAAATGAACTTTGTGTTGACCATTGCCTGGTCAAAGCTGAAAGTTAACTCTGTTTGACTTTCATGCTTGAAATACAAGAACAAGCAAGAAGAGGACTTACAAAGGGTCCAAGAAGGTGTTTTGAGTCCAAATATTCTCAGGTATGAAGTGATAACACCTCAACTTAGAGAAATTTCAGAATCAAGTGTGAAGAACCCAAATGAGGAAGCTTGCTATTTATAGGAAGTTGAGATCAATAGGATCATTCCATGTGTTTAGAGGGTGTAATCTTGGCCATACATATGGGTACATGGTATTAGAATACAATGGGGGTCGAAAACCAGCTCAAGGTTTTGCAAAAGTTACAAAAAAGACCCCCAAGTTCAATCCCATTGCTGAAAAATGCTGAAAATCAAGTTTTCTGCCCAGATAAGGTGCTCGCGTCGTGCCACGGCAGAGGCAGATGGTGGTGGCGCAGCGCCACCAGGTGCCAGATCTTGAAAAGTTTGAAAAATGGCAGAAATGGTCCCTGCACATGTTTAAGGCCTTTTTCGATGCGTTTAAACCCCGTTAACCTCATTTCAAGGCTCTAAAATGAAGTTAAAGTATAGGGAACATGAAACATGCTCAAAAACATCTCGGATGTCGGTTCGTTTGGTCGTACGGTTGAGTTATTCGGTTAATTACGACAGAAGTCGTAACGGACGCAAAAACGATCCAAATTAAGCGACGAATGGAATTTTATCAAGGCAATCACTAAAATAAAATATTTTAATGATTACATAAATTTTTGGATGTCCGGATATATTCAGAATGTAAGATATGCGCGAAAATGCAAACTTGTGCATTTTTTGACGCTTTTAGTCCCTATTGATCAATAAAGTTTATTTTAGCATACCGAACCCCACAAAGCCTATTTCTAAGCTATGTAAAGGATATTTAGGGTATGTTTAACTTATGATCAAGTTCCAGAATGTTCTTTACTATACAAATCAATATAGTTTCACAGTTTGACACAATTAGTCCCTATGATCTAACAAACTTGATTTCAACACACCAGACCATCCAAAACTTATTTCTAAGTTATGTGGAGGTTATTTAAGGTATGTTAAGCCTATGTCACTATTCCATAGTGTTTTTCGTATTAAACTGACTACGTTTACGCACCATTTTGCGTATAACCTTCTAGAAAGCGATTTAAAGCTTGAAATCGGAATCGAATCAAATCGTAAAATCATCAAACAAAAATACACGCATAATAACACCAAAACACATATAATAACATCAAATCACATTGTTTTATTGATAATTGACATTGTTTTACATTATACGACGATTACAAAACACAGTTGTCACAGGTACGGGTCAATTGGTTAGGAGTTCGAACGGGTCATGGGTGATGGTTATGAATCAGTTCGTTGCATTTTGTTTGGCTAAAGAAGCGGTCATAGTTTTACGAGTTTAGATGGAACGTGATTGACCGATTCACATGCATGTGTACGTTGGAGAATTACAAGTGCATGTTGGGCTGAATAGTTCTTCAAGTTAGATTTAGTATTTTATTATTTTATTTTCCCCACGTTCTCATTTTGTATGTGCTTATATGTTATAAATAGGATAGAAGTATGTTATTTTATGTAACCCTTTTCATTATTATCGAATACACAGAATTTTTCATTCTCTTCATTCTCTGCAAGTTTTCATACATGATTTGTGTGTATTTTGGGGCCTGGTATCCAACATTTGGTATCAGAGCCTAGGGCTCATGAAGACGGAGAAGGCTGGTTTGAGAGTCGGTTTCGAGAAAGGGTGTAGCCCTTGGCTGCGGGGCAAACGCAACAGGAAAACGGGTTGTTCGGGAAAGCAGGTGGCTGTTCGGGACTGGTTGCAGCGTTAGACGGAAACAGAAAGATGTTTCGGGTCAACCGTTGTTGTGGTAGACGAACCGGTTTAGACAACGGGGTGATCGACATCAGTTTTCGGTGCTGTTTCGAGACTATTATACAGCAGAAGGCGGAGGGTGTTCGTGTCAGTCATTGTCGCGGGTGAAGTACCGGTTTGGACGACGGGTGAACACCGGTGTGTTCTGTGGCTGTAAGTGGTGATCAAAGAAAGATGATTCGGGGCTGTTTTGGTTTATGGTTGTGGGTTTGCGCAGCGGGTGCACAACCAGTAACAACAACTGAAGTGTTATGATGGTGCCTTGATTAACTTGGTTCTTGATAAGAGGAGACCGGCGTAGGTGCGTGAAAAACGGGCAGAAAAAATCCGTCAAAGCAGGTGGGCTTTGGATTTGATTCGTTTGGCAATGTGAGAAAACGTTAGAAGCGGGTGGCTTTGTTTTCTTGGTCGGTGGAGAGGCCTCTTGAACAAGGGTGATCAGAAAAAGGTTGTTGAAAGAAAAGGAAGAACACGGTGGTGACATTATGTTGGAGTTGAATCGGATGGCTTTGGATGTGACCGGGGAGAGGTCGTTGATCCGTGATAAGTCGTGATATTAATGAACGGTGTTCCAACGTTATGCCATGTTACATGTTACGAGCGTGGTGTTTTTTTATTTGGGTTAAACCGAGACATTGGACGTGATCGAGGTGAAGATCGGGTGTCCGTTAGATGTCACAGTGGTTCGAAACCGAGGTGATTCGGTGTTGCGGTGAAGGCGTAAACAAACACCGATTAAGGGCGTGATTGTTGGATTATTTGGGTTTGTTTACGGGTCACGGGTCGGTGCGTTATCGGATCACGGGTATGGGTCAATTGGTTAGGAGTTCATACGAGTCATGGGTGATGGTTATGGATCAGTTCGTTGCATTTTGTTTGGCTAAAGAAGTGCTCATAGTTGTACGAGTTTAGAGGGGACGTGATTGACCGATTCACATGCATGTGTACGTTGGAGAATTACAAGTGCATGTTGGGCTGAATAGCTCTTCAAGTTAGATTTAGTATTTTATTATTTTATTTTCCCCAGGTTCTAATTTTGCATGTGCTTATTTGTTATAAATAGGATAGAAGTATGTTATTTTGTGTAACCCTTTTCATTTTTATCGAATACACAGAAGTTTTCATTCTCTTCATTCTCTGCAAGTTTTCATACGTATTTTGTGTGTATTTTGGGGCCTGGTATCCAACATTTGGTATAAGAGCCTAGGGCTCGTGAAGACGAAGAAGGCCGGTTTGAGAGTCGGTTTCAAGAAAGGGTGTAGCCCTTGGCTACGGGGCAAACACAACAGGAAAACGGGTGGTTCGGGACAACAGGTGGCTGTTCAGGACTGGTTGCAGCATTAGACGGAAACAGAAAGATGTTTCGGGTCAACCGTTGTTGTGGTAGACGAACCGGTTTACACAACGGGGTGATCGACATCAGTTTTCGGTGCTGTTTCGAGACTATTATACAGCAGAAGGCGGAGGGTGTTCGTGTCAGTCATTGTCGCGGGTGAAGTACCGGTTTGGACGATGGGGGTGACGGGTGAACACCGGTGTGTTCCGTGGCTGTAAGTGGTGATTAAAGAAAGACGATTCAGGGCTGTTTTGGTTGATGGTTGCGGGTTTGCGCAGCGGGTGTACAACCAATAACAACAGCAGAAGTGTTATGATGGTGCCTTGATTAACTTGGTTCGTGATAAGAGGAGACCGGCGTAGGTGCGTGAAAAACGGGCAGAAAAATCCATCAAAGCAGGTGGGCTTTGGATTCGCTTCGTTTGGCAAGGTGAGAAAACGTTAGAAGCGGATGGCTTTGTTTTCTTGGTCGGTGGAGAGGCCTCTTGAACAAGGGTGATCGAAAAAGGTTGTTGAAAGAAAAGGAAGAACACGATGGTGACATTATGGCTATGGAGTTCAATCGGGTGGCTTTGGATGTGACCGGGGAGAGGTCGTTGATCCGTGATAAGTCGTGATGTTAATGAACGGTGTTCCAACGTTATGCCATGTTACATGTTACGAGCGTGGTGTTTTTTTTATTCGGGTTAAACTGAGACATTGGACGTGATCGAGGTGAAGATCGGGTGTCCGTTAGATATCATAGTGGTTCGAAACCGAGATGATTCGGTGTTGCGGTGAAGGCGTAAACAAACACCGATTAAGGAGGTGATTGTTGGATTATTCGGGTTTGTTTAGGGGTCACGGGTCGGTGCGTTATTGGATCACGGGTACGGGTCAATTGGTTAGGAGTTCGAACGGTTCATGGGTGATGGTTATGGATCAGTTCGTTGCATTTTGTTTGGCTAAAGAAGTGATCATAGTTGTACGAGTTTAGAGGGAACGTGATTGACCGATTCACATGCATGTGTACATTGGAGAATTACAAGTGCATGTTTGGCTGAATAGTTCTTCAAGTTAGATTTAGTATTTTATTATTTTATTTTCCCCACGTTCTCATTTTGCATGTGCTTATTTGTTATAAATAGGATAGAACTATGTTATTTTATGTAACCCTTTTCATTTTTAACGAATACACAGAAGTTTTCATTCTCTTCTTTCTCTGCAAGTTTTCATACGTCATTTGTGTGTATTTTGGGGCCCTGGTATCCAACAATGATTTGCTGAAAACTTGAATTGCAGGTGGATACCGGTTACTATGCCAGTGATTGAAAGATGGCATTATTCAATTTGGGGATGAAGTTAAACCCTAATTTTATTTCTTTAAGATGGGGGGAACAAGGAAGCTTGAAGCACTTGATGTATCTAGGGTTTTTTTTGGGTTCCGGCAAAGACAACAAGTGCAATAAATCTAGGAAATTGTGAAGAAAAACACAATGGATTCTGATTGTGGAGGTGGAAGTGGTGCCATGGTGGTGGCGGTGATGATGGATGAGAGAGTTGGCTGTGTGTATTTTATATATTTTTGAAAACAACATATTTTTTTATTAATTTATATATGTTAATACTATTTTATTTATCATATATATATATATATATATATATATTATAATTTTTTGAATAATGTTTTTTAATTTATAAAGAATGTGAAATTTCAAAAAATAAAAAAAAAAATAAAAAAAAAAACCTTATTAAACCAAACTTTTTAACCAAGTTAGTCATTTGGAAGAAAATGGCAAAAAATGCAAAAAGTGAAGGGAAATATGGCATAAAAAAAGTCATTTTGGATGAAACTTGCAAACATGCCTAAACCTTAGGGGCGATTTTGACAATTTACTCTATCAATATACTAGGTAAAATAATCTTAAAAGGTACATAAATATCATAAGGGACCTATTTAAATATTTAAAACTTAAATTATTGAAGTTATAAAGTTATTACAATAATAGTTCAGTATTTGCATTACGAGGCAACTTTGTACACGGGCGGGGCATATTCGGTAACCCATGATCGGGATGTTACCAAATTGGTAACACCAACGCCACTTTTTCGGGTAGCAAAAATGGGTATCAAGATCCGGGACTACTTGGTGAAGAAAGAAGGTAAGAAAGAGTGCTTTTTCGGGTAGCAAAAATGGGTATCAAGATCCGGAACCAATCAACCAAAATCATAACTATCATATCTCATAAAACTTTCCACTAAATTAACCAAATCCAGATTTACAATCTCAACATCCCTACACATCATGCATCATTAACATCCCTCAAAACCCTATCAGCTCCTAGGAGCTAGTAAACTTGGTAACAACCTTGCTCCCCTCCGAGACACCGCATGCTTGGCTAACTCACCAGGAAGCACAAGCCTAACCGCCATCTGAATCTCATCGTGGGCCTCTTGTTATACCTAGCGAGCCTCCAACTGTCCTAAGCAAGCGTCTCAAATATATCATTAATAAAATTGTTCATATCCCCATCGCTTTGCTCGAGATCCGGATGCACCCGTTTCAGCACCTTGAAGGCGGCGGTGGATTCTTTCGGCAACTTCTTGCCGGCCCTTGGTTTTGTTTTCCGCGAGCTTCTTCTAGGATTTTGGTACCATTGAATTTGAGAGTGATTTTGGAAATGACGTTTGATTTATGGTATTTGTATAAGAAACAAGCTAGCTTAATCAGGTTGGGTTGTTACACTTACTATGTTTCAACATTTGAAGGAATAGGTGATCAATAGGCATAAGTTCTTAACTTTTGAACTTCATTCTTTGGTCATAAATTCCTCTAGTAGTAAAACTGAGATGCGAAATATCGTTAAATTTAACAAGTATATCACGAAGAACTCATACAACAGCAGAAATACCCAAACCGATTTCGATTATTACCCAAATACTTCTGATGATCAAACAATACAAACCCTCACAACTAAAAGAACACTCAGATTATCAATATGATAATCTAACTAAGACTAGACTATAAGATTAACACCTACGACAAACAGATTCAAGATGAATCTGCGATTTGAAAGAATGCTAACCCTAATCGCCTTTGAAGAGTGAGAGAGAACCAATAATTGTGACTGATGATGAGTGTATTGTATGACTTCTTTGCAAAGACACTTTATTATATACGGCAAGACTATACAGCAGCAAGACTTTTAGGAGCCTACAAAGTCACGAGCCCAGCAACCAAACTTCAGTGCACAGCCCACTTAAAGTCAGGAGCCCAACCCAGATCTTTATAACAAGTCTTCATTTCTTTAAATGTAGCATCCAGACCAGGTCCATCAAGCCCATCAGCGACTCGTTCTCATTCAGCCCAATTGGGATTGTTCAGCACAAGAAACATAAAATTAAAACAAGTCTGCTAATTGATCTTTAGAATCAATTCCCAAAGTTTTTAACACATTCTTCGAAATCAATTCTCTTAAAAAGAACAAATCAAGCTCAAAATGCTTAGTCTTGTCATGGAAGACAGGATTAGCAGCTATTGACAATGCTGTTGTATTGTCACAAAACATGTTGATTGGCAACTTAACTTTAACACCAAGTTCCAACAACATATTTTTTAACCACACCAACTCGCAAGCCGCAGCACACATGGATCTATACTCAGCCTCTGCTGAGGACCGAGATACTGTAGATTGCTTCTTACTTTTCCAAGAGTCCAAAGAATTCCCTAGAAACACACAAAATCCAGTAATGGACTTTCTTGTTTTTAGACACTTTGCCTAGTCCGAATCAGCATATGCCACCAGATTAAAGTCAGTTCCTTTAGATAGCAAAACACCTATACCAGGAGACTGTTTAAGGTATCTTAACAACCTAAATGTAACCTTTAATGACCATAAGTTGGACAATGCATATATTGACTCAGAAAGTGAACCGTGTATGATATATATGGTCTGGTATGACCAAGATAAATTAACTTGCCTATCAGTTTTTGATACCCAGTAATACTATCAACTACACCACCATTTTCTTTACACATGGAGGATATTACATGATTCTGTTCAATTGGATTATTAACCGGTTTGCATCCACTCATGCCGTACTCAGTTAACAATTCTAAACAGTACTTCCTTTGTGATAAACACATCCCTTGTTTAACTTTAACTACTTCAATTCCTAAAAAATACTTCAACTCTCTAAGGTCCTTAATCATAAATTTTGACCTTAAATGAGTTTTAATATTTTTTTATCTCATTAATACAATTTCCTGTAATCACTATATCATCCACATATACAAGCGAATAGACAATAATTGTATCAATAGTTTTAAAAACAGAGAGTAATCACATTTGCTTTGACTAAATCCTAAGTC
The DNA here is from genome assembly GCA_030545235.1 of Helianthus tuberosus. Classification (NCBI taxonomy): domain Eukaryota; kingdom Viridiplantae; phylum Streptophyta; class Magnoliopsida; order Asterales; family Asteraceae; genus Helianthus; species Helianthus tuberosus. The sequence continues at coordinate 96,035,274 of CM060373.1, forward strand.
AAACAACACATTTACCAACCTTTCATTCCACATTCTAGGGCCTGTTTCAGCCAATACAACGACCTTTTTAACTTACAAACTCTTTTTTCATCTTTTGAATAATAGCCATCAGGTAAAGACATGTATACTTCTTCATTCAAGTTACCATATAGAAATGCATTATTCACATCTAATTGAAACATACTCCAATTATTTTTAACAGCTATAGACATAACACATCGAACGGTAACTAGTTTAACGACCGGTGAGAAAGTCTCATCAAAATCAACACCTTGTTTTTTTACTATAGCCTTTGGCAACCAGCCTGGCTTTAAACCTTTCAATTTCACCCGTCGACTTATACTTAATTTTAAATATCCATTTACAACCAACAAGACTTCTACCAGGAGGCAATTCTACTAACTCCCAAGTTCCATTCCTATGAAGAGCTTCTATTTCTTCATTCATAGTTGTTACCCAATTTGGGTCTATTATGGCTTCACTAAAGTCTCTAGGTTCACTACTTTTATCAAGAACAGAAGTAAAACACATATGTTCTTTAGACAAATTTGAGTAATTAACAACTTTTTCTAATCCGTACTTAATCTTTCCTTCTACAATATAATCACTTAGATTCCTAGGAAGCGTAGAAATCCTAGTAGATCGTCTTGGTGTGGGTTGAACCTCTAACTGATCACTATTAATTCCCTCAGACTGTAGACCTTCAGCAGCATTAGATATCACACACTCAGCCCTATCAGATCCAGTATTACTCTCACTAAGCTGCTGATATTCAGCCGTGCCAATAGGATCAGTACACACAGACTTTGATTGCTGAGACCTATGTGTCCCTAATCTATCTTGATCTTTTCCTTCATCATTGGGATTCTCAGGTGTTTAGTTGTCTAAATTTTCGTACATGTCAAAGTGAATTCTCAGGTGTTTGGCTGTCTAAGTTTCACAAAAATACATCTTCGGCCGAGTGTTGAGTGATCTCCCGTGAGGTATGTGAACTTGTATATAAATGGAATTTTAAAGAGGCATGTTATGCCCAAATAAGTAATTTTTCTTATAAAATGTTCTAAATAAATCATGATGAATAGGATTGTAAATAAAATAAAAATAAAACCCAATAAAAGATCTTGGATTCCCGACATTCAAGATAAGCCCGAAACTTCTCCTCTACCTCTTCCATTTGGGTGTGTAAAGCCACATATTAAAGAGTTTTGCTTGAGGACAAGCAAAGATTCAAGTGTGGGTGTATTTGATGTGTGCAAAATGTAACATATAAATTACATCAAATGAGGCATAAAACTAACCCTTTTTAGTACTAATGTTGGAAAAAACGTGTTTTTGTCTTCCTTTTGAATTTACAGGACCAAATGAGCTTAAACAAACAAAATGAGCAAATAAGCAGCCAAAACCAACATAAATACAAAGAAAAGGAATAAACGTGACATGCCCGACCCCTCGGCAGCATCCACAAAGTAAAAACAAGGAATCAAAAGACTAACCACGGGGTCGTGCCCAGCTGAACACGGGGCGTGGTCAGCGACTTGCATAAAAGACAAACATGTAGAAGCTTCCACGCCCACCACGGGGGTGTGCCCAGCTCAGCACGAGGCGTGGTCAACGCAAAGATACACAGAATCTTGCCAAATCTTGATAGTACAGATACGAAGTTGACCACGGGGCCGTGCCCAAGAGACACGGGGCCGTGTGGGGCCCCCTGCTGACACTTGCAATTAATGAAGGAAGAGAAAAGGCTGGCCACGAGGGCGTGCCCGCTGGACACGGGGCCGTGGCCAGAGTTCTGTGCAGGCTATAAATAGGGGTGCTTGGTTCACCTCAAAGGCATCCCTTGGCAAACCACTACTCTCCCACTTTGCCACCACTACAACACCAACACCCACCACCATCATCCATCATCCATCTTTAGAGTGTGTAGTAGTCTCGGGATCCAAGATTGATTGTAAGGGTTCTTGCCAATCAAAGGCCATGTTTGGTTAAGCCTCTTACATCACTTGGTGAAGACAAGTCTTTTATGTATTAATTTTGCTTTTTAATCTTTCGGCACCTTTTATTTGGGTTTGTATTATTGACTTTAATAACTACTTTCTTATGTTGAAGGTGAATTTTTCTTATCATTTTTCCGTGGTGTCTTGAAGTTACTTTACTGTCTATATAAAGTAAAAGATTGCATCATTCATGTCTTTACGGTCTATATAAAGGCATGTTGACTACCTGGTCGGGGGTTAGGGGAATGGTTTGGTAAGGTTCTTGCCTTGTTCAGTGTATAGATCCTGCAAGGACCTGGTTCAAGCTTATTAGGACCTCCTTCAATACCCACTGGTATTGGATGGCGGGGGTGTGAATAGCTTGAACCCCTCATATGTAAGCTACTGTTAATACATTAAACCGGCTTTTTGTGATTGTATCTTTGCTGACTCAAACCACTTAGCCGAGGGTAACGTCACCTTCAAAAGAGGGGCCTACCACTTTTCGCATTAATAACTAACTTAATTGTCTTTCAATATTCCGACCCTTTGGGATTGTATCCCTGCTGACTCAAACCACTGGGTTGAGGGTAACGTCACCTTCAAAAGAGGGGCCTACTACTATAACTAAGATAATCTCTTAAAAAGTCCGTAAGTGCGAACATCAAAGGATACATTAAAGACGAGTCGGATCCAAGTGATTCATCTTGTCTATCTGTTTTTATTTCATTTATATTTGCATTTTTAGTTTTTACTTTTATGTTTCAAAATCTTTTCTCAAAAAATTAGATTGATTAGATGTTGAGGATAAACCGGTACTAAAAGCTCTTATATCCTTGGACGACCTCGGTATCTTACCAACGCTATACTACGCTCACGATGGGTGCACTTGCCCAAGTGTGTGTTTAGTGTTAGTAGAATATCGTGTTTTATAAATTTAAAACTTGACTAATGTGTAAAATGGGCTTAAAATATCAATAAAAATATATCACGCTTCGCACACACCAATCTCGTTTTGTTGAGGGGTATATGTGCAAGAAGAATGATGCACGATACCTTTAGTTTTACAAAAATTTTGCATTTGTTTATTTATAAATTCAGACCCATTATCACTTCTAATGAACTTTACATCCTTTTTAAATTGTGTTTTAACAAGATTAACAAACTCAAAGACATTCTCAAATACTTCCTGCTTAGACTTCATAAGACAAACCCACACAACCCTTGAGTAATCATCCACTATGGTTAAAAAATATTTAAAACCTTCCTTACTAGGAACCTTATATGGACCCCAAGCATCTGGATGAATAAGCTGTCCTATTTCACAAGTTTTATGATCACTCAAGGGAAAGGGATCTCTATGTTGTTTAGCCCTTTGGCATACTTCACATGGTTCATTCTTATCCGGTTTTTTCAAGTTAAACCTCTGTTTAAAAACATTAATGGCCTGATCAGACAGGTGACCAAGTTTAGCATGCCAAAGATTTGTATCATTACTACCATTAAAACACACCTTGTCAGTCACATAACCATTGCCACAGAAATAAAGACCATCAACTTGACTACCAGTCACCAGGGTTTTCCTGGTTGACAAGTCCTGAATATAACAAGCATGTGCATCAAAACTAACATACAACTTATTGTCCTCGGAAAGTTTATGTACTGAAATCAAGTTAACATTGTAGTCAGGGACAACAAAAACATCCTTAAGTATAACATTTTCTACTAATTTAAGGTTTCCTATTTTAGTGACTAATGCTTTAGTACCATTTGGATGTTTTATTTGAACATTAAATTTTGAAACATTAACAACATTTGTTAAACCATCTTCACTTTTAACCATATGTTGGTTTGCCCCTGAATCCACAATCCAACCAACTTTAACTCCAATACTTAAACTACTGTTAAAACAGAATACTGGTTTACAGTACACATTAGCACAAATAGACGAGGACAACTACCTGATAATTTTTTAACGCCCAATAGGCCTTGTGATCAATTTCTACCGGGGGGTGACAATTTTTCCCATAGACGAGCTTGTATGGGGTGGTGTCTATTGATGTTTTGTAGGCGGTTCGGAAGGCCCAAAAAGCATCGTCTAGTTTATCCGCCCAATCTTTCTTGGTTTGACCTACGGTTTTTTCTATGATTCTTTTTAACCCTCGATTTGTTACTTCGGCTTGACCGTTGGTTTGAGGATGGTAGGCAGTTGAAATGCGGTGATAGATCCCATATTTTGTTAAAATTTTATTTAATTGATGATTGCAAAAATGGGTACCTCTATCACTAATTAGTGTTTTTGGAGCACCAAAACGAGAAAATAATCGTTTTAAGAATTTTACCACAACTCTACTATTATTGGTTGGAAGAGCTTTGGCCTCGGCCCATTTGGACATGTAATCAACCGCTACAAGATGTATTTGTTACCTTTTGACGGTGGGAAATGTCCCATAAAATTCATACCCCAAACATCAAAAATTTCACAAATAAGAATGCCCCTTTGAGGCATTTCATTTCTTGTTGAGATGTTACCTATTCGTTGGCATGCATCACAAGTTTTAATGAAATGGCATGCATCCTTATGGATGGTTGGCCAATAAAATCCAGAATCGAGTACCTTTCATGCGGTGCTTGCAACTCCATGATGTCCTCCATACGATCCTTCATGACAATGGCGAAGAATTTTTCTTGCTTACGCATCTTCGGATTAGTTGATCGGCACATATTTTAAAAAGATATGGGTCTTCCCAAAAATAGTGTTTTACATCGGCAAAGAATTTTGTCCTTTGTTGATGTGACCAACCTTTGACTAGAATGCCACTAGCGAGGTAGTTAGCATAGTCGGCGTACCATGGTTCTTCTTGATATTTAACCATCTCCAAGGATTCGGTGGGGAACTTTTCATTGATGAGTTCTTCTCGAGTTGACTCCAAAGCGGGATCTTCTAATCATGACGGATGATCGGCGGCGGTGTTTTCGGCTCCTCATTTATCTTTTATTTCAATGTCAAATTCTTGGAGGAGAAGAATCCACCGGATCAAATGTGGTATCTTGTTTTTTGAAGAGGTATCGAATGGCGGCATGATCCGTATAGACTATTGTTTTAGAAAGAACAAGATAGGAATGAAATTTATCAAAAGAAAATACTATGGCTAGTAACTCTTTTTCGGTTGTTGTATAATTTTCTTGAGCATCGTTAAGAGTTTTACTTGCATATTATATTGGATGAAAATGTTTTTCTTTTCGTTGTCCTAAGACGTCTCCAACAGCAAAGTCACTTGCATCGCACATGATTTCAAAAGGTAGTTTCCAGTCGGGCGCTATCATGATCGGTGCATTGACTAGCATTTCTTTTAAGGTAAGAAAAGATTATTGCATTCCTTATCGAAGATAAATGGTGTATCTTTTTCAAGTAATTTTGTTAGAGGTCTAGAGATTTTCGAAAAGTCTTTGATAAATCGCCTATAAAATCGGACATGTCCTAGGAAACTTCAAATGGCTCGAACGGAGGAAGGTGGAGGTAATCGGGAAATAGTGTCTATTTTTGCCCGATCAACTTCCATTCCTTCCTTTGAGATCTTATGACCGAGTACTATTCCCTCTGTTACCATGAAATGACATTTTTTCCAATTAAGGGCGAGGTTAGTTTCTTCACATCGATATAGCATTCGTTCAAGGTTATCAAGGAACTGGTCAAATGTATCTCCAAAGATAGAAAAATCATCTATGAAAACTTCCATAGTGTTTTCTATCATATCGTGGAAGATAGCCACCATGCAACGTTGAAACGTAGCGGGGTCATTGCATACCAAAAGGCATGCATCGATAAGCGAAAGTTCCATAGGGACATGTAAAAGTTGTTTTTTCTTAGTCCTCCGGTGCTATGGGAATTTCAAAATAACCGGAGAAACCATCGAGAAAACAATAGAATTTATGACCAGATAGTCTTTCTTACATTTGGTCGATAAATGGTAAAGAAAAGTGGTATTTCCTTGTCGCTTTATTCAACTTACGATAGTCGATACAAACCCTCCATCCTGTGACGGTTCTTGTTGGTATAAGTTCATTTTTATCATTAGTTATTACTGTCATACCTCCTTTCTTTGGAACTACTTGGACGGAACTTACCCATGGGCTATCGGAAATAGGATAGATAAGTCCGACGTCTAGTAGCTTGATGACTTCATTTTTAACCACTCCTTTCACATTTGGATTTACTCTTCTTTGTGGTTATATTACCGTTTTATAGTCATCTTCCATCAAACTTTTGTGGGTGCACATGGATGGGTTGATGCCTTTGATATCTATGATCCTCCACGCGATTGCATTTTTATGTTTTTTCAAAAGCTTTATTAATTTTTCTTTTTTCAAAAAGTGTTAGTTTAGAAGAAATAATGACGGGGAACTTACCATGTCCATCTAAGAATGCGTATTCTAGACCTTTTGGTAGTTCCTTGAGTTCAAGTGGCGGTGGGTCTTCAAGAGACCGCTTATTTTCTTCTTTATTAAGATCGATGGCCGAAAAGGTTTGTTCTATGGCGACTTCCTCTTCGGCGAATTCTTCTTCTATTTCCGTATCGGGTGGCTCCATTTCATCTTCAATTAGGGGGTCGTCATCATGAATTGGATATTTTGTTGATTGGTCAAGATCGACGTACCTTTTGTCGGCCCTTAATTGAAGTGGTAGGTTGTTTTGCTTCTGTTGGGTCAAGGTTTGATGGGATTTTAGAAATGGTTGTCCCAACACGAGGGGGGCATCATCTAGGATGATAAAGTCGGTTGGGACTACCACTTGGCTTGTTTGAATTAAGACATCCTCAACCATTCCCGTGGTATTAATCGTTTTTCGATTTGAGAGAAAATAGGAATTTTAAGAGGAGAAAAATCACTAGTACCCAATTTTTCGAAAATATAGTTTGGCATTATGTTAACGCAAAGATCTTTATCAATTAGCACGTTACTAACAAAGACGTTTTGAAAAAAACATGGTATCTGTTTTATGTTTAGTTCAGGGTATTCATCTTTTATTAGCGAATTTTGATCATTTGTTAACGTGACACTTACTAATTCTTCGATTTTTGTAGAAGTGTTTAACTCTTTTAAAAACTTAGCATGAGGGGATACCAAACAATGATTTTCAAAAGAAGGTTGTAAAATGTGAATTTCTGAAAAAGTTTGTTCTAGTTTAAAATCTTTAGTTTTAGACTTACCTTCTTCTTGGTTTGGTTCATGCGTGAGTTTTTCATTTTGTTCTTCTATTTTTACCTCTTCGATTATTACCTCTTTAGTACAAATAGTCTCTTCCTTTTTCTTGAGATCTCTTAATTAAGAGTTCTAGATTTTTGAGACTTTGTATGACTCTTTCGGCTTCGGGAGTGATTGTTGGTGGTGTGTCGTAGGTCTCAAACGGATTGGCACCCCAGTCAAAGTCTGACTTTGGAAGCTCAAACCTTGGTTCTTCATAAGTGGTGTATGAAGAACTTGGTGTGGTGTATGAGGTTGATGGTTTAGAAAGGTAACAATGTTGTACCGAATGTGATTCCCCGCAAATGGTACAATAAGGTTCCTCATAATCATCCTCAATATACTAGGTGTAGTCTTCTGAGTAGTAATCCATTGTATTGGAAGATACCCAGAAGAATAACGAGCCTCGGGATCAAAAACAGAATTTAAAAATTTAACAGAGTGTTGACCACGGTCCCGTGCTGAACTGGCACAACCCAATGGGTAGTTCTGTATCTGGGTGTTTAAAAAGTTTTTTAAGAAAAAGTTGCAGCACGAGGGCGTGTCCCAGTAACACTGCCCCGTGTTAAACCTACTGTAAATAGAAAAAAAATTAAAAATGGGCGTGTAGTTTTGAAAAATGTTAGAATTTAATTAGGCCGCTAATTTTAAGCTTTCTCAAAATCCTTGTGTCCCCGGCAACGGCGCAAAAAACTTGACGTGCATGCGGGTATGTATATTTTTAATGTATATTTTAGTGCTCTTTACTCGCCGATTCAAGTTTTAAATTTATAAAACACGATATTCTACTATCACTCTACACATACGCTAGGGCAAGTGCACCCATCGCGGACGTAATATAGTGATGGCAAGATACCGAGGTCGTCCAATGACACAAGTGCTTTTAATATCGGCTTATTGTTAACGTCTAATCGAACCAAACTTTGATAAAAAGGTTTAAAGCTATAAAAAGATAAAATAAAAAGCAAAAATAAAATATAAGGAAAAACAAATAGACAAGAAGGAATCACTTGGTTCCAACTCCTCTTTTATGTATCCTTTTGATGATTTCCGCACTTTGGGCATTTTAAGAGATTATCTTTAAGTTATAGTAGTAGGCCCCCTTCCAGGCAGTGTTATCCTCAACCTATTGGTCTGAGTCAGCAAGGATACAGTCCCGCAAGGTCGGATTATTGAAAGATAATTAAGTAAGTTATTAATGCGAAAAGTGGTGGGCCCCCTTCCAGGCAGCGATCACCCTCAACCCTTTGGTCTGAGTCAGCAGGGATACAGTCCTCGCAGGGTTGGTTTAAAATTTTAATAGTAGTTTATAGATAAGGGATTCAAGCGGTTTGCACTTCTCCCGCGGGGGGTTATGCCCGTCCGCTCGTGAAGTGTTACTAAGCTTGAACCAGGTTCTCGCAGGATCTATACATTGAACGAGACATAAAATTTACCCAGCCACCATTCTAACCCCCTTCCAGGCTATTAACGCGCTTTATATAGACCGTAAAGATACGAATATGTGAATCAACAACATATGAAGAATGATTAGATAAATTTGCCTTCAATATAAAAAACTAGTTATTAAAGTCATTAATACATACCCAATTAAAAAGTTGGCAAAGATTGGAAATCAAAAAGTAATATATAAAAGATTTGTATTCATCAAGTGATGTAAGAGTTTAGTCAAGCATGGCCTTTGTTTGACAAAGAATCTTACTATCGATCTTGGATCCCGAGACTACTACACACACTCTAAATGATGGAACATGGATGATGGTGGTGGATGATGGTGTTGTAGTGGTGGTGGAGTGGTGGCAAGTGAGAGAGAAGTGGTTTGCCAAGGGATGGATTGAAATGAAACCAAGCACCTCTATTTATAGCTGAAAACAGAACATCCACCACGGCCCGTGCCTGTCTGGCACGGCCCCGTGGCCATCAGTCTCTCTTTTCTTCATTAACTGCAGTGTCAGACTTCGTACTAACACAGCCCCGTGTGTCAACGGCACGGTCCGTGGCCAAGGTACTTGTTGTACTACCTCAGATTCTGTAAATCTTAGAGTTGACCACACCCCGTTTGCCTTAGCACGGCCCCGTGTTGAGTTCTGGATTTGTCTTTTTTTGTCTTTTTCTTTTGTAGAGAATTCTCACTGGCCACGGCTCATGCCTGGTGGGCACAGCCCCGTGCCAAAGCTTCTGATTTTGTTATTTCTTTGGTTTGGATGTGGACGGGGGCTTGGCGAGTTGTGTCAATCCTCCTTCATTGTATTTTATGTTGGTTTTTGTTGTTATTTTGCTCCTTTTGTGCATTTATTAAAAAGGAACAAAGAAATGGGCTTTTTCTAACATTAGTACTGAAAATGGTTGATTTACGTCGAATTTGATATAATTTATATGTTGTATTTTAAGCACATCACCTGCATTAGGGGCAACGCAAACCTTATGTGTGGGGATGGGATATAGTGTTGTAGTGTTTAGTTTGAATCTCGAGTCATAAATTTTTTTAAAAATACAAAAAAAAAATAGAAAAATAAAAAAATCCTAAAAAAAATTTGAAAATGTTCCTGTTTTAGAGAGTTTGCAAATAAAGATGGAAAATGATAGAAAAGTCGGTTATGTTTGGGTTTCAAATAATAATGATATAAGTTTAATAAGTTGAACTTGTGTTTAGCTTGGGATGTGTGAGTAGGCCCGATCCAGTTTCTATGTTCCTTTGATACTAATATACCTTAATTGTTAGTTTACTAGTGGGTGCTCATCTAGGAGAAGTAGGAAGCTGAAACCGCTAATAATAGTGTAAGGAATGCCGTTATAAGTTAAAATTGTTAGAATTTTTATCAAAGAAAAAAAATATAATAAATGAGCTAGATAGATATAAAAACGAGACCTATGTAATCTTTATTGGGGATGGTGACTCTGATTTAGATTGCATCTAGGTTAGGTAAAAAGAAAAAAAAAATGCAACTTTACCGACGCTCACGTTGTCGCTTTCCGGGATGGTGACTCTGGTTGAGACAGCCTCTAGGTTAGGTATGCAAAGTCTAGTGCTCAAAAAGAGAAAAAAAAACAGAGAGAGAAAAAAATTTATGATAAATTCATTTAGTTTTGGTATAAAACGGTAAGGAAAGAGTCAATTGATTCGTTCCTTTTGTTTCATGAGCTTGAGGCGGGATTAGATGAAACTGTGGCTTTTGGTGTGAGACCTACGTAGATTGACTAAACTTGAACATAAATTGCATGATAAGGGCTTGGAATCAGTTTTGGCTTTAAGTGGATACGTATACTTACAATCGCAGTTAATACGGGTTTTGATTTTAATAAATAATCTAAATTTGGAACCCGGATTTTTTGCTTTGACTGTGATTCCATTTGCATAGATCTTTTTTCGGGGACGAAAAAATGTAAGTGTGGGGATATTTGATGTATTGTAAAATACATACATTTATCTTGTAAAGTTTGTAGAGTTTTCGTTTCGTTTTCGTTGGTTTTTAGTTAGAATTAGTTACTTTTGATAGTTTGATAAAATGCAGGTCTTGGGTGCTGAAAAGTTGGAAAAAATGCAGGAATTATGCTGAAATAGAGTTAGCAACGAGAACCAACGTGTCGCAGCTGAACGGGAATCAAAAAACGAGGGAATTCTGGAAAAAGTACTGGTGGCGTCACGCCACCAAGTCCTGGAAACACCTTAGCATGACGCGGAGATATTTAATAATAAAATTCAATTACAAAGCGTCGTGCTACGCGACCAATATGGGAAGTCCCCTTCGCGTGACGCGAGGGGGTTGAAATCGCGGACCAGTTTATGTTGTTGTTGGATTCTTGCAATAATATGATATAAATACATCCTTAATCACAACTTAAACCCTAATCACGAACTTGCAATAACCCGGGCGAATTCTCAGCTGATTTTGGAGCGTTTTCGGAGCTTGGAAGCAGCGGTTGAAGGTTGGAAGCTCAAGGAGGCATCCGGGTCGTTTGTTTTGGCATTCGGTTCTCTAGTTCTTATCTTTCATTCTTTAATCATGTTCTCCATCTTTGAAAATACTTTTTCTTTGTGTTTAACTTTGATCATGCTTGGCTAAAGACTTTATATTACCTAGACTAGGACGAATGGATTGAAAAGTTTTGATTTTTATTATGAATTATTAATTATTTATGGATTGTTTGCAAAAGTAGTCGACTTGGTTATTAGTTTGATGTTCATGCATGCTTAGAGTTGTTTGATTGTTATTTGTCACTTCGTATGAGTCTTGGTGGATTTCTTTCACGTAATAGGTTCATGCTAGATTATGAATTGTTTTATAATCTTTTGGGTTAATTGGCTAATACACCTTAGAAGCAGTAATTAATAATTTAATAAATCTGAGTGTTCTACTAATCTCTATAGCTGTGAGGTGTGAGATTATTGTTAGGTCTAAGTCATTAAATTACTAGGTAGGGTCTTCGTGAGAAGTCTGAACTAGTTGCCCAAGTGATTGTTGTCTAACAAGTTAAATTAAGAATCCAAGTCTATCCTAGATTTAAGCATGTGAGGGAGTAGATCGTATTAGGATACTTTTGTAAACCACTTAGATAACCCGTGAGGGAGTCTAGAATAACCGGTGTCCATAACATCCTTTAGAGCTCCATAAGTGTCTTCTCGAGAAGGGTCGAGGGTCTTGTTCGATGTCTCGATAGGCTTAGAATTAGAAGATCCTGGTTTCATAATAATTAATCTAATCTAATACTAATAAAAGGTGTCCTTAATGCCAAATGGCATTCTCTTACAATGAAAGATTTCACCAAAATGGCATGTGGCAATCTATCATGTTACCTCAACCCCATAATAAATAATAAATAAATTAATACAAAAACTATTAAATGATTGAATTTAATATATATATATATATATATATATATATATATATATATATAATCATATATTCATGATTATATTTCTTTCAATTAATTCTTAATAATTAATATTAGTTATCTACTTACATATACTTTAATATAACATCTCTACTTTAATAAAAAAAAAACATATTTATCAAAATAAGATGGAATAACCAGAAATTTATATATCCATCATTATTTGACGTAACTAAAAATTTAAAACCTCATCATGTTTATAATTTGTTATTATCGTTTTCACAAATGTTAAACATATATATAAACAGTATATATATATATATAATCTTCGATCATAAACTAATTCTATTCCATCTTCTACTTTGATAACACTTTTTAAAATAAGAAAATATTAATTTGAAATATAATATACTAATTTTTTTTATTCAAAAACAAAATTTTTACATCGTAAACGCATCATTTATAATGAGTAATGTTAGTTTTTTTTATTTAATTTTGTATGTATAGTTTATATTAGGGTTATATGTATTCATATCAAAATTTATATTTATTATGTGTGATGCAAGAAATAATATGAAACATAAAAATAATTCAAAATTTACAATCGTTATGTCCTTCAAACGCAACCAACCTCAACCATAACATATTTATTTAAAAAAAAAACTCACTCAAGTTTATATATATTGAAAACACATTTTTTTTTTCAAAGAACTCGATCAACTCTATGATTATCTTAAAGACTTTCATTTTCTATCCTCAAATTCATGTAACACATGGGTCTATAACCTAGTAATCTTAATAAATCATTACTAGTACAATCCAGGATTCAATTCTAGGTAGTCTTTTTCATCATCTTAGTAAACCCGAGTTAGTTTGTGTTTAGTTAATTTAGTTAATTAATTTAATTTAAATCGTAATTTTAGGATATTTAGAAACACCCCCCCCCCCCACCCCCCCCACCCCAAAATATAAAAATAGTTAGGGTCATGTCCGTGTCCGTGTCAGTCTAGATAAGTTAGTTAATGTAGTTAAATTAAGTCATGTGGGTTCGATATCCGGACTTACATAGTTTTACTAGAGTCGATCGGTTCACTTGTTGGTTAGTAGTTTAGTCGAGTTTAGAGAGTCTAGAGTATTACCTTGTGTCTTGATTAGGTTAATTTAGTTTGTTTTTATTAAACTACTTTTAGCACATCAGTTTGCATGCTATCAGTTAAACTTATCTTGTCCGGTTCTCACTTTTATGAAGCAATACACAGATTTCAAACTCTCAACGTATTCACAAGTGTATACACTAAAGTTGTATAAAAATTACAAGACCAGTTAGGGAAAAACAAAAATTTTAAGACGATATAGAAACATGGTAGGCAACTATGCATGACCAACCAACTTTAATATTTAATTTCAAGTTTCATGATTTGGTCATTATATGTAATATTTGTCTTCTTGGAAGAAATAAGATCTCTTATACTAATTAAGGTTTTTGTTTTCTTGAGATAGCAATTTCATGGGTGACTTCAAGTCGTTCATGGGTGCGCTTCTCAACCACCACCAGATCTATGGGTATATATTATTTATATTTATATTTTGTGCTTTCATAGTATTGATGGAATTCCTTACCAAATGACTTTCAATTTCATTTTTGTTTGGGTATGGATGATCTGGATACAAAATCCTCTGAAATTAAGCAGAACTCTCAGGCTTTGCCATGGTGTCTGCTGGTATGTAAAACATGAACCTTTTTCCATTTGATATTTTCATTTTGGGTTGAAAGTTGAATATGTTAAAAGTATTTGATAAACAAATATAGAATACTTAGTCAATGCCTACATGATCAAACTGGTACTTTGTATCGAGTCTTGCTAACCTTATTCTTGATGGCTTTGGCAATGACAGTTGACTAGCCAGCTTCAACTGCCACAACTTTAGTAAAAGGACCCTCATAATGGGCATTGTCCCTTGTAACTGCTCCAAGCTCTAATGGGAGTGTCACATCTGCAAGCAAATTGATACACACGCTTATAGCTTATTATAGGGTGGCAAAGCTCATGACTATTGTAAGTAGCACAATGTGTTTTAATATCAAATGAGATCAAAAGTGGCATTGAGTTTATTATGCTTGGTAGTATTTGTTCTATGTTTTAGTGGTTGTTATCATTTTTTTCAAATAAGATTTAAACTATTCATCTTAATTAAGTAATTTGCAATACACGAGTGGCCTTGGTGAAAGTAAGTACGCATGTAACCATTTTATGTACCACCGTAGGTGATGTGTTGATCCATGACTCAGAGACGAGTCTCGCAAATGAAATTATGATTCATGAAGATTATGAACAACAAACTCCTGGCAAAGATTTTGGCACAGAATTGGCAAGCTACACTTGATATGAAAAAAAGCATAACTCAATCTAAAGATATCGCGAAGAAAGGTATCTATATTAGATTTTAAGATAAATTAATTACATATCGTGGATTTTCTGCGACTTTTTCAACTTTCACAAGAATTCCAGGAATCACCTGTTGACGAGCTAAACCACTGCCTACAGATGACTTCATAAGTGGTTTGCCGGCATGTGTTTCTTCCGTGCAACAACACATGTGCACCATATTTTTTTGTTTCTGTTTTTTCCTTTATTCTTTTTTTTTTTTTCGTTGGGCTTAAGTTGTTCTATTTGGTGTTTGTTAGCGAGGTCACTTCTGTTTTGGTTTGTTGCAGTAAAGTTTTTGGTTGCTCTACTTAGTGTTTGTTAGTGAGGTTGAAAAGATTTTGGTTTGTTGCAGCTAGCGCCTTGCTAGGCTGCCTATATGTAGTTAGAGCCGGGGGTGTGCCGGGTGTGCCACTCATTGCACAAGGCCCATAACTCTCGGCGGCCATATTTAATTTTATACATTGTTTATATATAATTTAGAGATGTTATTAAAATTGTAATGGATATAGAAACAACTCTGGATCTTGTTCATATTGGTTTGGGCGTGTGCCTGCTATGCTATGTGATTGACCTAAGGTTGAATATCCCAACAGACCTTTTTAACATATGTTCAGTGAAGTTGGGCTGAGAGGGGGCACGTAAAGCCCACTAAGGGTTTTTTATAATTACAAAGAACCTGGCCGGTTAGCCCTCTACAGTCTACATATTTATAAAATGCTTTCAAAATATTTTTTACTTCCTTAAAACAAAAATTAGGGATGTATTTGCCAAAAAATAATTTATCAAGCACTTTGAGCCACTAAAGAAAAATAAAGGAGATAAAAGGCAAAAGTTGCCGTAAGAATTAATAAACATTACTGTCATAGAGGCTAGAGCCATTGAGGTTAAGTGCTTAAAGTACTGAACATATTGAAATATATTTAAGTGTTAATAAGCAAACATGTAATAAAACATTAAATTTAAGAGTTGATAATTTAAGAGCTAAGCAATCTTTCAATGTTAAAAATGGCCGAAAAAAGAAGGTTTATCATATAACTTTTGGAGTGAGGTTTGGATTTTTAGTTCACTTAGGCTTTCAAAACTGTTGAGTTGGCTTATTTGAAGTCCTATCTTTTCTACTCGCACAGAGTCTTTGAGAGTCATTGAATTCTTAGGGACGACCTTGATGTAATTGCTTTGATTTCACGAAAGTTGGTTTTGGCTGGTAAAAAAAAGACTTGGATCTGAATCTCAATTTTTGCTCACCATAGTCTTTAATATTTTCAATATCTAACTTATGCTTAGTTTTACTTTCACATAAACAGTTGTAATTATTTAAATTAGGGCATAAAAGTTCACACTTGATGCAAAATACTGAGTACTTTCCTCAAATGTTGACGCTATTGTTTACCTTCAAAAAGGGTCAAGTATAAAAACAATACTTCGTGCATAAAGATACCACATTGATGTTAATCGAAAACTTCAAGAAAATAAACAAATATTATAAACTTTTGTATAATATTAAATAAATAAGATCACTGCTAGAGGTATTATTCTATATATCAAAAGATAATCGATAACTAATAGAAACGAGTATTACGTTTCAAATTGTTGTCCCGCAACATTCTTGTTATGAATAAGAGAACTAACGAACGTATTATACAATATATCACGAGAGAATTGATGAACTAACATAAAATGAGTATCGCATTGTAAAGTGTCGTCACCGCTGCATCGCGCGGATTTCCGACTAGTATATATATACACACATATACTTGGACTTAGTTAAAGTTCCATAATAACAAGAATACAAGAAAACAAGAATATATTTTAGATAATAAAATATATTGGTTACACCATACAAAGACAATCGTGTGAGACACGAGGACATACAAAGGGCCGAGGCCCAGACATCATACACACAAGAATGATGAGGCAATCGTGTAGGACACAAAAATATACAAGGGGCTAGGCCTCGTTCACATGCGAACAAGAATACAAATATATATAGATAATATATATGTATATAAACAATTACAACGGATAATCAAACTTCCAACATGTCTAAACCAAACAAGAGTTTCAAATAAACAAAACAAGGTTGATGATGAGAAACGTGCATGATTAAACAAAATAATGAATTAGGATACTTGTAGGTTGGGTATAATTCAAGAAAAGAAGAGGTTGCTAGATTGCACGAGACGCAAACAGTGAGTTCATGTCCTCTCTGTTAAATATATTTTGTTTCCAAAAGGGGGAGATACATGTTACAAAATGGTATGAAAGCTAGGGAATGAAATCACCATAGATCATGTGCGCATAAGTAGGAAAACACAAGAGTAGCCATTAATCACACATACCGACCGAGGAACAAAGGGTGTACATCTATTGAGTTTTGGCGAGCTCCACTCACGGTCCGTGAGACCCTGTTGGAGTGCTTTTGTTGTCCCAATAGTCGTGGTACACTATGGATTTAGTGGCCGGAATGACAACCATCGTCTAGCTTTGGTTGCTTACTTATGGTGGCATGCATATTAATGTCCTTGCAAAACATTAATGATCAACGAATTTCAAAGACTTTTTGCATACCGGTTTTTAATACAAGTGACGTGTGTCGAGCGTGGTATAATTTTTAGTATATTTTTAGCACTTTTTACTCGTTTGTCAAGCTTTAAATTTATATAACACGATACAATACAATCACTCTCTACAACACGTTAAGGCAAGTGCACTCATCGTTGGCGTAGTATAGTGATGGTAAGATACCAAGGTCGTCCAAGGACACAAGAACTTTTAATACTGGAATATCGTCGAAGTCTAATCTAACAAAAAATTTGAGAAAGGATGTTAGTAAATAAAAAGATAAAAACGAAAATAAAATGTTAGAAGAAAATAATAAACAAGATAGAATCACTTGGTTCCGACACCTCTTTTAAGTATCCTTTGATTATTTCTGCACTTTGGGCTTTTTAAGAGATTATCTTAGTTATTGTTGCATGTCCCTCTTTTGGAGACAACGCTACCCTCAGCTATATTTGTCTGAGTCAGCAGGGATACCGTCCCGCAAGGCTGGATTACTGAAAGATAATTAAGTAAGTTATTAATGCAAAATGTGGCATGTCCTTCTTTTGGAGGCAACGCAACCCTCGGCCATATTGGTCTGAGTCAGCAGGGATATAGTCCCGCAAGGCCGGGTTAAAGTTTTAGTAGTAGTTTATTTATAACGGATTCAAACCTTTCTTACTTCCCCCGATTTGATGCTATCTCTCTCTAGATAAGTCTTAATAAACTTGAATCAAGTCATCGTAGGTTCTATACACTGAACGAGGCAAGAACTTTACCCAAACTACCCTTCTAACCCCCTTCCAGGCAGTTAACGCGCTTTATATAAACCATAAAGACACGAATGAGTGAATCAACAAAACCCAAATAAAAAGTAACCAAAGCTAGGAAATCAAAAGTAATACATAAAAGGTTTGTCTTCACCAAGTGATGTAAGAGATAAGCCAAGCATGGCCTTTGTTAGACAAGAACTCTTACGATCAATCTTGGATCCCGAGACTACTACACACACTCTAAAGGTGGATAATGAAGGAATGTGGTGGATGATGGTGTTGTAGTGCTGGTGGAATGGTGGCAAGTGGGAGAGAAGTGGTTTACCAAGGGATAAATTGGAAGTGAACCAAGCCCCTCTATTTATAGCTAAAAACCGTCCCTTCACACGGCACCATGGCCAGGAGGCATGGCCCTGTGTCCTTCCTTCTCTGTCTTCATTTAATGCCAGGTGTTAGTTTGTATACACACGTGGCGGCCCCATGGTCAACTTTGTGGGGTCCATTGTGAGATTCTGCATATCTGGGAGTTGATGACGGCCGCGTGTCTCTTGTATGCTTTGTTTGTCTTGATCTACATGGACTCTGAACACATTCTGTAATGGGGCACGGCCCCGTGTCTTGATGACACGACCTCGTACTTATCTTCTAGATTGTTGTTTTGGCCTTGGGGTTGCTTGTCCTCAAGCAAAACTCTTTAATATTGCTTACACACCCAAATAGAAGAGGTAGAGAAGAAGTTTTGGGTCTTGCTTAGAGTGTCGGGCATTCAAGTTCTTTTTCTTTTGTTTTTATTTTATTTACAATCCTATTCGACATGATTCATTCAGAACGTTTTTAAGAAAAACATTTTTAGGCATAACATGCCTTTTAAAATTCCATTAAGCTATATACAATTTCACACACCTCACAAGTGATCACTCAACACTTGGCCGAAGATGTATAAATGAAACGCTCGGTCCCGGTGTGGAACTTTACTCCTACCATAGGCTTGACAAGCAATCAAACCTCCCCCTCTTTGACATAATCTTTGTAAATATCAAAAGGACTTTTAAAGGGTAGGTTTTGGATATGGGTAGGGATTTTTATTGGGAAAGTGGCGAAAGGCGTAAAAATTCGGTTTTTTTTTTTTTAATTTTATTTATTTGTGACTTTGATACATACAATACATTCTACAAACTTTAAGCAAGATTTTTTAGACTTGCTTAATTATTTTAAGCTACTAAGTATTTTTTTATTTTATTGATAGAGTGTTCACAATATAACTCACTTTTTACATTTTTCAAAAGAACCAAATTCTTACAAAAACAAGGGGTGAAAAAGTAAAAAGGTTTATAGGTGAGGGGCGGTTGTTGCAAAGTGTGTTTTTACGGGTTTTGAAACGAAAGGTTTAGGCTCAAAGGGGTTAACTAGGGTATTTCTGGTTTTGGTGGGGAGATAAAAAGAAAAGTAAGGTTCAAATGAAAATGGTTATAGTCCTAATGCCTCAATCATTTACTTACTTGGATTAGGCGGTAAGGACCGGGAATGCATTGTCTTGGCAAGTTCTAGATTTGTAAGAACCATACAGGCTATCACACAAGAAATGAAAAATGAGCATTTCGTAAAGATATGGTATTTTGTGCTCGGTAAAGGCTCAAAACTCACTATTTGTGGGAAAAGGGTTACAAGTGTGACAATGTATATACAATCGAATTTCAAAAGGATTGTCATGCCTTTTATAATTTTTTCTTATATGGTTTTTTTTATCATGGTGCTATCGGTTGTAAATTTATAAAAACAATATTTTTAGAACTTTGGTTTTCCAACTTAAACTAAGATAAGATAAAGAAAATAAACAAAAAAATTGAAAAAGATTTGGGGTGTTTAGCGGTTCCAAGTTGATCTTTGTGTAAGGCTTGTTTAGGGTAAAAGATTCAAGGTCCCCCCCCCCCCCTAAACACTTAAATTACACATTGTCTTCAATGTGTTCAAGAATGGACTGAAAATGATTAAATGTGTAAAAGTGGGTTAAAAACAACATTTTTTTTCTTCAAAAACTAGGGAGTGGGCACGAGGGCGTGCTAGGGAGGCACGAACCCTTGTCTAAGTGCCCGTGTTGCTGAATTTTTTGAAAACTTACAGAAGGTAGGCACGGGCCACAGCCTAATAGGCACAGCCCCGTGTGAGAGGTCTAGTGGCCATATTTTTGCAGCTGGTAGGAGACACGGGGGCGTGCTTGCCACACACAGCCCCGTGCTGCACTTACTGAAATGAAGATTTCGAGGTGGGAGGACCTTCTGATTTTTTTATTGGGCTATCGGTTCAAAATCCATTGGTTGGTTTCAATCCCCTTTTGAGTGCGTTTTATTCCTACGAAGAGAAATATTAGGCCCTAGAAGTGTGAGACTGACACATCAAATATACGCAACGGGCTATGGTTGTGAACTGGGCTTTAACGAGTTAGTTTATATTAAGAATTGGACCTTTATAGGTCATTTGGGCCATGCCTAAGGCCATGTGGGCCAGGCAGGCCCATGGGGATCCCATGTAGGGAAATGGGCTTGTTTAGGGTATATAAACTAGTTTTCTTGTCATAACTACATTGAACACTGTACAAAAAGAAACCCTAGATCAGAGAAATAGAGAGAGGCGATTTGGGTGGTTTAGGATACTTGTACCAGACATTTTGCTATTTGATTGTAATAGAACGTGCGCAAGTATTAAAAGTGATTCGGTGTTCTTGTGTTCTTGTTTTTCGTTTTTCTTGAATCTCACCAAGTTTGGGTTCCGTTCATCCTTGGTGTGTGTGTGATATCATTGTTAGATCCGGTTTTCAGGACTTACAATTGGTATCAGAGCCTGTTGAACCTGTTTCTAGGCTCAGACTGATATCAAACAGATTTTGTTTTTGCTTTCAGAAGTGTTGGGCTGCTGTGTTTGAAGGTTGCTGCGAAGAATAGTCAGTTTTGGATCATCTGCTGCAATTTCAGATCATCCTCTGCCGATTTCGGATAATAGAGAAGAGATTTCGGATAAAGTTGCTTGAAGATTGTATGTGTCTGCTGCTGTTTTCGGATAATCTCTGAAGATCTGCTTGGAAGATCTCGGAAAATTTGTTACAGGATTTTTTTTGGGATTTTAGTTACCTAGTTTATCAGATTTCAAATCCC
The DNA here is from genome assembly GCA_030545235.1 of Helianthus tuberosus. Taxonomy (NCBI): domain Eukaryota; kingdom Viridiplantae; phylum Streptophyta; class Magnoliopsida; order Asterales; family Asteraceae; genus Helianthus; species Helianthus tuberosus. Next base: position 96,056,219 of record CM060373.1, read on the forward strand.
TGATAATTCGGAAGTTTGTTACTGACAGCTTTTGTTTTGCAGGTTTCGAATACACTGTTTCGAATTCATCATTTCGGACACACTATTTCAGATAGCTTTTCGAGTGACAGCTTTTCGGATAGTTTCGGATACACTGTTTCGAATAAGCATTTCGGATTGCATTTCGGATTGACACTGTTTCAAATTGCTGCTGAGGTTTTCGAATTGAACTACTGTTTTAAGAAGACTGTTCCGAATTGAATTTTCGTATCGACCTAATTTCAGAACTGTTCACGCTATTTTTAAAATATATCTAAATTTCATTATTTGGTAATTTTAAAATAAATGATGAACTCAAGTGGAATGATGGCACATACTGATGAACCTAAATCGCTCTCTGAAACGGTAAACTCTTTTTTATGTTCTGATCATTGTAGAAATAAACTTGCACAGATGAGAGCACACAACTCTAATTTAATCAATGATTACAACAGTGCCATGTCAAAGTGCATCAGCCTTCGAGAGAACAATAAGTTACTCTAGGAAAAGGTTGAAGCACAAAAGAAGGACATAGCTCAGCTCCACAAGGATCTTAATTAACAACAATGTTGGGTCCATGACTGTAAAACCAAGCTTAATGTAAAAATCATGGAACTTAATTCTGTGAGAGCCGAGCTAGAACTTCTGACTGGTAAGTATCAACAGAATGAGTTAAAAATAAAAAAGTTTGATACTTCCAGTAACACTGTTTGTAATCTGTGCAATGTGCAACTGGCATACAAAGAGAACAAAGGGAAGGGTTTGGGATACACTCAGGTTACCCCACCATATGATCACAAGAATGTCTGACACCAATGAAGAACTTGAAAACAAACACCATATGGTGTATGACAAACTAGTGATTATGCATCCGAAAAACGGATTGTGAAACAAACAGAGTTGGTTAATAATGTTAAATTGAAGCAAAAATGTGTGAATAATACTAATGCTTCTACTTCGTGTGTAGAAGAAGTGTCAATTGCAGATTGGACAGAAGAGGATGATGAACCGTCTTGTGCTGATGACTCTTCTAATGATTCAGCTGAAGTTTCTGGAGTTTCATCTGATAAACCATAACTCTCCGATTCTACCAAAGCAGATGATATGAAAGATTAAGTGAAGACTAGTGTGTACGAGGCTTAAAGTACACAATCTGAAAAGTCTGAACCCTCTGTCTGTGATGAAAGGGTTTAGAGCAAGCAAAAGGAGCCGAAACGAGCAGATCAAAGACGAGGAAAGGAGAACTCTAAACATCAAAGACAATCACGCTCTCCGAGATCATCTACATGCAGCAATCATCCTCTAAGGCTCGTGATATGGAAAATGCGTTTTGTTAAGCTTGCTCAAAATGGCAAATGCAAAAAATATGCATTTTACTGTGCTAACAAAGCGTTTGAAAAAATAGATGAGATTTCTGAACAAGACATACAGTCTAAGCAATACAAGAAGAATCAAAAGAAACCTCCACTACAAGGCCTCTGCAAACGACAAGTATAGGCATCCAAATTCGTTCTCGTTTGCAAGAAATGTGCAAGAAAATCAAGCACAGAAAGGATCAGTTCATCCTTCAGGGCCTGTAAGAGCAAATCAAGCTGATCAGAATGCCTTCTACGTGAAGAGACAAACATGCTTCAATTGCAACATTCCTGGTCACATTGCTTGGATCTGCACACATCGTCCTTATGTACCCTATTGTCACACCCCGACCACGTGTAACATACAAAATGTGGCGGAAACGTCAGGGAGTGTTGTAACAGAATTAATGTTTCATAACCATGGATACCAAAAAGTGTTTCGTTTTATTAAACATTGAATAATTACATCGTCTGGAAATCTAAATACACAATTTAAACATAGTCTATCATTGTTATTGAGTCACTAAGGCCTTGTCCAGTCCTATGTGAGCATGCATCCTATCAATCGATATCTTTCAACAATACCTGAAACACATGTGAAAACGAGGTCAGCAAGGAAATGCTGGCGAGTACATAGGTTTTGTGAAAATAAGATTCATGACTTCTGTTTAAGAAAATGTTTAGTCATGAACCTTGTAATTTGCTTTGTCTTTGTAAATCATTTGAAAAATAATAAGTTTAGATGATATGTATAAATAAGAGAATAATGCATGATTAAATGAATAACCATGTAAAATGAGTTTGTATAAGTTAAGTTGTTTGTACAACAATGTATTGTGAAAAGTATGTTATTTGTATAAAATGTTATATGTTTAAATTGAAATGATTTAAACAACGCTACGATATGTAATACCATATAAGCACTTATATATAGGAAGTACCAGCGGCGTATCCACCATGCTTATATCATATTACACACGCCTCGTTACTTAAATCACTTACTCAAACCAAACCAACAATGTAAGATGTCTATGTGTAAACCAACTGCCAAATGTATTGGAATAATATGTCAAAATGTTCATGTCAAGATGTAAATCATGTTATGTATAACCAATATCAAAAGTGTTTGTGTCAAATGTAAACCATGTAATGTGTTACCAAAATGATATGTATGGCTAGTGAAATGCATCAACTAAACCATAGGTGAAACGCACAAAACAAAGTATTGAAGTAAAACTTGGTTTAAATCAATACTATGTTTCGTGGAAATGCATGATCAAATGTAAATCATGTCCAAATGTTTACCCAATCGTTAAAACATTTTGTGAAATCGTTCAAATGTGAAATCGTTCAAATTGTTCTTGTTTTAATTGTGAAACTACTTTATGGTCGATTTTCTAATAACATTCAAACCTTCTTGACTCGTTCATCGTTCCAACTCGTTCTCGTTCTTAACAAACCCTTACCAAAGGGTAAATTAATAATTACAGATTCAGTCGTTACCCAAAATACCCACACATAACCATGGGTATAGAGAATAACGGGATTTGTCAGATCCTATGGTACCATATCCTAATAATGGTCGGCTTGATCATTGCTAATGAATGTCATTGGTTATGTAACTACAACCAACAAGTTTGTTCACTTTATTGAAATCGTTCTTGAAACCATTGTAATTGTTTTTGAAACCATTGTAATCGTTCTTGAAACCATTGTAATTGTTTTTGAAACCATTGTAATCGTTCTTGAAATCATTGTTAAGACATTTAGCACATATGAGTCACCCCAAAACAATTGAAAACAGTAAAAGAGGGGAATAATGTACTCGCCTGAGAATGCTTAGAGGTCTTGAACAACAACCAAGCAAAGCTAGAGGGAGCACGGAATCAATCGGCAGTCTAAAACCATATAAATAAACCGGGCCTGAGTCGGAAGATCGGATAGAATGAGGGCTTGTAGACCAAATGAGTATGGGAACTCATGTAATATGGTTTAACAAAGCCTACATACTACTATGAAACCAAACCTAAGTGCTTTCGACCCATCGCGACCCATTAAGGTAGCTTATGCTACTTTAACGCGTCGTGCGCGCAAAGCGCATTTGAGACGTCTAACTAGTCCTATGACAAGTATTATATGCCTATTCATGTTTTATCATGTTGTATAATCAGTTATGTATAAAAGTTTAGGTTACATAAGCTAAATTACCAATTATACATGAAAAGGGTATTCTGGTAATTTACCTAAGGCATATAAACTACCTATCATACAACTACTCAAACGATGTGACCATAGGGTATAACCTCGGAAGGTTATTCCCTACCTACTATGGTCACCTAATGTGTTTGGTCGGATCCTAATGATCGACCAAAAGGGTCGGGTTCGAAGGTATAAGCGATTTATTAGATCGCTTACCCTACGACCCTAGACAACGTGGTAATCAGTAGGCATAGTCCCAAGGGACTATAACCAACGTGATTACACTCACGTTGCGAAGTTCAAACGAACTTCGCATTGACCATAAACTGGTCAACGCAGAAAGTCAAACAAAGTTTGACTTTCAGACTCGAAAAGCAATAAAAGAACGAAGGAATACTTACGAAGGGTCCCCGAATGCTAACCTCGATCCAAGTAGCTCAGGTATGAAACAATGGTTTCAACTTAGAGCTTCTCAAATCAAGATTCTAGTGGTTTTTGCAAGAAGTGGGGTGGGGTATTTATAGGATTCGTAGAGCCGTTAAGATCGTTCCTCGTTAACCGTGATTTGATCTTGGCCATACACCTCAAGATAGTGGTTTTACAAAACCATTTGAGCCCACGGTATTGCCAAAACCATGTGCGAAAGTGAAAATGGACCAAATACAATGTTTCTGTCCAGGTTAGGCAGTCGCGTAGCGCCACTGCCAAGGCATAAGGTGCTCGCGCTACGCCACTACCCACCAGTATCAGCAAAGTTTCAAAAATGGCAGAAATGGTCCCTGCAGCCCGTTTAAGCTATTTTCGATGCGTTTGAACCCTGTTAACCTCATTTCAAGGCTCTAAAATGAAGTTAAAGCATAGGGAACTCAAAACATGCTCAAAAATATCTCGGATGTCGGTTCGTTTGGTCGTACGATCGCGATGTTCGGTTAATTATGACGGAATGCGCATAAGCGCGAAAAACGATCCAAATGACGCGACGAATGGATTTTTCTTATGCCAAACACTAAAATAAAATGTTTTAGTGCTTACATAAATTTTTGGATGTCCGGATGTATTCAGAACGTGAGTTATGCGCAAAAGTGCAAACTTGTGCACTTTTTGACACTTTTAGTCCCTGAATAACCCAAAAGTTTATTTTAGCACACCGAACCCCTCAAAGCCTATTTCTAAGCTATATAAAGGATATTTATGGTATGTTTAACTTATGGTCATGTTCCGGAATGTCTGTTACAGTTCAAATTGGCATACTTTCGCAGTTTGTCAAATTTAGTCCCTGTAAGCGATTTAACTCGATTTTGCCATACCAAAGCCTTCAAAACTTATTTCTAAGTTATGTAAAGGTTATTTAAGGTATGTTAAGCCAATGTCACTATTCTGGAGTGTTTGTTGCATTAAACTGGTTATATTTACGCATCGGTGCGCGTATAACCTTCCAGAAAGCGATTTAGAGTTTGGAATTGAACAAAAATTTGATATGTGCAAATGATACACATATTTATACAAATCCCAAGTATGAAATACAATATTTCATTGGTTTGGTATTTGTTTGATGGTCGCAGTGACCCAGGTGTCACACCTATTATGCTCAAAATCAGAGGGTTACACCAAAGGATAACTATCATTTCAAGCCAATGAAGGTATCTTCACCTAAGACAATGAATAATGTGAATCCCAAAGTTAAACCATCTGATGGCGATTAGAATGTTGCTAAAAATAAACGCAAGGCTGTTTAGGAACAAAAATCTGTTTCTAAAACTAATAAACCTAAAACAGCTAAAGTTTCTCAACCGAATGTAACAAACATGTTTGTTAAACCGAAATAAATTCGGAAACCCAAATGCAAAGTAGCATCATCACCAATCCTTGAAACAAAAAGGGACATGTGTTTAAAGGAAGTGTCTTATTTTGATGCTTCAGGAATACCCAAGACCACGATGGCCTGGGTACCAATGTCTTACTAATCTCCTTATTTTTCAGGGACAACCAAGGAGGAGTTGTTGACAACCTTTGGAATGTTGATAACGGTTGTTCCAGGGATATAACGGTTAACATCTCACCGTTGCAAAAAGTTCTATTTTTTTTACAGATAATATGTTTCCTTTGGAAGAAGATAAGGGATTTAAGATAAGATCAAGCAAAATGTACTTTAATCTTGACATTAATTAGTATTCAATTTGATGACGGAATGGTTAAGCAAAAACAAGAAAAAAAAAAAATTTTCGTTTATAACTTTGTACATACTGTTTCATTATTAGGTAAATTTGCGCATAAAGTGTGATGCACAAATTTAGGGGGGAAGAGTATGATATATGTACATATGCATTGTTTTAGGGGGGATAAAATATGCATTCTTTTAGGGGGGAGAAAATGAGAAAAAAGCCAAAAAGACAAAAACTTTTGAAAAATAGAAAAATCCAAAAAGAGTTTATTGCATCAAATGGGAATTGAAATAAATGTTCGTGCTAAAGGGGCTTGACCAACACATGTAAGGTGCTATAGCTGAAAAGACTAGGATCTAACGTGATATGTCGGCTTAGTTCATTAGGTGATTACAGTCATAACATTGATTAAAGTCACATTTTTGGTTCATTATCTTTGACTAATTAAAGTAAAAGCTTAATTTTGGTTTGATTTCTACTAATGCTATGATTAGGTTTGACTTAATAAAGTCAAACCATTGTGACATTAGTTTGATTTATTTGACTCAATAAAGTCAAACCTCTGCAAACATGGTTTGATCTGTTTTCGACAAATTTAGATTTTGGAGGGCTTCTCAAAGCGTTATAGTTAAAAAACCACTGGATAACATAATGCAACTGTAAAAGGGTAGGATTGCCTTTTCACATGGATTTTTAAAAACATGCATTAATAGTTAGGTGTCAAGAGAGTGATGAAAGTTCCACGACGAGATGCCATACAACAAAAATTGGAAAATGGGGTTTCAAGGTGCAATTTGAAGCAAATTAGACCATGCGTAGTCGTTTGTCGAATAATGCCCCCCCACCCTAGGGCATTTTCTGCCATGTGGCAATCCAGTCAGCATGGGGGCATTATTGGGCGTTTTTGCAAAAGTGGCGTAGTGGGAATAATGCCCAATAACGCCCCTTCCATTAATTACACAATTATTCTTTTTTAAATTAAATAATGCCACAATGCCCCATTGGTCAGTCAACCATTGCCAGTTTGCCACAAGCCTCTTCAGCGTGTTTCAAAAAATGCCTTGGGCCTTTTTTTGTCGAATATCGCCCCAAAACGCCCGGGTGTAATGGTATAGGAGCGTGTTCCAGCGGTTTTTTTGAATTTTTTTTAAAACAAACGCCCCATTACGGGCGGTCTTACAGACGGAAAATTATACTTTACTCTATAATATATGGATGGATTAAGAGACGTTCTAAAAAATAAAAAGAGGGTGACTTTTAAATACAAACAATAGATGAGGGGCTCGGTAAGTAAGTTCTCAATATTCTATAAATTCCGAAACCCTAACTCAATTAGAAGCCTCTGCACATCCCTTCCTCACTCAGCAGTCGCCGCAGCCGAGGTAAACCCTAATTTCTCGTTCTCCTATAATCATTCGTACAAACGGCTACAATTAGCAGATCATATCTTTTATTATCAATGTTTTCATTGTCCCGATCTGTTGATGCTTTCGTAAACATCGTTAGATTTTGATTAGAACCATTTGGTTTAGGTTTTGTGATCGTTTTCTCGAATGATTGAATGTTTTGTAGGTTATTTGATCTCATCATAGTGTTGTTGTTGATGGTTTGTAAACAATGGTAGATTTTAGTTAGAATCAGTTATTGAGGGATTTTGCGAGCGTATTTTTAGATGATTAAATTTGTTATAGGCAATTTGATCTCCATCATAATGTTTTTTGTTGATAGTTTGTGACTGTAGCTGAAGTTTATTATGTGAATTTTCCGGATGTTACTGTTATGTTAGCTGATTTTTCAGGCGTGATACTTTTGTTAACTGCGTTTTTACGATTTCGGTTAGGGGTGTGCACGGTTCGGTTCGGTTTTGGGCAAAATCAAAACCGAAATGTCGGTTTTTGGTTTTTCAAAACCGCTTGGTTTCGGTTTTTTCGGTCTTTACACCGGTTCGATTCGGTTTTTCGGTTATTTTTGTTTTTGAATTAAAAGTAAGTAAGATTCAAAAATAAAAAAAGTATAATTCAAAATTTAAGAATCTTTTTTATATGGTTACATTTAAGTTATTATACTTATTCTTTTTAACTAAAAATGTTTACATAAACCTAACCTACTAATCTATTTTTATGTTTTTTCAAAGTTTTTATTAGGACTTTTTCTTTTATAATACTTTGAAGATTGTTTAATTTTTATATTAAATTTTATTATTTGTTATAGGCAATAAATAAATCATCTCAATTATAAATAAACATCTTAATGTTTTTATTATAAGTACTTAATATTCAAGACTAAAATTAATAATTTCTAATAGCATGGGTTAAACACTTAAACTTAAACATAAAAATATATGTTTTTTTTCATTTCGGTTCGGTACAATTTTTTTTCGGTTATTGAAAATGGTTATCCGAAAACCGAACCGAAATTTTCGGTTATTTAAAATCCGAAAACCGAACCGTCGGTTTTTGTTTCGGTTCGGTTTTGTCGGTTATTTCGGTTACGGTTCAGTTATTTCGGTTTTCTGCTCACCCCTAGATTTTCTGTAAATCGGAGCTTTAGTTGCGTTGCAAGGTGGAATTTTTTGCTTTGTGTTGATTTAACCTTTATGAGATTAGTGTTCATGTTTTTTTAACTGAATTGTGTTAGGGTTTGTAATGTGTTGTTTCACTGTGATTAGGAATTTATGATTCTGAAATTATTAACTGTTAGTGTTAATCTATTGCAGCTTCTTGATTTTGTGAGGATGGTGAGAGTTAGCGTATTGAACGATGCTCTTAAGAGCATGTACAATGCTGAGAAGAGGGGGAAGAGACAGGTCATGATTAGGCCTTCTTCGAAAGTGATCATCAAGTTTCTTATGGTCATGCAAAAGCATGGTTTGATCTTTGTTCTTTTCTCCTTGATTAACTGTAGCAATACCCGTTTGCAATGTTTTATGATGTAATAAAATGCAAATATTATAACATTGTTAGATGATATGGGTTTATGATCAACTATGCAGGTTACATCGGTGAGTTTGAATATGTTGATGACCACAGATCAGGAAAGATTGTTGTTGAACTGAATGGGCGTTTGAACAAATGTGGAGTCATTAGTCCACGATTTGATGTTGGAGTGAAGGAAATTGAGCCCTGGACTGCTAGACTTCTTCCTTCCAGACAGGTTAGACTTACAGGCATAACAAGTTGTAGGTGTCATACTAGATGGGTTGGCTAGCATGTTGGGTAGACCCAAGACATTATCATTCAGAATCTTCAAACTTTTCATGACGTTAGGTAGTTAAAACCTCAAGGCGCAAAGAGTGAGTCTGCTGTCTAGACAGGCAAAAAGCGCATGCCCTTGGCTGTTTGAGACCTGTTTTCAGCTTGTTTAGACTGGTTTTAGGCTGTTTCTGACCTTTTAAAACTAGTTTTTTTTTTTCCTTTTTCGGTTTGGACTGGTTTTTCTGGTTCTGACACCTTTTGTGTCTTCTTGCATTCAAGGCAGTTTTGGTGCTCTTCGCCTGGGTGCAAGCTTTTTAACTACATAGTTATAATGTGTAAACACATCGTGTCAAATGCAACGCTTTCTGGAGTTAATGATTTCAAGTTTTTGTGCATTATATGTAATTTTGGGTGACTTTCAACCCATTTTAGCTGCTTTTTGTAAATTGTTTTGCTTTGCTCTTTCAACCCAGTTGATGTAGTTTTGATCAATCTTTACTGAACATGGGAAATTGGTTAAACTTGTTTCACTATCATTTTAACATGACCTGATAAAATGTGCAGTTTGGGTACATTGTCTTGACAACATCAGCTGGGATCATGGACCATGAAGAAGCTAGGAGGAAGAATGTTGGTGGTAAAGTTCTTGGTTTCTTCTACTAAATCTCTAGATTCTTATGATCCAAAATGCTGTTTTTAGGATAGGACATAAAAGAATTAATGTTTATGTTTTTGATGTTTGATTTGTTAAGGATGAGATCATGGTTTTGGTTTGATTTATATTTTAAGTTGTCATGTTGAAAACAAGTTTGTATCTTAGATTTTTAATTTTTGGATCACCTTCACTTTTAATGTCATTTTATTTTATTTAGTCATGATCTATGATCTATATGGATTATGCAAATTAACTAACATCAATGGTGACAATATTTGTAGTAATTAACTAGCAGAGGTACTCCGCGCTTTGCAACGGAAATTTGGTTGGTATCGACATCTGCTATAGTAATCGAAAAAAAAACCCAAGGTTTGAGTATTTTGGATCAAAAGAATAAAAAAATAGATAAATAACACATTCTTATAAACTAAATATAAGAACTTTCCTTAATAAAATTTATCTAGATTTAAATAAATAATAAATTAACTTTGATATTTAGAATTATATTAATATAAATAATACAAATTTAATAAATCAAATTTGATATCTAGTACATCAATCATCACTTGAGACTTGAGTTTGGTTTGTAAATCTGGAGAAAAAAAAGGAAAAAGGTAGTATTAAAATGATGTCTAATTAGGTTACTGTTCATGAGGTCTTTTAACATTTGCTATTATATAAAATGCATATACTTTTAAGTAAAATGTTATTAGTATGGGTTTTTTTCTAGTGAATCTTTTGTAGTTAATATTAAGGCTGTTTTAATAGTTATTATTCGAACAATAACATATCTAGTAAAATCTCATTTATAGCGAGGTTGTTGGTGGGTTTGGGGAGGGTGAGAACTGGGATGTAGACAAGAGTCACAAGACTTGCCTCAATTTCAACCACTACTAAAAAAAACTTCGCGTTTACCAAAACATATAACCAAAACAAGTACCACCTCATGAACAACCAAAACCACTTGAACACAAGTACCACCTCATTAGTATGTGTTTTTTTCTAGTGAATCTAAGTTGCTTGAACCTAGCGGTAAGGCCGGTATTGTCGCTCCCGACTTGCTCGATATTCCAAAACTTGTTTTGGAGTTGTTGGAGCTCGTGGGGAGGACAAAAAACTCGTCCTTCATGAGCTTTTTGAGCTCGGTCCAAGTCAATGCGTAGGCTGCATCGTCACCACGCGCATTCCGCTCGACCGTCCACCAATCAAGTGCCCTCGATCGGAAAACGCCGGTGGCGTTGGTGGTGCGAAGGTGTTCGGGACACCCACTGTGATGAAAAGTGACTTCAATGGCATCGAACCATTGGAGCATCTTCGTCGCTCTTTCTTTGCCTGTAAACGGCATTGGGTTACACGAGTTGAATTGTCTGAACGTGAAGGTTGACTTGGGTGGGTCAAATTTGGATTCAACAAGGCATGAGGGGATTCGACGTTGGTGGTTTGGATGCTGCTCACAATATCCGGAATAACCTTGGCCGTTTGCTTGGCCATGAACTTCATCATCCCTTTTCTTGGACCTTGCGTCAGAGTTGGACTTGGAGCTTCTCTTGGAGTTTGAGAGACGATTGGAAGACATCTAAAAGATCGAAATAGGGGAAAGGATGAGACTTGATCATAGTATGTTTTAGAAAATCATGCTTGTTTTACATGGATGAGCAATAATAGTATTTTCACGTAACATGTAGGTTTCACATAGTTTGCACAAGTATAACACGTATTCACATTGTATAATTACGAATAAAGATGAAAGGAATGTAAATTTAGTTTGTTCTCGAGCATTAATGTTGTTTTAGATTGCGGGTAACGTGCGATTCGTGCTTCGGTTTTGAAACGAACGAGGTATCAATTATAAAAATACATTAAAATGGATATAGCATAAAAGAGATTCAATGTAAAACTTGGAATGTCTCCGAACGAAACTAAGACTATTCTAAAGTGATCGAAAGTTCTCTCGAGTTAGGGAAACATGATTTGGCCTAATAGGTAGAATACTCTCACCGAGGAGTGGTTAACGACATTCACCCTTCCGGTTACGACATGTCCCTAGTCGATCGAAAGTTCGAGACTTTGGCGGGATTGAAAATCGCGGAGTGGGAGTAGTTGTCAAGATACAGGTTTCACCCATAACTTGGCAACATCGTACCCTAAGTGTGATTAGTACTCACCGAACGGGTCAAGGAAGTAAATCCTGACTCATTGGTAAAGGTCCACTAGAGTATGAATGGGAAATTTTCCATCAAGATGTGGATTTCACTCCTAACTTGATGGCGTAATTTCATGAAAAATCGAATAGGCGGATTGAGGGATTTCACCAAAAGTTGTGGGTTTTCGCGCTTACTTTTGGTGAATATCGTGTCGTTTGTGAAATGCGAGTGTCTTCACGTCTTCATGTGTGTATTTTGTTAGCCTTAGGAAAGACATATATAATTTAAGACAAAAGAAGAGATAAGAAGCAAAATAGGAAGAATGCAAGTATTTTAATCATGAGAATTCAAGAATGGTCAAGTTGGGTACTTAAACTATAGACTATGTCAAATTATGGCAATTTTCCTAATTCTATAGTTATGGCTCTGATACCAATCTATCACACCCCAACCTATTGGTGGAAACATCGAAATGAGACGAAAACGAGATTGTAAGAGATTTCATAACACTATTTTGCGACAAGTATTTAAAGTCAATATTTCATTTCATCACTAAATTCAAAGTACATCGTTCGAAAGCAAATTACGACAACATATAACAAGAAATCAAATTACAACAAGTACTAAAATTTAAAGGTGCGTTTCTAGTCTCCCTACTAGATTTTGTTCATCATCATCATCAATTTCCTGCAATACGTATTAAAGTACATGTAAACACATAAAGCATTGGCGAGCATACAAGTTTGTTTACTAATATAAGTAATAAAGGGTTAAACGAATCCACATGGCATAAACATAATCTAGAACATATCAAGACAATACTAGCATGCAACTCCTACTAGTCAACCCAAAGTTTCCCGCTAGCATAATCTTATCCTAGCAACGATAAGACCGTTTTGTTTACTTAACATGACCTCAAGAATACGAGCGGTGCGTTAATCCTCTAGTGCTATACATGTTAACGGAGGCTTGATCAAAGTTAATGACATAGCATAATGCAAATAAGTTCTAGCATGCATGAGTTCCTAGCATAAAGTATTAAGCATGTATGTCGGATTGTTTGTTTGTGTTTAAGCATAAAGTATGTGATTGTGTGAGTTTCATAAGGTATACATATTGCACCAAAAGTGACAAAAAGTAAAAAGGGGTTATGTACACTCACAGTTTTGCTAGCTTTCCGATTAATCCATGAGTTTGACGAACGTTGAGAGTTGGAACACCGATGTTACCCTACAATGGGGAAACGAAAGTGTGTGAGTATTCAGATTTTGGCGAAGGATTCGGATTCAAAATTACGTATAAAAAAATATATGCATGCGAAAATATATCTCATCTAAACACTCGTTTTGACATTAAGTTTTTATGTGATTTCAGAGGTCCTAACTTGTCCATTAGAATCAAAAACGAGGAATTTAGAACAAATACAAAATAACCTAAGTTCATAGCACCTAACCATAAACCGGTTAGTATCATGAATTCAGCTAGATATATATATATATATATATATATATATATATATATATATATATATATATAATTTATATTTTATATCATATTGATTGTATTATTATTTAGTCCATCATGTGTAATCATAGAAGTTATGTATGTCAAGCATGGAGGTAGGATGATTAACATCCATTAAACCTCTGTGTATGAATTCATCAAAGCACAAAGTTTATCAACATAGTTGATAAACGCGGTTGGTCATGAATAAGAATAACATAAACTAACTAATTTTGCCAAGTAGCCAAGTAAAATCAACCTGGGTGTTCCATACCCATCATGGTAAATGTTGGATGTGCGGCAGGGTTGTGTTACTTTGAGTCTTGGAAACTACTTGGATGTTCATACACAAGTCCACAAGTGAGGTAGTGGAACTAGTTTGGAAAACCAAGGCTCCCACGGTTCACACTTCTACCAAAACACAAGTTCATCTATATTGAAAATGGTGAATCTTGGATGGTTTCAACACTTGGAACATGTATGAGCATAATTTAAAAGAGTTGTTGAACTTGTTTCTTAGTGGAAATCAACCACAACACAAACCCACAACAATGAACTTAGTTGGAGCTTGATGGGTGCAAGATTCAACCAAGTTTTGATCAAGAAACGCAAGATACAAAAGTATAAAAGAAAGCAGAATTTTAACTCTAGTTTGAACCTCAAATGTGGTGAGGTTTCACCTTAGTTTGCCATGGAAAACTTGTGAAAACCTTCCTAGAGGTTATCCAAGTAGAATGAAAGAAGAAAACATGAAGAAATAAGAAGAGAAGTGAGCTAAAACTCACTTAGAATTCTTGTAACTTTCTGCCAAGTCTTGCAAATTCGAGAGCAAACAAGAAGATTTGGAAGTGAATTAAGTGTTTGGAAAGTGTTTAGGAGTGTATGGAGGCTCCTATTTATAATGGGGTTGATTAGGCTTAGAGTTAAATGAGTTAGGAGGTGATTGGTGGTGAAAAAGCTGACAAAGATGGACCAACCCGTGAGCTGGCAGTGTTTTGCTGCGGATCGACCTCTCATGCTCGTCGCTGGAGATACCCTGGTATCTCCCGCGTGGTGCTATGGAGTATTTTCTGAAAATGTCCATTTTGGTCCATGAACTTTGTAATTATGATATTTTATGCCGTAAACTTGCACTTTAGCCCATTTTTAGGCATTCAAAGTGTAATAAAGTATAGTATGAGCATATGCATGTATGGTTATTAATCCCAAGTATTTTGAGTCTCGACCTTCGTGTATAAAGATGTATTCGACGGATGATTGCGGATAACACAAGTATGTAACAAGTATATGTATAAAAATGAATTTCCATTATGATCAAAGCATTGGATTACAAGATTGGAAATGAATTATGGATATGATATGATTACAAGTTTTCAAAAATAGAAATACGATTACAACTGTCTAAATAAGAAAAGTACAAAAATGTGAACCGTTACACTAGAGGGGAAATGCTAGAGAAATTTTGTCTCCAGCTTGTAAACGATGTAAACTCTTTTGGTATGAATGGAATCATTCGACTTATGACTAATCTAACAAGAATTCTACCGAATTAGTCCTATCCTATCCAAACTTCCATCTAAACCCGCCCTATCTAGAACTTTCAATTGGTATCAGAGCTACGGTATTGATTCAATCAATCTAACAGTTGATTGAATCACCTACGCTCATGAATTATGGACTTTTAGGGGATTTTAGACGTAAAACATTAAATAAATAGTCAACTCACGGACAAAAAGTAAAATTGAGACCATAAGATTGATTAATATTGAATTTCGACCTGCGCACGAATGTAGATACATCCGCACGAAAGGCATTTTTTGATAGTGGTGACGAGACAAGTGTCCATACAAAATTTGGTGATTGAATTTTTTTTCGAGTTTTTAACGACAAATACGGGTTGTTTGGGGACACCGTCGGATGATTTAGATATTAGATATGATGATGAGATCACAAAATTTTGAAGATAGTGGGGTAGTCATTGATACCTGTGCAGAATGTTTACCATTTGGTATAGTGACTATTAATGGGCCAACAAGAAAAATCCGCATTTCATGAAAAAATGACTTTTGTGTAACAAAAAGTTATATTTGACTTTTTCAGAGAATACAGAGGACTGGATTTGCCAAGTTTGAGGGGGAAATTCAGTGATAAGTTTAAAGAGGTCAGAATTTGCAAACATGAGGGGAATAAAAATTTATTAGAATATATTGAAATTCCTGCATTTTTTAAATTCAGACATTGACACAATATCCGTGTGGTTCCGACTTCAGATTATCCGGGAATGCATAGGATTTGGATTCGTCAATTCGTGATCATAGGAAGTTCGGATTCTTCAGATCGTGACCAGATTGATATCTTAGGGTTTGAGTCCCAAATCTTCGTAAAAGTCGGATAACAGGATTAGCGTCAGGAGATGCATTAGTATTGTCGATACTTAAAATATATCATAACTTTGTGATAGTCTAAAGTGTCAGAATGGTTAATCTTCGAGCAGATGAGTTGTTTTCTAGACTAACCACCGGGGAATGAGGATTTTTGTAGATTAAAGTGTTTATAGCTCAACGGTGCCAGTGATTTGCCATAAATTGATATGATCGTCTGACGCGAACTCAAACAAAAATATTGTCTGTAAATATTTGTTTACTGCTTTATGTTTCAGAAAAATACAAAAAGATTTTGTTTCTTCTTTATTTTCGACAACCAATGTTCGAGAGCTGAGTTTTAAAATCTTAGTATGCTGAGCATGTTTCTGAAAAATAAACAAGGTCATTAATTTGAACCTTGAAGTTTTTAAATGAAAAATAAAAAACAGCTTGTGAAATCTTCAAGATCATTAATTTAGACTTGGATGATTAACTGGGAGAGTTTTGGATGCTTTCATTGTCAGACAATGTAGTCGTTTGATAGGGGGAGAGAGCCAAGTTATTCCTGGGAAATCACAAATTGTTAAATTTGAGCTAGGTTACTGATTCTGAATATATGTGATTAAGGGTCAGGAAATCATTTTTGAGAAATCCTAAATAGTTTTAAAATTGTTACAGATTTCTGTGAACAAACGATGTCCTGTGTAGTCAAATATTTGAAATGCTTCAGCTTATCCATGTTAAATGTTTAGAGCTAGATTTTCAATTATTGAACTTAAATTGTCAAATATCTTACATATAGTATGAGATTTTTCAGATGAAAGAGTCAGACTACGATCCTGATAGCTGAGGCTAAGGGGAGTCTAAAGAAGAGCTCAAATGTCACACCCCGACTTTCCACGTGTCACCGGTGGGCCCGGTGGGGGAGTATCGTGACGTGGTTGGCAACATGATAGTCAAACAACACGATATATATGAATGCACAGCGGAAGCAAAAGATATTTATTATTACATTCCGAATATGAAGTAATATTCAGTATTACAACGGAAGTAAAGGATCCACAGGCGGATCGAAATAAAGTAAAAACTGTTCAACAGACTTTGACATCTAGAGCTTGCGAAACTTGAGTAATGATGCCTGGAGTAGCCAGCCTATTTCGTCTAGCACCTGCACTTAGCCTTTTTGGAAAATACGTCAGTTTACACTGGTAAATACAACTCAACTGACTCATTTAGAAAAGAGTTTAATAAAATTGATTTGAATGCACTTCGGCAAAACATATCTTTATAACTTGGGACAATTATATATAAATAATCTTGTTTACAGTTTTACTCATTTGCCGTCCGTCGGGACAGATTAACTGACACGCCATAGGTATAATGCCCACAGGCTATCATCCTCTAAGTGGATTACCAGTTCCGGTATAATGCCCACAAGGATGATACCCCTAAGTGGATTACCCGTTTTTACATAATGCATCTGTCAGGTGTACGCCTACACCCCGTGCTTAGGTCATGACCATTTCGTAAAATGATGCCAAGGATATCCGGGACATGGTCATTTAACCCCCAAGGGCCATACATCAAATAATACAGAATAAAGCGAGTTATGTAATACATTAATCACAATCCGATTTACATGTCTACATACCCGACCAAGCGGTACTTTTATAGCACCGTATCCCAAGCCCGTATAGGGAAAATAAGTTAAGAGTATTTACCTGAGCAAAGTATAAATCCAATACAGTAATTGCAAGTACTTTTACTGGGCTCCTAATCTGGAACGAAGGTTTATAATAACCTATTAGAATCCTAACGGGTCTTTAATTAAGCTTAAGCTTAGACCGGCTAGTTTCAAAGATACGGTTCGTACGCACGATTAAGCGAAGACCGGATAGAATGTGATTCAGACCCGACAAGTTCAGAGACTTGCTTAATATGGGTTTATTATTCACATTCTGGATTTTAAGATAAAACCGATAAGGTTTGACCCGTTTCGGTTAATTTATGTAAACTTGTTACATAAACCGAACCGAACGCGTAATAAGCGTTACGGGTATTCATTAGAGCCATCTACAGGTTTCCTAAGTTAATTGTGCCTCAAATATGTTGTGACATCAGTAAGATGTCTTTCATTATGCCCGAAACGAATTTAAACACAAACTATGCCCCGTAGGGGTAGTTTGGTCATTTTAAAGGTTGTAAAAGAGTTTAAATGTTTAACTGAGTTACAGGTCTGATGTAAATAGCAAACATACTTAATTTGATGAGTTATAACAGTAGGCTAAAGCGTATATGTGAAATTTATCATCTTTAACCAAACTATGCCCCGTAGGGGTATTTTGGTAATTTCACATAAGCCGAAAAGCTCAAAAATGAAGTCTGAGTTAATCAACCTTTGCTTACTGTTAAAATATCATAATTTGCCTCATATATCAGTAGGTATCAACCCGGTTATGCCCAATATGATTTTAAGACATGCTATGCGTTAAAAACGCTAATTATGGCGATTAAAGGCCATTTCCGGGTTCGATACTTAAATCTGATATTTTTATATTTCCAGAGGGCTTAAAATAATTTATTTAACATATGTGATCAGTAGAAAAAGGTTTGGAGTCGTTTAGATACGTAAAACTCATTTTATGGCCCGTAAGGGCAAAACCGACAATTACCGGATTAAGCCTACGACTACTAGTTATGCTCAGCCTAAAATTAATTAAAAATCTTTAAAAATCCCAAAATAATATATTACATCAGTGGGTATTAAGTTTGATACCAAAAAGTCGGCTTAACTAGGCTATACGCTAATTACGCCGTTTTATTAACATAAAGCATTAATTTTGCGATATTGAGCATAACTCTTAATCTACAAGTCAAACTGATGTCAAACTTTGCATACAAGTTTATATATCAGTAACCAAGGTTTCTACACTTTTACATTTTCATAAATCACGTTTTAAGGCAATAAGGGCATAATGGTCAACATATGAGCAATTAACGGAATCATGCGTATTAATCGGATAACTAATGAACCGAGGTGTATAATCACAGAGGGTTATACTAGCATCTAACCTGGTCAAAATGAAGCTCTAAGGTATTTCTAAAACATACCTAAACGGGTCAGAATTGAAGTCAATGCTAAAGTCAAAGCTTTGCGACTTTCGGTTCCGAACTGGGTCTAAACAGGAAATAGTCGGGTCGAACATGTTTGGACATGTTCTTACACTTATTACTAAGTTATAACAATGATCAAACAGGTTGTATACATTCTAGATAGCTATTTATGCATAAATGACATTTTAAGCATCCTGTTGACTTTTTAATTATATGTTTGACCCGACATTTAACCTGGTTAGGATGGTGATCAGGGGAAACCCTTTTGGGGTTTTATTACCCACATAAATACCCACCTATAACTACTTTTAATTCGAGATATGACTGAGCCATTATAGACTAATCTCGAAGTCAAACCGTAATTACGACGGTTTGACTTTTAGCTAATTAACTAAGCTAAAAGCAATTAGAGAAAGATTAGAATACTTACTGAAGTCCTAAGCACGAGATAAGATCACTTGGAAGCAAGCTTGAGCTCCAGAAATGATCCAAGAGTGCAGGAGAAGTTGTGAGGAACTTGTGTAACATTGAAGGCCTTTTATACTAGTTTCAATCACCATAACTTGATGACAACCAAGTCTAGGATCAACCACAACCATCCAACACTTGTTACTAGTGCCTATGGAAGTCTAGGGGTCGTCCACAAGTGAGAAATACCGGTTTAGTGGGTCAGAAACGCGCACAACAGGCAACAGCCTGTTTTTTTGAGCTGGGCACACCCCTGCGCATCGTAGGGGTATATGTGCTACGGTGCGCAGGGCCTCATCAGGGGCTGTTTTGTTGTTCTTTCATGCACTTGAAAGGGCAAGTGATGTGCAATCGATTTAGGGCCTTGTTTTATCAATAAGGGGCCTCTAAAAATGTGCTTGAACAATTCTAAACCCTACCATTATGTATTGTTTCATTTGGATACATAAACAAGACCCGAAACAAAGGGTTACCGTGCTTTTTCTTCGTAGGAGTCCACCATATCAATTCATGAATCATTCAATGTTATAATTCACTGAACTTGAACATATACTAAATGTTTTTAATATGTTTTGAGTCTTGGGATTTACTACGAGGTCGTTCAGAGGTGCAAAAGTTAACATGACGACACTTTTAAATCCTGTCAAATATTTTTATTAAATCCGAATTTTCAACGCGTTTTGTCATACATGACACGTGTCGTTCTATTATTAAACCCGAAATTTTCGAGGTGTTACATCAAAGCAAGGGGAGTTTGCAAACTACTAGACATGTATCAATTCTAGAGGAGCTTGTAGAGCCAGGTGACGATCCTAGTAGTTGAAAGCACGAAAGCTTAAGATAGAGCTGTTAGAGTATAAGGGAGAGTCTGTGGTGCTGAGAATGTTATCATTTCGTGAAGGCTCAGAGAGAGACAGAAAGCTACGAGATTGACTGCAGTAATATCCAAAGGGGGAGTCTGTGAGTGCATAATGTCTATCACTTCCGTCAACCACGTATCGTAGCTTAATCAGATGATACAAGACCGGTGCTGAACAAAGATAAAGATAAAGTTGATGAGTTTTGAAGCCCATCCGAACGGATGGACATTAGGTCCATTTGGACGGATGCATGTTCATGTACATCCGTAAATGTTTTGGTTTAGTCCATTCGTCCGGATGGAGGCCATCCGCTAGGTTCATGCGCCCGGATGAGCAATGCCTATAAATAGGAGAGTAGGGTCTTGTCATTTGATAATTTTTAGAGACTAGAGTGGGGAAACTTTGTCCTTTTGATTTCGTGGTGTACACACTGTTATATCAGTAATAGAAATCATTGTTAATTACATCTTCGTGTTCATTCCACACAGGTGATTGGATTTTTCACATTTCGCGTGTTTGTACGCATTCAATGGTTAAAGGAATCGATCCAGGATTCGAATCCACAGGGTATTATTGTCATTTTACTTTTCAAGGACTAGTTGTGTAAATAAATTAAATACCTAAACATGAAAAAAAAAAACAAAAAAAAAAAAAAGATATATCTCTTACATCTCTCTCTCTCTCTTCCATTTACCACCAACATCCACCATCTACCATCACCACAATTTAATAAAATCACGTATCCTGGTTATCGTAACAAATAAGCATTCTGTAAATGATATAAAGTCGTTCCCCAATCGACCTGAATCCGATCTAAAATTCACGTCTGACGTCACACGTTCAACAGTTCTTCCATCCGGGTCGGGTCAAATCAACCCCAAACCCCATCCCAATTTCTCTTTCACCGCAAAAAGCCTAAAATCCAGCAGGGTCCATCCGTATAACACACCATTTTTTCTCCATTTACACCTACAATTCCCGCCTGGAGGTCATCCACTTCACTGCACACTTTTAACTTTGACCCGATCACCGGTGAACATGAAATCCAGAGGAAAAATAACCGGCAACTTGTCTAGTCTTGGTTTACCTCCTATTTTCCTCTTATGCATCTTCTTCTTCTTTTTAGGGTTATTCGGTTCCTCTTTTTTATCCCAACAGGTCTTCATTTATTATTATATTCTTTTGTGTTGTTATTTTTGAATTAGATATGGATTTTAGTGGTGATGGGTGATATGAGGTGGATGCTGGTGGTGATAATAGATGGTGGATGTTGGTGGTAAATAGGAGAGAGACGTGAGAGATATATCTATTTTTTTTTTATTTTTTTAATGGTTAGGTATTTAATTTATTTACAAAACTAGTTCCTGAAAAGTGAAATGACAATAATACCCTCATGTGCAAGTCACATGACCAGATTTAATAGAAAAATCTAACTGGGTTAGGGCTAAAGGACATAACGTGCAAAATTTTAAAACACTAAGTACAAGACTCGTCAATTTGAAAGATAAAGGATACCACCTAAAATTCGGAGTTAAATGCTTGGTTGGTCCTTGTGGTTTGCAAAAATTTCATACTTGGTCCTAGTGGTTTACTAATTACACGCGTGGTCCTAAAAGTTGTCAAAAATGAACTCGGTTGGTCCCCTGACATAACCTCTGTTAAGTTTCTCTGTTATAATTTGGTCCTTTCAGTCCCACCCCACCCCCTTCTTCTTCCCCAAACCACCACCACCATCTCTCTCCACCACCTAATACTCACAACCGCCTATCTCCACTGCATAAATACCCACCACCACCACCATTAAATCCCCAACCCACTGTATTGCATCATATCTGTGGTTTGTTTTTGATCAATTATAAACTTTATGTTACTCTGAGATGTCATCTTCTTCAAGTATTACCCATAACAGAAACCCAACTCGTACACCCCAAGATTGCATAATCCTGTTCATGTTTCTTAAACTCTTGCTGAGGCTTCTTATAATAAAAAAAAAAAGAAACAGATTGACTAAAAAGAAGTATACCGAAACGGTGGCCGCGGGTTCCGGTGGGTTCTCCGGCAGCGTCTGGTTTTTCTCCGACGTATGTGCAACGAGTGTTTTTTGTGCGTTACTGGATGGGGTTGGATCCGTAGAGTTTATCAGTGGTTGGGAATGGCACTAATTCGAATTAAAACACGTTTTTAATTCTCAGTTCAGAATGTTTATAATTTCCGAAAAATAAAGAGATTAAGAGATAGAGAGGGTACGAAATTTGGATGATAAAACGTCCAAGTTCTTGATTTCGCAAATATGGTAATCTCTGTTAGCTGTAAATCACGGAATTTGGATGATAAAACGTCCAATTTCCAACCCGTTCCAACATCCTTATTCAGAACCAGTTTTCTTACCTGATTCCACTACTCGAGGTGTTTGCAACCGTGTATCCGAATTACCCAGAATATGAAGGTTTTGAAGCTCTTTTTAAAATGTAGTGCTGTATCGATTGATTTGAGAAGATGATGAAGAATTTTAGGATTTTATGATGGCGGTGGTGGGTATTAAGTGAAGGAGATGAGATGGTGGTGGTGGTGGTTTGAGGAAGAAGAATGGGTGGGGTGGGATTGAAAGGACTAAATTACCCTCATATGCGAGGGGTGTTTTAACAAAGAAAATTAACAGAGGTTAGGTCAGGGGACCAATCGAGTTCATTTTTGACAACTTTTGAGACCACGCGTGTAATTAGTAAACCGCTAGGACCAAGTATAGCATTTAACTCTAAAATTCACAATAAAGAGAAAACATAATTTGAAAGTCACTCTAAAATCCCCAAATCTATTGTGATATAAACCCTAAATTGGGACCCAATTGTTCATGAGAGTTGAAAACAAAACCCCAATGGGTGCCAAAAATTGAGTGACTTTAATGGTGTAACCCTGCAATTAGCATCAAATGGAGGAGCCGATCACCGAGGGCGATGATTACGCCAGCCACCGTCAGCTTGTTGTCGTCGAAGACGTCACCCCTATATCTCATTCATTTTCCAGTTCATCTTCAATCACTCCGTTAGCCGCTAACGATAGTTCTCCCCTTCAAAAGGTATATATATGTATGTATCCATACATGACCTAATTGTTCAATGGATTTCAGTAAATTAGGTTGTTGCATGAAATTGTGTTTATTATTTGTATCTATAATCGTTTAACTAATTGAGTGAGATACATTGTCAGTTGTGAATGTGAAATTTAGTTTTTTTTAAGGTTACGAAATTTGTGTATTTTTTGATATGAAGTTAGAGTTAAACATTATATTCATATTGTGTTGTACTATTTTGAGCTAGAAATATGGTAAAAAGTTGGATCAGAAAGAGAGGTTAGCACTTGGGAATTAACAATATTTTTCCGGCAAGGTCGAATGTAACTCGTTCTACTTTAACAAAATTTTGAGAAATGAAAGATGATCCTCTCGGGGTGAAGGGGACACCTAATGAGTGTTCAAGAAGAGGTGGAAAGTTTGACCCAATTACTAATGATCAAGTTGGGTTGGGTTGCGGATGTGCACCTTGTGTGTCTTTGAATACAGAGGGATGGGCTGCCTATTATTTCGAAAGGGTAAAATAAAATATAATTGTTAAAAGGGGAACATGTCAAATGGGTGAAACGGGTCTAAGGTCACCCGAAGTCTATTTTTAACGACTACAACATCCTATATCATTTTTTATTCCAAGATCTAAATTATTCGTGTAATAATATTGATTCCACAATCATAATTTACACAATACTTATTATTAAGTTGTATAGAAAAATGGAACTTCCACAAGGTTTTTTTGATAAATGAGGGTTTTTTCTATTCTATGAGGACCGTATTCTTACAAATAAAAAGGGAAAAAGTATGAGGTTTGATATGCTAAATTGCTAATGCCATTTTGATTATCGCAGGTGTCTCCAAAAAGTATGTCAAAGTTTACCTTGCCTAAAGGTTGGTCTGTGAAAAAGGTAATACGCAAGTTTGGAGGCTCTGTTGACAAGGTAATTTCAGATTGCTTAACATTTATTAAGAATAGTAGCCAAACGATAATAAAATAATTAATTTATTGCAGTTTTTATAGTGTTATACATTCTAGGCATGTATTGTACAGTTACAACATATGTTACATCTATTAGTTTTTCTATTTATGATTCTTTAAATATAATGCACGTCTGTTGTGTTGAATCTTACTAGTATTTTAACTCTTCACTTTTTTTAAAATTACTGTTACGCACTTGTACAGTATTACCGTAATCCAGAAACTGGACAAATGTTCAGATCCCTTAAAGAGGTTGAGAGATACGTTACTGAAGGAGTTATACCTTCAACTACAAGGATCAAGAAGCTAACATACCTTCATGATGCCAAGGTTGAAAATCAGACTACTGAAGAGGTTACACCAATGAGGACCAGGGGCAAGAGGGTAAAATACCATCGTGATGGAACGGTGAGGATGTAATTCAAGATACACCATAGTTCACATAAATTCATTACAACGCTAGCTGACTGTTAGTTAATTGAAGTTCAATATTGATGGCCCACACATATAAATTGATGCTAATGTTGTTGCAGATTTTAGCATTGGAAGACAATAAAGATAACCAGTATGAGTTGGCTATTGTGTCATCTCCACCCTCTCCCTCTCCCTCTCCCTCTCCGTCTCCTCGCTTCAAGCTCCCTGATGGTTGGATTGTGGAGGAGGTACCCCGTAGATCTGGAGGCTCTCCTGACAAGGTACCATTCTTTTGTCTTTTGTTCCGTAACTGTGGCGTCTCATCTTACTATTGAATATAGTGAAGGTTCTTAAACAAATTTTGTTGTACATAACAAGTCAGCTAATAAATCCCTTTATTCCTTTGTCTTAATTGCTGCTGAGTGTTATGTGCCTTATGTCCAAGGCTTGATGCAAAACTACTATCGAGCCGGGGGTCTCACTAGAAGCAGCCTCTCTATTCCTACGGGGTAGAGGTAAGGCTGTCTACATCTTACCCTCCTCAGACCCTACCTTAGCTTTGCTATTGGTGGGATTTACTGAGTATGATGATGATGATGATGATTCCTTATGTACATGCATTTATTTTAAAGTACACAGATGGTCCTTGCAGTTTATAATAATTTTGGATTTGGTCCATAGCTTTCCAAAAATACACAGATGGTCCCTGTGGTTTGCACTTTGTAACACATTTAGTCCCTAACTTAAAACCTTTAGATTTGTTAGATGGGGATTAGATGCGTTACAAAGTGCAAACAACAGGGACCATCCCTGTACTTTTGGAAAGCTAGGGATCAACTTGGTTTTAAAATGCGAGATGTGCTCCGATGCGTTTTGATCCCAAAAGCCGATGCACGATGCACGATGCGTGATGCGCGCTCATCACGTATGCGAGGCGTTTGTTATTTAAAAAGATATTTATAGATAATATTTTAATTTGTTAACTTTAGACACTAAAAAATTTAGAGGTTAAAATAAATAAATACAACAAAATAGCTCTAGTACCATGTATGAAGTTCAATATAACCAAAATAAGCCTTGAACTCTTAGATGTACAAGTAGTCTATGCAAAAGGTACAAGTAATCTATGTAGGAACTCATTTAACAACTTCATCAGTTCATTGTACAAGCTTGGTAAGCACATTCTATAAGCTCATTGTACAATTTTACTCGATAGTGGTCGATTTCAGAAAAGGTGCGCATCAGGAGCGCATTATGCGATTTAGGGCGCATCATGTAATCGCAGCACATCGCATTACCTTATGCAATCTCATCAGTGCATCGTGCGCATCACACATTATTCGCGCATTTTTAAACCAAGGGGATCAAATCCAAATTTTTGATTAACCACAGGGAGCATCCGTGTACTTTACCCTTCAGGAATTTAATTTACTGATTTTTGACCACATTACATGCAGTATTACTATGAGCAAGGAACAGGGCAAAAGTTTAGATCTTTGTTAGCAGTCGAGAGACACGTAACACAAATGGAAGAAAACTTACCGTTATCAGTTGTACTCGAAGAAATTAGAGAAAAGAATTTGCCTCTCTCCAAGGCTTTCAAACTGAGCAGTCCTATCAAGGTTGATTACTTCACTGGTCAACTTATGTTTGTCGATCACTTATGTTGTTCCTTACTGCTTGTGTATCGTCTTTTTTTTTAGAACTGTGGTTCATACAACTCATGGAAGAAAAATATGTCTCGAAAAGAGAAGATTTCTCTTCCAAGCAAAGTCAATTGGGTCATTGCTGGTACTGGAGGGGATAATGCGTGGAATGCTTATGTGGACGAAACCTTGGTTCCGGATTCTATGAAACAACAATGGGGAAACACGTTTATGATATCCATCAGCAATACCACCCCTAACGCTCCCAGTTCTGCGTAACTAGGTATTTAAATCTTTGTGCGTACATGTCAGTTTTAACCTGCTTGCGACTTTACATATGAACCGGTGTTGTAAAAATTGGGACTTGTCGGCGATTAATCGCTAGTCGGCAACAGTCTTTTAATTGGTAGCCGGACCTAATCGGCTGGCCAAAAATCGGCGATTCCGGCCAAAACCTTTAAGTTCCGGCAAAAAAACTATAAATTATGACCAGTTTTCAACCAAACCATGTAGATTCCGACGATTAATACTGTATACTTAAAAAAATTTGGTTGAGGGGTTAAAACCCGTCTACTTAAAATATGTACCTATAAAAATGTGTACGCGTGTGTGTATATATACGTAAAACTGAAAATTACATATAAAAATATCAGTCCGATTAATCCTGATTCATCCCGTATAATCGCTAGTCGGTACCCCAACGCCTAGCGATTTTTACAACCATGGTATGAATGAGTTGTTTTGGATTATATATCGTCTCTATAAGGTCAACAGGGAAAAATAAAAAGATTAGTTTTAAAAAGGTAATGAGTCAAATGGGTTGAACACGTCAAACGAGTTGAAAGTCACCAAGTTCATATTTGTTATGCTTAAAACCTCCATATATCATTTAGTTTAAACATTAAATAGTTACATCATTTCTCAAAATGATGTAGTTGTTATTTAGAAGGGTAAATTACACTTTTGGTCCTTTATGTTTGTATCGAATTGCAATGAATGACCTTTAACTTCAATAATTACAGTTACAATCCTTTATTTAGAAAACTCGTCACATCTTTCATCCTTTAGCACTAACAAAGTTAGAATTTTAAGTTAACTCAAAACATGTGCCTTGCACATGAGGGTAGATTGGTAATTTCACTTTTTTGTTTTTATAAAACCCTATCTCTTCTCTCAACCATCTCTTTTCCTATTTCTCTTCAACCAACCTCCACCACCACCATCATATCCAGTCGCCGCCACCACCACCGTAATCAGCAAACACCACTTCTCACTCTTTATAACAAATCCCCCACTTCACAATTCAAGATTCAAAGATACCCTGTTCAAATTCCATACTTTACACTCCAAATCATTATCCAATCACAATTAAACCACTCAAATCCGTTATCTCCTACGACGGTGGTTCAGACGACGACGATGGAATCGAGAACTATGGTTAAAAAAAAAAAAACAGTTCCAACTAAACATCCAGTTTCTGTTTACATTATCTTCTTCTCCGTCAATCCATTTAATCACCAGTCATCACCGCCTCATTCCGTCTTCATCGAAGAATCGATGAATCGGAGAGTAAACATAACCATTTTTTAGATTTGAGTTTCCGGTAAATCCAACGTCAGCATGGAGGTCTTCGAGTGCACGGATGACGTCATAGAGGTTACACGCTATACGGCAGGTGGAACTAGCGGCGGACTTCGCTAGTGACATAAGGTAGTTAACAGTGACGGCTGTTAGGGTTTCGAGTATTGACGTTTGAGCGGCTTTGTATCCGACGGATTTGCAGATCTGTGCGATGGCGATTTTAACGGCCGCCGTGTGGAGATCCGATGGTTGTGAATCGGTGAGATGAGATTGTGTAGATGAAGTTTTGATCTTCTTCTTCTTCGTTGTGAGCGGTTACAAAACCCTAATTGTGCTTCAGCTTTGATGTTTAATCTGTTGCAAAAATAAATAAATAAAAAGTTTGTTTCACTCTAAAACTGACAATGGGCTGTTTAGTTTTGACTTATGAGTTCTGGATATTGGGCTTTTAATTAGATTGGTAAAAAGACCAAAGTGACCTTATATACATAAACTTAACTGAAAATTCTAACTTTGTTAGGCTGGAGGGTGTGGGAGGGGCTTTATCAACGCCACGTCACACAGGGGCTATAAGGCCTCCCCTTAACTTGAACTTGAAGGGTGTGGGATAAAGCCCCTTCAAGCTATAGCGGCCCCCCCATTTAACCAATCCTTCATCGATAAAGCCCTTCAGCCTTCGTTACCATGATGGAGCCTTGCCTATAGCGCCCCTTCTTGAATCGCAGGGTGTGGGTGTATGGCGCCGGGGGGCGCTATAGAGGGTGAGGTGTCCTTGGTGGCGCCTCCATCTATGTTGTCAAAGACGCAAGGCGCAGGCAAGGCGCATCGGCCTCGCCCGGAACCTAGGCGCAAGGCGCAAAAAAAGCGTGGGCTTTTTTAAGAAAAGCGCACATAGAGAAAAAAAATATAAAAAAATTGTTATGCTTTGAAAATAAATAAGATTCCACATATAAAATTAAAAAAACTATTATATATGCCATTTAAGATCATGTAGCTAATAGTTAGTAGCAAAAGTTTAGGACTTATATGTTGTAAGTTTTGGGTGTGTGAATAAAAGTCTCAAAAGGTGGTAAATACTTTGTCCTACACTGGTGTGGGAACAAAGTGAGTGGTTGTTTATAAGGTAAAGCCTTTACTACTCCATTGTAGCTTTATGACATGTTTTACCACAAGTCCTACCCGCGCGCAGGGGGGGGGTGCAAAAATGAGTTTCTGAGCTTGAATTTGGTGAGTGCCCGGACCTGCGGACACGAATGCAGCTCCGAAAACCCGGGCCCGCGTGAGCCAGTTTTTTGCACGCACTCGTTTTCGTTTTTTACTGTTTTTAATGGTCATTTGTTCTGTTTTACCTTTTTCCCTGCGCCTCAGGAACGTTTTTGCTCCTAGGCTACCACCAGGCGCTGTAGGTGCGCCTCGCTGCGCCCGGGCGCCTAGGCGCGCGCTTTTTGCGCTTTTGACAACATAGGCCTCCATACCTCTGGTCGTACTAAAGGATGAAAGATGTAACGAGTTTTCAAAATAAAGGATTATGACTGTAATTATTGAAGTTAAAGGTCATCCATTGCAATTCGATACAAACATAAAGGACGAAAAGTGTAATTTACCCTATTTAGAAAAAAAAATGAATAAATATGTAATTTACTAGTTAGCGGTTTATTTCAGTGTTTAAGCTTTAGTAAAAATAGTAAAAATGAATAAATATGTATTTATTTTAAAGAATTGTGAAAAATCCACAAAGACTAGTAAAAATGAATAAATTTGTATTTTTTTTTTAAGTTTTAGTAAAAATAAGGGTAAAAAAGTCATTATATAACTTGTTTTTAATATAATAAAGGGTAAATTACTTTTTGAGTCCCTATGTTTTATGGGTTTTAACTAGTTGAGTCCAAAAGCAAAAAGTATTTGAGTCCAAATTTCTAACACCATCCATATTTTCTGTTAGTTTTCTATTAAAAGACTAAAATACCCCTGTATTTTCTTCTTTACCCTTATAAAAACCTAAAAGTTCTGCATCTCATCTCCAGACCACCATCTCTTTCCCTCTCTAAACATTCTCATCTCTCTCATCTTTCTTTCTCTCTCTACATGCAAAAGAGGAATTAGTACAACAACAAAATAATTGAAGATGGATGATGCACATGACTAGAACAAGTGGAATTTACTCATAATGGTTTGCTACCAACCGAATAACAAAACATCAAAGGATAAAAACGAATTCATGTCGCATAACTGTAATATTAACAGAGAAGTCAAAGTTTAGAACTGCAATTCGGTTCAAAATACCTGAATCTGCAAACCGATGAACCCTAACTTAACCTAAATTCCTAATAGTTTCTAATCTTACTACAAACAAAATTACTCAATCTAACATCAATTTAATCCGAAATTGAATACGCATCATCATCACAAATACTTCGAATTGAACAACAAATCATCAAACGAGAAAAAAGAATTTATATCGCATAATTGTAATATTAACAAAGAATTCAAACTTTATAACTCAAAATCGGTCCAAATACTTGAATCTGCAAACCGATAAACCCTAACTTAATCCTAATAACATCAAATTACTCGATCTAACATCAAATTAATCCGAAATTGAATACACATCATAATCATGCATACGTCGAATTGAACAACAAATCATCATCATCTTCACGAATACTTCGAACTGCTCGGCCCCTCTCCTTCCTCCTCCGATCTTTCTCTCTCTAACCCTCTCTTACAAACGCATCCGTGAACGAGAAGACGCCAGAGATCGCCATAGGTGCGACTCCGGTCGCCTGAGTTGCAACAGAGAAAGAGGGGATTTAGGTGAATGGGTTGTAAGGGTGGCGCTTGTCGGAGAAGATAGCCGGAGCTCCGATCTCCGGTCACCGGTGTGTACTCGAGAGAAAACAGAGAGTGGGTTTGTGTGCTGCTGTAACTTTGGGAGAGATGTGAACTTTTAGGTTTTTATATAAGGGTAAAGAAAAAGATATAGGGGCATTTTTGTCTTTTAATAGAAAACTAACAGAAAATATGGATGGTGTTAGAAATTTGGACTCAAATGGTTAAGAAAAATGCTTATAGGGACTCAGGTCGTTAAACTTTTTGCTTTTGGACTCAACTAGTTAAAACCAATAAAACACAGGGACTCAAAAAGTAATTTACCCTAAAATAAATCAAAATGGGTAAATTTGTAGTTATATTAGTTAAGGAAGGGGATATATGCAATTTTAATAGTCAAGGAAGGGGATATATGCAATTTTAATAGTTAAGGAAGGTAAATACGCAATTAAGCAGTTTTTTTTAGGGGAATTATGCAATTGTCCCTAATATAAAAACCGTCTTCAGATGTTGGTTATTTTTCTTGCATATCAGGTTCTGATTCTGAAGCTCAATGACTATATTATGTGAGATCATTTGAAATGTTTTCAATTGTGTTAACAGGTAAAACCTACACTCTATTGTACTTTATATAGTCTCACCTTCAGTGAGGTAGTTATTATGCTTTTTTTATTTAGTTTGTTGCATATTCACTTAGCTACCGTATGTCTGCCCATTTCGGGCCATTTGTTGGTTCATTCGTCTCTTTTTGTGATTCTGTTATGTTTTCTAGTCGGTTTCTGTAGAGAGATCAAATGGGATTGTTTTCTTGACATTATCATCATTTGTTTCATTATCATTATATAATATAATTTGAAAAAAAAAATCCACTTTGTGGAAGTTGAACGGGTCAAAGCCAGGGTTGGAAATCTTATTTCATTAACTATTCTGCCCCGCGTTTAAAAACTACCCGTTTTGACCCATTACCCAACTCATCCATGTTGCTACTTTACTGTCTTTAGCCTAGTAATTGTATGCATCAAGTTCAAAAGTCTTTTAGTGATGAATCCATTACGACTATTGCCTGAATTGGCTCAATAGAAGCATCTAAATGATGTTAATGTTTTGTATGTTGATTTGTGATCTAGGCTAATCTGGAGATGACGACGACGATGATGAAGATGGTGTACTTTGTTGAGTGCTGTTATAACTAGTGTAGTGTTTGATTAATTAAGCAATGTTTTCTATTAACTAAGGTTTGTGGACTGGATTTTAGATGCTTGAGGTTGTTTATGATGGATAATGAGCCAACAAAAATCGTAAATCTATGATACATTTGACTTCCAAAATCATTTTTTTTACTTTATTCTGTGCTGAATTGGTAACTTACCATATGAGGGAAATGGTCCCTACGTAACTAGTCATCCATGATATCAAGATATTTCAAGTGTCAGATATAAGGTTTGTCAAATATGAGAGAGACTCCTTTAAAAAATCATCGGATGTTATATCTACTAACACTTCTATTCGTTATATTTACAAAACAAGTTCTTTATTCAAGACAACATTTTGAATGATGTATCAATCGTACTCCATGGAAAAAATAAAAACCAAATTATTCTATCATATTTATCTATTTCCTGTGTACGAATTAGACCGTTTAAGAGCATACGTAGTGGGGCTTTATGTGGCGCCATAAAGCCCCTATAAAGCCCCAAACACCGCTACGAGGGGCTTTATAGGGGCTTTATGGGGAAGGTTTAGGTGGGTGGCGCTATGGATATCGCGCAAGGTGAGGGGCTTTATGTGGAAGGTTTTCAAACCTTGACCAATCACAAAAAAGGTGGGTTTTTATAATTAATTTATAAAAACGAAAATTAATAAATAGGTAATGATGGGTAGGGGCTTTATGACTACGGGCTCTAGTGATATAAAGCCCCATAAAGCCCCCGTGTGACGTGGCACGACACGTGTCGCATAACGCCCCACAAGGGGCTTTATGACTACGGATGGCCTAATAGCTGCAAATTTCTCCTTCTTTGTCTCTACTAAACTCCCACTAAAATATTCTTTATTGTCCGCCCCCACCTGTTTTTTATTCAAAACGACAGCGTTTTCATCTCTCACACCCCCTCCACGTGGCACCAACCTTGACTTATAGTGCGAAATCAGCGAAAATCCCGGGTTACCCCTTGGGCCACCGTCACGTGCCGATATCGACCCGCACGTGATCAGCTGCATCAGCACATTCGCCTTACCTTTATTACCAACCGTCGGATCACTTTTCAGTTTCCGATTTTCCGTTAAGATTATCAAACCGTCAGCTTTCATCACCGACTCTAAAGTTTCGGGGCTTGAATCATCGGACGGTGGTGGTGACATCTCTTCTCTACTCAGCTCGGAACTTTCGTTTTCAAATTCTTCGTTGATTACCGCTCTACGACGACGTCGTTTCTCGTCGGTTTGAGTTGCGGCGGCGGTTCCGGCGGAACACACGCCGGTGTAGACATTGTATTCGGTTGCACTACATGATTGATTCCTTCTATGTTTAACGGCCGGAAAATCAACTTGGCCGGAGTCCGGCGACGATGATTTTTCCGATCCTTTCAGAACGTAGTCCTGGCCGTGTGCAGGGTAAATAAAATCATTGTCCGATAAATCCTGCCATACGAATCCGTTTTTGTAACTCCTGTATCAAACAGAAGCTGATTGAATTAACTCATTAACAGAAACGGACATGTGATGTGATCCAATACAGATGGTTACTAACCGTTTAGAAGACCACGAGTATGATGCTGCCATTCCTTTACCACGGAGAGAGTTGAGGCGATTGATTACATCTGCACAACGAGATTAAATAAACTTGAATTTATCCTCTCTCTCTCTCTCTACATAGATGTATGTATGTATGTATATGTGTACACTCACCTCGGAGATAGAGGCCGTCTGGGGAGGATAGAGGAACTTGGATCAAGTGAGGATGCTCGAGGTTGCCGTTGCGGGAGAGATAGTAAACAACGGCGACTTTACGTGGTTTATTGCTGCTCGTAGATGGTTCTGTGGTTATGGGATGTTTTAACTTGTTATGCGTGGGGTGGGTAGTGTTCCTTGGTCTTGTAATCGACTCCATTGAAATTGTTGCTAATTGAATTGGTGGAGCATGGGAGTTTTGAGGAAAGATAGGTGTGTAGTTAGTTATATGGGCGTGTGAACGAAGTGTGAATAATTCAAAATTGGAAGCGAATGAAGACGAAGGATGAGACAAAGAAATAACGTGTATTGAATCTTGGGGGTTGGTTTGGGTAGAAACCATATTTATACTACACACCGTAAAAACAGATCCTAGCACTTAAAAAAAAGTTAAATTAGCACATACTAAAACAATACATACATAAAAGTAGCACTTTTAAATTATATTAGCACATGAAAATTAATCAAGATAATTGATTTTAGCACATATGTGAAATGATATCAACACTTTTCTTTATCAGCACATTCAAAACAAAAGAATGATCCAAATAAAGAATTAATTGCTTGTTAGTATAATTTAGGGCTGTAAACGAACCAAACGAGCATGAACAAGGCCATGTTCGTGTTCGTTCGTTAAGGAAATTAACATGTTCGTGAACTGTTCACGAACGCATACCGAACATAACTTTATGTTCATGTTCGTTTGTTAAGGAAATTCATCTGTTCACGAACACTTTGTGAACACTGGTCTCGAACACAAATGAAAACAGTTCGTGAACACTGGTCTCGAACACAAATGAACGCAAGCAAATAAAAACGAACGCAAACGAACATTTAACTTGAAAAAAATACAATATTATCCTTAAACATTGGATATAAGTAGTTAAATACAGCCATCAAATGATAAATCAAAACACAAGAAGTCTACTACACCACCAAATGATGAATCAAGTTTAACCAACTTAGACATACTTATCCTAAAAAATGTTTTAGAATGTCCAAATTTTAGATAACTTAGAAAAAAATAGGGTTTCAAGTTTTCAATATGTTTAGATAAAAGGTTTATTATTTATTATATTTTTAATATAATCAAACGAACACGAACGAACATAACCGAACGTTCACGAACGCAGTCAAACGAATGAGACCTGTGTTCGTGTTCGTTCGCTAAGCTAACCGAACGAAAATTTTTGTTCGTGTTCGTTCGTTAAGCTCATCGAACGAACATAAAAACAAACTTCCCGCCGAACGGTTCACGAACTGTTCGCTGAACGTTCGGTTCGTTTACAACGCTAAACATAATTATAAGGAATTCAAGATAATTGATATTATTTAGGTTATCATTTTACCATTTCTCTATAATTGGTTGGATGTCACGTGACACTTTTTAAATGGTTCTTACAGTTTGTATACAAAATCTGATTTGTATTTGATCCTACTCCTTGAATCTCGTACGATAAAATGACCTTTTTTTTTGTAACGGCGACTTTCCTGTATTAGGTACCGCACTCTCTAAATTAAAGAAACCTGTTACCCCACTCTGCTCAGACTACCGGCTTCCGAGTTTGGTTTGGATGCTTCATCGGGAAACCATATCGCAGACTGCCACATGATAGTCGTGCCACCACAAGAGCAGAACTGTTTGGCGTAACACACACTGGGACGAAAACTCGGGTGGGCTTAGGATAGAGTCTGACACCTCTGCAAGGAAGGTAGGCTGTATCTATTATCGTCTAATCCATCAAAGTGACACACGCGTGATTGAAATCGGGTCTCCGTTAAAGAACCTAAGTCTCCCTACCACTAGACCATAAGGTTAGGTTGGGTGAGCATGAAAATGAATTAAACAATCTAGCAACCCAACCCAACTGAATCGAACCGAAAACCAATAGCACGATGTAGTGTTTTTTCTTAAAGTCGATATAGCTGACCTGGACAAAATATCGAAAACCAATAGGGTTTTTTTTTTCTTAAAGTCGAAAACTAATACTACGATGTAGTGATTTTTTTTATAGTGATTTTTTTTAAACGAAAAATATTACCTCTACTCTGTTTTATACAAATAAAACTAAACTACTTTACTATTATGGGAGCTTAATCCAAGAGTCATATGACTCCTCTCAGACACTTTTTTAAAATCCGGTTTTTTACGTTAGCTTTCAGTTATAAAAAAGATGGTATTTTAGTCATTGTCATTGATTAGATATCCTTTATTATAGTCAAGCAAAAATCATTAAAATAATAAATGAATATTGACTAAATTATTTTTAAACGTAAAATATTGATTTTCTAGAAATTTACACCTGTACTATAATATGTGATTTACGCATGTGACGTGGACAATATATTGCGACATTTGGGAAAGAATGTGTTAGAGGATGTTTGGGGTTGAGTTTTGAAGGAGATTTTTAGATTATTTAGTTTTAAAATCGTAAATAATTAGTTTTTAGTGTTTGGGTAAACAAATTAAAAAATTGATTATTTGCGTTTAGAAAGTTACAAAACGCAGTTTTCCAAATCAACTCCCTCCCTACTGCAACAAAATGCAGTTTTCCAAATATTGATTATTTGTGTTTAGAAAAGGATTTTCACGTGTTTATTTTTTAAATATATATTTGCCAAACACTCAAATAGTTGATTATCTGATTATTGTGATATCAAGCAACATAATCAAATCCAAACACTATCTTTCAACATCACGTTTTGTTACAGTTAATTATCTGATTCTGATTATTCAAATGATTATTCAAAACACATATTTTATTTCCAAACTCAACCCCAAACATTAGGAGACTCGTAGCCAAAATATCCATGTTGAAACTGATTCATTCACTATGATTTTGTTCAATGAGAGCATGTGTTTGCCCCTTATTTAACCACCAGATGAACGTAAATTTCATTATTTTTGCGTAGACATGTTCGGTGTAATTGTTTAATTATAGTGGTTAAATATATATTCTTTTAATATAAATTATTTTATTTGTCGCTTCTCGTTTTTGTAATTTGTTTGATTAACGTGTAATCTTCACGATTCTTTTTAGAGTAAATTATGAGTGTGGCAAACATTGATATTACCCCTTTTACCTACAAAGGAATCTTTTAACATCTGATACCTCAGAGTCTTTTTTTCTAATCCTTTTGTCCCCTAACACTAACCACATCCATTTAATTGGTTAAAAACTTGTCGTGTGCCTTCACATGAGAAACATTTATGACAATTCACCTATTCACTTATAAAACAATAAATTAATTAATTATAAAAATTCATGTGGGCTCCACCTTTTTTATTATTAAATAAAATAATTTAACTCCACTTACCACCACCATCAACTAATCACCGGCGACAACCACCATCTCCGACCAAATCTACCACCACCACAGTCATACACCAGACACCCTTAACAATGCATGCCAAATCCGACTCCGACTTAACCAGCGTCGAAGCTCTAACCCCACCCCGCTTACCCCGCCGGCCATTCCCGCGAGTCCTCCACTTCCCGCGCATTCTCAGCTTCTGTTAAACACGCCGTCGTTCGGGCTAACTATAACGGTCACGGTATGGCCTCTGTCTCCCTGGAAACGCATTGAGTATGGTACTGATATTGATGAGGATGAGGATGATGAAGATGATGGTGATGGTCGTGTTCCGTTTAAGTTTTATGTTATGTGGTTTGTAGCATGGTTGTAAAAGTCGCTAGGCGCTCCCTAATCGGTCGACCGGGGAGTTGAGAGTACTCGGTCTAGGCGGAGAGTACACGGGGAGTACTCGGAGATGCCAAATTATAAAGAAATTAGTTGTTGGATATTAAATATATCTCAAATAACATAAATTTACTAATATTTATAACAAAATACGTGAAATTGATATTCATTCTTTAATATGATAGGCATAGAAATTATGTTTTATTTTATTTTAAGTCAGATTCCGAAAGTGAGTACTCCGTTGCTTGTTTCTGATTATCGTCCGATTTCTTGCTGTAACACGGTGTATAAATGCATTAGCAAAATCATCTCTAATCGGATTAAAGAGGGATTGGCTGATATTGTTAGTATAAATCAGTTTGCGTTTGTGCCAGGGAGACGGATATCTGATAATATCCTTTTAACCCAGGAGCTTATGCATAATTATCACCGTAATGTAGGTCCTCCTAGATGTGCATTCAAAGTGGATATCCAGAAGGCCTATGATACGGTGGAGTGGAGTTTTCTTGAAAAAACTTTGGTGGGTTTCGGCTTTCATGGGAAGATGGTTAAATGGATCATGGCATGTGTGACATCCACTTCGTTCTCATTGGCAATCAATGGGAACTTGCATGGTTACTTTAAAGGTAGACGAGGATTGCGACAAGGGGATCCCATGTCTCCATACTTGTTCACGATTGTTATGGAGGTGCTCATTCTCATATTACATAGCCAAGTTGCAAATTCTGAGGCTTTCAGGTATCATAGCAAGTGTGAGAAGCAACAACTTATTAATTTATGTTTTGCGGATGATTTATTTCTGTTTTCTCGGGGCGATCAACGGTCAGTAAAAGTTATTATGGATGCTCTTAATTTATTCAAGGATATGTCTGGTCTGGTGCCGAGTATGGGTAAAAGTACGGTTTTCTTTGGTAATGTGGTGGAGCCGATTAAAAATAGTATTCGAGCCATTATGCCGTTTGATGAAGGGGTTCTTCCTGTTCGGTATTTAGGTGTGCCTCTCATTTCCTCTAGACTTCAATACAAGGATTGCAAGAAACTGGTTGAGAGTATGGAGACCAGGATCATGGACTGGAGGAATAAGTTTTTATCGTTTGCAGGTAGACTTCAATTGATTCGCTCGGTGCTTTCGTCTATGCACATTTATTGGGCGTCCGTGTTTATCCTTCCTAAACGTATTATTAAAGAGCTTGAAGATAGGATGAAACGGTTCTTGTGGGCTCAAGGGGACGACATTAGAGGGAAAGCAAAAGTTAAATGGAAATCGGTGTGTATGCCTAAGCACGAGGGTGGGTTGGGGATTCGGAGACTTGGAGATATGAACAATGCGTTGATGACTGTTCACATATGGAGTGTCCTAACTCATAGGGAATCCTTATGGGTTAAATGGATCCACTCTTATCGTCTTCAAGGTAGATCGTTTTGGGATGTACCGGTGAAAAGTAACATCACATGGAGTTGGAGGAAAATGCTAGGCCTGAGACCTCTTATTAGATGCCATGTATGGTCGGAAGTGGGTGATGGGAAGAATACGTTTGCCTGGTTTGATAAATGGGATGATGTTTGTCCTCTTCATTCTTTTCTTACTCCTAGACTAATTTCGAATGCTGGGTTTCGCATGGAGTCTACTTTGTTCGATCTGTTCGGCCAAGAGGGGTGGCATTGGCCGAATATGTGGATTAATCGTTTCCCGGCTCTAACACTGATGCGTGATATTGAGTTGAATATGTCTAAGCATGATAAGCTAGTGTGGAAGGACAGGATGGGGACCGTAACTGATTTTGGTACCTCCACGGTGTGGGATGTTATTCGTGCTACTCAGAATGAAGTCCATTGGTCGAAGATGGTTTGGTTTTCGCAAGCTATTCCTAAACACTCATTTATAATATGGTTGATTATCAACAAAAAGCTGAAGACGCAAGATGTTATGATGAGATGGAATATTTCGGGTAACATGAACGTTAACCTTATGTGCTGCTCGTTGTGTACTTCAGGCCCGGACTCTCATGACCATTTGTTTTTTGAGTGTTGCTATGCTTCTAAAGTTTGGGATGGAGTCAAAGGCAGAGCGGGTATGGAAGCTATTTCTAATAGATGGAGTGATATTTTTGACTTCGTAGTGGGAATAGCGGATTCGAAGAAGGCTTCGCATGTTATTGCCAAGCTTGTGGTGTGCGCTTCAGCTTACTTTATTTGG
This sequence comes from Helianthus tuberosus, assembly GCA_030545235.1. Lineage (NCBI taxonomy): Eukaryota > Viridiplantae > Streptophyta > Magnoliopsida > Asterales > Asteraceae > Helianthus > Helianthus tuberosus. Next base: position 96,095,615 of record CM060373.1, read on the forward strand.
AATGAGCGAAATAGGAGATTATTCTCGAAGCATCGAAGAAGTCAGGAGCAGCTGGTTGATGTTATTCTTTCTACAGTTCGGTTGAAGCTTCAATCGATGAAGTTCAAGCAGTCAGTTCATACTGATAGGATCTTGCAAGAATGGGCGCTTCCAAGGGGTCTGTTACTTGCTGATGACGATTGTGGCTGATTTTATTTTGTTAGTGAGTTTAGTTTGTAATCTTAGTTGACTGGTGTGTTTGTTTTGCATTGTTGATCACTTGTTCACTCTCGTTAGGTATGTCTTTCGAGAGAACTGGGGTGTGTTTCTGCGCCCCACTTGTTTTTATGTTTTGGTTGGTATAATATTCACCGGGGTAACCCTTTACCCAAAAAAAAAAAGTTAAACTCCGCCCGAGTTGACCTGCTAGATCCAATTTTGGCCAATGTTGACCGCATTTGATCGATTCCGAGTAATTAGTCGGAGTTGAAGAAAGTCGCATCGGCAACCTACCTTGTAGTGACTACTCGGGGAGTACTCGGCCTTGGAGACCTTGTTTTACAACCATGGTTTGTAGTGTCGTTTATCCTCTTGTTTACCGTTTTCTCTTTGATTTTGTGGGCTGCTAGTGTTCCGTACAAACCCAAGGTTGTTGTTAAGGTAAGCATCTTGTGATCTTAATCTCCTCGAAATACAACATGTTGATGTTTTAATGTTGAACCTTGCTTCAGTTAAAATAGCAATGGGTTGGCTTGGGTTGGGTTGGGTTGACTCAGTTACGAAGGAAATGAACTCGGGTTATTATTGAGTCGACTCAGTGATGTGACTCGTGGTCATTTACTTTCTGTCAATAGTTGCAACCTTAATCAGAATTTTTGAATTTAAAACATATTAATGGTTTTTCTTTTCTTTTGAGCAGAGTATGATGTTTGACAACTTTAATGCCCAATCCGGGATGGATGCAACAGGAGTACCAACGGATATGTTGACTTTGAATACAACAGTCAAAATATTTTACAGGAATCCGACGCTTGTTAAGAAATGACCATGACAAAGGTTAGGGGTGGTGTATGATGGTGGTGGTGGTAGATTTGGTCGGAGATGGTGGTGGTTGTCGGTGATTAGTTGATGGTGGTGATGAGTGGAGTTAAATTATTTTATTTAATAATAAAGGTGGAGCCCATATGAATTTTTATAATTAATTAATTTATTATTTTATAAGTGAATAGTTGAATTGCCATAAATGCCCCTCATGTGATGGGCACATAGCAAGTTTTTAATCAAGTAAATGGATGAGGTTAGTGTCAGGGGCCAAAAGAGTTAGAAAAAAGAGTAAATTACAAGTTTTATCCTTTACGTTTGTCCCAAATTTCAGGGGCTGTCCTTTACCTTTAAAACTGATGAGTTTTGTCGTTAACGTTTCAAAATTCTGCACGTTATGTAGGGGTGTAAACAAGCTGGGCCGAGCCCGAGCTAGACTGGGCTCGAGCTCGGGTCGTCATGTTTTTATGAAGCTCGAGCTCGGCTCGGCCCGAGCCTACTTATTTGAGCTCGAGCTCGGCTCGCGAGTAAAACCCAAAGCTCGAGCTCGAACAACCTTAGACGAGCTAAAAAGTCAGCTCGAGTTCGCTTCAGTATCGCTTAAACGAGCCAAAGCTCGGCTCACCAATGTTATCATCATTATTCTTATATTATATATAAAATAAATAAATTTTTGTTTGGGCTCGTTTAGGCTCGCGAGCCTAAACAAGCTTTGTATTTCAGGCTCGAGCTCGGGCTCGGGCTCGTCCGAGCTTCTAACCGAGCCGATAACGAGTAACTCTCGAGCCTCTGGGCTTGTTTACACCCCTAACGTTATGTCCTTTAGGGCAAACCTGTAACACCCCGAAAAATATAAAACTTTATATTAGAATTATAAAGTATAATAAATGAGAATTTACTAACAATGAATTTTAACCTAGTTAGTTAATTCTCTAGAAATAGCTTATAATAGAGTTAAAAGCAACTAAACTATAAGTTGAACAAAGTGGAAGGGCCAAAGTTGTAAGAATTGAAACTATATTGTTAATTTTAATAAAAATAAAAAACAAAACACCCATTTAGAGGGTCTGGTCGCGCAGGAGAAGATCAGGGGCGATCCCCACTCTCCAAAACCCTAAAACTTCACTAAACTAGCAAATTGAAGGCTCAATCCTAGTCGAAATCGAAATTAAAGCTTAGAATCGTGATCCTCATTGCAAGAGGATTATAAGGTATGTAAAATCTGATGAAATCTCTAAACTTGAAATTCTCATGATTTTGGAAAATCCGAAATTAGATGTTGCATGTGTGTTATTTGGTTAGATTAGGGATGATATAGTGTCTAGAAGTGAAACCTAGATAACTACATGTGAAATCATGTTCAAATTCAGGAAATTCCATGAACACCTTGAAGGTGGGTTGTGGGTTTTACAAGATAATGATGAACATTAGGGTTTAGAATGATTATCCTAGTGTAATTTGATTATAGAGAGTGATTTCAGAAAGGTATGATGTTAAAATGCTATATGAGGGCTTTATTGATGTCAAGTTAGCTAATTAGCAAGCTATGAACTTGAATACGAAAGATATAAAAATTCTGCCTTTATAGTGTTTGTTGAAATGCCACAAAGAAGGCTTGAAATTAAATTGTTAAGTTAAAAACGCATAATTATGATGTATGACAAAATGTGCGTTATGTATGTGAAACCAAGAGTTCTAAACATAAGGTGATTGAACTCTATAGGAAAAGAGGCCGGGGCATCTAGCGGGCAAACCGGTGTGGACGCACATTTGAAGGGGTTGCTTTGAAGGTAAGTAACTTGACCCGTTACATTAAGTAGATTTTGATGATTATATAATGCGTAATTGAATTTTAGAATAAGAGTTGTTTTGAATTAAGTGGTGATGTCGCTATATTGAATGATTGGTCAAATTTGGTTGGAACTCGTTGGTAGTCGTCATATGGGAGGATTCCTTAGACGAGCCAAACGGGTCGGATAATCAAGTAAAGCATGGTTAATGCTCCGGAATATGATGGATTGATCTTTGATATTGGTTAATATATAACATGTTAGAAATACGAGAATTTAATGTATTGGTTTGTTAGAAAAGCGAAATCCGAGAGTTGGGTTTGAGTGCAATGAACAAAACAAACAAAATATGGATTTCCAGGAACTACCGTAAGTTACGGTAGTACCGTAACTTACGGTAGAGGTCAGGTGTTTACGGTAGGTTACCCCTGTTTTACGGTGGAACCAGAAAAATCAGTATTTTATTATTCAAAATTTGATGTTGGATCTTGTGTTTATGTACTATATAACAATGTCAAAACTAATGTTTTAAAGGTTTTGACCATAGGTAACAAGGTGGATCTTACGGATGGCGGTCAAGCGAATGATGAAGAACCGAACACTACTTTTGAAGCTTCCGCAATGTTTTTAAATCTTTACTAGACTTGGTTTATGGGTTGTAAACAATTGTTAAGTAACTTTTGATATGTTTTAACTTAGTGTAGTGGACTATGGTCATGCTACATGTGAACTTTTGTATGAAATTTATGTTAAGTAAAGAACGTTTTATTTACAAACGGTATAATATATTATTAAAATCAAGTGAAAATTTAAGGGTGTTACAAGTTGGTAATCAGAGCTTAAGGTTGTCAACAAGTGTTCGGTTCAAGCTTGATCGATCGTCCGGTAAGAATTAACTTATTATGTTAGTAGATTATGTCTTATGTAAGGAATAAGAAACGAATTGTTATGCATGGGAAGAGCGTGTTAACACACTCAAACCCGGAAAGTGCATTAAATGTGAACGGTTAAAGCAAGTTAGGAACTTGGCTAAACCGAAACAAACAAAGCAATGTCATGAATGAAATGTTTAACGTTTGATGTAAACATTTCAGTTTCAAGATGTCGAAAGGGGGCAATAATGATCCGGTGCCGACAAGCACCGAACAAATGAAAGAAATAATTGCCGAGGAAGTAGGAAAGGCAATTGAAAGCAGTCTATCCGGGTTTATAGACAAGATTCAAGGTACGGTGTTGTCACTCGTAGAAGAACGAGTTAAAAGGTTGGAGGATACGGTCAACCTTATGAAAGACAAAACTGGAGAACGTAAAGGGTGCTCATATAAGGAATTCATGGCGTGTAAACCGCCAATCTATAATGGGGAAGTCGACCCGATAATTTGCCAAAGATGGTTGGGCGACATTGAAGGGGTGTTTGAAAGGACCCATTGTGACGAAAGCGACTTCGTTGCTTACGGAACGGGTCAGTTAAGAGGACAAGCCAAGGATTGGTGGGATAACAAAAAGAATGAAATAGGGGCCGAAGCGGCAAGGGCCATGACGTGGGAAGAGTTTAAGATACCATTTCTTAAACATCATAGTCCCAAAGCGGTCATTAACAAAATCAAGGAAGAGTTCATGCAACTTAGGCACAAGGGTGAAACCATAGACAAGATCACGGCGATGTTTATGGATAAAATGAAGTTTAGTAGTGAATTGGTGACGAATGAAGAACAGAAAATATACTACTACTACTACAATATGTTGAGCGCTGAATATAGGGAGTTTATGACTCCTTCAAAATACGAGACCCTTATCGAAATCATTAACGTTGCTCGGGAACGGGAAATCGAGTTGAAGAAGCAAGTCGAAAGAGGTGAGCGAAGGGCACATGATGTGAATCCAAGCCCTACAAAGAAAGCCTGAACTGGAGAATCGGGAAAGAAGGTGGATACTAAAGGTGAGTCTCCAAGTTGTAAAGTGTGCGGGAAGGGACACAAAGGGGAATGTCGGTTCAAAGACAAGCCATGCCCCATATGTAATAAGACGGGGCATACGGCCTCGCTATGCCCGGGAAAAGTCTCTGTTTGCTACAAATGTTATCAACCCGGCCACAAAAAGTCCGAATGTCCGGACTTAGTTGGAAAGAGAGATGTTAAAGAATCCCCAACAGAAGCTCCCAAAGTGAAGGCTAGGTCCTTCCAACTTACTGCGGCTGAAGCGAAGACAGAACCCGATGTGGTTTCAGGTATATTCACAATTAACTCAATTCCAGCACGTGTATTGTTTGATACGGGTGCGAATAAATCCTTCATTTCGCATGGATTTATTCGACATCCTTCATTTGTATTGACGAAATTACCTGTGCCCTTAGAAGTTGAAATAGGAGACAACAAAAGTTTTATAGTTTGTGATGTTTGTCGAGGCTGCAAATTAAGCATCGACGATGAGGAATACTTGATAGACCTAATCCCGATGTCAATGGGGGAATTCCAAGTAGTCGTTGGGATGGATTGGCTAGCCCAGCACCATGCAAAAGTCGTGTGCTTTCGTAAAGAGATAAAATTAACATCTCCGAGCGGGAAACACATTACCATTTATGGCGAAAAAGGAGGTAACCCCATAGTGTGCTCAATGTTGAAAGCTCACAAGCTTATGAAGCGAGGATGCAAGGCGTTCATGATATACGCAAATGAGCCCGAGAAAGAATCACGGAAGATTGAAGATGTACCGGTAGTACGAGATTATGGAGATGTGTTTCCGGAGGATTTAACGGGGATACCACCTGAACGGGAAGTAGAGTTCGGGATCGAATTGATTCCGGGCGCAAAACCCGTAGCAAAAGCTCCGTACCGACTCGCACCGTCGGAATTACAAGAATTGATGTCCCAAATTCAAGACTTGCTTGATAAGGGATTCATAAGGCCGAGTGTGTCTCCTTGGGGCGCACCGGTATTGTTCGTGAGAAAGAAAGACGGAAACATGCGGATGTGTATCGATTACCGGGAGTTAAACAAACTCACGGTAAAGAACCGATACCCGCTTCCGAGGATAGATGATTTATTCGACCAATTACAAGGTGCGAACTGGTTTTCAAAAATTGACCTTAGATCTGGGTATCACCAACTAAAGGTCAAAGAAGAAGATGTACCGAAGACGGCTTTCCGCACGAGATACAGACATTACGAATTCCTCGTAATGTCATTTGGGCTAACAAATGCACCCGCGGCTTTCATGGACCTCATGAACCGGGTTTGCAAGCCAATGTTGGATAAGTCGGTCATCGTGTTTATCGATGATATTTTGGTGTATTCGAAAGGTGAAGCTGAACACGCACACCACTTACAAGAAGTGTTAGAGACACTTAGACGAGAAAGGCTGTATGCGAAATTCTCTAAGTGTGCCTTTTGGTTACGAGAGGTACAATTTCTTGGCCACGTCATAAGTGCCGACGGAGTATTGGTGGATCCGTCCAAGATCGAGGCTGTGTCAAAATGGAATCCCCCGAAGAACCCTTCGGAAATTAGAAGCTTTTTGGGGCTTGCGGGATACTATAGGAGATTCATTCAAGATTTCTCCAAGATTGCGTCACCGCTAACAAAGCTAACCCAAAAGAAAGAAAAGTTCATTTGGGGTGTTGATCAAGAAAAAGCGTTTCAAACGCTAAAAGAAAAGTTAACTCAAGCTCCGGTACTGACATTGCCGGACGGAGTCGAAGATATAGTGGTTTATTCGGATGCTTCACTATCGGGGCTCGGATGCGTTTTGATGCAACGGGGCAAAGTTATAGCTTATGCCTCGAGACAATTGAAGATACACGAGAAGAAATATCCCACGCACGATCTTGAATTGGCTGCGGTGGTATTTGCCTTAAAAATATGGAGGCACTACCTATACGGGGTAAAGTGCACCATATACACCGATCACAAGAGCTTAAAATACTTCTTTGATCAGAAGGAGTTAAATATGCGACAAAGGCGATGGTTGGAAACGGTGAAAGATTTCGACTGTGAAATACATTACCACCCCGGAAGGGCAAATGTGGTAGCGGACGCTCTGAGCAGAAAAGCGGACTATGTCCCAATACGAGTAAGGTCGATGCAGCTCGTGGTGACCTCGGGTATACTTGAACGTATTCGAGAGGCACAATTAGAAGCAGTAAAAGAGGAGAATTGGAAGAAGGAAAGAATAATCGGTCAGTTGAAAGATTTGACGGATGGGAATAACGGATTAAAGACTCGATTTGGGAGAATATGGGTTCCAAATACTTGTGGGGTGAAGGCGCTTCTACTTGATGAAGCTCATAAATCCCGATATTCAATTCATCCAGGAGCAACCAAAATGTACAATGATTTAAAGCAAAACTATTGGTGGCCCGGGATGAAAAGAGATGTGGTGAAGAACGTAGAAAAATGCTTAACATGTTTACAAGTCAAGGCGGAGCACCAAAAACCATACGGTAAACTTCAACCGTTGGAAATTCCGGTTTGGAAATGGGAACAAATCACCATGGATTTGTTGACCAAATTGCCCAAAACTAACCGCGGGTTTGATGCTATATGGGTAGTTGTAGATAGATTGACGAAAAGCGCTCACTTCATTCCAATTCGTGAGACTTATACATCCGAGAAGATGTCGGAAGTGTACACCAATGAAATCATAGCACGGCATGGGGTACCGATATCCATTGTGTCAGACAGAGATACTCGGTTTACTTCAAAATTTTGGCGTGAATTCCAAGAATAAATGGGAACTAAATTGTTCATTAGCACTGCTTACCATCCACAAACGGATGGGCAGAGTGAAAGAACAATACAAACGTTGGGAGATATGCTGCGGGCTTGCATTATTGACTTCGGGGGTAGTTGGGATGTCCATCTACCTTTGGTCGAATTTGCATATAACAATAGCTATCACGCGAGCATTAAGATGGCCCCGTATGAACTGTTATATGGCAGAAAATGTCGAACTCCGGTATGTTGGGGAGAAGTGGGTCCACGAGGGCTAGCACCTACTGATATAATCCGAACTACGAATGAGAAAATCGACATGGTTCGGGCACACTTGAAAGCGGCTCAAGACAGGCAAAAGGCTTATGCGGATAAAAGGAATAGGCCAATTGAATTTCAGGTTGGCGACATGGTTATGCTAAAAGTTTCCCTATGGAAGGGCATTATTAGATTCAGAAAAAGGGGGAAACTAAGCCCGAGATTTATTGGGCCATTCAGAATCACTGAACGGGTTGGTAAAGTGGCTTATCGTCTCGAATTACCCGAGGAGTTGAGTGGGATTCATAGCACATTCCACGTGTCACATCTCCGAAAATGTCTGGCAGACGAAATTGCTCGTATCCACTACGATGATATCGAGGTGGATAACAACCTCAACTATGCAGTAAAACCAATTGTGATTTTAGATCGTAAAGAGAAGAGTTTGAGGAACAAAGTGATTAATCAAGTCAAGGTTAAATGGGAGCATAGAAAAGGTTCGGACACTACGTGGGAGTCCGAAGAGGAGATGCGACGTCTCCACCCTACATTATTTGGTACGTACTTCGGTTTCGGGGACGAAACCCCTTTTAAGGGGGGTGGACTTGTAACACCCCGAAAAATATAAAACTTTATATTAGAATTATAAAGTATAATAAATGAGAATTTACTAACAATGAATTTTAACCTAGTTAGTTAATTCTCTAGAAATAGCTTATAATAGAGTTAAAAGCAACTAAACTATAAGTTGAACAAAGTGGAAGGGCCAAAGTTGTAAGAATTGAAACTATATTGTTAATTTTAATAAAAATAAAAAACAAAACACCCATTTAGAGGGTCTGGTCACGCAGGAGAAGATCAAGGGCGATCCCCACTCTCCAAAACCCTAAAACTTCACTAAACTAGCAAATTGAAGGCTCAATCCTAGTCGAAATCGAAATTAAAGCTTAGAATCGTGATCCTCATTGCAAGAGGATTATAAGGTATGTAAAATCTGATGAAATCTCTAAACTTGAAATTCTCATGATTTTGGAAAATCCGAAATTAGATGTTGCATGTGTGTTATTTGGTTAGATTAGGGATGATATAGTGTCTAGAAGTGAAACCTAGACAACTACATGTGAAATCATGTTCAAATTCAGGAAATTCCATGAACACCTTGAAGGTGGGTTGTGGGTTTTACAAGATAATGATGAACATTAGGGTTTAGAATGATTATCCTAGTGTAATTTGATTATAGAGAGTGATTTCAGAAAGGTATGATGTTAAAATGCTATATGAGGGCTTTATTGATGTCAAGTTAGCTAATTAGCAAGCTATGAACTTGAATACGAAAGATATAAAAATTCTGCCTTTATAGTGTTTGTTGAAATGCCAGAAAGAAGGCTTGAAATTAAATTGTTAAGTTAAAAACGCATAATTATGATGTATGACAAAATGTGCGTTATGTATGTGAAACCAAGAGTTCTAAACATAAGGTGATTAAACTCTATAGGAAAGGAGGCCGGGGCATCTAGCGGGCAAACCAGTGTGGACGCACGTTTGAAGGGGTTGCTTTGAAGGTAAGTAACTTGACCCGTTACATTAAGTAGATTTTGATGATTATATAATGCGTAATTGAATTTTAGAATAAGAGTTGTTTTGAATTAAGCGGTGATGTCGCTATATTGAATGATTGGTCAAATTTGGTTGGAACTCGTTGGTAGTCGTCATATGGGAGGATTCCTTAGACGAGCCAAACGGGTCGGATAATCAAGTAAAGCATGGTTAATGCTCCGGAATATGATGGATTGATCTTTGATTTTGGTTAATATATAACATGTTAGAAATACGAGAATTTAATGTATTGGTTTGTTTTGTTAGAAAAGCGAAATCCGAGAGTTGGGTTTGAGTGCAATGAACAAAACAAACAAAATATGGATTTCCAGGAACTACCGTAAGTTACGGTAGTATCGTAACTTACGGTAGAGGTCAGGTGTTTACGGTAGGTTACCCCTGTTTTACAGTGGAACCAGAAAAATCAGTATTTTATTATTCAAAATTTGATGTTGGATCTTGTGTTTATGTACTATATAACAATGTCAAAACTAATGTTTTAAAGGTTTTGACCATAGGTAACAAGGTGGATCTTACGGATGGCGGTCAAGTGAATGATGAAGAACCGAACACTACTTTTGAAGCTTCCGCAATGTTTTTAAATCTTTACTAGACTTGGTTTATGGGTTGTAAACAATTGTTAAGTAACTTTTGATATGTTTTAACTTAGTGTAGTGGACTATGGTCATGCTACATGTGAACTTTTGTATGAAATTTATGTTAAGTAAAGAACGTTTTATTTACAAACGGTATAATATATTATTAAAATCAAGTGAAAATTTAAGGGTGTTACAAAACCCACTTAATTTTTTTTGTTAAATCTGATCATGTGCAAGGCACATGAGGGCATTTTTGTAATTTCATTTTTTAGGGAAATTTACGTAATTAACTTAAAATAAAACCCCACCATCTTCAAAAGTTGCAGACCCACCACTTGCCATCACCTGCCGCCACCACCTCCCACCCTCACCTGCCGCCGATCACCACCACCTCCCACCCTCACCTGCCGCCGACCACCCACTATCTCCACTATCGCCTGACCCACCATCACCACTCCACCGTCTCCAACATCACCATCAACATCGACCCCTTCGATCCTCCATCACCAAAAACCAAAAACATTCATCAATTACCAAAAACATCTACCCCCCTCGGTTTCTCTCAACCGCCACCACCTACGAAATCATCTGAACAAACAAAAAATCCCCAAATTCAGGGCAGAACATTTATTGTATGCACAACTTCAATTGAAATTCAAGTATGTTACCATCAATGGATACAAAATCTGTCAGATACAAATCAGATTTGGGTGAAGAGAGAGAAGGGTATGGCGGCAGTGGTGGTTGAGTTGAATCGGGGCACCCACCAACGAAGATCTGGGTCGAAAAGAGTGGTTGTGGGAGGCGGATCAGGTCAGATATGTTGGTTGTTGAAGTCGAGTTAAATCGCCGGAAAGTCATGTGGTTGTGGGCGGCGGTTCTGGGTGGAGTTAAATTGCCGGAAAGTCAGGTGGTGTTTTTGAGAGAGAATGATATAGAGAGGGGTGAGGGAGTGTGACTGAGATTTATAGAGAGAGAATGATATAGAGAGAGAGGTGAGAGAGAGAATAACGCTTTATAAATATATATTTAATACATTTATTGAAAGAGTAAAAAGACAAATTTGCCCTCATGTGAGGTTTATGTGGCTAGATTTAACATTGAAATTTAACTGGGTTAGGCCCAAATGACATAACGTGCAGGATTTTGAAACGTTAAGGACAAAACTCATCAATTTTAAAGGTAAAGGACATCGCCTGAAATTTGGGACAAACATAAAGGACAAAGCTTGTAATTTACTCTAGAAAAAAGACGTTGGCAGCTCAGATGTTAAAAGATTGTTTTTGGGCTAAAAGAGTAAAAGTGATATAACCGTGGGGCCAAAATCGTAATTTACTCTTCTCTTTATTTAACTATATTTATTAAATTTGTCGGTGCTCAATTTTGTAATTTGTTTGATTAACTTGTAATCTTCATGATTCTTTTTATTTAATTTAATTATTATATTTGATAAAACAAAATAATAAGGGGTAAATTACATTTTTCGTCCTTTATGTTTGTATCGGATTGCAATGGATAGCCTTTAACTTCAATAATTACAGTCACAGTCCTTTATGTAGGATCGTGAAACGACCTAACGAGTCGATCAGAAGAGTGCTCAGACTGAATCAGAGGCGGAATTCATTGATTCGGTCTTCGTTTAGCTTGTATTCACTAATAAATGTCTTGTTTATTGATCTTGAACAGATTTACAGTACAGAGACACTTCGACAGGGCTTCGCCATCGGAAATCAGAATCTTACAAATGATGACAGTTTGAAGGTATTTATAGGCTAACCCTGACCGTTTGAAGGTGACACACCACTCTTCAAACGGTCATGACACTTCAAACGGTCATGCCTCTTCAAACGTACATGTCAAATTCAAACGGTTACAATCTCAAACACATTCTGTTTCTTTCTAACTTCTTTGTCTTCATGTGAAATAAATTCCCATGATTGCAATAGATGATGTCACATATATGATGTCATCATCATATATGATGACATCACTCTTGTTCCGAACCGCAACGAACCCGAGACTCGACATAAGACGAAGACGACAGATGTATGCACTAACACTTTATATGTAAAACTCATTACACTCTACGTCCTTTAGCACTAACAAGGTTAAAAATTTCAGTTAAGTCTAGACACACCAGGGTATTTTGGTCATTTCATTGCTTTTATTTAAATGTTTCTTGATAAATAAAAGAAAATAACATAAATACCACAACTTATTTCCTCCTCATTAAACTCTTTCTACAAATTAAAACCACTAACAACCATCACCATCATCTCCGGCAACATCCCTCAGCACCATCATCTCTGGCAACATCCATCAGCACCATCCCCGACAACCAGCACCACCACCATCTTCAAAAACCATCATCTGTATTCTTTAGTTCAACCACCACCACAGCCGCCATCCGCCACATGCACAAACCCCGACAACCATCACAATCCACCACCTGAAAGCCTCTGACTACCACCATCTCTCTATCTCTTAAGTTTCCGGCCCCTCCGATTGCGATGGTGTGGCCGGACTTTGGATCAGGAAAAAACCCCTCACAACCTTACAAACACTTCAACTCCAACAACTTCTGGTTAATCCTCCATTGAAGCGGTTCAGCGAAAACAGAAGGTGCAGTACGAGATTAAGAACCCTAGAAGTTTGATTGTTGTGACTCCGACTTATGTGAGGACTTTTCAAGCTTTGCATTTGACTGGTAATTTTGGGTAAGAAAATTGGGGGTTTGGGGTATTTTTTTCTCAAAGATTGGAAAATAAAAATATCTCTGAAAATTGGGGGTTTGTTACATATCGAGACGTTGGTATTTTCGTTGGGGGTGGTGGTGGTTGTTGGAGCTGGTGGTTGTCGCTGTGGGGTGGCTCCGCCGCTGTGGCTCCGCCTTTGTGGTGGTTGGCTGTTTTCCAGAGATAAAAGCTCAAACCTTTTACCAAAAATAGAGATAAAGCTGAAAGCTTTTACAACAACTTTGACAAAAATTGACGTTGTTGAAAACGTTTTCACATGTTTCTAGAGAGGTCTTTCTCATTTGTCGATTCTTATTTTTAAAGCATGGATAAAAAGATTCCTGTTGTAATACTTCATTGGCCTTCCCTTTTTTTACAGTAACGGTGACGGAGACCATGAACGGTAGAACTCTTATGTGGATGTTGATGATGCTGATAATGTTAACGGCGGCTACTGCCGGAGGAGAAGGGGGTGATCGGAAAATGTTACCGGTGATGAAAGAGAAAGGGATATATGTGGTTGTGAAAATGAAATAAAAAAGATCTTTTATATATAGAAGGAAAATTACTAATATACCCTCATGTGCAAGGCACATGCAATATTTAACTGAAAATTTTAACCAGGTTATGGCTAAAGGACGTAGGGCGTAACGAGTTTTCCAAATAAAGGACTGTGGCTGCAATTATTAAAGTTAAGGGGTATCCATTGTAATCTGATACAAATATAAAGGACGAAAAGTGTAATTTACCCAATAATAAGTTAAAGGTGTAACTTTTATGCGAGATAAAAAGAATTTTTTTTAGAGATATATGGTAGTTGGCCTGTCAAAACAAGTGTGAAAAAGACAATGCACTCAAATAGAGTTGACTCAGATTAAGTTGCGAGCTCCAACTAATACTTTGACTTTGGACGGTGATAATAGAAAATATCATTATTTCCGGATTTGAAATGACGCCGTTAAGATCTTCTCGCCTTCCTTGTTTTTATGGTCGGCACGGTTTTTTTTTAAACGTAAACTTCATTAAACAATACCGAACCCGAAAACCGGGACGGCAAGAGCAAAACAAACAACTACATATTCACAAATTTACTCCAATCCTTCCAGTCTAACTTGCCTTTCTTGACCCTATGTTTAAACCAAAAGAAACTAACCACCCTAACTTCGCTAAAGAGCTCGTCGACAATGCACCTCTTATCATTGAATCTTTGATTGTTCCTGGCCTTCCACAAAACCCAACTAGCCGAGAGCACAATACCATGTAAAACCTTTCTTTCCGACGACATTCTAAGACCCGTATTAAGGATTTCGAGTAAGTCTCTAAAAGAAAAAACGAAAAAGTTTGAAATCCGGCACCAAAAGCTGATCTTTTCCCATAATCCCAAAGCCAACGGACACGCAGTGTCACACCCCGACCACTTGTAACATACAAAACGTGGCGGAAACGTCGGGGAGTGTTGTAACAGAATTAATGTTTCATAACCATGGATACCGAAAAGTGTTTCGTTTTATTAAACATTGAATAATTACATCGTCTGGAAATCTAAATACACAATTTAAACATAGTCTATCATTGTTATTGAGTCACTAAGGCCTTGTCCAGTCCTATGTGAGCATGCATCCTATCAATCGATATCTTTCAACAATACCTGAAACACATGTGAAAACGAGGTCAGCAAAGAAATGCTGGCGAGTACATAGGTTTTGTGAAAATAAGATTCATGACTTCTGTTTAAGAAAATGTTTAGTCATGAACCTTGTAATTTGCTTTGTCTTTGTAAATCATTTGAAAAATAATAAGTTCAGATGATATGTATAAATAAGAGAATAATGCATGATTAAATGAATAACCATGTAAAATGAGTTTGTATAAGTTAAGTTGTTTGTACAACAATGTATTGTGAAAAGTATGTTATTTGTATAAAATGTTATATGTTTAAATTGAAATGATTTAAACAACGCTACGATATGTAATACCATATAAGCACTTATATATGGGAAGTACCAGCGGCGTATCCACCATGCTTATATCATATTACACACGCCTCGTTACTTAAATCACTTACTCAAACCAAACCAACAATGTAAGATGTCTATGTGTAAACCAACTGCCAAATGTATTGGAATAATATGTCAAAATGTTCATGTCAAGATGTAAATCATGTTATGTATAACCAATGTCAAAAGTGTTTGTGTCAAATGTAAACCATGTAATGTGTAACCAAAATGATATGCATGGCTAGTGAAATGCATCAACTAAACCATAGGTGAAACGCACAAAACAAAGTATTGAAGTAAAACTTGGTTTAAATCAATACTATGTTTCGTGGAAATGCATGATCAAATGTAAATCATGTCCAAATGTTTACCCAATCGTTAAAACATTTTGTGAAATCGTTCAAATCGTTCTTGTTGTTTTAATCGTTCAAATCGTTCTTGTTTTAATTGTGAAACTACTTTATGGTCGATTTTCTAATAACATTCAAACCTTCTTGACTCGTTCATCGTTCCAACTCGTTCTCGTTCTTAACAAACCCTTACCAAAGGGTAAATTAATAATTACAGATTCAGTCGTTACCCAAAATACCCACACATAACCATGGGTATAGAGAATAACGGGATTTGTCAGATCCTATGGTACCATAACCTAATACTGGTCGGCTTGATCATTGCTAATGAATGTCATCGGTTATGTAACTACAACCAACAAGTTTGTTCACTTTATTGAAATCGTTCTTGAAACCATTGTAATTGTTTTTGAAACCATTGTAATCGTTCTTGAAACCATTTGTTATCGTTCTTGAAACCACCTTGTAATTGTTTTTGAAACCATTGTAATCGTTCTTGAAATCATTGTTAAGACATTTAGCACATATGAGTCACCCCAAAACAGTTGAAAACAGTAAAAGAGGGGAATAATGTACTCGCCTGAGAATGCTTAGAGGTCTTGAACAACAACCAAACAAAGCTAGAGGGAGCACGGAATCAGTCGGCAATCTAAAACTATATAAATAAACCGGACTTAAATCGGGAGATCGGATAGGAAGAGGCTTGGTAAACCAAATGAGTATTGGAACTCATATGATATGGTTTACCAAGGCCTACATACTACATTGAGACTAACCTAAGTGCTTTCGACCCATCGCGACCCATTAAGGTAACATACGCTACTTTAACGCGTCGTGCGCGCAAAGCGCGTTCGAGACGTCTAACTAGTCCTATGACAAGTATTATATGCCTAAACGTGTTTAATCATGTTGTATAATCAGTTATGTATAAAAGTTTAGGTTACATAAGCTTAATTACCAATTATACATGAAAAGGGTATTTTGGTAATTTACCTAAGGCACATAAACTACCTATCATACAACTACTTAAACGATGTGACCATAAGGTATAACCTCGGAAGGTTATTCCCTATATACTATGGTCACCTAATGTGCTTGGTCGAATCCTAATGATCGACCAAATGGGTCGGGTTCGAAGGTATAAGCGATTTATCAGATCGCTTACCCTTACGACCCTAGACAACGTGGTAATCAGTAGGCATAGTCCCAAGGGACTATAACCATCGTGATTACAATCACGTTGCGAAGTTCAAACGAACTTCGCATTGACCATAACTGGTCAACGCTGAAAGTCAAACAAAGTTTGACTTTCGGACTCGAAAAGCAATAAAAGAACGAAAGAATACTTACGAAGGGTCCCCGAATGCTAATCTAGATCAAAATAACTCAGGTATGAAATAATGGTTCCAACTTAGAGTCTTTAAGATCAGATTCTTGTGAGTTTGAAGCAAATGGGGGTGGGGTATTTATAGTTTTCAGGTAACCGTTAAGATCGTTTCTTGGAAAATGTGATTGAATCTAGTGCGTACACTTGTTGGAAAGTTATGGTGGCTAAAAATGACCCTAAATGAGCTGAATGGGCAGTTGTGAGTGTGTGGTTGTGGATTAAACAGCTGGAATCAGCTGACTAATTGATCTTATCTGTTCTGGAGGGCTGACGCGGCCCGCTTCAGGATCAGACAAACCTCAGGCGGGCCGCCTGGGGCTTCTGATCAGAACATAAGTTTCAAAAGTGACAGTTTTGGTCCCTGTTGTGTTTTAAGCCCATTTCTGGCCCTTCTAAGGCCCGTCAAGCCAACTTTAAGGCCCTAAAATGATGCCTAAACATTGTGGACATGAAACATGCTCAAAAATATGTCGGATGTTGGTTCGTTTGGCCGTTCGAACGCGATGTTCGCTTAATTACGACGGAATGCGCACAAGCGCGAAAAACGATCCAAAATGCGTGACGAATGGATTTTTCTTATGCCGAATACTAAAATAAAATATTTTAGTGCTTACATAAATTTTTGGATGTCCAGATGTATTCAGAACGTAAGTTATGCGCGAAAATGCAAACTTGTGCACTTTTTGATACTTTTAGTCCCTGAATGACCCAAAAGTTTGTTTTAGCATACCGAACCCCTCAAAGCCTATTTATAAGATATGTGAAGGATATTTATGGTATGTTTAACTTATGTTCATGTTCCGGAATGTTTGTTACAGTTCAAATTGGCATACTTTCGCAGTTTGTCAACTTTAGTCCCTGTAAGCGAGTTTAACTTGATTTTGCCATTCCAAAGCCTTCGAAACTTATTTCTAAGTTATGTAAAGGTTATTTAAGGTATGTTAAGCCTATTTCACTATTCCGGAGTGTTCGTTGCATTAAACTGGTTATATTTACGCATCAGATCGCGTATAACCTTCCAGAAAGTGATTTAAAGCTTGAAATCGAACAAAATTTGATATGTGCAAATGATACACATATTTTTACAAATCCCAACTATGAAACACAAAATTTCATTGGTTTGGCATTTGTTTGATGGTCGCAGTGACACAGGTGTCACAGTCTCCCCTACTTTAGGAAATTTCGTCCCGAAATTTAATTAGAGGAAACCTGTGAGAGCTTGAAAGCATGAAGTTGAAAAGATCGAACAACATTGGTTAGGGTTCTGAACTTCTAGTAACCTTAATAACATTATGCTTGCAATGTAAGAGGGACACTTATATACAAGTATATGAAGCGCCATTGGTGCGTCCACCATACCTTCATTACATAGTTCTCATTTTGTTATTGTTGTCGCTATCGGTTCTTACACATAATAAATCTTACTGGGTTTCTGTACACTAAATTTCATAATTATGTACGCGTCCATAATTAGACAATTCCTTGCACAGTTTACACAGTCTATTTTATAACGTGTAGGGTAAAACCAAATGAACAATCCTGTGATGCGTGTGACTAGACCGCCATAGAGTCCTTTTAATTAAATCAATAAATGATCTAAATAGACTATCAAGGAGTCTGTTCAGCTACATCACTAGATGTCGTTCTTTAACCAAATTGTGAATCAATCTTTTTTTTGACTAGACCACTAAAAGGTCTCTCTTCGAGTCATGAAATGGTACTATATAATCCCAAGGGTCTTAACTACCACGTAGAAGCCCATTAAGGATTTAAGGTAGTACCTTTTGAATATCCTACTATGAATCCCTTATATATAGATATAAAAGATTCTATGAGGATTTTGAAAATCGGATCACACAAAAACATAAAGGAGAACACATAACACGTAATCACATAATCGCATAATCGTTTAATTTGTTATCTTTGGACACGGGTATTTAAAGCATACTGGGAACCAAATCCTTAATTGCAGCTATTTGGATGGATCCACAAGAATACCCTGCTTGTTGACTACATGACCCAAAAAAAAAAAAAAAAAACTGAACTTCTTTAAGCCAAAATTTCTTCTTGGAGGATTTAGCGAAAAGTTTGTTCCTTCTTTAGGGGTTCCAATGTCAACGAAAGTGTTGATCGTGATCGGCTCGGGGTATGAATAGATCAAGATGTCATTAATAACAATGACGAACTGATCCAAATAAGGCTTGCAGACTCTATTTATTAAGTCCTTGAAGATGGCTGGAGCATTTGTCAACCCAAAAGGCATGACTGTAAACTCGTAATGGCCATACTTCGTGCAGAAAACCGTTTTGGGAATATCTTCTTCGAGAATACAAAGTTGATGATACCCAAAACGCAAATCGATCTTGGAAAAGCATGAAACGCTATGCAGTTGATCGGAGAAATCGTTGATTTAAGGTAGGGGATATCGATTCTTGATGGTAAGCTTACAAGGCTTACGTTAATCGATATACATTCGAAAAGATCCATTTTTCTTTTCACAAAGAGGACAGGAGTTTCTCCAAGGTGAAAACCTCGGACGGATGAATCCTTTATCAGACAACTCTTGAAGCTGTTTTGATAATTCTTGCATCTCGAACGGTGCAAGACGATAAGATACTTTAGATTTAAAAGAAACAAGTGTTTGAGGTTCTTAGGGAGATCACAAGTGATCATAAAAATGACAGAACCACACGAGTAGTTTTGTCT
The DNA here is from genome assembly GCA_030545235.1 of Helianthus tuberosus. NCBI lineage: Eukaryota > Viridiplantae > Streptophyta > Magnoliopsida > Asterales > Asteraceae > Helianthus > Helianthus tuberosus. The sequence continues at coordinate 96,114,762 of CM060373.1, forward strand.
TTGTGTTGACATCATAAGGTTGGATCAAACATTCATACAATTGCATTAGTTAAAAAATAAAACCACAAATTTTTATTTATATAACAACCGCATTGTCTTTAAATGTTACAAGATAACAACCAGAGAAAATACAAAATGCTAATTGTTCACTCCTTCATCATTGAGTGCCTCATTGATGTTAAACACTCGACCACGTGCTGGATTCACATTGACGTTGACGTTCGCATTTGGGTTTGCGTTAGCATTTGCATTCACCAGTCTCGGACAGTTGTGGCGGAAGTGACCAATCTCTCCGCAGTTGAAACATGACCCTAGTGGGAATCTCGCAGCATTCCCTTGAACCGGAGCTTGAACCTGAGCAGCCTGCTTTTGTCCCAAACGACAAACATTGGCCAAATGCCCAAGTTTACCACACGTCGTGCATTGCCAGCAAGCTTGTTGTACCGCGTGATGACCGTTGCAGCGTGCACAATGAGGTGCGGTACCGGCATATGCTTTCTTTGCAGGTGGCTGAGCTGGTGGGTTCCGCGGGTTCTGAGCAGTCTGTGCTGTAACAGCAAAGTTCTGAACACCCTTTCGCTTTCTTGATTTCTTTGACGTCTCACCTTCCTTACCCTTCTTGTTTTGACCTTTCTTGCTATCCTCCTTGTCAGACCCCTGCTTCTTACCCTTGTCACCCTTTCTGTGTAACTTATTCTTCCGAATCTGCGACTCAGTTATTGTCGTAGCTAACTCGATCGCCTGACGGAGTGTGGTAGGGCTACTACCAGTAAGGATGTCTTGTATCGAGTCAGGTAGGCCGTCGATGTACCTTTCGATAGCCTTGTCAAGTGGGGTAACCATTGTCGGGCAAAGCAGACTCAACTCCTCAAACCTATCAGTATACGCCCTGTGCTCACCACTATCTTGCTTCAACTCATCAAATTCCTTCTCCAAAGCTCGCTGCTCATGACGAGGACAGAATTCCCTCATCATAAGGGCCCTAAGTTCAGCCCATGTCTGTGCTAGAGCAACTTCTGCACCACGATCCCTCATAACCCCGTTCCACCATGTGAGAGCCCTCTTCTGAAACACACTCGAAGAAAACTCGACCTTGCGATTGTCAGGACATTGCACGTGGCGGAAAGTATTCTCAATGCTCTCGAACCATTGAAGAAGCCCAGTCGCTCCTTCAGAACCACTAAACTTGAGTGGTTTAGCCTGGTTAAAATCCTTGTATTTGCATGGAACATTGTTGTTGTTGTTGGCTTGGTTCCATTGAGCAAAGAGGTTTGGGAATTGAGCAGCCATTTGCTGCGCAATGATTTCTGCCAATTCGGCAGTCGCTATCTGGCTTTCGCGTCGAGGAGGCATTCTAAAAGAGGAAACATGAAAGGAAACGAGTGAGAGAATTAGACGAAAAGAATGAGATGAAATAAATCTGATGAAAGCAAGGATAGTGGTCATTTGTTTGTTACTACAAAGCAACAACCGACACACAGTGACTAACCAAAGTAAATGGATCAAAAATAATGTATCACGAAGACATGCTCGCCTATAAGTGAACACTCATCCCAAGAATTCCCAGGTAAGCACAACTGGTCTCGCGTCTGATGAGATATATACGAAGTGCTTGCCTAGACAGAAAACCCAGAATACAGGCATTCACCCTTCCAGTTTGCACGTGTTCACATTATTTAAAACCCAAAACCTTGACGAGATTTTGAAAACTCAAAGGGGTTCAAAACCATATAACAGAGGGTTCAAAACCTTACAATAGAGGGTTCAAAACCTAGTAATCAATCATCCTAGAACAGATGATTAGTTTTCAAAGCGGTTTTGAATTTTATGTTCTTGTTGTGGTCGTCGCCTAAGGATAGGTGACGGTATTGTTTTATGACTAAACGCAAGTAAACTCGCGTTAGGGTCCTAAGAAGGTTATAGACTAGGTCAAAGCATTACTAATAACCTAATTCCCTATAACCATTGGCTCTGATACCATCTTATCTGTCACACCCCGACCACTTGTAACATACAAAACGTGGCGGAAACGTCGGGGAGTGTTGTAACAGAATTAATGTTTCATAACCATGGATACCGAAAAGTGTTTCGTTTTATTAAACATTGAATAATTACATCGTCAGGAAATCTAAATACACAATTTAAACATAGTCTATCATTGTTATTGAGTCACTAAGGCCTTGTCCAGTCCTATGTGAGCATGCATCCTATCAATCGATATCTTTCAACAATACCTGAAACACATGTGAAAACAAGGTCAGCAAAGAAATGCTGGCGAGTACATAGGTTTTGTGAAAATAAGATTCATGACTTCTGTTTAAGAAAATGTTTAGTCATGAACCTTGTAATTTGCTTTGTCTTTGTAAATCATTTGAAAAATAATAAGTTCAGATGATATGTATAAATAAGAGAATAATGCATGATTAAATGAATAACCATGTAAAATGAGTTTGTATAAGTTAAGTTGTTTGTACAACAATGTATTGTGAAAAGTATGTTATTTGTATAAAATGTTATATGTTTAAATTGAAATGATTTAAACAACGCTACGATATGTAATACCATATAAGCACTTATATATAGGAAGTACCAGCGGCGTATCCACCATGCTTATATCATATTACACACGCCTCGTTACTTAAATCACTTACTCAAACCAAACCAACAATGTAAGATGTCTATGTGTAAACCAACTGCCAAATGTATTGGAATAATATGTCAAAATGTTCATGTCAAGATGTAAATCATGTTATGTATAACCAATGTCAAAAGTGTTTGTGTCAAATGTAAACCATGTAATGTGTAACCAAAATGATATGCATGGCTAGTGAAATGCATCAACTAAACCATAGGTGAAACGCACAAAACAAAGTATTGAAGTAAAACTTGGTTTAAATCAATACTATGTTTCGTGGAAATGCATGATCAAATGTAAATCATGTCCAAATGTTTACCCAATCGTTAAAACATTTTGTGAAATCGTTCAAATCGTTCTTGTTGTTTTAATCGTTCAAATCGTTCTTGTTTTAATTGTGAAACTACTTTATGGTCGATTTTCTAATAACATTCAAACCTTCTTGACTCGTTCATCGTTCCAACTCGTTCTCGTTCTTAACAAACCCTTACCAAAGGGTAAATTAATAATTACAGATTCAGTCGTTACCCAAAATACCCACACATAACCATGGGTATAGAGAATAACGGGATTTGTCAGATCCTATGGTACCATAACCTAATACTGGTCGGCTTGATCATTGCTAATGAATGTCATTGGTTATGTAACTACAACCAACAAGTTTGTTCACTTTATTGAAATCGTTCTTGAAACCATTGTAATTGTTTTTGAAACCATTGTAATCGTTCTTGAAACCATTGTTATCGTTCTTGAAACCACATTGTAATTGTTTTTGAAACCATTGTAATCGTTCTTGAAATCATTGTTAAGACATTTAGCACATATGAGTCACCCCAAAACAGTTGAAAACAGTAAAAGAGGGGAATAATGTACTCTCCTGAGAATGCTTAGAGGTCTTGAACAACAACCAAACAAAGCTAGAGGGAGCACGGAATCAGTCGGCAATCTAAAACTATATAAATAAACCGGACTTAAATCGGGAGATCGGATAGGATGAGGCTTGGTAAACCAAATGAGTATTGGAACTCATATGATATGGTTTAACAAGGCCTACATACTACATTGAGACTAACCTAAGTGCTTTCGACCCATCGCGACCCATTAAGGTAACATACGCTACTTTAACGCGTCGTGCGCGCAAAGCGCGTTCGAGACGTCTAACTAGTCCTATGACAAGTATTATATGCCTAAACGTGTTTAATCATGTTGTATCATCAGTTATGTATAAAAGTTTAGGTTACATAAGCTTAATTACCAATTATACATGAAAAGGGTATTTTGGTAATTTACCTAAGGCACATAAACTACCTATCATACAACTACTTAAACGATGTGACCATAAGGTATAACCTCGGAAGGTTATTCCCTATATACTATGGTCACCTAATGTGCTTGGTCGAATCCTAATGATCGACCAAATGGGTCGGGTTCGAAGGTATAAGCGATTTATCAGATCGCTTACCCTTACGACCCTAGACAACGTGGTAATCAGTAGGCATAGTCCCAAGGGACTATAACCATCGTGATTACAATCACGTTGCGAAGTTCAAACGAACTTCGCATTGACCATAACTGGTCAACGCTGAAAGTCAAACAAAGTTTGACTTTCGAACTCGAAAAGCAATAAAAGAACGAAAGAATACTTACGAAGGGTCCCCGAATGCTAATCTAGATCAAAATAACTCAGGTATGAAACAATGGTTCCAACTTAGAGTCTTTAAGATCAGATTCTTGTGAGTTTGAAGCAAATGGGGGTGGGGTATTTATAGTTTTCAGGTAACCGTTAAGATCGTTTCTTGGAAAATGTGATTGAATCTAGTGCGTACACTTGTTGGAAAGTTATGGCGGCTAAAAATGACCCTAAATGAGCTGAATGGGCAGTTGTGAGTGTGTGGTTGTGGATTAAACAGCTGGAATCAGCTGACTAATTGATCTTATCTGTTCTGGAGGGCTGACGCGGCCCGCTTCAGGATCAGACAAACCTCAGGCGGGCCGCCTGGGGCTTCTGATCAGAACATAAGTTTCAAAAGTGACAGTTTTGGTCCCTGTTGTGTTTTAAGCCCATTTCTGGCCCTTCTAAGGCCCGTCAAGCCAACTTTAAGGCCCTAAAATGATGCCTAAACATTGTGGACATGAAACATGCTCAAAAATATGTCGGATGTTGGTTCGTTTGGCCGTTCGAACGCGATGTTCGCTTAATTACGACGGAATGCGCACAAGCGCGAAAAACGATCCAAAATGCGTGACGAATGGATTTTTCTTATGCCGAATACTAAAATAAAATATTTTAGTGCTTACATAAATTTTTGGATGTCCAGATGTATTCAGAACGTAAGTTATGCGCGAAAATGCAAACTTGTGCACTTTTTGATACTTTTAGTCCCTGAATGACCCAAAAGTTTGTTTTAGCATACCGAACCCCTCAAAGCCTATTTCTAAGATATGTGAAGGATATTTATGGTATGTTTAACTTATGTTCATGTTCCGGAATGTTTGTTACAGTTCAAATTGGCATACTTTCGCAGTTTGTCAACTTTAGTCCCTGTAAGCGATTTTAACTTGATTTTGCCATTCCAAAGCCTTCGAAACTTATTTCTAAGTTATGTAAAGGTTATTTAAGGTATGTTAAGCCTATTTCACTATTCCGGAGTGTTCGTTGCATTAAACTGGTTATATTTACGCATCAGATCGCGTATAACCTTCCAGAAAGTGATTTAAAGCTTGAAATCGAACAAAATTTGATATGTGCAAATGATACACATATTTTTACAAATCCCAACTATGAAACACAAAATTTCATTGGTTTGGCATTTGTTTGATGGTCGCAGTGACACAGGTGTCACAGTCTCCCCTACTTTAGGAAATTTCGTCCCGAAATTTAATTAGAGGAAACCTGTGAGAGCTTGAAAGCATGAAGTTGAAAAGATCGAACAACATTGGTTAGGGTTATGAACTTCTAGTAACCTTAATAACATTATGCTTGCAATGTAAGAGGGACACTTATATACAAGTATATGAAGCGCCATTGGTGCGTCCACCATACCTTCATTACATAGTTCTCATTTTGTTATTGTTGTCGCTATCGGTTCTTACACATAATAAATCTTACTGGGTTTCTGTACACTAAATTTCATAATTATGTACGCGTCCATAATTAGACAATTCCTTGCACAGTTTACACAGTCTATTTTATAACGTGTAGGGTAAAACCAAATGAACAATCCTGTGATGCGTGTGACTAGACCGCCATAGAGTCCTTTTAATTAAATCAATAAATGATCTAAATAGACTATCAAGGAGTCTGTTCAGCTACATCACTAGATGTCGTTCTTTAACCAAATTGTGAATCAATCTTTTTTTTGACTAGACCACTAAAAGGTCTCTCTTCGAGTCATGAAATGGTACTATATAATCCCAAGGGTCTTAACTACCACGTAGAAGCCCATTAAGGATTTAAGGTAGTACCTTTTGAATATCCTACTATGAATCCCTTATATATAGATATAAAAGATTCTATGAGGATTTTGAAAATCGGATCACACAAAAACATAAAGGAGAACACATAACACGTAATCACATAATCGCATAATCGTTTAATTTGTTATCTTTGGACACGGGTATTTAAAGCATACTGGGAACCAAATCCTTAATTGCAGCTATTTGGATGGATCCACAAGAATACCCTGCTTGTTGACTACATGACCCAAAAAAAAAAAAAAAAAAAACTGAACTTCTTTAAGCCAAAATTTCTTCTTGGAGGATTTAGCGAAAAGTTTGTTCCTTCTTTAGGGGTTCCAATGTCAACGAAAGTGTTGATCGTGATCGGCTCGGGGTATGAATAGATCAAGATGTCATTAATAACAATGACGAACTGATCCAAATAAGGCTTGCAGACTCTATTTATTAAGTCCTTGAAGATGGCTGGAGCATTTGTCAACCCAAAAGGCATGACTGTAAACTCGTAATGGCCATACTTCGTGCAGAAAACCGTTTTGGGAATATCTTCTTCGAGAATACAAAGTTGATGATACCCAAAACGCAAATCGATCTTGGAAAAGCATGAAACGCTATGCAGTTGATCGGAGAAATCGTTGATTTAAGGTAGGGGATATCGATTCTTGATGGTAAGCTTACTAGGCTTACGTTAATCGATATACATTCGAAAAGATCCATTTTTCTTTTCACAAAGAGGACAGGAGTTTCTCCAAGGTGAAAAGTTCGGACGGATGAATCCTTTATCAGACAACTCTTGAAGCTGTTTTGATAATTCTTGCATCTCGAACGGTGCAAGACGATAAGATACTTTAGATTTAAAAGAAACAAGTGTTTGAGGTTCTTAGGGAGATCACAAGTGATCATAAAAATGACAGAACCACACGAGTAGTTTTGTCTTTGTGTTGACATCATAAGGTTGGATCAAACATTCATACAATTGCATTAGTTAAAAAATAAAACCACAAATTTTTATTTATATAACAACCGCATTGTCTTTAAATGTTACAAGATAACAACCAGAGAAAATACAAAATGCTAATTGTTCATTCCTTCATCATTGAGTGCCTCATTGATGTTAAACACTCGACCACGTGCTGGATTCACATTGACGTTGACGTTCGCATTTGGGTTTGCGTTAGCATTTGCATTCACCAGTCTCGGACAGTTGTGGCGGAAGTGACCAATCTCTCCGCAGTTGAAACATGACCCTAGTGGGAATCTCGCAGCATTCCCTTGAACCGGAGCTTGAACCTGAGCAGCCTGCTTTTGTCCCAAACGACAAACATTGGCCAAATGCCCAAGTTTACCACACGTCGTGCATTGCCAGCAAGCTTGTTGTACCGCGTGATGACCGTTGCAGCGTGCACAATGAGGTGCGGTACCGGCATATGCTTTCTTTGCAGGTGGCTGAGCTGGTGGGTTCCGCGGGTTCTGAGCAGTCTGTGCTGTAACAGCAAAGTTCTGAACACCCTTTCGCTTTCTTGATTTCTTTGACGTCTCACCTTCCTTACCCTTCTTGTTTTGACCTTTCTTGCTATCCTCCTTGTCAGACCCCTGCTTCTTACCCTTGTCACCCTTTCTGTGTAACTTATTCTTCCGAATCTGCGACTCAGTTATTGTCGCAGCTAACTCGATCGCCTGACGGAGTGCGGTAGGGCTACTACCAGTAAGGATGTCTTGTATCGAGTCAGGTAGGCCGTCGATGTACCTTTCGATAGCCTTGTCAAGTGGGGTAACCATTGTCGGGCAAAGCAGACTCAACTCCTCAAACCTATCAGTATACGCCCTGTGCTCACCACTATCTTGCTTCAACTCATCAAATTCCTTCTCCAAAGCTCGCTGCTCATGACGAGGACATAATTCCCTCATCATAAGGGCCCTAAGTTCAGCCCATGTCTGTGCTAGAGCAACTTCTGCACCACGATCCCTCATAACCCCGTTCCACCATGTGAGAGCCCTCTTCTGAAACACACTCGAAGAAAACTCGACCTTGCGATTGTCAGGACACTGCACGTGGCGGAAAGTATTCTCAATGCTCTCGAACCATTGAAGAAGCCCAGTCGCTCCTTCAGAACCACTAAACTTGAGTGGTTTAGCCTGGTTAAAATCCTTGTATTTGCATGGAACATTGTTGTTGTTGTTGGCTTGGTTCCATTGAGCAAAGAGGTTTGGGAATTGAGCAGCCATTTGCTGCGCAATGATTTCTGCCAATTCGGCAGTCGCTATCTGGCTTTCGCGTCGAGGAGGCATTCTAAAAGAGGAAACATGAAAGGAAACGAGTGAGAGAATTAGACGAAAAGAATGAGATGAAATAAATCTGATGAAAGCAAGGATAGTGGTCATTTGTTTGTTACTACAAAGCAACAACCGACACATAGTGACTAACCAAAGTAAATGGATCAAAAATAATGTATCACGAAGACATGCTCGCCTATAAGTGAACACTCATCCCAAGAATTCCCAGGTAAGCACAACTGGTCTCGCGTCTGATGAGATATATACGAAGTGCTTGCCTAGACAGAAAACCCAGAATACAGGCATTCACCCTTCCAGTTTGCACGTGTTCACATTATTTAAAACCCAAAACCTTGACGAGATTTTGAAAACTCAAAGGGGTTCAAAACCATATAACAGAGGGTTCAAAACCTTACAATAGAGGGTTCAAAACCTAGTAATCAATCATCCTAGAACAGATGATTAGTTTTCAAAGCGGTTTTGAATTTTATGTTCTTGTTGTGGTCGTCGCCTAAGGATAGGTGACGGTATTGTTTTATGACTAAACGCAAGTAAACTCGCGTTAGGGTCCTAAGAAGGTTATAGACTAGGTCAAAGCATTACTAATAACCTAATTCCCTATAACCATTGGCTCTGATACCATCTTATCTGTCACACCCCGACCACTTGTAACATACAAAACATGGCGGGCCGCCTGGGGCTTCTGATCAGAACATAAGTTTCAAAAGTGGCAGTTTTGGTCCCTGTTGTGTTTTAAGCCCATTTCTGGCACTTCTAAGGCCCGTCAAGCCAACTTTAAGGCCCTAAAATGATGCCTAAACATTGTGGACATGAAACATGCTAAAAAATATGTCGGATGTTGGTTCGTTTGGCCGTACGAACGCGATGTTCGCTTAATTACGACGGAATGCGCACAAGCGCGAAAAACGATCCAAAATGCGTGACGAATGGATTTTTCTTATGCCGAACACTAAAATAAAATATTTTAGTGCTTACATAAATTTTTGGATGTCCAGATGTATTCAGAAGGTAAGTTATGCTCGAAAATGCAAACTTGTGCACTTTTTGACACTTTTAGTCCCTGAATGACCCAAAAGTTTGTTTTAGCATACCGAACCCCTCAAAGCCTATTTCTAAGCTATGTGAAGGATATTTATGGTATGTTTAACTTATGGTCATGTTCTGGAATGTTTGTTACAGTTCAAATTGGCATACTTTCGCAGTTTGTCAACTTTAGTCCCTGTAAGCGATTTTAACTTGATTTTGCCATACCAAAGCCTTCGAAACTTATTTCTAAGTTATGTAAAGGTTATTTAAGGTATGTTAAGCCTATTTCACTATTCCGGAGTTTTCGTTGCATTAAACTGGTTATATTTACGCATCAGATCGCGTATAACCTTCCAGAAAGTGATTTAAAGCTTGAAATCGAACAAAATTTGATATGTGAAAATGATACACATATTTTTACAAATCCCAAGTATGAAACACAAAATTTCATTGGTTTGGAATTTGTTTGATGGTCGCAGTGACACAGGTGTCACACGCAGTAAAAAGGTGATTCACAGAGTCGAAACCGGCATTACAGAAGCTGCACATATCATCAATCACCACCACACCCCTCTTTGAAAGCGCCTCGACCGTCAGAATCCTATCCATATCCGCACGCCAAGCAAAAATGTTACATTTTTTAGGAACCCACTTGCACCAATCCATGACGTACCGGTTGCTATAATCTTTCTTAGAGTCTAAATTTTTTTTCACGGCAGCAATCAAGAAACCCTCAGAACCGAAACCTAACCAACTCCATTTGTCTGGATTGTTAGACAATCTGATCGAACCCAAAGCCGCACTTAAAACCTGCCATTCAGCCTTTTCATCATCAGAATCCGGATCGTGTTTCCATAACCAAAGGCCTTCTCCATCTAGCCGATCTCGCACACTACACGTCATAACCACCTCTAAATGGAAAAGAGAGGGGAACTATCTTTCAAAGGAACATCAAATAACCAAGGATCAAGCCAAAACATTATGTTGTTTCCCGTACCCACCACTCCTTTAAACAAATTTCGAATAAGCAAGTTATCAAACAAAGGCTTCTTAAGAATCGAAACAATGTTACACCAAGATCCACCATAAGCTTTTCTCGAAGGAAAAAAAAATCCCAATCGGTTCCTCCAACATGAAGAGCATTTATAACTTTAACCCACAAATTATCCTTCTCGTTTTTATATCTCCATCCCCACTTAGTTAACAACGCTATATTCACATCTTTAAGGCTACAGAGCCCCAAGCCTCCTATCTTTTTAGGCGACACAACTCTATCCCACGCAACCCAATGCAACTTCTTTTCCTTCGACGAGCCCCCATAGAAATTCTTAATGCAATCTTGTGATATGAAGTGTAGTGTAGGGTAATGTTATTTTTATATTTTATGTTACAATGTGGTTCTACTGAAAAAAAAAACCTCTATATAAATTAACATATTTATATCTAACTTTAATTTAGGATATTATAAAAGCTCGATGCGTTGCGGAGAATTTCTTTTGTTATTTAGTCTGTGTTTATATGTGTTTTGAAATCACTACGAGTGCATTGTCACACCCTGACTTTTGCGGAAGCGTGATTATGGTGTGACTTTCTTAATACCATTGCATTCAATCATAACAACAACTATATGATATAAACCATAGATGGTCATCCAGTAGTTAAGTTTGAAAACATAACAACATTGTCTTAAGACATAGAAATTCAAATTCGAGTACAACCCATGCAACTTGTTTAAGAGTTCACAAAGACTCGACAATTGACATTAAATAAAAACCAGGATTTGGAAGACGTGTCTCGTCCAGGAATAAGACACACTGACCAAACCCTAAGACCATGGATGACATCTTCTATTCTTAACGAAGCTTGAAACATCCAACGCCCGCCAGATCCACTACTAATTCCCTGAAATACATGTATTTTGAAAACATCAACAAAAGTTGAGCGAGTTCGTGCGTTTGTTTGTGTGTATGAATAAACCTTTGAAATCATTGTAAGTATGTAAGTAAATTTGTAAATCCCGGTATGAAAGCGACAAGGAAAAACAGATCCATTAATGGTTTGCAAGACCATTAATATGTGTGACGTGATGCAGGAAAGCTCAAACCTAGCAGACTTTGCACCGGGCTTCCGGCTGTAAGACATAGTCAACCCATGGGCCATCCTGGTCCAACATGGGCGGGGCTCGCTACACCCAAATAGATCTATCACTCATGTCCCTTGGTTCTACAACGAGGATTGATGGCCTTAAGCGTTATACCTACCACTCACATGATCTAGAGGTACCCTTCCTTAGCTAACCATACCAAATAATAACGTTTGTAAACAGTTGAAACATTACTTCATCCCCGAAGTTTTAAAACTGAAAACAGTAAAAGAAAAGGGGGACACGAAACTCACAGTCTTGTGTCTTCAACAATCGTAACTCAAGCTTCTTCGGTGAACACGACTACCTACAACGTACTAATGTCTATTAGACGAACGGCCCGTGCCTTGACTTTGTGTTAATGTCTTTGAGTTATGGCTCTTTTGTGTCTTCGATATTATTCCAAGTTATATAATTATTTGTTAAAATAATTAATATTTTAACTTAAACTATATTTATTAAATTTTGGAATAATAATATATTTTTGACTTGATACACTTCGGGTATTTATACATGTATATCCTTTCCAAGGATGGGGGTATTTGTACTCGTATGCTTATACTTGTATATTTTTGACATGTATTAGGGTAGTATTCCGGTGTGTATTTATACGTATGAAAATACATATTTTTACGGTATTCATTAAGTATTCTTATATTTAATTTCATATTAATTATTCCGGGGTATTTTCTTTAATAAGGATTCAATATATATTTCCAAAATATATATTTTAAGGAATATTACTTAGAAAAATTATTTATAATTTTTTTCATATTAATTATTCCGGGGTATTTTCTTTAATAAGGATTCAATATATATTTCCAAAATATATATTTTAAGGAATATTACTTAGAAAAATTATTTATAATTTTTCTTTGGCAAAAATATTTGTATTCTCTTATAAATTCCAAGAATTAATATATTTTCAAGTCCAACTTGGAAAATATGTATATATAAACTCTGTAGGATCGGTTTTAACACCGTACGATTGCGTAACGAACGTTCGACGTGCGGAATCCGTGAACGTGCGTGACCGAACACACAAGAATGTACTAATAACGTGATTCAATTGATAAGATGACGTGTACAAAGCCGAGAATCACGTAGAGAGAACTTTCTCTCTCTAGACTTTCTCTCTCTAAGATTAGATCTCCTAAACCTCCAAATGAGCAAAAGTCTTCTAAACTATGACATAACTCTCCTATATATACCCCTTGGAATTAATGAGACTTCTCATTAATTACCAAAATGCCACCTTGCTAATTCTATCTAAATATTACAATATAAGCTTGATTTCTTCGGTTTCTCGCTACTGCTCGGATTGACGGAAGCGATAGACATATAATGCACTGACAGACTCCCCCTTGGATATTGCCGTAGTCAATCTCGTAGCATCTTGTCTTTTCTCTTTCACAAACAGAATCCCCTTGGATCTGTCTTCAACTTCCATTTCTCTCCCTCTCGGACTCCTTTTCTTCAGGCTCCCCCTGTCGACAAGCTTCCGTGCTTTTGGGATCGACACCTGCCTTTCCGGATACAAACTCCACCAAGATAGATATCTGGCTCTTTGAATCCACGCTTCTTCTTGCGTTGAGCTCATCTTCAGACTCCCCCTTAGACTCAGCTGTCGGGATCGTAGTCTGGCTTTCACAAATTCACAAATTCAGGATCAATTCCTGGCTCTATTCTGCATATGCTCAGGATTTGAAACCTGGTTAACCTGCAAATCCTCTACCTCAACATAAGTTTCACAAATTTATAACACTCAGATTTAAGAAACTTACTGGTAGAAATCATTCATTCATCAATCTATATAGTTACATCAAGTTCAAGTGAATGACCTTGATTAACTAATCACACAATCTTTCAAAACATTTGTATATAACATTCAAAATTTTCAACATATTCTCCCAACCCTCTAGTTCATCAAGTTTAGCACTTGGAATTTTGAATATCAGCTCTTCAACATCAGTTGTCGAAAATCTTTTTGAATTTTTCAAAACTTTATGCTAAAACACACTAAAATCTTTTTGGATTTTGAGTTTAAAGAAATGCAGTAAAGAAATATATACAAACAATATTTTTGTGAGTTTGTGTAAGAGGATCATATCAGTTTATGAGACAAATCACTAGCACCGTTAAGCTTTAATCATTTTAAGTTCTAAACGATTCACATAGATTGACGATATAGTTGTCCTCTTAAACTTAATCTAAAAACTTTCGAAATGCTTACCGATACGTTAAGGTATATTAATTTTGCACTAAATTCTTATGGACCCCACGATCTCAGCATATCCCCTCATCATGCAATACACTAACTCAAGTAATGCCTTTAAACTTTCATCAACTGTGATATGTGCGAAAACAAAGCAGAATGTTTAAACATTAACAATCAGGTCGATACTTCCGTATACGCAGAGAAAGTCCAATGTTTAAACAAAATAAGAAAATAAAACAAGTTGAAGTTGTTTAGGCTTTAACCACCAGGTCGATACTCCCGTATACGCAGAGGTGATCCAAAGCTTAAACGAAACACCAAAGAAAATAACGCAGAACGTTTAGGCACTAACATCCAGTTCGATACTCACGTATACGCAGAGGATGTCCAATGCTTAAACAAAATAAAGAAATAAAACAAGTTTAAATCTTTGCAAAATAAAATGCACAATCACAGCGACTTTTTTCAGAAAAGTTGTGAAAGTTCACAAACTTAACCGGTTTCATGTTTTTCAACATTCAGCGATTACTGAGTAGGTACACAATCACGAAGGACAAAACTAAGTACTATGCTTTCAACCATGTTTCCCACTAGAACTAGGCTTTTTCATTTAAGTTTGTATCGTTATCGCAAATCTACTAGTCTAGCTGAGCCTATCGTCACATCTTTAGTGAGACCGTTTATCACATTTGACATTTCATATCTTTAGCATGCCTGTGATAGTCCACTGATTTACTATCATTTCCTCTTATTCACAACAAAACTCATTTTTGCTTTTTCAATGTTTTTGGTTTTTTCAAATTTTCTAATTTTTTTTTAAAATTTTTCTCCCCCTAAAATCAAAATATATCTCAATTTTGATTTTCTGAGAAAATTTGAAAACAGACTATACAAGGAAAATGACAAACTGATATCAAATCGGTTCAATTCGCCATTGTCTTGGCATAAACAATCAGAACTCCCCCTGACAACAAACTATTTTCCCATTTAGATTTCAAAACACTTAAGTTTGTTTTAATCAAAATGATTTATCCGGAAAATAAGTTTTGTTTGTCTTTTCACAAATTTGGGGTTTCATCACATTGTTTACCTTTATCCACTTATCGGAAAGATAAATCAAGTACAACTTAATGTCCTTGATTAGTCTTTTTGTGATTCGAAATATCACAGTTACCAACCTGTGAATTTCTCAAGAAATATGCCGATACCTGTTCCACACTTACCAACGTGGGAACTCCGGCAAGTCAGGATTTTACTTGAACAGATTCACCCAAGCCTGACCAGCCTTGGGTTTGACAGTTTTTACCTCAACAGATGGCTCTTCTGGTTTTGACGAACCAGAATCATTGCCTGATCGTGGCTTCTCTAACTTTGACAAGTCAGAATCATTGCCAGAATGTTGCTCTTTTGACTTTGACAAGTCAAATTCATCACCAACATGTTGCTCCTTTGTTTCTGAAGAAACAAATTCATGGCTAACAACTTTCTTTTTCTTCTCTTTTGTCCTCAGATTTGCATCTGATGAATTCGTTTTGCTTGCCTTTTCAGTTGAGGAAAGCGATTCATCAGAACTTTTTCTCGGATTACCAGTTGTATCCGAGGACAAAATTTTCTCCAAGTATTCTCTTGCCTTCTTTCTCTTCTTCCTCAGTCTGTCTTTCTGCCCCTGTGAAAGCTTCACTTTCTGTTCGTGAACTTTAGGTTCTTGAACGTTCTGTGCTTTGGGCTTGACATTGACTGATTTCTTTGCCATTTTCTGAGATTCAGCCCTCGATCTTCCCTTTGATCTCATTGGGCAATCTCTGGCTATGTGAACTTTGATATTGCATTCAAAGCATCTTCTCATCTCATAACGCCAGCTCTGACAGTTAACAGCGATGTGTCCTCTCACTCCACAAGTGTAGCACACCCTGTTATCGTACCATTCACCACCATCATACCAAACGCTCAGATCATAGCATTGATTTGCCTTGTGGTAGTCATTTCTCCTCTTGTATCCTTGATTTGGCATTTGAGCACTGTGGTCAAACCTGCACCACTGGTTACCAACTATTTGTGAGTTTTGAATTTTAAATTTTTGTGATTTTTCATAATGATTGGATGACTGAACTGATGAGCTTTTATTTTCTTTTTTAAAATTTTTCAAATTTTTAACTTTTTGTTTCTGTTCTACAATCTTCTTAACAGGTTTTTGCTTTGAGCATTCACCTATTTCAGTAGGTTGCAAAACAGTATTTTGAAAATTTTCTTGTAATTCTAAAAATATTTTTCTTTTCTTTTCTTTTTCTTTTTCATCATCAGCTTTGTCATCGCAATCTTCAATTTTGACTTTGTCAAAATTTGTGACATTGTCACTTATTGGAACTGAATTGATCGGTTTTGATGACACAGTCTCAAAACTTTTCAATTTCGTCTCTAACTTTTTTATTTTATTTTTAGCAAATTCAACTCCTTTTAAAAGTTGAATGTTTTTCTCAAGATGAGAATTTATTTCCATTTGCTTTTCAAGATTATTTTTACCAAAAATAGATTTTTCATTTTCTAAAATTTTTATCTGATTTTTCAAATCATTTTCTAATTTTAAAAAAATTTTGTTTTCAAAAGTTTGTCATTTTCAGATCTCAGTGTTTCACAATTCAAGCGCAACTCCAGAATCTGTTCACTATCAGCTCTCTTCTCGTCTTTCAAAGCTTTGTTTTCCAATGTCAAATTTTCCACATCTTTCGAGAGTTTGTCATTGTCAGCTTCAAATTTATCACATTTAGAGCACCCAACTTCACATTTTGAAGTTTCATCCTTCTTTAATTCTTCATTCTTTGTCATTCCTTCTTTAATCCTTTTGATTAATTCAAGAAACTCAACCAAACTTATATTTTCTGAGTTTCTTTCTATTTCATTTATTAACTCTTTCTTTTTCTTTTTCTCTTCTTCATCTCCCCACCATTTCTTCTGCCAATAATCATCTTCAACTTTGTATTCTTGGATCATGGTTTCCATATCAAGAGTGTTATGATCAATATCAATGTTTCCATAGGGGTCAAGATAACATTCTCTGTCTGGATCCCATCTATTTTCTCTTTTTGCCTCAGAAAAGATACCAGATATTCTGAACATTTTGTTCTGAGCTAATTGCCATCTGTGTTTATACTTCTGTTCTTCAGTTCTGTTATCTTTCCAAGGAATAGGTTCAGATTTTGCCATGATTTTATAACCTTGAATTACCTCGGAATATTCTGCAAACAAACAAGCAAACAATCAGTTCAAACAAACTGAATACGTAACAGTGTACGTTTGATGAAATCAATCTAAGACTCGTTGTCGAAGATTTGCTGATTCGATCCAAGGTTGTTCGGGTGAAATCTCTAAATGAATGGGCTTGATCAATGGATTCAATTGGGCCGAGAACTTTGAGTATGTCCGTTAACAATAGAATCTGATTGAGCCACTTGATTTAATGAAGCTGTAATCAATTGATTGGGCCGACAATCTTAACTATTGATTTAAACCCACTGAGCCGACAACATTTGTTTTTTAAACACAATCTAATTGGGCTGCTCCATTAATCTGAATCACAAGGTATGATTGGGCCGTTAATCACATGCAAGCTTCTGTTATCAAAAATACTTTTGCCGACAACTCACAAGTGATCAAAAATATGATTGGGCCGAGAATATCAAACAATTAATGGGTCTTTAATATGCATGTGATGCAGCCGACAACTTAAGTGTACATTAATTCTGATTGAACCGTTCACTTTAAGTCACAGGTGACAAATCATGTATAAAAGTCACATGCAATAACAAGTGGCCTGACAATCATCAATTAAACAGCCGACAACATATATTTCAATGATCTTTGATTGGGCCACTAATAACTTTGAATCACATAAACTGACAGATATGTTTGTTCAAGCGTAACCAGGTAATACAATTTCAAGCGAACCCCTTGATTACTTTCAAGCGAAACCCAGTTATAAAGTATTTTTCAAGCGAAACCTGATTATATGTTCTTTTCAAGCGAGCAGATATGTGATATTTCAAGCGAACATAGCAAGCAATTTCAAGCGAATAATGATTTTAAGAGGTTTCGCTTGAATTTTTTTCAAGCGAATTGTGATACTCAAGCGAACTAATCAGGATATCTCAAGCGAAACTGGTTGTTTCAAACGAATTCGGACACAAAAATTCGAATTTCTCTCAAACGGCTAGGAATTAGGATCCGAAACTTGGTAGGGTTATAGATCAGGTGTTTTCGCACATCATATCAAAAAATCATGAATTTTCGACCATAAAATCCTGTTCAATTTGATGAAAAACCGTTCAGATCGTGAAAAATGAGTAGAAGATGAAGAAATGATGAAATTCGGATCTGAAATCAATGAAATCTGGTACGAATCTATGTGTTTGATCAGCGCAATCGAGCTCCTGCTCTGATACCACTTGTAGGATCGGTTTTAACACCGTACGATTGCGTAACGAACGTTCGACGTGCGGAATCCGTGAACGTGCGTGACCGAACACACAAGAATGTACTAATAACGTGATTCAATTGATAAGATGACGTGTACAAAGCCGAGAATCACGTAGAGAGAACTTTCTCTCTCTAGACTTTCTTTCTCTAAGATTAGATCTCCTAAACCTCCAAATGAGCAAAAGTCTTCTAAACTATGACATAACTCTCCTATATATACCCCTTGGAATTAATGAGACTTCTCATTAATTACCAAAATGCCACCTTGCTAATTCTATCTAAATATTACAATATAAGCTTGATTTCTTCGGTTTCTCGCTACTGCTCGGATTGACGGAGGCGATAGACATATAATGCACTGACAAACTCATTTTTCCCCAACAATGATATATTTCATATTTGTATGAGAAAATATATCTTTAATCCCAATAATATTGTATTTTACGTTTGTGTAAGAAAAAATATATTTCTTAAAAATGATATATCTTCTAAAAATATATTTTCATTCTTGCCAAAAATAATATATTTTCCTTGGTGTCCAAAATATTATTTACCAAAATATACTTTGTGAATAAATTCTGGAATATTTTGTAAGTCTTATTACATAGTTCGGTTTTACCAACATTTGGATTGTAATTCTTGGTATTTTGATGTGTTATATTATTTCATGTCCTAAAATAATATAACTAGTACACAAAATATACAAATAATCACACACATGTGTCTTCTAAATATATATTTTCCGAAATACATATTTAGTCATTTTTATCTAGGAAAAACCAACCTCCAATATTTATATTTTTGTAACAAAATTTATGGCAAAGTTTATGTAGGAAACTCATGGTTTAAAATACACTTGTAAATATTTGTTTAAAAATATTTTTCTTAGTGTTTATATTTTTAGAAAATTTTGCCATAGTTTCCTCTAAAAATGGAGGTTTCCATGCTTTCAAGCATATCATTTTCTTTTGTAAAAATCATCACAATCAATCCACCAACAACAATAAGCAACCTTTACTTACCAATTTGCCAAAAATAAGAAATAATCAACCATTTCATGAACCTGAATATTTTTAAAAATTTGTAGGAACTTACTAGTGTTCTTAGTAAGTCTTGTTACCCTTTAAAATGTGATTAGTTCTTTAAAAACTTTATTTTAAAGAAGTCAGATGTTTACAACTTCTTGTCACATTTTCTAAAAATGTTTCCTTATGAAATTTTCTTGTTTCACAAGTGTTTCTACACTTGTTTAACCATTAAAAATAGAGTTTGTTTTTGTAAGAACCAAGATTTAATAAAACTTGTATTTTTAACTTGGTTTCTTTGAAAGACCATTCATAAATCTTTAGATCTACAAGTGTTACTACTCACTTGTTCATTATTTTTCAAGAAATCAAAGTATTCTTTCAAGTTCATGATTCATGTGTGGATGATCTATCATCCTATAACATTTCTACTTTCTCATCTTGCTAGATTATGTTTTTAATCATGATCTAGCAAGATCCCATGATGATCAACACCATTTCTACAAACAATCAATGATCAACAAGCATAACAACTCATATTCATCAAGATTACTTCATTAAACAAGCTTAAGTTCATGTTTACTTCTTATGTTCTTTAGTGTTTTTCAAGTTTTTGATTATGATTCTTTTTTAACCATTAAAAATGGAAGTAAAATGGAGTGTACAAGGTTCTTACCACTAGCTCAAGGCTAGGGATGATTCAAGTGTAGAAAACAAGTGGATAAAAGCAAACAAGAGAGGTCCTTGATCTTCCACAAGCTCCTAGCTTCTTTGTATGATCTTCAACACCCTTGTATATGCTTAGATTGGATGAATAAAGGTGATGGTGGTGGTGCTTGGGGTCGGCCGAGAACAAGAGAGGGAGAGGAGGAAGATGTGTGTGTTTTCTAGTGTGTGAGAAATGAGTTCAAGACCTTACATGTTCTTTATATAACCATTTCAAGCTCTTAACCCTTATATAACATGTTTAGTAAAGTATTAACATATCCAATTGAATATTAAAATAAAATCTTGGGGTATGGAGGAGGGTATGGGCCGATTACTAGGTGGGGGGGGGGGGGGTCTAGCATAGGTTTTAACCATACTAGTTACTTTAAGGTAAAAATTCAAGTATTAGTTTGTTATGTTAGTTACTAGATATTTATAGGGTGTTATGATGTTCGGGGACCATAACTAGCTTGGTAATGTTAAAAACAGTGCTTCTAGTGCAAATTTGATGTTTCGGGTAGTGTCCGGTTGTTCGGTTGGTTACGGTTCGTTAAAGTGCTAAACCTTGCAGTTTAGTGTGTTTTATGTACCTTTTTGTGACACTTTTGATTCCCGACACTTAGGAAAGCATTCAGGACCATTTAACCATATTTTTGCATGATATTAGATTGTTAAAATACTGATTTTTGCTGAATTCAGCACTTTGGGTGAGTTTTAGGCACTTTCCGGCACTTAAACTATCACTAGCAAGGCAGTTTTGTGATCCTTACTTTCCTACACACTATACTAGTGTGGTATCTAGCTTCTGTCTCATTTTGTGTCTAAATGCACTGTCTGTCTATGTGCTGAGTTCTGTCAGCATTTTCCTAATTTATCAGATAACTGTGCTAACTATACTTAATGCATCATTTGAGGCAATATAGCTTTCATGCAGTAATGATATGACATTAAGCAATGTATGATGCACATGTATGTATATGGCAGTAATCAGAAAGAAGTTACTTGTAATTTGGCACAGTCATTAGGCACTAATAATGGTTAATTAATGGTACGGATACCTGGATTTTTGACAGTTGTCACATTCTCCCCCTGTTAAGAAAATTTCATCCCGAAATTTTAAGTCTTACAACTAGCTGCAGGGGTGTTGGGGAATAAATGCGGGTATTTTGCTTTCATGCGGCCCTCACGCTCCCAAGTAAACTCTGGGCCGTGACACACATTCCATCTAACCTTAACAAGCTTAACACTACTCCTCCGAGTCTTGTTAACTTTCCAGTCAGTAACCTCAACAGGTTCTTCGGTATAGTGGAGTGTGTCGTCAATGTGAACTTCGTCAGCAGGAATGACCACCGTCTCCTGTGTTGGACTCTTTTTCAGGTTAGATACATGGAATGTATCATGAACACCATTAAGTTCCGCAGGTAGTTCCAACTTATAAGCCACAGGACCAATCCTCTCCAGGATTTTGAACGGTCCAATGAATCATGGGTTTAACTTACCACGCTTCCCAAAGCGTGCTACACCTTTCCAAGGTGAGACTTTTAACAACACCATATCTCCCACTTCGAATTCCAAAGGCTTCCTTCTTTGGTCCGCATAGATCTTTTGTCGATCGCGAGCCGCCTTGATGCGTTCTCGGATCTGCATGATCTTATCTGTCGTCTCTTGGACCAATTCGGGACCAATAAGCTGTCTATCGCCTGCATCTGCCCAGCATAACGGCGATCGACATTTACGTCCATAGAGAGCTTCAAACGGTGCAGCTTGAATGCTTGTATGGTAGCTGTTGTTATAGGGGAACTCAACCAAAGGCAGGTGAGTGTTCCAACTGCCACCCAAGTCCATTACGCAAGCTCGTAACATATCTTCTAATGTCTGAATCGTTCTCTCACTTTGGCCGTCCGTCTGTGGATGAAAAGCCGTACTTAGATTCAACTGAGAACCAAACGCTTCTTGGAAGGATTGCCAAATCCTTGACACAAATCTCCCATCTCTATCAGATATAATCGAGATAGGCACTCCATGACGTGCAACTATCTCCCTTAGGTACAACTCAGCTAGCTTACCTGTGTTATCCTTTTCTCTGATAGGCAAAAAGTGCACAGATTTGGTCAGACGGTCTACGATTACCCAAATCGTATCATGACCTCTAGGCGTCTTTGGCAACTTTGTTATGAAGTCCATTGAGATCTGCTCCCACTTCCACTTGGGAATCTCAGGTTGCTACAGAAGACCTGAAGGCTTCTGATACTCGGCCTTTACTTTGGCACAAGTTAAGCACTTCCCAACATAAGTTGCAACATCATCTTTTAATCTCGGCCTTCAATAGAAATCCTTCAAATCTTGGTACATCTTGTCCGATCCTGGGTGGATCGAGTACCTTGATTTATGAGCTTCATCAAAAATCACGTCTCTAAGACCTCCATAAAGCGGAACCCAAATTCGTTCCATAAAACACAAGGTTCCTTCCTTGTTGGGTGCCAACTGGTTCTCCATTCCACGGAGATATTCATCCTTAAGATTCTCTTTCTTAAGAGCTTCTCTCTGCGTAGCACGAATGCGCAACGAGAGGTCCGTTTGTATAATCATCTCCAAAGCCCTAACCCTTATGGGCTTAATCCTTTCTTTTCGACTCAAGGCGTCTGCCACCACATTCGCCTTTCCTGGGTGATATTTGATTTCACAATCATAATCGTTTAATAGCTCAACCCATCGTCGTTGTCTCATATTAAGCTCTTTCTGATTAAATATGTGCTGGAGGCTCTTGTGATCTGTAAAGATCGTGCATCGGGTGCCATACAAATAATGTCGCCAAATATTCAATGCAAACACTACGGCACCTAACTCCAAGTCATGCGTGGTATAGTTCTTCTCATGAACTTTCAACTGGCGCGAAGCATAAGCGATAACCTTCTGTCACTACATCAGCACACAGCCTAATCCCTGACGCGAGGCGTCACAGTATACCTCGAAGTCATCGGTGCCTTCGGGTAGGGATAAAATAGGTGCATCACAAAGCTTGTTCTTCAGCAACTGAAAAGATTCTTCTTGTTTATCTCCCCATTCATACTTCTTGTCCTTTTGAGTAAGGGAGGTCAGCGGTTGAGCGATTTTAGAAAAATCCTCAATGAATCAGCGATAATACCCTGCTAAACCTAGAAACTGTCGGATTTCGGTCGACGTTTTCAGAGTTTCCCAATTCTCAATCGCCTCAATCTTGGTGGGGTCCACATTGATTCCATCTTCATTCACTACATGACCAAGGAATTGTACCTCACGCAACCAGAACTCACACTTCGAGAACTTAGCGTACAGTTTCTCCTTCTTGAGCAGCTCTAAAATAGCTCTAAGGTGTTGCTCATGCTCTTCCTTCGTTCTTGAATAGATCAAAATATCATCGATAAATACAATCACGAATTTATCGAGATATGGCTTGCAAACTCGGTTCATCAGATCCATAAATATTGCTGGCGCGTTTGTCAGACCAAACGGCATCACTAGAAACTCCTAATGTCCGTAATGAGTTCTAAAGGCAGTTTTTGGTATACTCTCTTCTTGAATCCTCAGCTGGTGATAACCAGATCGAAGATCGATCTTGGAGTAATAGCTTGAACCTTGAAGTTGATCGAAGAGATCATCAATCCTCGGTAAGGGGTACCGATTCTTGATGGTCAACTTGTTCAACTCTCGGTAGTCAATGCACATGCGAAAACTACCGTCCTTCTTCTTAACAAACAGTACTGGAGCTCCCCAAGGCGAGAAGCTTGGTCTAATAAATCCCTTGTCCAAAAGCTCTTGAAGTTGCATCGACAACTTTTGCATCTCGGAAGGTGCAAGTCGATAAGGTGCCTTAACTACAGGCGCGGAGCCTGGAACCAAGTCAATGTGGAACTCGACTTGTCGTTGTGGCGGTAATCCTGGTAAGTCTTCGGGGAAGACTTTAGGATATTCCCTTACAACAGGGATATCTTCCAACTTCGGTTCTACCACTTCCTTATCAACAACGTGAGCCAAGAAGGCAACACATCCTTTTTGCATAAACTTTCTGGCCTTCAAACAACTGATAATCCTTAGAGGCGTATCATACTTTTCTCCATGCACTACAATCGTCTCTCCATTTGCCAACGGAATGCGAATCACCTTCTCATGGCATACGATCTCAGTTCGGTTGCTTGACAACCAATCCATTCCAACTACCATGTCAAAATTTCCCAACTCGACTGGTAAGAGATCTAGCATAAACTCACGCTCTATTACACAACCTCTAATTACTTCATTTGCCTCTACTAGCTTTCCATTAGCTAGTTCTATCGAGTATGGAATATCTAGCTTAGTGGCAACTAACCCAAGTATATTCTTAAATTCTAGGGATATAAAGCTATAATCGGTACCAGTATCAAATAACACAGATGCAAAGTGTTGGTTGATAGGGAACGTACCCGTAACTACGTTCAGATCCTGGTGAGCTTCCCTAGCTCCAATGTTAAAGATTCTCCCCTGAGCTTGGTTGTTCTTTGGGCAATCTCTCTTGAAATGCCCGACATCTCCGCAACTAAAGCATCCTTGCTTGTCTCCCGTACCACCTTAGTTGTTGTTTTGGTTGCGGTTTCCATTACCGGCTTGGTTTCCAGAACCACCTCGGTTCACATTACCACCATTTCCTCCTTGATTGTTGTTTCCACCTTGGTTTTTATTGCCATAACCGTTGCCACCACGGTTTCCACTGCCATTACCACTACCACTACTTCTCTGGCCACCATTTCCATGACTAGTACCAGCCCAGCATGTCTCCTTCATATGACCATTCTTTCCACAGCTTTCACACTTCCTAAACCTACACTGGCCGGCAAGATGGAACTGGCACACATAACACTTAGGCAAAGTGCCCATGTAACCTTTCCCTTTGTTCTCCGAACTTGCAACACAAGTTCTGACTTCGGCTGGTGGGTTCGCATCTCTTCTCTTGTTTCCACCGTTGTTGTTTCCTTGGGTACCTTTCTTGAAATTCGAGAACTTCCTCTTGTTCTCTCCAGATGACTCAACGTGAGTCTCCTTCTTCTTTTTATGAGAGATCGAAAACTTGTTCAGCCTAATCGCCTCTTCTGTCAGTGCTATGCTCAAATCGATGGCCTCAGTGATCGTTGGAGGCTTGGATGTCGTCACCATGCTCATGATTTGGGGTGCCAATCCCCAGATGAAGCGTTCAACTCGCTTGAACTCTGGTTCTACCATGTAGGGGACAACGCGAGACAGATCGTGGAATCTCTGTACATACTCAGCAATCTTCGGACCATCCATCTTTAGATTCCAGAACTCGATTTCCAGCTTCTGAATCTCAGCTCTCGAGCAGTATTTCTTGCGCATCAGCTCTTTCATCTCATCCCAAGTCATAGCATACACAGCTTCTTCTCCCAGAGTCTGAACCTGAAGGTTACACCAGGATAGAGCTCCGTCTAGGAAAAGTCCTGAAATGTAGGTGACCTGGTGCTCTGGCGCACACTTGCTCATTCGCAGCACATAATCGGTTTTCTCTGCCCATCTAACGTAAGCTATAGCACCTCCAGTGCCGTCAAAATTCAGAGGCTTGCAGTCTAGGAACTGCTTGTAAGTACAGCCTGCACAGGCAACATCATTCACAGTAAGCATTAGCAATTACACACGGAAAGTCCAAACGTATCGTAATGTGTCTTAAATGACTTAAACATTACTGTGAGGTGGGTTATTTCCTGAGGTACCTCCGCTGTGTTCAGAGCGTAAGGCCTCATGTTGTGCGATTGCTTGTGAAATCCGTTCTTGCAGTTCTGCCTCTGATGTAGGCAACTGAGTGTTCCTTCGAGGAGGCATCTTCTATAATGAAGATTGTATAGGTCAGGTCTTATGTATATAATAAGTAGTATATATATATATAATAGCGTTTGTCATAACAAGTAAGCATGCAATCATAGCATAAGCAAGTAAATTAACATCGTATTTTAATGAGAACATTACGATTGAGCTTCCATTAATTATCGACCACAATTACAGTTACATGTTTTACAAATGTATCGTATCAAAAGGGAACACAGGGTCACACTACCCTTGTCCAAATGTCTATCCATCTATCATAAGTCATACAGTCAAAAGGTGGTCTCCAAAAGTCTCACTAGCTCAGCTCAATAGCGGTGCTCTCATCAAAAGCAGTGAAGCTTACCTACATAAAACCAAAAACCGTCTATGCTGATGGCGGTGGAGGAGGAGGTGGAGGAACAAAAAGCAAGCTACGCACATGCGCTAGCTCCTCCTCAATATCATAAACATGACGCAACAAATAGCTGATCTGCTGCTCAACGGTAAGAAAGCAAGTGTCAAACTCGGGAAATGGAGTAAGCGGTGCAGGAGGATGCGAAAATGGGGATGGTGATGAAGAGGGGGAACAAAAGATGGCTGACACAGACATGGCAAAGGTCGCGGTGTCATCTCAAGCTCTAGAATCCTGCGACTCATGATCTCAAACTGAAGCTGCAAGGATTGAAGTAACTCATCCCGTGTATAACCAGTAAAAGGTGAGGGATGGTAGGGATTCGAAATCGGCATGGTGTAAAGTGGGAACCATCTAAGTGGCTCATCTAGTGGTGAAGAAGTAAAATGAGCAGTAGGTGTATACTAAGGCATGTGAGAAAATGCGGCTGAAACATGAGGATCACGGTCGGGCTGCTGGCTGGAAGGTCCTTCCCCTGGACGGGGTGGAGGGATGTCCTGCAGGAAAGTGATAGGTAAGTCAGTGCGGCGAACATCGGACTCAACAGGTGTAGGTGCAAGTGGGGGGGGGGGGGGTAACTGGCTCAATAACAGGAGGGTCAGCGGGTGCAGGAACCGGATCTGGTATAAGGGGTGCAATGTCAGTTGTGCCAAATGGAATAGGATCATGATCAGGTAAAGGTTCGGGTGCAAGCATCGGCTCAGGATCAGCAGGTCCATAAACAGGCTGATCATCAGGTACAAAATCAGGCTCGAGTCCAATTTCGTGTGGAGGTAACGGTGCAGCTGATATAGCTGTATCATCATCAGAATCAGTAGCGTATCGTGGCAACCCAGCTGTCTGTGAGGCGGATGAGGACACAGACTCAAAAGAATCGGGGACAGAATGTAAACTAGAATCAGAAGAAATCTCGATAACAGGAATCCCCAGAAGTGGAATAGCAACAACGTCCTCATCGAGCTCTCCATCACCCTGAGCATCGTCAGGAGGACCATCAACAAAAAGATCAAAATCATCGTCGAAAAGATCATCGAATGGCCAATCCTATGGAGGAGTGACCACGAGGGGGACAAGAGCGAGGATCGGTGCCACGACATGCTTACCATCGGGGTGACCGATGATAAGGTGATCGTGAACTGGAATAGGAACAGCAAAAAGATCCTCGTCCGGGATACCATCAGCGAGCGGTAAATCGTCTCCGAAATCGGGCAGCGCAAAGGGCTGAAAATCGTCATCATCGTCAGACATCATCTCTGGGTCACTCTCGGTATCAGAAGTAAAGATCTTTGGCTCAGGTGCAATCTCATCATCTGAGACTACAGCCATAGGGTCATCGGTATCGGACAAACCACTCTCTGATGATGACATAATGTCTGTAACAAAATAATCACAACATATGCACATATATCAACAACTAACATTAAACATGCAATCAATAATAATGTAATCACGTATCTTTCTTAGTCTCCCAGACTAGACCACATAGTCTCTCAGACTAAACCATCGAGTCTCTCAGACTGAACCACCTAGTCTCCCAAACTAAACCACCCAGTCTCTCAGACTGAACCACCTAGTCTCCCAGACTAAACCACCTAGTCTCTCAGACTGAACCACCTAGTCTCCCAGACTAAACCACCCAGTCTCTCAGACTGAACCATCAAAGTGTCTGTGCATTGTGTTTCTTTTTATTTTGTAAAAATGTTTGTTTTCCTGGGATCTGGGTGTTTCGTGTATGCAATGAAAATATGTTGTAAAAATATTTTCGTGAGAGCCCTAATGATTGTAGTCTAGACTCGAGAAGGAATCCTAGTTCGCTACAACCTGGCTCTGATACCAAGCTGTCACACCCTGACTTTTGCGGAAGCGTGATTATGGTGTGACTTTCTTAATACCATTGCATTCAATCATAACAACAACTATATGATATAAACCATAGATGGTCATCCAGTAATTAAGTTTGAAAACATAATAACATTGTCTTAAGACATAGAAATTCAAATTCGAGTACAACCCATGCAACTTGTTTAAGAGTTCACAAAGACTCGACAATTGACATTAAATAAAAACCAGGATTTGGAAGACGTGTCTCGTCCAGGAATAAGACACACTGACCAAACCCTAAGACCATGGATGACATCTTTTATTCTTAACGCAGCTTGAAACATCCAACGCCGGCCAGATGTCACACCCTGACTTTTGCGGAAGCGTGATTATGGTGTGATTTTCTTAATATCATTGCATTCAATCATAACAACAACTATATGATAAAACCATAGGTTCGTCATCCATTAAATAAGTTTGAAACATAACAACATTGTTTTAAAACGTAGACTCCATATTCAAGTTTTACAAATCGTACAAATTGTTTAAGAGTTCATTAAGGACTCATCAAAAGATATTGAATAACACCAAGGTTTGGAAGACGTGTCTCGTCCAGGAATAAGACACACTGACCAATCTCAAAAACCATGGATGACACCTTTATTTCTAACGCAGCATAAAAACTTCCAACGCCCGCCAGATCCACTTACAATTTCCCTGAAATACATGTAGTTTGAAAACATCAACAAAAGTTGAACGAGTTCATGTGTTCGTTTGTGTGTATGTGTAAACCTTTGAAATCGTTGTAAGTATGTATGTAAGTTTATAAATCCCGGTATGAAAGCAACAAGGAAAAAAAGATCACCAATGGTTTGCAAGGCCATTGATATGTGTGAAGTGATGCAGGAAAACTCAAACCTAGAAGATTTAGTCAGTAAGACATAGTCACCACATGGTCCACTCAACGGACTCAGGGGTGGGGCTCGCTACACCCAAATAGATCTATCACTCATGTCCCTCGGTCCTACGACGAGGATTAATGGCCTTAAGTGTTATACCCACCACTCACATGATCAAGCAGTAACCCTACTTAAGCTAATCATACCATGTATAAAATGTTTGTAAACAATTGTAACATGTATTTCACCCCCGAAATTATAAAACTGAAAACAGTTAAAAGAAAAGGGGGACATGAACTCACGGTTTTGTGTTCTTCGAATCCGCCTGTAACTCAAAGTTTCGTCTGGCGTACATGACTACCTACAATGTACTATGGTCTTATTAGACGAGCGGGTCGTGCCTTGACCAAAAGTTGAACGAGTTCATGTGTTCGTTTGTGTGTATGTGTAAACCTTTGAAATCGTTGTAAGTATGTATGTAAGTTTATAAATCCCGGTATGAAAGCAACAAGGAAAAAAAGATCACCAATGGTTTGCAAGGCCATTGATATGTGTGAAGTGATGCAGGAAAACTCAAACCTAGAAGATTTAGTCAGTAAGACATAGTCACCACATGGTCCACTCAACGGACTCAGGGGTGGGGCTCGCTACACCCAAATAGATCTATCACTCATGTCCCTCGGTCCTACGACGAGGATTAATGGCCTTAAGTGTTATACCCACCACTCACATGATCAAGCAGTAACCCTACTTAAGCTAATCATACCATGTATAAAATGTTTGTAAACAATTGTAACATGTATTTCACCCCCGAAATTATAAAACTGAAAACAGTTAAAAGAAAAGGGGGACATGAACTCACGGTTTTGTGTTCTTCGAATCCGCCTGTAACTCAAAGTTTCGTCTGGCGTACATGACTACCTACAATGTACTATGGTCTTATTAGACGAGCGGGTCGTGCCTTGACTTAGTGTTAGCGTTTCTGAGTTACGTCTCTTTTATGTCTTCAATATTATTCCAAGTTATAATCACTTGTTAAAATAATAATTATCTTAACTTTAAATTATATTCTAATTTTGGAATAATCGTTAAACAATATTTTGTAACAATACTTCTCAAGTATTCATATTCGTATTTCCTTCCCAAGGATGGGGTATCTCATACATGTTTATCCAAGAAAACGTATATTTTTCCCAAAAATCATACATCTTCTAAAAACTCTAGGAAAAATATATTTTTACTTCTAAAAAATAATATATTTTCCCCTTGTCGAAAATATGATATAACTTGGTAATATTTACAAAAATCGTATTTTCATTTCTTGCATCCAAAATATCATTTACCAATAATATATTTATAACGGTATTTTCCGGAATATTTTGTAAGTTACGTTCTTGCGTTTGCTTTCACAATATTAAGTGCGTAACTTATATACATTTATTCCTCGTGATTTTAGGTAATATTCTGGATTGTAATTTCTTGGTATTTTGTCAAGTTATATTATTTTAAATCCTAAAATAATATAACTAATCCACAAAGTATACAAATATTCACACACAATGTGTCTTTAATGTAAATATATTCCAAATACATATTTATCCATTTTTATTTATAAAAACCAACCTCCAATACTTGTATTTATGTAACAAAATCTATGGCAAAGTTTATATTGAAAATCCATAGTTAAAATACACTTGTAAATATTTGTTAGAAAATATTTTTCTTAGTGTTTATATTTTTAGAAAATTTTGCCATAGTTTCCCCTAAAAATGGAGGTGTCCATGCTATCATAGCATATCATTTTCTTTTCAAAAATCATCACAACCAATCAACAATCAATTCTACACTTACCGAGTGCCAACACTATACTATTTACATAACAACATGAACTTGAACTTTCACAAAAACTTGTCGTAACTTGGTAGTGTTTTTAGTAGGTTTAGTTACCCTCTAAAGTGGGTTTACTTCTTTAAAAATCTCATTCTTGGAAGAGTTAGGTGTTTACAACTTACTAGATGATTTTTCCAAAAATCATTCTCTTGAATTTTTCTTGTAATCAATGTATTCTTATACTTGTTTCACCACTAGAAACATGGTGAGTTTCTTTAAAAACAATGTTTATGTAAATCTTGTGATTTAACTTGGTTTCTTTGGAAAACTATTCTTGAAATCATCCACTTACAAGACTTGTATTTCGTTTAAATCATCATCAAAAGAAAACAACTTTTATTATTCAAGTTCATGTCTACACAAGGTATGATCATCTTGGTCTTTCACAAGATCATTACCTTAACTTACTAGATCATGTGTTTAATCACAATCTAGTAGGTTTCTTATGATGTCTAACATTACTAACACAAATCATCAATCATCAAGAAGCAAAATAACACTAATCAACATGTATTCTTATGTTATTTAAGCTTATGTTAGAGTTTCATGATCATGTTCTTTAGTGTTCTTCAAGAGTAACCATGTTCATCATCTTTTAACCATCAAAATATGAAGTAGATGCAAGTGATATGAAGCTTACTACTAGCACAAGGGCTAGGGAAGAACACTTGATGAAGAAGATGGTAAATGTGTTGGATAAAAGCTATTGAGGTCCTTGAAGATCTGAGACCACATAGCTTCATTAGAGACCTTCTTACACCTTGTGATGCACTTGGAATGGATGATCAATGGATGAAGATGGTGGTGGTGAGGTGGGTGGTTTCGGCCGTGAATGGGAGCAAGGGAGGGAGAGAGTGTGGTGTGAAGTGTGGGTGAAGATGAATGAGCTTATAATCTCCTTAAATCCATGTTAATCTTTTATCCATTGGATCATATGTCTACTAAGTACATAACAAATCTTTCTAACAAATCTTATAAGATTTAAGTGAATCAAATAAGATCTCACAAGATCAAGGGTGGGGCCACCTTGGTGACCGTCCACCATGAGGGGGGGGGGGGTATTGGTTGTGGTTCATTGGTAGGTTGAGTTTAATGGTTAGATTCTAAGTGTAGTGTTTAGTGTTTATGTATGTCATGTGTTACATAGTGTGTTAGGGTGTTCGGGGATCATAACTAGTTCCGAAACATTAAAACAATGCTTCTAGTATAATTTTAGTGTTTCGGGTAGTGTCCGGTTGTTCGGTTAGATACCGGTTCGTTAAAGTGTCAAACTATACCTTTTAGTGTTCATTATGTACCCTTTAGCGACACTTTTAATTCCCGACACTTAGGAAAGCATTCAGGACCAATTAGTCATATTTTTGCACGTTACTAGCATGTTAAAATGCTGATTTTTGCTGAATTATGCAGAATTCTGAACTTTATGTGGGTTTTAGGCACTTTCCGACACTTTAACTATCACTTAGTAAAGTAGTTTTATGGTCCTTACTTCCCTACACACCATACTAGTGTAGTACCTTATCTCTGGCCCTTACGGGGTCTCAAAACACTGTCTGTCTATGCACTGAACATCGTCAGCATTTTTCTGAGTTCCGCTAACTGTGCTAACTGTGCTTTGTGCATCGTTTATGTCACTAAGAGTTTGTATGTAAAAATGGTGTGACAGTATGCAATATGTGATGCACATGTAAGTATGATGCAGAAATCAGAAAGCAGTTTAAGTTATTATTTGTAATTCAGCACAGTCATTAAGCACTAATCAATATTTAATAATTGTACGGATGCATGCAAATTTGACAGTTGTCACATTCTCCCCCTGTTAAGAAAATTTCGTCCTCGAAATTTGTACTACCTTAACTCCTTAGGGTTACAATATGCGTGTATGTATATGGATAATATTGAGGTAGATAACCACAAAACCGAATCAAATCTTATTCGCATCAGGTGAATCCAAGGGCATATTACAATAATCGGAACCCAGCAGTTAAAGGTGTGTGTTTCAGGATTTATTGTCAAAGATATAATAGGTATTGACGTATAGTCTAGTGTAATCTAGTTAACAGGGGTTCCACAAAAGAGGAGTTTTGACCAATAGGATTTCAACAATCGATCACGATATGTCAATGAGTTTTCAAAAACCAGGGCATCCGTTATATGAATTCAAAATCAACGACTCGAATGTGATAGTAACATGAAAATGATCTGTCAACTCTCTAACAATACATGGATAAAATAGTGTGTTGACGCCCTTGAATTGCGAAAATACACCGAATGAAGTACAAGCGAATCTGGTGTATTATTGTCTTAATTCGTAGTTGCATTAGGAATGTTTAAATGCCAAGTCAAACAAAAGTATGTGTAGTTTCGTGTGAAACGGTTGACCATGATTAGCACAAGCTACAAGTTTGTAATGACACCACAAGGTGTCGTAATGGCATAATTCAAATATAGTGGTGACTAAACAAGTTCACCGTGTTTGAAATCAAAGGAAAGTGTACTGAAACCACTCTGAAAATTTGATTTGAACAGTGTCATGGGGTTTTCAATCAAATATGGAACTACTGTTTCTGGTTGGATATGGAGAGCAATGAACACTGCAAAGTGTTCAATTTATAACGAAAGAATCGTTAGGAGGTACACGTGATATGAAATGAATCTAGGTACCATTGTCTTAACACACAACTGTGTTGAGACCGCTTTAATCGTGATAAACAAAACGGATTTAGAGCAAGTCAATAAATAATCAAATCCGTGTATGAGGTGCGTAACGAAATTAGCGCAAGCTTCAATTCTGTGAAAGTATCACCGCAAGGTATCGAAATCAACAGACGAATTGGAGGAGTCGTAGACCAATCAAGTTTACTACGACTCAAAACAAAAGAACCTTTGCAAAAATATTTGAATATGATGCTCTCAATACATCATATGGCGTCTTAAATTGAATATGCGAAATGGATAAGTTCAAGCAATTGAACTTGGTTTCAGCGTGACCGACAATAAACGTATGTATCAACAAGGGAATCTCAGCATGGTTACGAAGACAAACCATGAATGCAACTTGAAAGAAAAGAAGTTTCAAGAAAGTGTGTTGACTTAATAACAAAGGAGCCAACAATTGCAATAGTGTAGGTTATTCGAATCATAAACCAATATTTAGTTTTAGCAAAATAATATTTGAACCTCAATGAAGCACTTATTCGAAATGAAACCACATGCGTAGCAAATGGTGCATGTGTGACATATAAGTTCCCAAGTAATGAAACAATGAGTATTTGTTAAAATGAAGAAATGATCAAGTATCGAAGCAAAGTGTGTTCTCTCTCAGCGAAGAAAGTTGACGCGATGCAACTATCATTAAGGGGAGTAGAGATGCAAACATCTACTCGCTAGAAGCAAAAGTGAAAATTTCAACAAAAGAAATTTGAGTACTTTATCTGTTTGGTCAATTGAAATAGCATATATGTCAGAATAATAGGTTTTGCTTGAGTTAATAGGTGTGGTTCCTAAGTAACAACCTTTACGAGTTTGGACCTGGGTTCCCAAAGATCCTAAGTACTTGTTTTCTAGATTCTCAAAGTTTCATGTTCTGTGTAAAATTGTTTTGTGCATCGTGTAGGAAACACCATTTTTGTGTACGTTTAAAACAAGTTATTGTCCCACAATTTTCCCGGTATACTTTCCTTCTGAATTCACAGCTAATGACACTCGATCATCGATCAGTCGTGTAATAGTAGTTGGGCCCTCGTAGTTAGTTAAATAAATAATTCGTTAATCCTTAGCAAGAGTTATCGACTCTTGTTGGTTAGCTCGTTCGGCTCCTGGTAGTTGATGCTCATTTGAAAATCATCGTCCTTCTTCTTGATGAGCAGAACTGGGGTTACCCCAAAACGGGAAACTTGGTCTGTTAACTTCCTTCTCTATCAACTACTGAAGCTATACTGACAATCCTTGCATTTCCGAAGGTGTAAGTTGCTAAGGTGTATTGACTGCAGGCGCGGCGCCTGGAATCAAATCGATGCGAAATTCGACTTGTCGTTGAGGAGATAATTCTGGCAAGTCTTCGGGGAAGACTTCAGGGCATTCCCCTATCACAGGGATATCTTCGAGCTTTGATTCTTCAGCTCCCTTGTCCACGACATGAGCCAAGAAAACAACACATTCTTTACACAATAACTTTTGTGCCTTCAAGCAATTAGTAATTTGTAGAGGCGTATCCTGCTTCATGAGTCACGATCGTTTCGTCGTTCGCCATCAGGATGCGGATATCAATCTCCGCTCGATTGCTCGGCAACCAATCCGTCCCAATTTCCACGTCGAAGCTTCCCTTTAACTAGTTCTATCGAGTACGGGTTATCTTACTTACTTCCTACTAACCAAGTACACTCTCAACTCTAGGGATGCGAAGCTAAAATTGGCAACAGTATCTAGCACAGATGCATAATGTTGACTAATATGGGACGTACCGATGTCCACGCTTGAATTCCTGGCGTGTCTCCCTAGCTCCGGTGTTGAGCTTTCATCCTTGTGCCTGATTGTTTTTAGGGCAATATTTTCTGAAATGCTTTTTGCTTCCACAGTTAAAACAACCTAGAGAATGTTTTTGTTTGTCACTCGTCCTGCCTTGATAATTGTCGTTGTCGTTGTCGTTGTCGTTGTTTCCTCTAGTGATTGCTACCCTCTTGGCCTCCATTTCTATGTTCAGTATCTTGCCTACAAGTTTCCTTAGGATGCCCCCTCTTGCCACAGTTATCACATTTTCCATATTTACATCACCCGACATGATAACGTAGACAATTGTCGCACTTAGGTAGGATGCCCATGTCGTCTTTTCCCTTTTTGGCCTTCTTCTTGTTACTCGCCCGAGTAACCTTCTTGAAATTTGCGAGCTTTCTCTTGTTATCTCCAGATGACTATACAGGAGTCGCCGTTTTCTCTTCCGAAGTGGAAAATTTTCCTAGTCTAACCGCTTCTTCAGTGAGCGCCACACTTATATCGATAACCTCGGTGATTGTTGGAGGTTTAGATGTTGTCACCAGGCTTAGAATCTAAGGTGCCAATCCCCCGATGAAGCGTTCGATCTTCCTAGATTCTGGTTCCACCAAACGCGAAGCAACTTGTGATAAATCGTCAAATCTCTGCACGTACTCAGTTATCTTTGGGCCTTCCATTTTCAAGTTCCACAGTTCAGTCTCCAACTTCTGGACTTCTGCCCTAGAGCAATATCTTTTACGCATCAGTTCTTTCAGTTCGTCCCATGTCAAAGCATACGCAGGAGTCTCGCCCATTGTCTGTACCTGAAGGTTCCACCATGACAGGGCCCCATCTTGAAGCAGTCCGGAAATGTACGTGACCTGATGTTCTGGGGCACATTTGCTCAACCGTAAAACAGAATCCGTCTTCTCAACCCAGCGCACGAAGGATAAGGCACCCCCAGTGCCGTCGAAGTCTCGAGGTTTGTAGCTCGAGAACTGCTTGTAGGTGCAGCCTGCGACATCATTCTCATATGGCATTAGTAAAGCACTCTTGGAAATATCCAACGTTTGGTAATGCGTCTTTAAGTGACTAAACATTACCGTTGGGTGAATTATTTCCTGGGGTACCTCCGCTGCGTTCGGAGCGAAGGGCCTCGTGCTGTGCAATGTCCTGTGAGATGCGCTCTTGTAGTTCTGCCGCTGTCGTTGGCAGAGGGTTGTTGGTATCGATGTTCCCTTGTATCGACATCTTCTAAGAAGAAGATCGGTTAGGTCAGGTCTTATTTGTTCAGGGAGTGCATATAGTTGTTTAGAGGTCATATGTACATACACATAATAGATTATCATATCAACCAATCAAGCAATAGCAAAATCATAGCATAACCAAGTAATTTGGGAATTATGTTTAATGAGAGCATAGAAAGCAAGCACGTAGCATTATAATTATAGCACACACATATAGATAAACAACGTGCTTAACGAAGACATAGCGACTGAGCTTTCATTGGTTATTGGCCACAAAGTATTGTCGTATGTTTAATGAGGAATATGAGAATTGGGCTTTCATTATTTTCCGCCCACAATCACTTTGTCTACAAAGTATATCAAAAGGGACACAGGGTCACCCTACCCTTGTCCAATAAGTCTATCAGTGTATCAAAATCACGTGGTCAAAGTGGTCTTTAAAAGTCTCCATGATCTCAGCTCATTAGTAGTGTCTTTACTCGAAAGTAATGCAATCCGCATAATCCAGAAACCAACTATACTGGTGACTGAGGTGGAGGAGGGAAGAAAAGTAAAATGCAAACATGCATCAACTCCTCCTCGAGCTTGTATATACGTCGAATCAATTAACTGATCTGCCGCTCGACAGTAAAGGAACGAGCATAAAAAACCTGGGAAAGGTGTAATAGCAGCAGGTGAGAGCGCAAAAGGAATCTTTGATAAATGTGGAGGATCAAAGTATACTGGCAATAGACAGGGTGGAGGACGTGGTGTCAGCTTAAGCTCCAAAATTCTGCGACTCATAACCTCAAACTGTAGCTGGTGTGACAGGAGCAACTCATTCGGTGCATAGCCTCCATAATGTGAGGGGTTGCAGGGGTCTGAAATCAGCATAGTGTATGGTAGGGACAATCAGAATGGCCCGTCCATCGGTGAAGTATTGAAAGGAGCAAACGGTGCGGCCTGTGAGGTTGGGGAAAATGCTGCTGTAGCAAAAGGATCGTCATGCGGGTGCTGACCTAGAGTACCTTTCCGGGGTGCGGGTATATCCTGAAAGAAAGCGTTAGGCATGTCGGTGCAATGGACGTTGGTCTCCATAGGAGCAACATCAGCGGGTGAAGGTGCAGGAGCAAACGTCTCAACCAATAAGGAGATCATCAGGTGCAGGTACTGGGTCAGGTATAAGGGGTGCAATGTCTGGTAAACCGAAAGAAATAGGGTCATGATTAAGCAAGGGCTTAGGATCAGCTGGTGAAACATCAAGCTGACCCAAAAGGAACAGGAGCTGGCTCTGGGTCGGGTAAAGGTGTGGGATCTCAAGCAGGTGATGGTGCAGCAGTTATAGCGGCATCGTCGTCTGAGTCGGTAGTAGAAAGCTGCAATCCGGCCATCTGTAAGGCTGCAGATGTCACAGACTCAAAGGAGTCTGAAATCGATTGTATACTAGAATCAGAGGATAGCTTGATAACAGGGGTCTCAAGAAGTGAAATTGGTAACAACGTTCTCGTCTAACTTTCTATCATCATGGGCGTCATCAGGAGGACCATCATTAAACATGTCAACTTCATCATCAACTACCCATCAAGTAGCCAACCTTTGGAAGGAATGTCCACAGGAGGCGCATCATCGAGGATTGGAGCCATGGTGTGCTCGCCATCGGGGTAACAAAAGATAAGGTGGTCGTGGACCGAAACAAGAATGACAGAGGGATCCTCGTCAAGGAAGCCATCAGCAAGGGTAAATCATCACCAAAGTCTGGTAGCATGAACGGTTGAAAGTCGTCCTCGCCCTATGTCAGGATCACTCTCAGTGTCTGACGTAAATAGCTCTGGCGCAGGTGCAATCTCATTATCTGTGGCGGTGGCCATAGGGTCATCAACGTCAGACAACTCACTCTCTAACAAAGGTGACATGTGTGCCGGTACATAATAATCATAGCATGTATATCCATAGTAATTACTAACACTTAGTGTATCGTAAGCAAAGACAATTCATCAAGCAATCAAGTATTCACAATATTCTTCATGAAACTTTCTATCCTTCCTAGCCTCCCAGACTAACCCACCTAGTCTCCCAGACTAAACCAACCAGTCTCCCAGACTAAACACCTAGTCTCCCAGACTAAACTACATAGCCTCCCAGACTAAACACCCAGTCTCTCAGACTGAACTACCTAGCCTCCCAGACTAAACAGCCAGTCTCTCAGATTGAACTACCTAGCCTCCCAGACTAAACACCCAGTCTCTCAGATTGAAACACCCAGTCTCACAGATTGAACTCCCTAGTTTCTCAGACTAAACTTCCCAGTTTCCCAAACTGTCCCAACTAGTCTCTCAGACTAACTACCCAGTCTCTCAGACTGAACTACCCAGTCTCTCAGACTGAATCTCTCAGATTAAACTCTCAGTCTCTCAGACTGAATCATAAATTTTGAAATGCGTTGTGTGTCTTTGTTTGTAAAAATGTTTGTTTCCTGGATCTGGGCATTTCGTGTATGCAATGAAAACATGTTCGTAAAAATGTTTTCGTGAGAGCCCTAATGATCGTAGTCTAGACTCGAGAAAGAATCCTAGTTTACTACGATCGAAGCTCTGATACCAAGCTGTCACACCCTGACTTTTGCGGAAGCGTGATTATGGTGTGATTTTCTTAATATCATTGCATTCAATCATAACAACAACTATATGATAAAACCATAGGTTCGTCATCCATTAAATAAGTTTGAAACATAACAACATTGTTTTAAAATGTAGACTCCATATTCAAGTTTTACAAATCGTTCAAATTGTTTAAGAGTTCATTAAGGACTCGTCAAAAGATATTGAATAACACCAAGGTTTGGAAGACGTGTCTCATTCAGGAATAAGACACACTGACCAATCTCAAAAACCATGGATGACACCTTTATTTCTAACGCAGCATAAAAACTTCCAACACCCGCCAGATCCACTTACAATTTCCCTGAAATACATGTAGTTTAAAAACATCAACAAAAGTTGAGCGAGTTCATGTGTTCGTTTGTGTGTATGTGTAAACCTTTGAAATCGTTGTAAGTATGTATGTAAGTTTATAAATCCCGGTATGAAAGCAACAAGGAAAAACAGATCACCAATGGTTTGCAAGGCCATTGATATGTGTGAAGTGATGCAGGAAAACTCAAACCTAGCAGATTTAGTCAGTAAGACATAGTCATCACATGGTCCACTCAACGGACTCAGGGGTGGGGCTCGCTACACCCAAATAGATCTATCACTCATGTCCCTCGGTCCTACGACGGGATTAATGGCCTTAAGTGTTATACCCACCACTCACATGATCAAGCAGTAACCCTCCTTAAGCTAATAATACCATGTATAAAATGTTTGTAAACAATTGTAACATGTATTTCACCCCCGAAATTATAAAACTGAAAACAGTTAAAAGAAAAGGGGGACATGAACTCACGGTTTTGTGTTCTTCGAATCCGCCTGTAACTCAAAGTTTCGTCTGGCATACACGACTACCTACAATGTACTATGGTCTTATTAGACGAGCGGGTCGTGCCTTGACTTAGTGTTAGCGTTTCTGAGTTACGTCTCTTTTATGTCTTCAATATTATTCCAAGTTATAATCACTTGTTAAAATAATAATTATCTTAACTTTAAATTATATTCTAATTTTGGAATAATCGTTAAACAATATTTTGTAAGAATACTTCTCAAGTATTCATATTCGTATTTCCTTCCCAAGGATGAGGTATCTCATACATGTTTATCCAAGAAAACGTATATTTTTCCCAAAAATCATACATCTTCTAAAAACTCTAGGAAAAATATATTTTTACTTCTCAAAAATAATATATTTTCTCCTTATCGAAAATATGATATAACTTGGTAATATTTACAAAAATCATATTTTCATTTCTTGCATCCAAAATATCATTTACCAATAATATATTTATAACGGTATTTTCCGGAATATTTTGTAAGTTACGTTCTTGCGTTTGGTTTCACAATATTAAGTGCGTAACTTATATACATTTATTCCTCGTGATTTTCTGTAATATTCTGGATTTTAATTTCTTGGTATTTTGTCAAGTTATATTATTTTAAATCCTAAAATAATATAACTATTCCACAAAGTATACAAATATTCACACACAATGTGTCTTTAATGTAAATATATTCCAAATACATATTTATCCATTTTTATTTATAAAAACCAACCTCCAATACTTGTATTTATGTAACAAAATCTATGGCAAAGTTTATATTGAAAATCCATAGTTAAAATACACTTGTAAATATTTGTTAGAAAATATTTTTCTAAGTGTTTATATATTTAGAAAATTTTGCCATAGTTTCCCCTAAAAATGGAGGTGTCCATGCTATCATAGCATATCATTTTATTTTCAAAAATCATCACAACCAATCAACAATCAATTCTACACTTACCGAGTGCCAACACTATACTATTTACATAACAACATGAACTTGAACTTTCACAAAAACTTGTAGTAACTTGGTAGTGTTTTTAGTAGGTTTAGTTACCCTCTAAAGTGGGTTTACTTCTTTAAAAATCTCATTCTTGGAAGAGTTAGGTGTTTACAACTTACTAGATGATTTTTCCAAAAATCATTCTCTTGAATTTTTCTTGTAATCAATGTATTCTTATACTTGTTTCACCACTAGAAACATGGTGAGTTTCTTTAAAAACAATGTTTATGTAAATCTTGTGACTTAACTTGGTTTCTTTGGAAAACTATTCTTGAAATCATCCACTTGCAAGACTTGTATTTTGTTTAAATCATCATCATAAGAAAACAACTTTTATTATTCAAGTTCATGTCTACACAAGGTATGATCATCTTGGTCTTTCACAAGATCATCACCTTAACTTACTAGATCATGTGTTTAATCACAATCTAGTAGGTTTCTTATGATGTCTAACATTACTAACACAAATAATCAACCATCAAGAAGCAAAATAACACAAATCAACATGTATTCTCATGTTATTTAAGCTTATGTTAGAGTTTCATGATCATGTTCTTTAGTGTTATTCAAGATTAACCATGTTCATCATCTTTTAACCATCAAAATATGAAGTAAATGCAAGTGATATGAAGCTTACTACTAGCACAAGGGCTAGGGAAGAACACTTGATGAAGAAGATGGTAAATGTGTTGTATAAAAGCTATTGAAAAAGGTCCTTGAAGATCTGATACCACAGAGCTTCATTAGAGACCTTCTTACACCTTGTGATGCACTTGGAATGGATGATCAATGGATGAAGATGGTGGTGGTGAGGTGGGTGGTTTCGGTCGTGAATGGGAGCAAGGGAGGGAGAGAGTGTGGTGTGAAGTGTGGGTGAAGATGAATGAGCTTATAATCTCCTTAAATCCATGTTAATCTTTTATCCATTGGATCATATGTCTACTAAGTACATAACAAATCTTTCTAACAAATCTTATAAGATTTAAGTGAATCAAATAAGATCTCACAAGATCAAGGGTGGGCCCACCTTGGTGACCGTCCACCATGAGGGGGGGGGGGGTATTGGTTGTGGTTCAATGGTAGGTTAAGTTTAATGGTTAGATTCTAAGTGTAGTGTTTAGTGTTTATGCATGTCATGTGTTACATAGTGTGTTAGGGTGTTCGGGGATCATAACTAGTTGAGAAACGTTAAAACAATGCTTCTAGTATAATTTTAGTGTTTCGGGTAGTGTCCGGTTGTTCGGTTAGATACCGGTTCGTTAAAGTGTCAAACTATACCTTTTAGTGTTCATTATGTACCCTTTGGCGACACTTTTAATTCCCGATACTTAGGAAAGCATTCAGGACCAATTAGTCATATTTTTGTACATTACTAGCATGTTAAAATGCTGATTTTAGCTGAATCATGCAAAATTCTGCACTTTATGTGCGTTTTAGGCACTTTCCGGCACTTTAACTATCACTTAGTAAAGCAGTTTTATGGTCCTTACTTCCCTACACACCATACTAGTGTAGTACCTTATCTCTGGCCCTTACGGGGTCTCAAAACACTGTCTGTCTATGCACTGAACATCGTCAGCATTTTTCTGAGTTCCGCTAACTGTGCTAACTGTGCTTTGTGCATCGTTTATGTCACTAAGAGTTTGTAAGTAAAAATGGTGTGACAGTATGCAATATGTGATGCACATGTAAGTATGATGCAGAAATCAGAAAGCAGTTTAAGTTATTATTTGTAATTCAGCACAGTCATTAAGCACTACTCAATATTTAATAATTGTACGGATGCATGCAAATTTGACAGTTGTCACACCAGATCCACTACTAATTCCCTGAAATACATGTATTTT
Source organism: Helianthus tuberosus (assembly GCA_030545235.1). NCBI lineage: Eukaryota > Viridiplantae > Streptophyta > Magnoliopsida > Asterales > Asteraceae > Helianthus > Helianthus tuberosus. The sequence goes on from CM060373.1 coordinate 96,157,604, forward strand.
GAAAACATCAACAAAAGTTGAGCGAGTTCGTGCGTTTATTTGTGTGTATGAATAAACCTTTAAAATCATTGTAAGTATGTAAGTAAGTTTGTAAATCCCGGTATGAAAGCGACAAGGAAAAACAGATGCATTAATGGTTTGCAAGGCCATTAATATGTGTGACGTGATGCAGGAAAGCTCAAACCTAGCAGACTTTGCACCGGGCTTCCGGCTGTAAGACATAGTCAACCCATGGGCCACCCTGGTCCAACATGGGCGGGGCTCGCTACACCCAAATAGATCTATCACTCATGTCCCTCAGTCCTACAATGAGGATTGATGGCCTTAAGCGTTATACCCACCACTCACATGATTTAGAGGTACCCTTCCTTAGCTAACCATACCAAATAATAACGTTTGTAAACAGTTGAAACATGTACTTCACCCCTGAAGTTTTAAAACTGAAAACAGAAAAAGAAAAGGAGGACACGAAACTCACAGTCTTGCGTCTTCAACAATCGTAACTCAAGCTTCTTTGGTGAACACGACTACCTACAACATACTAATGTCTATTAGACGAACGGGTCGTGCCTTGACTTAGTGTTAATGTCTTTGAGTTATGTTTCTTTTGTGTTAAACTATATTTATTAAATTTTGGAATAATAATATATTTTTGACTTGATACACTTCGGGTATTTATACATGTATATCCTTCCCAAGGATGGGGGTATTTGTAATTGTATGCTTATACTTGTATATTTTTGACATGTATTAGGGTAGTATTCCGGTGTGTATTTATACGTACGAGAATACGTATTTTTACGGTATTCATTAAGTATTCTTATACTTAATTTCATATTAATTATTCCGGGGTATTTTCTTTAATAAGGATTCAATATATATTTCCAAAATATATATTTTAAGGAATATTACTTAGGAAAATTATTTATAATTTTTCTTTGGCAAAAATATTTGTATTCTCTTATAAGTTCCAAGAATTAATATATTTTCAAGTCCAACTTGGAAAATATATATATATAAACTCTTTTTCCCCAACAATGATATATTTCATATTTGTATGAGAAAATATGTCTTTAATCCCAATAATATTGTATTTTACGTTTCTCTCAGAAAAAATATATTTCTTAAAAATGATATATCTTCTAAAAATATATTTTCATTCTTGCCAAAAATAATATATTTTCCTTGGTGTCCAAAATATTATTTACCAAAATATACTTTGTGAATAAATTCAGGAATATTTTGTAAGTCTTATTTCATAGTTCGGTTTCACCAATATTTGGATTGTAATTCTTGGTATTTTGATGTTTTATATTATTTCATGTCCTAAAATAATATAACTAGTACACAAAATATACAAATAATCACACACATGTGTCTTCTAAATATATATTTTCCTAAATACATATTTAGTCATTTTTATTTAGGAAAAACCAACCTCCAATATTTATATTTTTGTAACAAAATTTATGGCAAAGTTTATGTAGAAAACTCATGGTCTAAAATACACTTGTAAATATTTGTTTAAAAATATTTTTCTAAGTGTTTATATTTTTAGAAAATTTTGCCATAGTTTCCCCTAAAAATGGAGGTTTCCATGCTTTCAAGGCTATCATTTTCTTTTGTAAAAATCAACACAATCAATCCACCAACAACAATAAGCAACCTTTACTTACAAATTTGCCAAAAATAAGTAATAATCAACCGTTTCATGAACTTGAATATTTGTAAAAATTTGTAGGAACTTACTAGTGTTCTTAGTAAGTCTTGTTACCCTTTAAAATGTGATTAGTTCTTTAGAAACTTTATTTTTAAAGAAGTTAGATGTTTACAACTTCTTGTCACATTTTCTAAAAATGTTTCCTTATGAAATTTTCTTGTTTCACAAGTGTTTCTACACTTGTTTAACCATTAAAAATAGAGTTTGTTTTTGTAAGAACCAAGATTTAATAAAACTTGTACATTTAACTTGGTTTCTTTGAAAGACCATTCATAAATCTTTAGATCTACAAGTGTTACTACTTACTTTGTTCATTATTTTTCAAGAAATCAAAGTATTCTTTCAAGTTCATTGTTGGTGCATATGTCTGTTGACTTCGTCTTGTATCGAGTCTTGTAATAGTCCAGATAGATCAGGGCACGATATACGAGAAAATTGTGAAATCATGTAGGATGGGCCATTTCGTGTGAAGCCATCTCGTACGAAATGGCTGGCCTATATATATGTGCCTTGTTCAAATCATTTGTAACTTTTCTGATTCCGGTACCGAGGTGCTGCCGAAGTGTCTCCAGCCTGTAAAACGTTCTATATCAATATACAAGACAATTAAAGTGATTCTGAGTGTAAATCAAGCTGATTCAAAGTCGATACGTTTGTTTCCGCCTCTCATATTGATTAGAACTCTTCTGAATGACTCGTTTTGGTCATGAAAATGATCCTACAAGTGGTATCAGAGCTCAGGAGGAAGAGTTCTTACCGATTCAGCTTGATTTCATCAAAATTCTGACTTCTACACCTTCTTTTACAATATTTTTCAAAATTAAACAAGATTTTACAGTTAAAGTGGATTGAATTTCACATATAACGTGCGAAACACAGTTTTAAACAATCCTTGAAAGAATCAGACTTAAAATCGGCCTAAATCTTGTTTAATTTGTCAAAAATTCACTCGAATGTGTGACATCAACAACATTTTGTACGTAATAGCCCATTTCGTGTGAATCAGAACCTCATTTCGCACGAATTGAACCTTGTGAACCCCATTCCGCATGAATTGAACCTTGTGACCTCCCATTTCGCACGAAATTGCATCTTGAGACCTTCATTTCGCACGGATTGGACCCATTCCGCTTGAAAGTTGCCATTTCGCTTGAATTGAACGTCCATTTCACACGATTTGGACAAAATCATCACCAGTTCGTTTGAAAAGGGACATTTCACATCAAAATCCATTTCGCACCAAAGTCATTTCGTATCAAAGTCCAATTCGCTTGAACATTGTGTTTTTTTGAACTTTCAACACCGAAACATGGAAGAAGAGTTTTACAACGTGTTTTCTACTACTCCAGCTGCTCCAATTACAGTTGCTGAGACTCTTGAAATTGAAAATGAAACGGGAACGTCTCAAAAGCCTCCAAAGCTTATGTACACTGAGGATTTTAAAGGATGGCAAAACCGTTTTGAAACTTGGGTGCAAGCTTATAAGTTTGATGCATGGGTTTCGTTGGACAAAGATTACGTTAAACCGACAGATGACCGTGGAAATGAAAAATCTTTAAGTGATTATTCAGCGGCTGAGAAGTTAAAATACACCAGTGAAAAAAATGATGATTAGCATTCTCCAACAAGCAGTAAAAGAAGATATCTTTGTTTTGCTTCAACATGAGGACACTGCTAGATCAATTTGGTTGGCATTGATTCAAAAGTTTAAGGGAAGTGCTGATATGATAGAAAATAAATGTGCATTACTAAAGAAATCTTTTGATATGTTTACAGCTTATAAAGGTGAAACGACTAAGAGGACTATCGATAGATATTGTCATCTTGTCTAGGAAATGAAAAGATTAGAGATCAAAAAAGAAGATGATGAATGGGTTGATAAGCTATCTGATGTGTTACCACAAGATAAATGGGGAACATTTCTGTTGATCTTAAAACATATGAGAAAATCTGAAAGTATGAATTTGTGTAAGTTCATTCAGAAGATTGAAGAACATGAATTAGATGTTCAGAAAACTGCTATCATGAATAATCCAAATGCTCAACAAGATGAAAGTTTATACTATAGAGGAAGCAGAGTTGAGACTACTTTGAGTCTGAAAATTCAGACTGCATTCAGTGCTGATGGTACTTCCAGAATGAATGTTAACACTACAACTCAGAGTGGTGGATATTCGTCATCGTATTCAAGTTTTGATCCGAATTTCTCAACACCAAGTTCTCAACGACAGAGTTCAACAAATCTGCAATGCAATGTGACATTAAACATACAAAATGGTCAAAATCTCTCTCCAGAAATTGCTAAGCAACACATGGCATCACTTGTTACTATGTTAGAGTCTTATGAAAGCTTAGTTTCTAGAAGAATTGGAAATCCGATGCTTACTAAAGAGGATTATGACCAGATTGATCCTGAGGAACTTGAGTTGATGGACCTCAAGTGGTGTTTAGCCAGTGCTGTAAGAAGAGCAAAAAAATTCAAACAAATCACGGGTAGAGATGATCTTCGTGATGCTGCTACATCTCCGTTAGGGTTTGATAAATCTAAGGTTACTTGTTTTCGTTGTCGAGAAAAGGGGCATTTTAAACGAGAGTGTACAAACAAAGAAGCAACCGGAAGACAAGATCCGTTTGGAAACAATGATTACCAACGAAAAGCAATTTATCACCAGATTGCTCAACAATCGTCATCATCTCGTGCTATTGAAGATGGAAGGAAGAAAGCTTATCTAGTTAATCAAGATGATGAAAGATTGGCAGAGGGATTTAGCTGGGACAAATACGTTCCTGCTGATTCAGCATTTGTTGCTCAAATCTTGGAAGAAGAGTCAATCAAATCTAAGCCAAAAAGAGAGAAGATTTTCAGATCATCAGAAACTGATGAAGATACTGATGATGAGGAAGAGTATATTAATACAACTAGACAAAATTTGGACTCATTTAGTTTTAATTTGTTTTTTGCAGATAAGATCGAGATGTTGAATAAGAAAAAAGCTGCTAGACTGGAGAAAGAATTGGAAGCAAAAAGGATTGATGAAGAACAGATTCAAGTTCAGATGGAAGCTGAAAAGGCAAAAGTTGAAGAAAATTCAACTGAAAAAGCCGGAGTTGAAGAAAGTGAAGTAAAAATAGAATTTGATGAAGAACCGATGAGTGAAAAGGTGATTGAGAAAATAGTTGAGAAAATTATTGAAGTTGGAAAAATCATCGAAGTTGAAAAAATAGTCAAAGTTGAAAAGATTATCGAAGTTGAAAAGATCGTTGAGATCACGAAACCTTGTCTGAAATGTTTGAAACCATGCAAAGATTGTGAGGAGAAAGACAAGAACTATCGTGAACTAGAAGAGTTGAAAGAAAAATTGTTGTTTGATGTGAAGTATGTAAAAGAATCGTATGATGTGTTGAACAGAACGGTTGATAGTTTGAACAAGACAAACCTAGAAATGGGAGCTGCTGAAACGATGATGAGTTCAACATTAACATTAATGACTAAGCAAAAGGTCATCAATGAGTATATTGAAGATTGTGCAAAGCTGAAACAGGAGTTGGAGACTGAAAGGATTGAGAATGAAAGAATCAGACGATTGATGATGAGTTATACATCTTCTGATTATTTGATTGATAGAGTTTATCCTACTGTTGCAGGTCTTGAAGCTTTTCAAGATAAAAAGACAGAAGAGGATACTGGTAAGAAACAAAGTGTCAAGTATAACAACTGTCCGTCTCCGATCTGGGAAAGTTATTCTCCTAGAAAACCAAATGAGGAGCAATTAAAAAAGGCAGTCAACATAAAGTTAAAGTCTGAAACCATTGATGAGTTACCAGATAACATTGACGTCACATTCACAGCGTTTGACACTGATCATGAGTCTGAGTTATTAAAGAAAGCGGTTGATCAGGTGTTGGATATGGATGAAGAGTCAAAGTCGGAGTCTAAATTTGAAAGTTCGAGTTCATCAGACAAGAGTCCAAGTTCACCGGTCAAACAGGTTTATAATAAAGAATTTCTGATGTCGAAAAATAAATTGAATGACGAAACATTCAAAGTTGCATATACTTTGAATGATTTTGACAAATTATTTTCTGATGAAGAATTTCCAATAAGAAGTTTTAAAACTGAACAGATCAAACAGGTTTTCAAATTAACAGAAATTAATTTTTCTGAAATAAAAGATGTAAATCTTAATGAAAAACCTAAGAAGTACACTTTAAGAGTTCAACAAAGATTGAACAAGAAAAAAGGTTACAGTTCTGGTTCTGGTTTTCAAAAGAAACCAAACCATAACAGTAATTTCAAAAAGAAAGGTTTAGGTTTTATTCCTCCAGAAAATCATAAAAGTGAGAAAACTTATAAACCAAAAACTAAATTTCTTTCAGGTACAAGTTCAGTAGAAGAAGAGAAGAAACCATTCTGGAGACAGACAAACAAAGAGTTTCTCACCGAAAAAAAGAAGAATATGGTGAAGGAATCTGAGAATAGATTTGAACGAAGAACCTGTTTCAAATGCCAAGAAGTTGGACACATCGCTTGGAATTGCCCAAAGTCCACTTATACAAAACAGGGAGTTACTTTTAACTCAAAGTTGAAAAAGAAAAATGTTGATAAAACAGAACAACCAATGAAAAAATTCAAAGTGTTCAAAAATTCGACTTTCGAAGTTGGTGAAAGTTCGAAACATTTTTACAAAAGAAAAGTCGATTTGAACAAACAAAAATGGGTTGTTAAATCAGAGAGTAGTTCTGACAATGAATCTGACTCGTCAAAGTCAGAGGAGTCATTAGTTGTGAAAAGAAATGAGAATTCCGTTCCAGAAATGAACGATGAAAACTTTCCACAATTGTCAAAAGAAAACTTGAAGTTAAAAGTTGGAAAGATTGAGATCTCAGATCAATTCTTCCCTGGTAAAGAAGAATTTGATGCTGAAAAGGCTTTTAATGGAAATGTGAAATATATTTTTGGGAAGATGGTCGATGGAAAGGTAAAAGGAGCAAAAGAATTTTATGAATCAAAGAGATGGAGTTGCCCACTGAGTGAAAAGAACTCGGGAACAACCAAGACTGGTCAGGCTTGGGTGGCAGCATTTTCTACTTAAAATTCTGACTTGCCGGAGTTCCCAAGTTGGTAATCGTGGAGCATGAATCGGCATCTTTCTCAAAAATTGAAAAATGTCATATTTCAATTTACAAGTGGTATTGTGATAAGTACCTACAAGTGGTTAATCAAGGTCATTAAGTTGAACCTGATTTAACTTTCATACAAGTGATTGGAAAACAAAGTGATGAAACCCCACAAACTAATTTTCCGGAAAAACCATTTGATTAAAACAAACTTAAGTGTTTTGAAATCATAATGGGAAAATAGTTTGTTGTCAGGGGAAGTTCTGATTGTTTATGCCAAGTGGATGGCGATTTGAAGCAATTCACATCAGTTTGTCACTTTACCTTGTACAGTTTACTGCTTTTATTTTCAAATTTTCCCGTAAAATCAAAAATTGAAACATATTTTGGATTTTAGGGGGAGTAAATTTTTTTTAGAAATTTCGAAAATTTGAAAAAAGACAAAAGTCATTTTTGATTGAAAAATATTGAAAAACAACAAAAACATGAGAAAATGAAATCGAGTTTTGTTGTGAAAAAGAGGAAATGATAGTACATCAGTTAGACTGTCACAGTACGCTAAAGAATTGGAAAGTAAAATGTGATAAACGGTCTCACTAAAGATGTGACGATAGGATCAGCTAGACTAGTAGATTTGCGATAACGATACAAACTTAAATGAAAAAGCCTAGTTCTAGTGGGAAACGCGGTTGAAAGCATAGTACTTAGTTTTATCCTTCGTGACTGTGTACCTACTCAGTAATCGCTGAATGCTAAAAGAGCATAAAAACCAGTCAGTTTGTGAACTTTCACAACTTGTTGAAAAAGTCACTGTGATTGTGCATTTCTTTTTGCAAAAGATTTAAACTTGTTTGATTTCTTTATTTTGTTTAAGCATTGGACATCCTCTGCGTATACGTGAGTATCGAACTGGATGTTAGTGCCTGAACGTTCTGCTTTATTTTTCTTGGTGTTTCATTTAAATCTTGGATCCCCTCTGCGTATATATGAATATCGAACTGGTGGTTAAGATCTAAACATATTCAACTTGTTTTTATTTCTTATTTTGTTTAAACATTGGACTTTCTCTGCGTATCGAAAGATCGACCTGATTGTTAATGTTTAAACATTCTGCGTTGTTTTCGCACATATCACAGTTGATGAAAGTTTAAAGGCATTACTTGAGTCAGTGTATTGCATGATGAGGGGATATGCTGAGATCGTGGGGTCCATAAGAATTTAGTGCAAAATTAATATATCTTAACGTATCGGTAAGCATTTCGAAAGTTTTTAGATTGAGTTTAAGAGGACAACAATATCGTCAATCTATGTGAATCGTTTAGAACTTAAAGTGTTTGAAAGCTCAACGGTACTAGTGATTTGTCTCATAAACTGATATGATCCTCTTACACAAACTCACAAAAATATTGTCTGTAAATATTTCGTTACTGCTTTCCATTAGTATGTTTTAGCATAAAATTTTGAAAATACAAAAAGATTTTATTTCATTTTATTTTCGACAACTGATGTTGGAAAGCCGATTTTCAAAATTCCGAGTGCTAAACATGATGAACAACAGGTTGGGAGAGTGTGTATGAATTGAGAAATGATTTTGAAAAGATAAAATGGTTTCAACTTAATGAAATGTCAAATTTTGAATGGTATTTTTTACAAGTGGTCATCAGAGATTAAAAATGTATAATCATATTGTATAATATCTACAAGTGTTTGTTTTTAAAATTTGTTAAATCATAGTGAAATTTATTGTTGGGTAGAGTTTTGTGCAGGTTGCCAGGTTCCAGATCCTGTTGCTACGGAGAGCCAGGAGATGTGAAGATTCCCGTGTTTAAGCCTGAGCAGAGTTTGAGCCAGGTTTCAATCTCAGAACAAAAGCTATGTCAGATTGCGATCCCGGAACAATTTAAGGGGGAGTCTGCTAGCAAAGGGGAGTCTGAAGATGCAAGAGCCAGTTTCTGATCCTGAAAGTTCGTTAAAGATAGAGTCAGGATTAAGATTCTGGGAATGAATGAGAAAAAGAGGAGATTGAAGTTTAGAATCAACATTCAAAGGGGAGGTTAGCTGCTGATAGAAGAAGAGAAAAGATTGAAGAAAGCTTACACTGTCAGACACTTTGGAGAGAGCGAGAAGACTGATAAAGACTGAAGACTTGTCATGTTGAAGACTCGACACCGAAGACTTCGTCAACATCCAAGGGGGAGTCTGTTGGTGCATATGTCTGTTGACTTCGTCTTGTATCGAGTCTTGTAATAGTCCAGATAGATCAGGGCACGATATACGAGAAAATTGTGAAATCATGTAGGATGGGCCATTTCGCACGAAATGGAATGTGTCCATTTCGCACGAAATGGCACTGGCCATTTCGTGTGAAGCCATCTCGTACGAAATGGCTGGCCTATATATATGTGCCTTGTTCAAATCATTTGTAACTTTTCTGATTCCGGTACCGAGGTGCTGCCGAAGTGTCTCCAGCCTGTAAAACGTTTCTATATCAATATACAAGACAATTAAAGTGATTCTGAGTGTAAATCAAGCTGATTTAAAGTCGATACGTATGTTTCCGCCTCTCGTATTGATTAGAACTCTTCTGAACGACTCGTTTTGGTTGTGCAAACGATCCTACATTCATGATTCATGTGTGGATGATCTATCATCCTATAACATTTCTACTTTCTCATCTTGCTAGATTATGTTTTTAATCATGATCTAGCAAGATCCCATGATGATCAACATCATTTCTACAAACAATCAATGATCAACAAGCATAACAACTCATATTCATCAAGATTACTTCATTAAACAAGCTTATGTTCATGTTTACTTCTTATGTTCTTTAGTGTTCTTCAAGTTTTTGATTATGATTCTTCTTTAACCATTAAAAATGGAAGTAAAATGGAGTGTACAAGGTTCTTACCACTAGCTCAAGGCTAGGGATGATTCAAGTGTAGAAAACAAGTGGATAAAAGCAAACAAGAGAGGTCCTTAATCTTCCACAAGTTCCTAGCTTATTTGTATGATCTTCAACACCCTTGTATATGCTTAGATTAGATGAATGAAGGTGATGGTGGTGGTGCTTGGGGTCGGCCGAGAACAAGAGAGGGAGAGGAGGAAGATGTGTGTGTTTTCTAGTGTGTGAGAAATGAGTTCAAGACCTTACATGTTCTTTATATAACCATTTCAAGCTCTTAACCCTTTTATAACATGTTTAGTAAAGTATTAACATATCCAATTGAATATTGAAATAAAATCTTAGGGTATTGAGGAGGGTATGGGCCGATTACTAGGTGGGGGGGGGGGGTTCTAGCATAGGTTTTAACCATACTAGTTACTTTAACGTAAAAATTCAACTATTAGTTAGTTATGTTAGTTACTAGATATTTATAGGGTGTTATGATGTTCGGGGACCATAGCTAGCTTGGTGTAACACCTGTGCCTCCACGGCCATCAAACAAATACCGAACCAATGAAATATTATATTTCATACTTGGGATTTGTAAAAATATGTGTATCATTTGCACATATCAATTTTTGTTCAATTCCAAACTCTAAATCGCTTTCTGGAAGGTTATACGCGCACCGATGCGTAAATATAACCAGTTTAATACAACAAACACTCCGGAATAGTGACATAGGCTTAAAATACCTTTAATAACCTTTACATAACTTAGAAATAAGTTTTGAAGGCTTTGGTATGGCAAAAACAAGTTAATTCGCTTACAGGGACTAAACTTGACAAACTGTGAAAGTATGCCAATTTGAACTGTAACAGACATTCTGGAACATGACCATAAGTTAAACACACCTTAAATATCCTCTACACAGCTTAGAAATAGGCTTTAAGGGGTTCGGTGTGCTAAAATAAACTTTTGAGTCATTCAGGGACTAAAAGTGTCAAAAAGTGCACAAGTTTGCATTTTCGCGCATAACTTACGTTCTGAATACATCCGGACATCCAAAAATTTATGTAAGCACTAAAATATTTTATTTTAGTGTTTGGCATGAGAAAAATCCATTCGTCACGCCATTTGGATCGTTTTTCGCGCTTATGCGCATTCCGTCGTAATTAACCGAACATCGCAACCGTACGACTAAACGAACCGACACCCGAGATATTTTTCAACACATTTTAAGTTCCCTATACTTTAACTTCATTTTAGAGCTTTGAAATGGGGTTAACGGGCCTTAAACGTGTCGGAAATGAGCCTATTACACAGCAGGGACCAAAACTGTAATTCTGCCAACCTTGGTCCTTGCGCACCTCAACAAATATTTGTTACGGTGCGCAAGGGGTCTGCAGATAGTAGAAACTTGGCAGAAACATTGGATCTGGTCCATTCTCCTTATGCACATGGTATTGGGCAATACTAGGGGCTCCCATGGTATTGTAATACCACTATCTTGAGGTGTATGGCCAAGATCAAAGCACGGTTTCCAAGAAACGATCTTAACGGCTAACCGAAAACTATAAATACCCCCCCCATGCCATTGCAAAACCCACTAGAATTTTGATTTGAGAAACTCTAAGTTGAAACCATTGTTTCATACCTGAGATTCTTGGATCGAGATTAGCATTCGGGGACCCTTCGTAAGTATTCTTTCGTTCTTTTCTTTCTTTTATTGCTTTTCGAGTCCGAAAGTCAAACTTTGTTTGACTTTCTGCGTTGACCAGTTTATGGTCAATGCGAAGTTCGTTTGAACTTCGCAACGTGATTGTAATCACGATGGTTATAGTCCCCTGGGACTATGCCTACTGATTACCACGTTGTCTAGGGTCGTAGGGTAAGCGATCTAATAAATCGCTTATACCTTCGAACCCGGCCCATTTGGTCGATCATTAGGATCCGACCAAATACATTAGGTGACCATAGTAGGTAGGGAATAACCTTCCGAGGTTATACCTTATGGTCACGACGTTTAGGTAGTTGTATGATAAGTAGTTTATATGCCTTAGGTAAATTACCAGAATACCCTTTTCATGTATAATTGGTAATTAAGCATATGTAACCTAAACTTTTGTCACATAACTGATTATGTAACATGTTTAGGCATATAACACTTGTCATAGGGCTAGTTAGACGTCTCGAGTACGCTTTTGCGCGCACGACGCGTTAAAGTAGCATAAGCTACCTTAATGGGTCGCGATGGGTCGAAAGCAATTATGTTAGGTTTCATTTAGTATGTAGGCTTTGTTAAACCATATTACACGAGTCTCCATACTCGTTTGGTTTACAAACCCTCATGCTACCCGATCTTCCGATTTAGGTCCGGTTTATTAACATAGTTACCTATATTAGGTGCCGTTTGATTCCGTGATCTTTAGCATTGTTTGGTTGTCACTCAAGGCCTACTGAACAATCTCAAGTGAGTACATAGACCCCTCTTTTACTGTTTCCAAACTATTTTGGGGTGGAACACATGTGCCTACTTGTTACTTTCGTGCTTTCCTATTTTCACATCATATATCTGCTATGTTCGTTAGTACATTATAGTACATGATTTCATTACATTTCATGCTAAGTATGCCCATTGTGTGCGTACTTAGTACATCGTTTTACATTACATTTTATGCTATGTATGTCCATTTAGTTCATACTTAGTACATAGTTTTACATTACATTTTATGCTATGTATGTCCATTTAGTTCATACTTAGTACATCGTTTCACATCACATCACATGCTATGTATGTTCTTCTATTGCATACTTAGTACATTTGTTTTCATCACATGCTTACATTTTGATATGATATTTGGTTTGTATAAATGGAACAATACATTCATTAACACCGATCATGCCGTTCGTTAGTAGGTAGTGGTACCATAGGAATTGACAACTCCCGTTCCTGAAATCCTAGGTTTGTTTGGATTGGAAGGAATGACCGAATTCGATATACATAACTTAGATAAACCTTTAATTTGTTTAAGGGTTTATCGCCACAGTCTCAAGGCTTGGATGTATGCATTTTCACAATACCGCATAGATATTTGTATCAGTATAGCATGCATTTCCACAGAACATAACTTTGATTTAAACCAAGTTTTACTTCAATACTTTGTTTTGTGAATTTTACCTATGGTTTAGTTGATGCATTTCACTAGCCATACATATCATTTTTGGTTACACATTACATGATTTACATTTGGCACATAAACATTATTGACATTGGTTACACATTACATGATTTACATCTTGACATATTATTCAATACGTTTGGCAATTGGTTTAAACATAGACATCTTACATTGGTGGTTTGTTTGGGTAAGTGATTTGAGTAACAAGGCGTGTGTAATATGATACAAGCATGGTGGATACGCCGCTGGTACTTCCTATATATAAGTGATTGTATGGTATTACATATCGTAGCGTTATTTGAATCATTTCAATTTGGACATATAACATTTTATACAAATAACATACTTTTCACAATACATTGTTTTACAAACAACTTATCTTATACAAACTCATTTTTACATGGTTATTTATTTAACCTTACATTTATTTATACATATCATCTGATCTTATCGTTTTTCAATTGATTTACAAAACAAAGCAAATTACAAGGTTCATGACTAAACATTTTCTTAAACATAAGTCATGAATTCTATTTTCACAAAACCTATGTATCTCACAGGCATTTTTATGCTGACGTACCTATTTTCACATGTGTTTCAGGAGATGATGCATAGGATTGATCAAGATGCACTTAGGAGGACTTGGGCTTTAGTGACAATAAAAGATGCTAGACTAGTTAATTATGTTGTATTTCTTTGATTGTCAAGACATTGTAACAATTTTAATCAATAAAACAATATTTAAATTTCCATGTGTTATGAAACAATGATTCTGTTACAACACTCCCCGATGTTTTCCGCCACGTTTCGTTGTCTCACGTGGTCGGGGTGTGACACTTGGTAATGTTAAAACAGTGCTTCTAGTGCAAATTTAATGTTTCGGGTAGTGTCCGGTTGTTCGGTTGGTTACGGTTCGATAAAGAGCTAAACCTTGCAGTTTAGTGTGTTTTATGTACCTTTTTGTGACACTTTTGATTCCCGACACTTAGGAAAGCATTCAGGACCATTTAACCATATTTTTGCATGATATTAGATTGTTAAAATGCTGATTTTTGCTGAATTCAGCACTTTGGGTGAGTTTTAGGCACTTTCCGGCACTTAAACTATCACTAGTAAGACAGTTTTGTGATCCTTACTTTCCTACACACTATACTAGATTGGTATCTAGCTTCTGTCTCATTTTGTGTCTTAATGCACTGTCTGTCTTTGTGCTGAGTTCTGTCAGCATTTTCCTGATTTATCAGATAACTGTGCTAACTATACTTAATGCATCATTTGAGGCAATATAGCTTTCATGCAGTAATGATATGACATTAAGCAATGTATGATGCACATGTATGTATATGGCAGTAATCAGAAAGCAGTTACTTGTAATTCAGCACAGTCATTAGGCACTAATCATGGTTAATTAATTGTACGGATACCTGGATTTTTGACAGTTGTCACATGCATTGTGAACGGAACTGCCGACAAGAATAAAAAGAAAATGTAGAAAAAAATACTAAAAGATAACCGAAAGAAAATTAACCAAAAAGGTTGTATGGTAACGATTTTGTTTGTATGAAACCCGTGGTCAAAGACGAACAAATGGTTATGGGTATCGGTACCAATTTGCCGAACCGAAAGATCTTAAGTACCAATTCGGTACCGACTTTTGGCGTTTCTGGTACTGGTTCACTACCCTTTTTTACCTTCATATACCGGTACCGTAACCGGTATTTTCGGTATCAGTACCGATTCTGTATCGGTTGGCACCGAACTCATCCCTACCCCTGAAATTAAAAAAGGAAAAAATTAAAAGTTGAAGAAAATCAACAAAAAAAGTTGTACGACACCGTTGTTGTTCGTACGGTAACCGTGATCAGGAATGAGCAAATGGTACCGGGTAGCAACACTAAATTTCCCGAACCAAAAGATTTCTAACATCACTTTGGCACCAACTTTTTATTTTTTTTGTAGTGTCGATTTTTACCTTCATGTACAGATACCGAACTGGACCGTACCGGTATTTTCGATACTAGTACTGGCTCGATACTGGTTGACCCCAAGCTTATCCCAACCCGTGATATTAAAAAATGATTAAAGTTAAAAAGTAAAGAATATAACTATTATTATAATATTAAAATAATAAAAGTATTTAAAAAACTATATATTATTATAATATTAAAATTATTATTCATCAACTTCTATTATATATATATATATAGAATTGCGCTAAAATAAGAACCACCTCGAGTTGTAAGAACCGTGAGAACTTTTTGATCCGGGGCGAGGTGGACCAATTTTTTTTTCACAAACGTAGATGCGTGTATTATAAACACATTTGTAAAAAAAAAATTCAAAAAAAAAAAATGTCGTGTGTGTAGTTTTGAGCACCACAAGTTTGTGTTTACGGGTACCGTAAATTTTCCGGTTAGATTTACGGTACCCGTAAACACAAACTTGTGATGCTCAAAACTACACACACGACAATTTTTTTTGATTTTTTTTACAAATGTGTTTATAATACACGCAACTACGTTTACGAAAAAAAATTTTGGTCCACCTCGCCCCGTACGGTGTAGTTCTCACGGTTCTTACAACTCGAGGTGGTTCTCATTTTAGCGGTCCCCTATATATATATATAGAAACAGGATCAGGAGAAAATGCTCAAAAGTGTGAGAAGGGCGGAGGGGCTTTTTTGTCTTTTCATTCTTCTTTAATTTTCACAACGCGGTATAATATTTTCTGGTGTCTAAGTTTTTTTTGGCGTTAATTGTATTTATTAAACTTTTTGGCGTTTAAATAATTGTGTTTGTGTCACACATATATTTTTTTGGCGTTATATCGTTTTCTGGTTAATTTTTTTGGCGTTTGTGGCGTTTTGTATAATAATTCACTACGAGTAATTAATGTTTGCATAAGATTAAAATAAGTCCAATTTTTCTTTTTGGCATTTATTGAATTTTTTGGCGTTTTAATACCCTTTTTACAAGGTTCTTTGCCAGCAGCTGTTCTCTCAGTTTTCATTCTACTAGCGTTTTGGTGTTTGTAGTTTTTGGCGTTTTATATAGTAATGTATTTTATTTATAGAGAATTAGATAACAAAATAACATATAACTTGATATGAATACAATATAAAATGAAAACAAAAATAATTAAAAATGGTAATCTAATTTTTCTTTCCAATCTTTAATGTCATCAGCCTCTTCCTTTTTGAATTTCTTTTTGGCGTTTTGAACCTTTTTTGAATAATTTAGCTAGATGCCAACTTTCCTTCATAAACCCCGTCTTTTTCAGAAGAAGCTGCTTTACTGGCATCCTGTTTTTTAGTGTGATATTCTTTTTGGTGGCATGTCATTAAAGATCAAAACTTGCTTGATGCTATTTGTAATAATGAAGTCCAAAATAGCATTTTATTCTTGTGTTGAACCCTTTCTTCCATGCCTATAATCATCAAGAACAAAGCTCACATGATGGCATATCACTGTCATCAGTCTCTTTTTCTTGAATATTTGTCCATCTTATTCTGTAAAATATTATTGAGTTAAGCCCCTCAGAAAAAAGGATCCATTTCAGTGAAACCTTTGCCATATGTGGCGTTTTAAAGGGAGAGGTTTCTAGATGATATGACATTTTTTGTGTGTTTTTGGGTGATTAATTTCATTGTGTATAGACCCCTCTCTTTATAGGAGTTTTTTGGCGCGTAGTTTAGGCGGGACTTTTTATTGTACTAAATGATAGTAATAAAGTAACTGTCTTTTCAGTTACTGTTTTTGTGTTTACTGTGTTGATCAGCTTTTATCAGTTTTATAGGTTATAGACGTCCCATCTTCTAAGTTTGGCGTTTTTTTTAAATGGCCTTATGCAGACCAACATAACAAAATACAATAACGGAGTAAATAAAATATTAAGCAGGAAAAATATTTTTTGTTATTTTTGGCGTTTTATTAGGGTTAACCATTTTTAGTATTATTTTGGTGTTTTGCTGATAAAGATAGAAATATATCATTTAATTATCCTAAAAAAAGAAGATTACATAGAAGAAAAAAAAGGAAAAAAAATTAAAATCCTTCATCAGAAGGTACTTTATCTGAATAGTATCCATCACTTGTGTCATCTTCTTCCTCCTCGGAGTCTTCATCTTGATCTTCATCCATGTCATCACATTCACCTTCATCAGCTTCTTGTTCCTGAAGATTCTGAAGCCTTCACCTGAACATGTCTTGCATTAACTCCAATTTTGAGTCTATTTCTGTGTTGGTACAAGTGGCGTTATGCAATTCTTCCATGAAACCCAGTCGCTGCTTTGTCATGATGTTCTCTAGCCAGTAGATTTCCTGCTCTCCGCTGTCGTATGCAACAGTCACCATGCCTGTTTCATCATCAAAACGCCATGATGTCATGACAGGTTCTGGCTTCACATCTCCTTTGATTGGTCCTAATTTGCTTGTTAATGCTTTCATAAGCATATGCGTTTCATGGCATTCGTTGTCTAGAGCTATGCCAATGGATAAGCTTTGCCTCTGTATCTCTTCTTCCATCTTCAGAATTGCCCTGACCGTCTTAACATACACCCTCCTTCTGTTGTCAAAATGGAGGACGTATCCCCTGATTCCCAGAGTGTATCTCCATGAAACGATTGTTGCCATTTTTGGCGTTTTGTTTAAGTTGGCGTTTTTGGTTAAGGATTTTTTTTTTTTTTTTTTTTTTTTTTGCAGAAAATGGATAGAATTGAAGTGATTATGGAAGCTATGTTTTACCTTTGTTTATATAATGATGTTTTTGGCGCGTAATTTAGGAGGGAATTTCTTCTAATAAATGTTAATACTGAAATTCAGTTATTTGTGTTGTTTCATCTTCCTGTAATATTCAACGCGTTTTATTACTAATTTTTGGCGTTTTGTTTTTAATGGCGTTTTATTTTTTTGTATGGCGTTTTATCATTTGATGGCGTTTTGAATATGAGGGGTAAAAGACCCTTTTACCCTTAATGAAGCGCGTCCCACATAATAATATTGATGTTATTTACGAAAACGCCACCGCACAATCTAGTCCATGGATTGTTTTGATCGGACGATCCATAAGCGTTCTCACCATTCTCACACTTTTCACCGTTTTCTCTAAATCCTGACCCTATATATATATATTGTTAGTACATAACGTCTGTAGCTTCCGTCAGCATGTAGTCATGTTTTGTATATTTGTGTCTTTGTAAACAATTATGTAATGAATGTGTGTAGATAGAACGACAACTCAGGAAACGGAACTTAACTTTAAAGTGTTGACTAATGTCATCCGATCGGGTTGTCATCCGATCGGATAGCAGTCATCCGATCGGATAGCATGTTATCCGTTCGGACAGGATGTCATCCGATCGGATTGCCATCCGATCGGATAACACTCTTCACTTCCTGAGTTGCCTATAAATATCTCGTCCGGGTGTTATTTTTGGGACTTTTGACGAGAGCAAGAACCTGACTAGTGTCTGTCTTCTACTGGAACTTTGTACTTTCAGAACGTTTAATAGAAAGAACAGACCGCGTTTAATCGTTGAATTCTGTGTTGATTATCTGAGATTTGTCATAATGGATTCCGCACATTAGACAAAGTCGATTCATCTTGTTCCTTACGATTAGATCCTGTGCAAAAGGGACCAACAAGTGGTATCAGAGCATCCAGGGAGCTGAATCGAGATCAATGACACCGAATTCACTGGATTTCGAGCTTATCTTGCAGATCAGAGTCGAATTTCACCGGAGATTTGACATATTTCTTCTCTTTCTACTCATTTCTTGCATTATTTCTCAGTTTGTCACCTTAAAACCAGAAAAACTTAAAATTGAAAGTGAATCTACGGTTAAAAATTGATAAAATTGATATAATTCGATTCGCAATCAATCAAAGTATAATCCTACTAAGTTTCATAATCAAATTCAATCTAAAACGAGATCAAATTCATCAAAAACCATGTTTAGCTGTTCATATGTGCTGACGTCATCCACTCGCTCGGACAGCTGTCCGAACGGATTGGATTAGTTAGTAACTGCTAGTTGCTTGCTGACAATTTGCTGACATCATCATTGTTATTCGCTCGGATTACAATCCGAGTGGTGTGTTTCAGTTTGTTCAGAAATATCTGCTTACGTCATATTCTCATCCGATCGGATAGCAATCCGATTGGATAGGATTTGAAAGTTCTCTATTACAAACATTAAACCTGTCATCCGATCGGATCACCATCCGAGCGGTGAAAGGTTGAAAAGTCAACTTTCAAAGTCAAGTTTGTCATCCGAACGAACGATCATCCGAACGGATCATCATCCGATCGGATAACTTGTGTCACTCGTTCGGATAGCGACTCGTTCGGATCACCATCCAATCCAAGTACTTTGGCTTAAAACTTTTGAAACTTGTAAAAATTGTCTTAAGTGTTTGGTAATTGTTTCAGGTACTCAAAAATGGAAGAATTCATGAATCCTTTCAGTGAGCAGTTTGCTTTCGCAGGAAATTCTGGAGATGATGGTACTTCTAGCAACATCAATGAGAACACAACAAATGCAAAGAAAACTTTGACGAAAGCGTTGGGTGTGGAAAGTGCATACGAAACATATAACAAATCCCCAAAGTTGATGGCAATCGAAGAGTACAGTCAGTGGGCCAAGAAATTTGAAGAATGGTTGCAGGCATTTGCGTTTACTAGCTGGAAAAGTCTAAAGAACGGATACAGTGATGGAGGGAAAGATGGTGAAAATTTGACATCATCCGAAGAGATAGAAGTTTTTGTTGCCGAGCAAAAATGCATCGCATTGCTGTTTCAGTCTGTCTGAGAAGATATAATATCTTTGATCGAATACACTAATGCTAAAGATCTCTGGGAAAAGTTGGAAGTTAAATGTTTGGGTAGTGCAGAAATAGTGAAAAACAAAAAGAAACTACTAAAAAAAGAATTTGATTTATTTGGCTGTTTAAAAAATGAATCAGTTTGTAAGATGATTGAGAGGTTTGGGCACTTGAAGTTGGAGCTGGCGAGACATGGAATTACCTATTCTCAAGAAGAGCTAGTCGATAAATTGTTTGACTCATTGCCAGATGAGATGGATTGGCAATACTATGCGTTCATGCTGAAAAATACTATCAAAACTGAACAAATGACAGTGGATCTGCTTATTGAGAGACTAGAGAGTCACGAGCTGGAGATAAAGAAAACACACAAAGTCAATCACTCATCCTATCAGCAGAATTTGGATCTGTATTATCCAAAAAGTATGATTCCCAAGAATACGTCTCCCAAGACAGCTTTTTCTGCTGAAAATTCTAAATCTGCTGAAAATTCCAACTCTTCTAGCAAAGAAAGTTCAAATAGTGGATTTCACAGTGGTTCTTCATCAACTTCAAACCAATCAGCTGCAAAGAACTTATTTCAATGCAACATCGCTGTAGATTTAAAGAACGCTCAAAACTTCAGCGAGGAATCGGCAAAGCAGCAGATGGTTTTCCTAGCTTCTGTGCTAGAATCGTATGAAAGTCTAGTGGCTGGGAAGATTGGCAACACCAACCTGACAAAAGAAGATTACGATCAAATAGATCCCGAGGAGATGGAATTGATTGACATAAGGTGGTGTATGGCCAGTGCAGTTTGTTGGGCACAGCGTTTCATGGAGATAACTGGAAGAAAGTCTATTGGTGGACCATCTACCAAGTTAGGCTTTGACAAGACAAAAGTGACCTGTTTCAAGTGTAAACAGAAAGGTCATTTTAAAAGAGAGTGCCGGAATGCTTATGCTGATGATTCTGAAAATCCGTTCAAAGAAGATTACTACAAGAAAGCGATATATCATCAGAATAAATCAGAACCACCAAGAATGTAGCAAATTGAGGATAACAAAGAGAAATCCAGAGCTCTTGCTGTGATCCATGACGATGAAGGTTTTGATTGGAGCGAGTTGTTGCCAGAAGAGGATGCGGTTGGATATGCGTTTATGGCAAAAACTGTTGAACCTGTTCCTTTTAAAGATAGCAGAAATGAAGAAGAAAAGTATGTCAACAGAAAGATGATAGCTCAAAGCAGAATGATCAGAATATCTGACATATACATTGAAGCAAAAAGGGCAAAGAGATGGGATGCAGACAAAGAATGTTTTCTTGATCCCATGGGAAACATTGCTATTGACTACAAGACCCTCGATCTTGAAACCATAATTCAACAAATTGCTGAAGAAGAAGAGGGTTGGCAAAGAAAATGGTGGGGAAGCAAAGAAGAGAAAGAAAACGAGAGAGAAGAAAAGTCAAAGAAGATTGATGATGGGATCATTGATACTTCACAGGAGCTGACAGCTGAAAATTTGGGAAAGATGGCTGATAAAGTGCTGGCTGCTAAGGAACTTGAGGTAGACTCTAAATCCGTATCTGAATCTAAAAGCCAGGTCAGTTCAAATGCGTCAACAAGTGTGTCAGGTAAGAAAATAAATGGTGACATTGATTGCAAAAATTGCATGAAAGAATGCAAAGTTTGTGGTACAATCACTTATCTCAATGGTAAGAAAGTTGATGATCTGATTGCTAAAGTCCGAAGCGTTGAGGATCAGATACTTAACCGTGATAAAATGTTGAAAGCTTCGAACGACAGAGTAAAAGAATTAACTGACAAAATTGAAACTGATAAAATTGACGCAGAAAGAGTTAGGAAAGAAAATGAAAAATTAATTCTTGAAAATCGTCAAATTTCTGAAAGTTTTGAGAAGCTAAAACGCACGGTGAAAGATTCTGATGATAGAAATGGTAAAACATACAAAGAAAATTGTCATTTGCAAGGCGTTTTAAGGGTTAAAGAAGAGTTAATCAACCAAAAACTAGATGAGATTGCTAAGTTGAAACTTCAATTTCAAGAAGTTAAAATTGAAAATGAACGCATCCAGTTGAAGTTGAACAATTACAACTCTGCAAGCTTTGTTTTACAACACATTGTTCCCAAACCCATTGGAAAAAACAAAGCAGGTGAAGATGTATACTGTGATGGAACTGGAGTCGGATTTCATCAAGTTCCGCCACCAGTTCTAAACAATTTTTCAAAGAAACATTCAGGGTTGGTTAATGATGAAGCTGAAACGAATGAGATTAAACTTCCAGAGTCAATTGATGTTACATTTTCTTCATCATCATCTGATGATAGTGCTCAAACTGAGATTGTAAAAGGCATGGCTGAAAGTGTTTTGGATAGTGATTCAGTTGAGGATGAAGAATGTTTTCTGGACAAGTACATTCCAAAATCAAAATCCAAAAACAACTTAAATGAGGAACCTGCTATTGTGATGTATAAGATGGCAAGATCTGATAAGTTGTATTCGGATCTTGAATTTCCTTTAGAAAATGTGAATGTGGGAAAATTGAGAAATGTTTTTAAATTGATTGAGATTGATATATCAGAAATCGAAGGTTTGAGAAATTCAAAGAGACAATTAAATTTTGAGAAAGATAAAGCTTACTATAAAAAACCTGTTATTCCACCACGTTTTTCTAACAACAACCGAAACAAATGGTCGGGTGGATATCAGGATGGTAAGAATTATCAGAAAAAGAATGTTCAGAACAAGAAGTTTGCTGAGAAAAAGGTGTTTGTGAATAGTTCAAGTTCACTTTCTGATGAGGAATCTGAGATTTTTTCAAAATCAAACAAAGAGTTCTTTGAAAAGAAGGCATCACAGCCTCAGTCTGAAGGCACAAGTCGGGTAGTTGACACCCGAACATGCTTCAAATGCAATCAAGTTGGACATATTGCACGAAAGTGTACCAACTTGAAGCCTAGGATTGAAGTTGTGATGAATTCAAACAAGAAAGATGTTATGAAAGAAAAAGCTCCATTGGTTGTTGAGAAAAAGGTTTTGAAAAATGATAACACCAAAATCAAAACTGAACCTGTTAAGAATTTGGTAACTAAAAATGACAAATTTTACAAAAGAGTTGCATCACCTCAACAAACATGGAAGCCAAAAACTGTTGACAAGAAAGCAAATTCTCCTAAACCAAAGGTGTCTGAGACTGAAAAATCATCATCTTCAACCAAGAAGATGTATGTACCTTTGGATTTATATGAGAAACAAAAATCGACTTTTGAAAAGAAGTATGTGATAAAGAAAGACCAACCATCTGGTCAACCTCAAAAAGACGAATTTTTCTTATTCAAAGAGGTTGAGGTTGGGTCTGCTGAAAACTTAAAAATGAATGATAAAAACTTTCCGCCACTTTACACTACAAAAACTCACATTAATGTCAAGTTACCCGAGTCAAAAGAGGCTTGGGTAGCATCAAAATTTCATTAAATGTTTTTGATATGTGAAGGAGCTTCTGAGATCTGTTTCACATTGGATTATGGATAGTGGAGCTTCTCGGCACATGACAGGAAAGACAGCGCTGCTGTATGATGTTAGAAATTTCAATGGAGGTTATGTAGGGTTCGCAGGTAACCAAGGTGGTAGAATTGTCGGTGAAGGAACGTTATCCAATGGGATTGTCATGTTTGAAAGAGTTAACTACATTGCTGAGCTAGAAAATAATCTGCTAAGTATCTCGCAGATTTGTGACAGGATGTATACCACTCACTTCACAGACAAAGAATGTTTGATATTGAAGCCAGGATTTGTTATCCCTGAAGAATGGATTATTATGAGGGCACCAAGAGTCAATGATCTGTATGTATTAGACATGAGTGTAGCAACTACAACAACGGGTCAGGCTCATTGTTTTGTGTCTAGAGCAACAGAGAAAGAATCACAGTTGTGGCATCGTAAAATGGGACATATTCACCTACGAAAAATGAATCATCTGGTGCATAATGATTTAGTTCTGGGCGTTCACATTAAAGGTTTTCATCTGGAAGGGGAGTGTATTAGCTGCATTAAAGGCAAGCAGAAGAAAAAGTTACACCCGAAAAAGCAATTCAATTCAGTTTCAAGACCACTGGAGAGACTTCACATGGATTTATTTGGTCCTGTGAATGTCAAAAGTATTACAGGAGATCTCTACTATCTTGTGGTTACTGATGATTATTCCAGATTTTCATGGGTATCATTCTTGAAGACTAAAGATGAGACTTTTGAAAGTTTGATGGCGTTGTTCAGAAAAATTGAAAATTTGTACCAAGCCCGTATCAGA
This sequence comes from Helianthus tuberosus, assembly GCA_030545235.1. Classification (NCBI taxonomy): domain Eukaryota; kingdom Viridiplantae; phylum Streptophyta; class Magnoliopsida; order Asterales; family Asteraceae; genus Helianthus; species Helianthus tuberosus. Next base: position 96,181,639 of record CM060373.1, read on the forward strand.
AAAATCAGAAGTGACAACGGTACAGAGTTTAAGAACAACCGAATGGAAGAATTTTGTAATGAGAAAGGAATATTGCATGAATTTAGTGCTCCTTACACTCCACAACAAAATGGAGTAGCGGAACGAAAGAACAGGACACTAATCGAAACGGCCAGAACAATGCTTGCTGATTCAAAGCTACCAATCAACTTTTGGGCAGAAGCAGTGTCAGCTGCTTGTTATACTCTCAACCGGGTCCTCACAGTAAAGAAATTCAACAAGACGTGTTTTGAGCTGATAAATCTCCGCAAACCTAACTTGAAGTATCTTGAAACGTTTGGATCTCCCTGCACAGTTTTAGAGCCTTTTGGGAAGTTTGGTCCAAAGAGCATTGAAGGAATTTTCGTGGGTTATTCTAGTCCACAAAAACGAGTCTTTGTTCCATGTTTAAAGCGGATAATTGAAGCACACAATGTTGAATGTCAGGGCCATACAATGCCACCACAGAATCCCGCGACTCATGGCGTTTCAATTATGATACTTTGTGGGAGTCCTTCGACATGGAGGAAGAACCAGAGTTCTTTGACGAGTTGGATATTCTAAGAGAGTATGAAGAAAGATTCCCAGCTGAGTTTTCTAAATGTCAACGACAAACTTCAAATGATGATGAAGTAGGTCCAAGCAATGCTGGAGAACATGACGATAATCAACAAAATGAAGTTGCTCAGGATAATCAGACGGTAGAGAATGATAATCAAGAATCTGAAAACAGACCAATATTTGATCGTGATGATTCAGATTCTGAGGGGGAGCTAATCCAGTTCTCAAATCAAACTATTCCAGTCAGTGAACAAGTTGCAAATCAAAATGTCACAAATTTGGAAGGTGAGGTTGATGTTTCAGGCGAGGTAATGCCAAGAACTCTGTCATATCATCCAGAAGAGCTAATCATTGGAGAGCTGCAATCAGGAGTCCGAACCAGACGACAAATCGACCAAGGACTTACATGTTTTTATTCAAAAGTTGCTCCATTACAAACTGATTTCTCACTAAGTTGCTTTATTTCGCAGATTGAACCAAGGACTTAAAAAGAGGCGCTTACTGAAGATTCTTGGGTCAATGCAATGCAGGAGGAATTAAGCCAATTCGAGAAGTTAGGTGTGTGGAAACTAGTGGATTTGCCTGATGGTCACCGGAAGATCAATACCAAATGGGTGTTTAAATGCAAGAGGGATGATCGAGGAGTTATTATTCGAAACAAAGCTCGACTCGTTGTCCAAGGTTTCAGTCAGCAGGAGGGGATAGATTTCACCAAAGTATATGCCCCAGTTGTAAGACTTGAAGCAATCAGAATCTTCCTAGCATTTGCATCGTGGAAAGGATTTAAAGTTTTTCAGCTAGATGTGAAGTCGGTGTTTCTCTATGGCAAAGTGAAAGAGGAGGTATATGTCGGACAGCCACCGGGCTTCACTGATCCAATTCACAAAGATAAAGTTTATCTCCTGGATAAGGCGTTATATGGTTTACATCAGGCCCCGAGAGCCTGGTATGAGACTTTGTCTCAACATCTGATAGCCAACAACTTCATCCGAGGGAAGATAGACGCCACTCTGTTCACAAAAGAAGTCGATGGGCATCTTCTGATAGTCCAAATTTACGTGGATGACATAATTTTTGGGTCTACAAATGAACAACTCTGCAAAGATTTTGAAAAAGTTATGAAGCAGAAGTTTGAAATGTCATCAATGGGTGAGATGAAGTTCTTCTTGGGGCTTCAAGTTGATCAACTTCCCGAGGGAACATTCATACATCAAACGAAATACGTTCATGATGTTCTGAAGAAATTTGGGATGTCAGGAATGTCACCTATGTCCACCCCTTTAGCGACGAACCATGGGATAAACCCTGATCTCACCGGAGAAAAGGTAGATGAAACGCTGTATCGCTCCATGATCGGTTCGTTAATGTACTTGACGGCATCAAGACCGGATATTATGTATCCAACCTGCCTCGCAGCTCGATTTCAGTCAAATCCTAGAGCCTCGCATATGGTAATTGTGAAAAGGATTCTACGCTACCTGAAAGGAACTCCATCTCTGGGGTTGTGGTATCCAAAAGTAGGCGATTTCACGCTTAAAGGATATTCTGATTCTGATTTCGGATGCTGCAAAGTGAACGCTAAATCAACAACAGCGGGGTGCCAGTTTTTCGGACCACGATTGGTCACCTGGCAATGCAAGAAGCAGACCTCTGTCGCTTTATCCACATGTGAAGCCGAATATGTATCTGCTAGCAGCTGCTGCTCTCAGATCTTGTGGATACAGCAACAGATGCGAGACTACGGTTTGTAATTTCTTAACTCCCCTATCTTTGTTGAAAATGAGGCAGCTATAAACATAACAAAAAATCCTGTTCATCACGCTAAAACGAAACACATTGAAATTCGTCATCACTTCATCCGAGACTGTTTCGAGAAGAAGTTGATACGAATAGAAAAAATCCACACCGATGAACAAAAAGCTGACTTGCATACCAAAGCATTTGACAAAACTCGTTTTCAATATCTTTTGAAACTTAATGGTATGAAGTTACCATCGGATGCGGAGGAAATCGTTGGTGTCGATGAAGGTACCACTGTAGATGATGTTGAAAAGCAATCTGCAATGGTTTGTTGAATTTTTACTTGTTTTGGTCTTTAGGGGGAGATAGGTTATACTTTTAGAAAATACAAAAACAATAAAAAATCCCAAAATCCAAAAACATGATAAAATTCAAAAAGAGCTTGTGTAAAAAAGGGAAAATGATAGTACATCAGCTAGACGGTTTCAGTACGCTAAAGAAATGGATAGTTTAAATGCGTTAAACAGTCTCACTGATGATGTGTCGATAGGTTTTTGCACACTTAGTAGTTTTGTTCGGGATATAAATCTAAATTCTTACTTGCTTAATTCGTGGGGAACACTACTTGGATATATAGGTAACCCCTGAAATCTTGTTTGAAAGATTCCTTTTTCTGATATACTAGGTCTTTATACTCAGTGATATCTGGGGTATTATTCCGGGACTTCTGCTGAATGGAAGTTCTGACCTAGTCCCCGAATAATACTTTCCGCAATGCTTGAAACATAGCATCACCCTCAGCATAAATGATAAGACAATAAAATTGCTTAGCAATGCTGTTGTAAAAAGATCCTCTAAAGGGGACACACCCAAAAGTTGAGTCATGATCTCTCTGCTGAACGGTAGTTCTGACCTGAGCTCTCATGATTCTTCATAATTTATTAACCCCTTACATATATCATTTGTGGTATTCTCACCTGTAAGACTGAATATTGGGATCTGGATACGGGAGTATATTCAAGAGGTGGGACACATGTATAAGTTTAAGTCTTTAAATCAACTAATCCGTATCCTGGACAGATTGAAATTTGTGTGAGAATTTAAAAGGATCAGTATATCAACAATCTAAGTGAATTGTTTAATTACTGTGTATGAAATCAAGCTTAACGGTACTTGTAACTTGTCGGTAGCTGATATGATTCCCTAACACGCTCACCAAAAATATTGTCTGTTTGTAAATAGTTTACATTTACAGCATTTTATTTCTAAACTCTTTTCTAGCATAAGAATTTTAATCCAAAAAGATTTTACATTTCTGCTTTATTTTCCGACAAACCAAAGTGGAGAGCTGATCTTCAGAATCACTATTTGAGAAAGATGCAGGAAGTTTCTGGGATGGAAGATGAGTTTGGAGTTAATAATGATTGTTTAAGTTTGATAAGTCAAAAACAAGTTCATTAAGTTGAAACTTGTAATTTTTTTTTCAGAAAAGATGGTCGAACCAGAAAATGTCAGTACGCTTTGAATCGGGTCAACCAAGGTCATTAAATTGGATTTGGTTGACAAGTTAAGTACCTAGGGTCATTAACTTGGACCTAGATACTTAAGTGGATTTCTAAAAACTGATAAAATTTGAGAAAATGATTAAAAGGTCAAAAAGTCAAAGTTTTTAAAAGTCATATAGTGTGCCTCAATCGGATAGCAATCCGATCGGATGACAATCCGCTCGGATGGCAATCCGGTCGGATGGCAATCCGACACATGCGTCACTATATATAGGGAGTCAAAGGTCAGTCTAACGTTATCCGTTCGGACAACCTTCTTTCTCTCTCACACACTTTGATTCTCTGATTTTATTTTCTTCGGATTTCTTTGCACGAATCTTTGGATTGTTGGTTTGCACAACTTTTACAATGGCAAAGGTATGTATTTCATACTCAAATCTGTTAAAATTCGATGTTTATTGTCTGTTCTTATCGATGACGTCACAGTCAGAGGTTTTAGGTTAGATCTAGGTTGTTTGAATCAGTTTTGATGAGATTTAAGCATAGGGTTGTGTTCGGAATGATCAGATCTATAGGATTACCGGTTTAATTTATGTTATATCATGCTAAAATCAAGTAGATCTGAAGATAGGATGTCACGGCTATCGGTGCAGTTTTTGTCGAATTAAATCTTGATTAGGACGTTTTAGACAACATTAAACATAGGGTTTTGATCGCGATAAGATTCTTTGTGTAGATCTGTGTTCAATTTGAGGATCTGCCTTAGAAAAATTTTTGATGATTCTTGAATGTTCTTGAACTGTTGTTTGTGTCGGATGACAATCCGTTCCATCATTTATTTCTTGAAATTTGTGCCAATGTTTTGAATCGGATAGCAATCCGATCGGATAGCAATCCAATCGGATGGCAATCCGCCCCATCAAATTGATTCTTGGAAACTGTGCATCTCATGACTCGGATGACAATCCGATCGGATAACAAAAGCACTCACATGATACGGATGACAATCCGATCGGATGACCATCCGATCAGACAGTCATTTCATTCACAAGACTAGAATAGCAATCCGGTCAGATAGCAATCCGACTGGAAATTAAAGTCAAACTTCTCTCAGAAGGTAATCCGATCGGATGACAATCCGATCGGATAGCCATTCAAGCTATTCAAAAAGGCAATCCGAACGGATGACCATTCGGTTGGATAGCCATCCGAGTCTCAGTACTAGGTAGAGTGAAACTTTCAAGAGTTAGAAAATTTTTGATAAAATTCCAAGAATTCTTCTGCAGGACTGGGAGAAAACGCATAACATTTACTGCCTGTTAGAAAAAGAATATACAGAGAAGCTAGTAATTGAAAAAGTTGCAAAATTCTTGAGAGAGAGCAGAATTGCTAAGGCATTAACTGATAAAACCATAGTTTACGAATCACATGTTAGATGTTTTTGGAACTCTGCACGATACGAAGAGAAAGATAAAACGATCTACTCCGCAGTAACAAAGATAGATGAGAAGGGAAAGAAAATAGATTTGGAGATTAAGATAACAGTTGGTGATGTAAGACGTGTGTTAGACTTACGTGATTCTGATGATGATCCAACCATTATCTCTGAACGTCTAGCAAAAGGTTTGTGGTGCAGAATGGGGTTCACAGGAAGTGTCAACGGAAAGATCTAGAAAACAAGTTTCAGTAACGCTTACAAGTTCTTGATACATTGTGTTATTCATGCTTTATCTCATAGGAAGGGTGCCTATGATGAAGCTTCAGACTATATCATGAACATTGTTGTCACACCCCGACCACGTAAAACAACAAAACGTGGCGGAAACGTCGGGGAGTGTTGTAACAGAATCATTGTTTCATAACACATGGAAATTGAAATATTGTTTTATTGATTAAAAGAGTTACAATGTCTTGACAATCAAAGAAATATAACATAAATAACTAGTCTTGCATCTTTTATTGTCACTAAGGCCCAAGTCCGCCTAAGTGTATCTTGATAAATCCTATGCATCATATCCTGAAACACATGTGAAAATAGGTACGTCAGCATAAAAATGCCTGTGAGATACATAGGTTTTGTGAAAATAGAATTCATGACTTAAGTTTAAGAAAATGTTTAGTCATGAACCTTGTAATTTGCTTTGTCTTGTAAATCATTTGAAAAGCAATAAGATCAGATGATATGTATAAATAAGAGAATAATGTATGGTTAAATGAATAACCAAGTAAAATGAGTTTGTATAAGATACGTTGTTTTGTAAAACAATGTCTTGTGAAAAGTATGTTATTTGTATAAAATGTTATATGTCTAAATTGAAATGATTCAAATAACGCTACGATATGTAATACCATACAAGCACTTATATATAGGAAGTACCAGCGGAGTATCCACCATGCTTGTATCATATTACACACGCCTCGTTACTTAAATCACTTACTCAAACCAAACCACCAAAGTAAACTGTTTATGTATAATCAAATGTCAAAATGTTTATGTGAAAACCATGTCTAATGTCTATGTCTAATGTTTATGTCTAATGCAAGTCATGTAATGTGTATATCAATGTCAAAATGTTTATGTCTAATGTAAATCATGAATTTGTGTATATCAATGTCAAAATGTTTATGTCTAATGTAAATCATGAATTGTGTATATCAACGTCAAAATGTTTATGTCTAATGTAAATCATGAATTGTGTATATCAATGTCAAAATGTTTATGTATGGTAAGTGAAATATATCAACAAAACCATATGTAAGATGCACAAAAACACGGTGTTGAAGTAAAACATGGTTTAAATCAAATTTATGTTTTGTGGAATAAATGCATGCTATACTGATATAAACATCTATGCGGTATTGTGAAAATGCATACATCCAAGCCTTGTGACTGTGGCGATAAACCCCTAAACGAATTTAAAGGTCTATCTTGTTGTTATGTTTATCGAATTCGGTCATTCCTTCCACCCAAACAAACCTAGGGTTCAGGAATGGGAGTTGTCAAGTCCTATGGTACCATTACCTACTAACGAGCGGCGTAGCTAATGTTAATGAATGTACATTGTCTCATTTGAACAAACCAAATGTCATACCAAAATGTAAGCATGTGATGAATAACAAATGTACTAAGTATGCACACAATGGGCATACATAGCATAAAATGTAATGTAAAACAATGTACTAAGTACGCACACAATGGGCATACATAGCATAAAATGTAATGTAGAACAATGTACTAAGTACGCACACAATGGGCATACATAGCATAAAATGTAATGTAAAACAATGTACTAAGTATGCACACAATGGGCATACATAGCATAAAATGTAATGTAAAACAATGTACTAAGTACGCACACAATGGGCATACATAGCATAAAATATAATGTAAAACAATGTACTAAGTATGCACACAATGGACATACATAGCAAAAACACAATGAAATCATGTACTATAAATGTACTAATGAACATAGCAAGTATATGATGTGAAAACAGGAAAGCATGAAAGTAACAAGTAGGCACATGTGTTTCACCCCAAAACAGTTTGGAAAACAGTAAAAGAGGGGTCTATGTACTCACTTGAGATTGCTCAATAGTCCTAGGATAACCACCAAGCAATGCTAGAAGATCACGGAATCAAACGGCACCTAATATAGGTAACTACATTAATAAACTGGACCTATGTCGGAAGATCGGATAGAATGAGGGATCGTAAACCAAATGAGTATGAGAACTCTTGTAATATGGTTTAACAAAGCCCACATACTAAAATGAAACCTAACCTAAGTGCTTACGACCCATTACGACCCGTTTTGGTAGCTTATGCTACTTTAACGCGTCGTTTGCGTGAAACGCGTTTGGACCGCCTAACTAGTCCTATGACAAGTAGAATATGCCTTAACATGTCTAATATTGTTGCCAAATCAGTTTAGATGTCAAAAGTTATGTTACATATGTTTAAAATGAATTTTGGCGTCAAAGGGGTATTTTGGTAATTTACCTAAGGCATATAAACTACCTATCATACAACTAACTAAACGTCGTGACCATAAGGTATAACCTCGGAAGGTTATTCCCTATATACTATGGTCACCTAATGTGTTTGGTCGGATCCTAAAGATCGACCAAACGGGTCGGGTTCGAAAGTATAAGCGATCGTTTAGATTGCTTACCTTACGACCCTATATAAGCACTAAACTAAAAGTGACGAGCTAAGCATGTTAAAACATGCTTAACTAAGTTAGAAAACAAGTTTGGTATCAAAACAAACGGTTTTGATACCTATAAGTAGTTTGGTTACAAAATACGCAATAATACGCATTTTGGCCGAAACTACGACTCGTCACTGAGCCTAGATAACGTGGTAATCAATAGGTATAGTCACTAGGGACTATAACCATCATGATCACGCTCACGTTATGAAGTTGTTGGTGCACTACATCTGTCGACTTCGTCTTGGATCGAGTCTTACACTATATTGTATAGATTAGGGCACGTTTTACGAGAAAATGAGAATATGTTTGTGTTTTAGGTCATGATTTCGCTCATAGGGACATAGGCATGAGGTTTCGCTTATTTGGACCTTGGGTTTCGCTTTTATGGACACATGAGGTTTCGCTCATGTGTCATGTCCATAAGAGCGAACCACCAGGCTTATATATAGTGGTCTTTTGAGCGAAACCAGTAACTGTTGTCTTGTATTCCATACCGAAGCTCTGCCGGTGTGAAGAACTGCGTGTAATCAAGTGTTAATCAATACAATCAGTATTAAAAGTGAAGAATCAGCTGTTTCTACTTTGTTTCTTGTTATTCCACACCTGAAACAGAGAAGAACACCTCTGAACGACTCGTTCGGGTCAGATCACGATCCTACAAGTGGTATCAGAGCTCAGGAGGAGGAGTTCTGCAGAGAATAGCTGGAATTTATCGAGTTTTCTTGCTTCTACACTTTCTTTCATCAATTCAGAAAATTTTACCGGTCGGAATTCGTTCAAATTTTCACAGACTGTGCGCAATTGAACATAGATAAACCCTTGAAAGTTTCGGACCAAATTACGGACTAAAAATGGTTGAAATTACCTTCGGACTTGGTTCCGCTTATCCGGACATAGAGTAGTTTCGCTTATCTAAACAGCATATTTCGATCTTGTGTCATATTATTGAGAGGTTCCGCTCCAAAGAAATACTAAGGTTCCGCTTATTTGTCATCAGTAATTTCGCTCTTGTGACATAATTCTGTGATTTCGCTTATTTGTCATAAGTAGTTTCGCTTTTCTGTACATCAAGGTTTCGCTCCAAAGAACATTAAGATTTCGCTCAAAGTTACATCAACAGTTCCGCTCTTCTGAACATAGTAGTTTCGCTCATAAGTACATCATTAGGTTTCGCTCCTGAGACACATAGGCAGTTCTCGCTTATATGAACCATCAGATTTTGCTCCAAAGGACATCAGGGATTTCGCTTATACAAACTTCAAGATTTCGCTCATAAGACATATCTGATTTCGCTTATAAGGATCACCATATTTCGCTCATAAGGCCACCATACACCTGATTTCGCTTATAAGTCACTGATTTTGAAAAACGTGATTAGTCATTATGGATACTGAGTTCTATAACGCGTTTGCAACACCGTCTGGTTCAATTACTGTTGCTCAAGCCATGAGTTTGGAAAATGAGACGGGAACCACCCAAAAGCCCCCGAAATTGATGAGTATCGAAGAATACTACGGGTGGAAAGATAGATTCGAGAACTAGGTTCAGGCTAACCATCTGAGATCATGGGAGTGTATTCTGAAGAAATATGTATTACCACAGACTGATCTTCAAGTTGATAAAAGAATATCTGAATTTAGTGATCAAGAACGTGATATGTATAGAGCTGAAAAGATGATGATTAGTCTGCTTTAACAAGCTATCAAGGAAGACATTTTCATTCTGCTACAGCATGACAAAACTGCAAAGTCAATCTGGGTTGCTCTTAAAGTCAAATTTGAGGGTAGTGAGAACATGATAAAGAGAAAAAAGGCGTTGCTTAAGAAAGAGTTCGATTTATTCAGCAGTCTACCGGGTGAAGATACGAAGAAGCTAATTGAACGTTATTGCCACTTGGTGCGATCTATGTCAATGCTTAGTATAAAAAAGGATCCTGAAGAATGGGTAGACAAATTAGCTGATGCGTTACCACAAAAAGAGTGGGGAACTTATTTGATGATTCTGAAAAACACAGGGATTTATGATGGGTTAACAATTGGTCAGTTTATCGAAAAGATTGAGGGTCAAGACTTGGAACAGCAGAAGATCGCGAGGATGAACAGTCCAAGTGGTCAACAGGATGTAAAAATCTATTACAAAGGTAGTGTTCCGGTTCCAGAAGCTGAGAGAAGTCCGAAAATTCAAACTGCATTTAGTGTTGAGGATTCATCAGAAAAGATTGATCAAAGTTCAAACAAAAGCAGTAGTGGTTTCTCATTATATCCGAGTGTCAATCCAAAGAGTTCATCAGAAAGCTTTCAGTCTCAAAGCACAAAGACTGGAAATGGTTATGTGATTCAGTGCAACATTGCTCTAAATCTTCCAGAAGGTCAAAGTTTTTCAGAAGACACTGCTAAAGACCACATGGCTCTACTTGGTTCTGTATTGTTATCTTATGAGGGTCTAGTGGCTGGTCGGATCGGAAATCCCATGCTCACCAAAGAGGATTACGATCAAATAGACGCCGAAGAGATGGAACTGATGGATATCAAATGGTGTCTTGCGAGTGTTCTTAGACGTGCTGAAAAGTTCAAAACGATTACCGGGAGAAATGACTTTCTTGATGCTCATGTATCTACTTTAGGTTTTGATAAATCTAAAGTTACTTGTTTTCGATGCAGGGAGAAAGGCCATTTCAAACGGGAGTGCAAGAACAGGGAAGCTAGTGGCGCTCAGAATCCGTTCGGAAAAGACGACTACTACCGGAAAGCCATTTATCAGCAAGTTGGTCAATCACAAGACTCACAAACGGCTCATGGTAGAAAGATTGAGGATTCCAAGAGAGGATGTTTGGTAGATTTCAACTGGAGCAACTACATATCTCCTGATAGCAAAGCATGTTTAGTTGATCAAGATGATGAACAACTACCTGAAGGTTTCAGCTGGAATATGTTTGTTGATGAAAAGGGTGATTTCAAAGCTTTCATCGCTAAGATTGTCAGAGAACCAGACATGTTTGCCACGTGGATGAAATCTATTGGTGAAACAGTGAAAAGTGTGAAGGAACAGTCTGTTACATCTGAAGAAAGCTCAGAAAGTGCTGATGAAGATTCACTAAGTTCAGATGAGAGTGTTCAAAATGTTGTTACTTCAGAAAAAGAAGTTGTATTTGATCAAACACCGTTTGATTCTGGTGTATCAGATGGTGATTCTGAAAAATCTGTAGAGTTTGATCAAACACCAGTTGATAGTAGCAGTGATGATGAGGAAGAGAAACATATTAATGTTGCTAAAACTCACCTTTCTCCTGAAAGTTTTCATTTCTATTTTGCAGATCGCATGGAGAAACTGAAGGAGAAACGAGCTGCTAAAGAACAACAACTAAAGAAATCTGAAGATGTTGTTCAGAAAGAGAATGTTGAAGGTGTTGCTGAGAAGATGGTTGAAACTAAGCAAGTGATTGAAGAAGAAAAAGTAGTTGAAGTGGTAAAGACAATCGAGATTGAGAAGATTGTTGAAGTTGTAAAGCCTTGCGAGAAGTGTTTGGAAGCATGCAAGGGTTGTGCAGCAAAAGACGAGATAATTGCTGAGTATGAAAAGAAGAAAGAGCAGTTACTGTTCAACCTCAACTATGTGAAAGAATCTTATGATGTCTTGAACAAAACAGTAACTGGTCTCCAAAAGACAAATTCAGAAAAAGAACAAGCACTTACGATGATGAATGCTGTAATGATGACAAAGCAGAAAGCCATCAACTTTTACATCGAAGAAAGTGCTAAATGGAAGCAAGAGTTGGAGACAGAAAAGATCGAGAATGAGAGAATTAGACGTTTATTACAAAGTTATTCTAGTTCTGATTATCTGATTGATCGTATTTACCCAACTGTTGCAGGTATGGAAGCTTTTCAAGATGAGAAGCCGAAGAAAAAGAAAGATAGTGGTAAGAAACCGACTGTTAGCTATAACAAGTGTCCGCCTCCAATTTGGGAAGGGTATTCTCCTAGAAAACCAAACGAGGATCAACTTGAAAAAGCAGTCAATATAAAGTTAAAAACCGACACAACTGACGTTTTACCAGATAACATTGATGTCACGTTTACCTCGTCCGATACTGATCATGAGTCTGAGTTAATCAAAAAGGTGGTCGATCAGGTGTTGGATACTGAGGAGGAATCTGAGTCAAAGTCTGAGTCTGGAGGGTCAAATTCGTCAGTCAACAGTCCAAAGTCGTCGGTCAAACGGTCTTACAGTATAGAATTTTTGTTATCGAAAGCAAATTTGGATGATGAAGCATTTGAAATTGCATACACTTTAAATGATTCGGACAAATTATACTCTGACAAAGAGTTTCCAATAAGAAGTGTTCGTTTTGACTTGATCAAAAAGGTTTTCAAAATGACAGAAATTAATATTTCTGAAATAAAAGATTTAAATCTTACTGAAAAACCTAAAAAGTACACTTCAAGAGTTCAACAACGTTTAAACAAGAAAAAGGGTTACAATTCTGGTTCTGGTTTTAAAAAGAAAATTAACCAAAATCGTAGCTACAAAAAGAAAGGGTTAGGTTTTATTCCACCTGAAAACTATAAAAATGAAAAATATGTTCAAGATTTTAAATAAAAAATGACATATGTTGCAGGAACTAGTCATGAAGAAGAAGCAAAGAAACCATTTTGGAGACAGTCAAATCAAGAGTTTCTTGCTGAAAAGAAGAAGAATGGAACTAAAGTTTGTCATCCAAAGGAAACTCGTACCTGTTACAAGTGCAATGAAACTGGTCACATTGCATGGAATTGTCAGAAAAATGTCAAAACAAAACAGGGAGTTTCTCAGAAATTGAAAGAAAAGGTTGTTGATGTTGAACCACCAACCGACAGACTTAAAATTTTTGAAAATTCAACTTATGAGGTTGGTGAGTGTTCTAAAAAGAATTTTTATAAAAAGAAAGAGAATGACAACCAAGTGTGGGTTGTTAAGAAAGTTGATGAGAAAGTCGGCGATGAATCTGGTTCCACAAAGCCAGAAGAGCCACAGGTTGAGGTGAATATTTCAGTGAATGATGATGAGTTTCCATCACTGAAATTTGAAGAAGTTAAACAGAAAGTTGGTAAGGTTGATATCTTGAATCAGTTTTACAACGACAATACTAAGTTTGATGTTGAGAAAACATTCAATGGAAGTGTTAAGAAAATTTTTGGGAAAATGTTGAATGGGAAAGCTAAGGGGGTTAAAGATTTTTATGCAACTAAAAAGGCAACTTACAACCCTACTGCACAAGAACTAAAATCCATCAAGTCTGAGAAGACTTGGATGGAAGTTTGTTTCCCTTGAAGTCTTAGGACTTTGCCGGAGATCCCAAGTTTGTAATCGTGGATCAGGAATCGGCATCCTTCTTGTTATTTTAGATTTTGTGAAATATTTTTAAATGTGTTTAGTTTTTACAGGTTAAGTGTGACTTGCCGGAGCTTCCAGGTTGGTAAGTGCGAAGCAGGAATCGGCATCTTGATTGGTAAAATGGTTTGTGTAGAGGCTTTATTCCTACAAGTGATTGATGGAGGTTTACACTTACAAGTGGTAAAATCAAGGACATTAAGTTGTACTTGCATTTTCCTACAAGTGGTTGAAAGACAATGTGATAAACCAAACCCCTAATCTACAAGTGGTTTAAAATCAACAAAACGTATTTTCCGGAAAAAATCATTTTGGTTAAAACAAACTTAAGTGTTTTGAAATCATTATGAGAAAATAGTTTTGTGTAAGGGGGAGTTCTGATTGTTTATGCCTAGTGGATGGTGATTTGAAGCGATTCGATATCAGTTGTCAAGTTTCGTACAGTTTGTTTTACATTTTATGTTTCAAGTGGGTCAAGAGTCTAGTAGTTTTCAATTTTTAAAATGTGTTTGCATTTTAGGGGGAGTAGAAATTTTCAGAAAATCCAAAAACATTTGAAAAAGGCAAAAACATGATAAAATCAAAAATGAGTTTTTGTGTCTAGAAGAGGAAATGATAGTACATCAGTAGACAGTCATAGTATGCTAAAGAATTGTATTGTTTAAATAGCATTAAACAGTCTCACTGATGATATGCCGATAGGTTTTTACACATTTAGTAAGCTTTTTCGGGATATAAACTAAATTTCAAACTTGCTTATTTCGTGGGGAACACTACTTGGATATATAGGTAACCCCTGAAATCTCGTTTGAAAGGTCTCTCTTTCTGAGATACTAGGTCTTTATGCTCAGTGATATCTGGGGTATTATCCCGGGACTTCTGATTTTGCGGAAGCAATGGCCTAGTCCCCGGAGAATACTTTCCGCATGCTTGAAATATAGCGCCGCCCTCAGCAAGCTAATGAAACAATAAAATTGATAGTCGCTGCTGTTGTAATCAAAAGATCCTCTAAAGGGGACACACCAAAAGTCGAGCCATCATCTCTCTGCTGAACAGAAGTTCTGACCTGAGCTCTCATGGTTTCGTACTATAATTTATTCCCTTACAGATATCATCTGTGGTATACTCACATGTAAGACTGAATATTGGGATCTGGATACGGGAGTATATTCAAGAGGTGGGACACATGAATGAGTTTAAGTTCTTAAAACATCTAATTCATATCCTGAATCATTTGAAATTTGTGTGAAAATTTAAGTGGATCAGTATATCGGCAATCTAAGTGAATTGTTTAATTCTTAATGTGTAACTAAGCTCAACGGTACTTGTGACTTGTCAAAAACTGATATGATCCTCTTACACGAACTCACAAAAATAGTGTTTGTATATATTTCTTTACTGCATTTCTTAATTTTTCAAAATCCAAAAAGATTTTCAGTGTGTTTTAGCATAAATTTTGAAAAACTCAAAAAGATTTTTGACAACTGGTGTTGGAGAGCTGATTTTCAAAATTCCAAGTGCTAGACATGATGACTATGTTGTGAGGGGGAGTCTATGTGTTTGAAAATCAAATATGTTTTAATCTATTTTTTTCAAGTGGTTCATCAGGATTATTATTCATCAGATGTGTATGATCTGAGGGAGAGTGAGTGTTGGTGCATTCGAATTGTTAAATTTAGAAATCTTATTTCTGGGTTAAGAATGTGCAGGAATAGCCAAGTTTCAATTCTGAATCTGAAGATAGAGTGCCAGGTTTCAGATTCTGAAGACAAAGAAAGCCAGACAAAAATCCTGATGCAGATGTTGCTGAAGAACAAAGGAATGCCAGCAGATCGAGAGAGGGAGTTTGTTGATGAAGATAGAGAGAGAAAAGCCCAGAGACTGATCAAGACTGAAGATGTGAAGATACAGTATTGTCGTGACTCAATAGTCGACTCGTCAACATCTGAGGGGGAGTCTGTTGGTGCACTACATCTGTCGACTTCGTCTTGGATCGAGTCTTACACTATATTGTATAGATTAGGGCACGTTTTACGAGAAAATGAGAATATGTTTGTGTTTTAGGTCATGATTTCGCTCATAGGGACATAGGCATGAGGTTTCGCTTATTTGGACCTTAGGTTTCGCTTTTATGGACACATGAGGTTTCGCTCATGTGTCATGTCCATAAGAGCGAACCACCAGGCCTATATATAGTGGTCTTTTGAGCGAAATCAGTAACTGTTGTCTTGTATTCCATACCGAAGCTCTGCCGGTGTGAAGAACTGCGTGTAATCAAGTGTTAATCAATACAATCAGTATTAAAAGTGAAGAATCAGCTGTTTCTACTTTGTTTCTTGTTATTCCGCACCTGAAACAGAGAAGAACACCTCTGAACGACTCGTTCGGGTCAGATCACGATCCTACAGAAGTTCAAACGAACTTTGCATTGACCATAAACTGGTCAATGCAGAAAGTCAAACAAAGTTTGACTTTAACGCTAAAAGAATAAAAGAACGAAGGAACACTTACAAAGGGTCCAAGAACGGAAGGTTTGAATCCGAACACTCTCAGGTATGAAGTGTTAAACACAACAACTTAGAGAGCAAGTTCAGATTTCAAAGGTGTGGGTTTTTGCAAATGAAAGGGTTGGGTATTTATAGGATTCTTGGAACCGTTAGGATCGTTTATCGAATAACGTGCTTTGATCTTGTCCATACACTTGTTGCAAACTTATGGTAACTCAAAATGGCCCCCCAACATCAGGGATTAACATGTGGCATTGGCCTTTGGGGTGTTTAGCAATTGTTACAACTGATTAAACAACTTTTGCTGATCTGAAAGGGCCTCGCGTGACGCCTAGGGGGCTAGGTGTCACGCCTAGGTCCTTCTGATCAGCAAACAGTTTCCAAAGTTTCCATTTCAGTCCCCGTTGTGTATTAAGGCCATTTCCGACATGTTTAAGGCTTGTTAAGCCATTTTCAAGGCTCCACAAGGATGCCTAAACATAGTGGACATGAAACATGCTCAAAAATATGCCGGATGTTGGTTCGTTTGGTCGTATGATCGCGATGTTCGCTTAATTACGACGGAATGCGCATAAGCGTGAAAAACGATCCAAACTACGCGACGAATGGATTTTTCTTATGCCAAACACTAAAATAAAATATTTTAGTGCTTACATAAATTTTTGGATGTCCGGATGTATTCAGAACGTAAGTTATGCGCGAAAGTGCAAACTTATGCACTTTTTGACGCTTTTAGTCCCTGAATGACCCAAAAGTTTATTTTAGCACACCGAACCCCTCAAAGCCTATTTCTAAGCTATGTAAAGGATATTTATGGTATGTTTAACTTATTTTCATGTTCCGGAATGGCTGTTACAGTTCAAATTGGCATACTTTCGCAGTTTGTCAAATTTAGTCCCTGTAGGCGAATTAACTTGTTTTTGCCATACCAAAGCCTTCAAAACTTATTTCTAAGTTATGTAAAGGTTATTTAAGGTATGTTAAGTATATGTTAATGTTCCGTAGTATTTTTCGCATTAAACTGATTACGCTTACGCACCAGTTTGTGTATAATTCTCCAGAAAGCGATTTAAAGCTTGAAATCGAACAAGAATTGATATGTGCAAATGATACACATATTTGTATAAATCCCAAGTATGAAATACAATATTTAATTGGTTTGGTATTTGTTTGATGGTCGCAGTGACCCAGGTGTCACAGTCTCCCCTACTTTAGGAAATTTCGTCCCGAAATTTATTCAGAGGAAACTTGTGAGAGTTTGAAACATGAAGTTGAAAAGATCAAACAACACTGGTTAGAGTCCTGAACTTCTAGTAACTTTACAATAACATCATGCTTGCAATGTGAGAGGGACACTTATATACAAGTATACATAGCGTCATTGGTGCGTCCACCGTACCTCTATTACATTGTTCACATTTCGTTATGGTTGTCACTATCGGTTCTTACACATAATAAGTCTAACTGTGGTTTCCGTGCACTGAACTTCGTAATTATGTATGCATCCATAATCACGTAATTCCTTGCATAGTCACGTAGTGCATCTTAAAATGTGTAGGGGAAGAAAACAATGAACGAGCCTGTGAGGATTGTGACTAGACCACCATAGGGTCCCTTTTATTAAATCAATAAATGATTTTAATAGACAACCAAGGGGTCTTTTCAGCTTATATCATCACATGTCATTCTTAACCAGATTTTTGAATCAATCTTTTTGACTAGACCACTAAAAGGGTCTCTTATGAATCATGGAGTGGTACTATATAATCCAAGGGTCTTACTATTACATAGAAGCTCATTTAGGATTTAAGGTAGTACCTTTGGATATCCTACTACGAATCCCTCATATGAAAATATAAAAGATTCTGCGAGGAGTTGGATAACGAATATCCAGAGTATACAAAACATAAAGTGCATAAAAGAAAACACAAGATGCATAAACACATAGTCATATAACCACAAAAATTGTTTGTTAATTTGTTTTGTTAATTGCGTACATGCATTTAAAGCACACTAGGAATCCATTCCGTGGATTTCATTTGGTACTTTAAACATGATCAAGAATCTAACTATAAAGATAGGAAGATCTTAAAAAGAAAATTCGATTTCGATTAAGGAATCGTAATGTTCGAATTAGGGTATACAAGGAATCCAATTAAGGACTCTGATTTGTATGATAATAATCCACAAAGGTCTAATTGTAGAGATAAAAAGATCCCATATGGATTTTAGAAGTTGATGATGTTTTGAAACCTTGCACTGGACGTGCTTAAGTCAAAACATAAAGTTGAAATGCTTATGAAATTGAGTTGCTCGATATGTCAAGGCGACATATGAAGCGGAATTTGAAGGTTAAGTCATGTATGAGGAAAATATTTTTGAAAACTATGCATGGGGTTCTTAAAAAAAATGTGTTCAATGTTTTTGAAACTTTATGCATAATACTTTTGAAATCATAAAGTAGGTGTATTAGGTAAGTATATTTATAAAATGTTTTAAAATCATGCGAGATGAATTTTGAAATTATGTATAAGGTTTTTGAAAACATGAATGATGCTTTTGAAATCATGCACTTGATAAGAAAATGTACTGTGTTAATATTGTTTTCAGACTATATGAAACATTTTGAAATCATGAAGGTTGTTTTTGAAAACATAGCCAATGCATTGAAAAATTGTTTTCAAACTATATGAAATGTTTTGAGATCATGAAGATTGTTTTTGTAATACTTATACGATGTATATTGTTACTAAACCAGAATGAAATGATATGGGTACGAAATTGAACATACCCTCAGTTATCTAACCAAGGATTCAAAGGCACAGATGTGCAAAAGCACGATTACTCATAATGTCACTTTATTTTCTGTACTTTGTTTCTTAGAGTGAAACGAGTACTTAGAATTTTTTTTTCCAAGGGAATCATGAGCAAACGCAAGAATGGGAAAATTCGCAAGAGTAGTTTGTAAGGAATATAGTTCCTTGATGTAGGTATCATAGGAAAAGTCATACACACATGTAACTACACTCGTATATCAGAATTGTGAACAATAATTTATTTATAAACAAAACAGATCGTTTCACATTACAAGAAAACAGAAGAATAAAAGCATAAGACAGCAACATCTTCTAGTCAGCCAGCTGCTCATCCGTGGGTTGGATTTGCATTAGCAAGCTTTGGGCAATCCCTTAGGAAATGGCCCATCTCGCCACAGTTGTAGCAGGACCCTGGTGAGAAACGAGCTTGAGCAGGATTGTCGCCAGCTTGCTTTGGAGCAACTGCAGCTCGGCAAACTCTTGCTGTATGACCTTTAAGTCCACAAATCTGGCATTTGCGGCACTTTACACTAGCATGATGATGAAGGTTACATTGGTTGCACAAGGGTGCAGTTCCATTGTATGGCTTCCTAGCAGGGGGTTGAGCTGGTTGGTTGGGGATGGCTTGACCATTGTGAGCGACCACGGCAAAGTTCTGAGAAGCCTTTCGCTTCTTTGACCTCTTAGGGGATCCAGTTTGTTCATCCATGGTCTTTGATTCCTTGATTGGTTTCTTGGCTGGTGGTGCAGGCTTGACTTCTGCTTCCTTTGGTGGCCCTTGAGTGGCTTCATTGTTGAGACGAGACATGTCAATGCCTAATTCAACAGTCTTCAGAATTACTTCGCCTATTCGCTGGGCAAATTTGGCAGTCTGCTCGGATATCTGCGCATCGTTGCGATGAAGAGACATTCTGGAGGAAATGAAGGATATAGGAGGAAACAAATGAAATGTTATCGGTAAATAAAACAAAATGACAACGCATAGAAATTGTGATCATTTGTTTGTTACCTAAGGCAAACAAATGAGACGGTGACTAATCAAAGTAAGCGGGTCATATTAATGTATCGCGAAGACATGCTTTAGCCTATAAGTGGACACTCACCCCAAGAGTTCCCAGGTAAGAGTGACTGGTCCGATTATGTGGATTTATACGAACACTCTAGCCTTAGACAGAAAACTCAGAGTACAGGCATCCACTCTTCCAGATTGCACGTGTTCACACAATAAGACCCAAACTTTGACGAGGTTTTGAAAATTCAAAGGGGTTCAAAACCATATAACAGAGGGTTCAAAACCTAGTAATCAATCATCCTAGAACAGATGATTAGTTTTCAAAGCGGTTTTGAAATTTATGTTCTTGTTGCGGTTGTCACTTAAGGATAGGTGACGGTATTGTTTTATGTCTAAACGCAAGTAAACTTGCGTTAGGGTCCTAGGAAGGTTATAGACTAGGTCAAAGCATTACTAATAACCTAATTCCCTATAACCATGAGCTCTGATACCAACTTTTCTGTCACACCCCGACCACGTAAAACAACAAAATGTGGCGGAAACGTCGGCGAGTGTTGTAACAGAATCATTGTTTCATAACACATGGAAATTGAAATATTGTTTTATTGATTAAAAGAGTTACAATGTCTTGACAATCAAAGAAATATAACATAAATAACTAGTCTTGCATCTTTTATTGTCACTAAGGCCCAAGTCCGCCTAAGTGTATCTTGATAAATCCTATGCATCATATCCTGAAACACATGTGAAAATAGGTACGTCAGCATAAAAATGCCTGTGAGATACATAGGTTTTGTGAAAATAGAATTCATGACTTAAGTTTAAGAAAATGTTTAGTCATGAACCTTGTAATTTGCTTTGTCTTGTAAATCATTTGAAAAGCAATAAGATCAGATGATATGTATAAATAAGAGAATAATGTATGGTTAAATGAATAACCAAGTAAAATGAGTTTGTATAAGATACGTTGTTTTGTAAAACAATGTCTTATGAAAAGTATGTTATTTGTATAAAATGTTATATGTCTAAATTGAAATGATTCAAATAACGCTACGATATGTAATACCATATAAGCACTTATATATAGGAAGTACCAGCGGTGTATCCACCATGCTTGTATCATATTACACACGCCTCGTTACTTAAATCACTTACTCAAACCAAACCACCAAAGTAAACTGTTTATGTATAATCAAATGTCAAAATGTTTATGTGAAAACCATGTCTAATGTCTATGTCTAATGTTTATGTCTAATGCAAGTCATGTAATGTGTATATCAATGTCAAAATGTTTATGTCTAATGTAAATCATGAATTTGTGTATAACAATGTCAAAATGTTTATGTCTAATGTAAATCATGAATTGTGTATATCAATGTAAATGTTTATGTCTAATGTAAATCATGAATTGTGTATGTTAATGTCAAAATGTTTATGTATGGTAAGTGAAATATATCAACTAAACCATATGTAAAATGCACAAAAACACGGTATTGAAGTAAAACATGGTTTAAATCAAAGTTATGTTTTGTGGAATAAATGCATGCTATACTGATATAAACATCTATGCGGTATTGTGAAAATGCATACATCCAAGCCTTGTGACTGTGGCGATAAACCCCTAAACGAATTTAAAGGTCTATCTTGTTGTTATGTTTATCGAATTCGGTCATTCCTTCCACCCAAACAAACAAACCTAGGGTTCAGGAATGGGAGTTGTCAAGTCCTATGGTACCATTACCTACTAACGAGCGGCGTAGCTAATGTTAATGAATGTACATTGTCTCATTTGAACAAACCAAATGTCATACCA
Source organism: Helianthus tuberosus (assembly GCA_030545235.1). Classification (NCBI taxonomy): domain Eukaryota; kingdom Viridiplantae; phylum Streptophyta; class Magnoliopsida; order Asterales; family Asteraceae; genus Helianthus; species Helianthus tuberosus. The sequence goes on from CM060373.1 coordinate 96,203,198, forward strand.
AAATGTAAGCATGTGATGAATAACAAATGTACTAAGTATGCACACAATGGGCATACATAGCATAAAATGTAATGTAAAACAATGTACTAAGTACGCACACAATGGGCATACATAGCATAAAATGTAATGTAAAACAATGTACTAAGTACGCACACAATGGGCATACATAGCATAAAATGTAATGTAAAACAATGTACTAACTATGCACACAATGGGCATACATAGCATAAAATGTAATGTAAAACAATGTACTAAGTACGCACACAATGGGCATACATAGCATAAAATATAATGTAAAACAATGTACTAAGTATGCACACAATGGGCATACATAGCAAAAACAAAATGAAATCATGTACTATAAATGTACTAATGAACATAGCAAGTATATGATGTGAAAACAGGAAAGCATGAAAGTAACAAGTAGGCACATGTGTTTCACCCCAAAACAGTTTGGAAAACAATAAAAGAGGGGTCTATGTACTCACTTGAGATTTCTCAATAGTCCTAGGATAACCACCAAGCAATGCTAGAAGATCACGGAATCAAACGACACCTAATATAGGTAACTACATTAATAAACTGGACCTATGTCGGAAGATCGGATAGAATGAGGGCTCGTAAACCAAATGAGTATGAGAACTCATGTAATATGGTTTAACAAAGCCCACATACTAAAATGAAACCTAACCTAAGTGCTTACGACCCATTACGACCCGTTTAGGTAGCTTATGCTACTTTAACGCGTCGTTTGCGTGAAACGCATTCGGACCGCCTAACTAGTCCTATGACAAGTAGAATATGCCTTAACATGTCTAATATTGTTGCCAAATCAGTTTAGATGTCAAAAGTTATGTTACATATGTTTAAAATGAATTTTGGCGTCAAAGGGGTATTTTGGTAATTTACCTAAGGCATATAAACTACCTATCATACAACTAACTAAACGTCGTGACCATAAGGTATAACCTCGGAAGGTTATTCCCTATATACTATGGTCACCTAATGTGTTTGGTCAGATCCTAAAGATCGACCAAACGGGTCAGGTTCGAAAGTATAAGCAATTGTTTAGATCGCTTACCTTACGACCCTATATAAGCACTAAACTAAAAGTGACGAGCTAAGCATGTTAAAACATGCTTAACTAAGTTAGAAAACAAGTTTGGTATCAAAACAAACGGTTTTGATACCTATAAGTAGTTTGGTTACAAAATACGCAATAATACGCATTTTGGCCGAAACTACGACTCGTCACTGAGCCTAGATAACGTGGTAATCAGTAGGTATAGCCACTAGGGACTATAACCATCGTGATCACGCTCACGTTATGAAGTTCAAACGAACTTCGCATTGACCATAAACTGGTCAATGCAGAAAGTCAAACAAAGTTTGACTTTAACGCTAAAAGAATAAAAGAACGAAGGAACACTTACAAAGGGTCCAAGAACGGAAGGTTTGAATCCGAACACTCTCAGGTATGAAGTGTTAAACACAAAAACTTAGAGAGCAAGTTCATATTTCAAAGGTGTGGGTTTTTGCAAATGAAAGGGTTGGGTATTTATAGGATTCTTGGAACCGTTAGGATCGTTTATTGAATAACGTGCTTTGATCTTGTCCATACACTTGTTGCAAACTTATGGTAACTCAAAATGCCCCCCAACATCAGGGATTAACATGTGGCATTCGCCTTTGGGGTGTTTAGAAGCTGTTACAACTGATTAAACAACTTTTTCTGATCTGAAAGGGCCTCGCGTGACGCCTAGGGGGCTAGGTGTCACGCCTAGGTCCTTCTGATCAGCAAACAGTTTCCAAAGTTTCCATTTCAGTCCCCGTTGTGTATTAAGGCCATTTCTGACATGTTTAAGGCTCGTTAAGCCATTTTCAAGGCTCCACAAGGATGCCTAAACATAGTGGACATGAAACATGCTCAAAAATATGCCGGATGTTGGTTCGTTTGGTCGTATGATCGCGATGTTCGCTTAATTACGACGGAATGCGCATAAGCGTGAAAAACGATCCAAACTACGCGACGAATGGATTTTTCTTATGCCAAACACTAAAATAAAATATTTTAGTGCTTACATAAATTTTTGGATGTCCGGATGTATTCAGAACGTAAGTTATGCGCGAAAGTGCAAACTTATGCACTTTTTGACGCTTTTAGTCCCTGAATGACCCAAAAGTTTATTTTAGCACACCGAACCCCTCAAAGCCTATTTCTAAGCTATGTAAAGGATATTTATGGTATGTTTAACTTATTGTCATGTTCTGGAATGTCTGTTACAGTTCAAATTTGCACACTTTCACAGTTTGTCAAATTTAGTCCCTGTAGGCGAATTAACTTGTTTTTGCCATACCAAAGCCTTCAAAACTTATTTCTAAGTTATGTAAAGGTTATTTAAGGTATGTTAAGTATATGTTAATGTTCCGGAGTATTTGTCGCATTAAACTGATTACGCTTACGCACCAGTTTGCGTATAATTCTCCAGAAAGCGATTTAAAGCTTGAAATCGAACAAGAATTGATATGTGCAAATGATACACATATTTGTACAAATCCCAAGTATGAAATACAATATTTCATTGGTTTGATATTTGTTTGATGGTCGCAGTGACCCAGGTGTCACAATTGTCACTTGCCTTGTGTTGAACCGGCTTTATAATGTTTCTCAAGTGATTTTTGATTACATGATTGAAAATGCAAAGGCTGGAAACAGGAAGTACATTATGTATCCTCGCTTTGTTCAAATGTTGATTGATGAAAAGTTCAAGGATCTTGAGAAAAGTGATGATGATATTTTGGGACTACTAAATATGACAGCAGAAACAATCCACAGACTCACTAAGGGTTCAAACACAGGAGCAAAAAGAATGATATGCAGAATTAGTAAACCAGATTATGTTGCTCCAGAGAATGATGCTTGGAGACATCAAAACAGTGATTCTGATAATGAAGATGAGAAAATGAGTTTGTTTTCTGAAAAGAATACTCAATGGTGGTGTGTGAAAGACGGGAAGAGAAAGAGAACTCCCAAGTCATCCCCTACAGTTCAAATTCCACAGGAACCAGTTCCTAAGATTGTTATTAAGGGTACAGTGAAAGGGGGAGTAATAAGAGAAGTTAGAATATTAAATGTTATATTATTCTAATGACATTTTTTATGACTATTTTGCAGAACCACAGCAGAGATTGGTGGATGACATAGTATTGGAACCATCTGCAGTTATTCAAGAAGGAGCTAATTTGTTGTCACAATCTTTGGAAGGTTTTCTAAAAAGGAATGAAGATGCTGCTGCTCGAAAAGATCAAAGTTCAAGTGTTCAAGCTAAAGGTTTCAAAGGAAAAGAACCTGAAGGTATTGTTCAAGATATCTCAAGTGATGAAGATTCTGAAGCCACAAAGTCAGAATCAGAACTTGATCCAACTACACTGGGCAGAGGAAAAGCACAACTCAAGAAAAGGCCTGCAAAGAAACAAAAATTATCAGATGAAGAAGACTCTTCTTTTGAACCAGATCAACCAAAGAAACAAATAAAGAAGCGCAAAGCTTTTCAATCTGGAGTTATTCCAAGAAGCGTGCGTGCAAAGAAAGGAGAAGCTAAAGCTCAAAAGGATCAAGGAGGCAAAGGCAAGAAGCAGCCTGTACCATCCAAGGCTAAAGAACCGGAAATTCAACAGAAAGTTGGTCAAGATGATTATGTTGAAGTGATTGAGGGTGGAGTCTTTTCTTCAAAATTTCCACCAATACCAGAAAATATTGATTCTCTTGGTTCTTCAAAATCCAAAGCTACAGATGATCCATTTGATAATCTTCCACCTGCTACAGGGGATCCGTTAGAAGATTTGAATTTTGGAGATGATTTGTTCAATAATGAAGCAGTAAAGATTCTGGGAAAGAAAGTTAAGGAGCTTGAGAAGGAAAAGGTAAAGGCTGAAGAAGAACGTGATGTCTTATTGAAGAAAGTAAATAAGTTAATGAAAGCTCATGATCAAATTAGAATGGTGCTAATAAATCATGAAGATGTCATGAAGAAAGTGAAGGATGATGGAGATAATAATTCTAAAGTGGTTGAAGTTCTAACAACGAAAATCTCTTCATTAAATGTGAAGATAAAGAATCTTCAAGACGTAAATCAGACACTTAATCAACTTCTCAGTGAAATGAGTGAAGCTACATCAAATGAAATGAAAGCAATAAAGTTGGAAATGGAAGCGATGAAAGCTGATAAAGTAATGAAAGATAATCAACTCAGCATGTTATATGCGGTTATGGAAAGTCATCTGAAGATAGATGTTCATGCTGCATTCCAAGAGATTGAAGTGAAAAGAGTCGAGGAAAGAAGAATGGAAAGAGAAAAACGACTAGCTGAAGAGGCCATTCAAAAGAATAAAAATGTTGTTGAAGATATTCAAGAAGCTGGTGGATCTTCTAGTCAAGTTGACATTGAAATGGTTGATGTGGATAATATTCAAGAACAAGTTGAAGAGCAAGTTGTTGAAGATATTCTAGAACAAAATGCTGATGTTGAACAGAATCAAAACTATATGTTGGTTGGTGAGTCTTCTTTATTAATTGATTCTGATGAAGTTATTCGAAGAGTTACTGCTATTCAAAAGAAGAGAAAGGCCAAAGAAATGTTGTTGCTAGAATGGAAGACACAACAATTCGTTCTTGTTGGTGAAGCTTCTACAGTGCCTTACAACATAAAAGAAATTGTTCGTAGAATGAAAATCATTAGAAGGCGAAAAGAAGCAAAGAAAGCACGTGGAGAAGAAGTTAGTGATTCTGATCTTGAAATTCTTGGTGATAATGAAGAGAATGAAGATGATAATGATGATGAAAATGAGTCTGTTCAGAAGAATGATAAGAAAGATGATGATGACGAGAAGAACGATGATGATGATCAAGGATCTTCTGGCTTATTAATTAATAATCCGATTGTTCAAGAAAGGATTGAAGAGTTGCTGAATGATGAAATCAACGAACAGGAGGATGATACACAACATGAAGCCTCATCATCTAGAAAACAACATGCAGACCAGGTATTCCTAACAAACCCTACTGTTATCTACCTACATGACAAACATGAAGGTGAGATTGAAGTTCAGAGAACAAGAGCTGAGATGCTGGAAGAATTGGGTTTAGAGGATGGTAAGTTTAAGTTCGATATTGAAGAAGAAATACCTGAGTCTTCTGAAGATATATTTGAACCGAGGTATGCTCAAGAGGCTGATCACTACGATAATGTTATTGTTGAAGAAGCTTCAGATTCATCAGATGAGGAAACTGATTTCCACTATTCTGGAATTGATGAGACGTTTCCATCATTAGCAGAAATGTTCAAAGATCGAAATGTAGATGAGATCAGAGGAAAGATTGTAGAAAAAGTGTCTACTGAAGGTATTCCAGAAACCATTCCCAGAGAAAATCTTGCTGAAGAAAGGAAGAAATGGTTTAAAGTCATGCCAAAGGAGAGAAAGAAACTTAGGGCACTTCAATTCTTCACACAAAACAAAGATCTTTCTTGGGGTGACATTCTTTTTTGGGGTTATTTGGAAGATTTACAAGTTTATGCAATCAGACGAGAACAGGGAGTGCAGTATTTTGAATTTTTGGCAGATATAAAAACTCTTCCATGGTGGGACGTAGATGAATTGGTTAAAACAAAGAACATTAAAGAATTTTACCATGGTTTGGATGTGAAGCAGCACGATCAACATTTATGGAACTATGTGAAGCTACAAGCGAAGAAAAGGTATCCTGATTGGCAACCTCATTTTCCAGAACAGGCCTCCTCGATCAAGCCTCCTCGATGTTTGAAGAATATGCCTTTACGGGCAATGGAGCAAGATTTTCATGAAGAATTTGAAGGGTGGTTGTATAATCAATCTACGGCCGAGGCAATAATCTCTTTACATAACAAGTCCACTGGAGAAGCAAGGAGGATCTGTGTATTAGATCCCATGTGGCTTGTGAATTGCTCAAAGAAAGACATAGATTGCCTGTTCTACAACAAGATAGTTTACGAAAGGCCTGATAAAGAGCAAGCAATGCAATACCAAACAATTGTAGATGTTTGTTTGCGCAAGACATCAATTCTGGAAGATATTGGAAGACAAAGTGGAGAGATCTGGAGATTGATGAATTTCTGAAAAAGTATAAGCGCGAACAAAGGTCTAAAAGGATTGCTGAAAAAGCTGCTGAAGTGGGCAAACGAAAGTTGGGTAAAGTGCCTCCAACAGATCAAACGCCGATTGAATCAGAGGAGAACAAAATACCCAAATGGGATCGGAAGCGTGATGGTGATCCAGTATACAGAAATTGGTGGTTGACTGAAGGAAGGCATAAAAGAAAAAGAATGTTGGAAGAAAAAGCAGAGTTGAGAAGACAGAGGGCTCGTGAACGAAGACGCAACAGGAGGAATTAAAAGACTATGCTGGAAGGAACTACAGCTACATCCGAGGGGGAGTCTGTTAGTACATAACGTCTGTAGCTTCCGTCAGCCTGTAGTCATGTTTTGTATATTTGTGTCTTTGTAAACAATTATGTAATGAATGTGTGTAGATAGAACGATAACTCAGGAAACGGAACTTAACTGTAAAGTGTTGACTAATATCATCCGATCGGGTTGTCATCCGATCGGATAGCAGTCATCCGATCGGATAGCATGTTATCCGTTCGGACAGGATGTCATCCGATCGGATTGCCATCCGATCGGACAACACTCTTCACTTCCTGAGTTGCCTATAAATATCTCGTCCGGGTGTTATTTTTGGGACTTTTGACGAGAGCAAGAACCTGACTAGTGTCTGTCTTCTACTGGAACTTTGTACTTTCAGAACGTTTAATAGAAAGAACAGACCGCGTTTAATCGTTGAATTCTGTGTTGATTATCTGAGATTTTTCATAATGGATTCCGCACATTAGACAAAGTCGATTCATCTTGTTCCTTACGATTAGATCCTGTGCAAAAGGGACCAACATATATACTAGGTTTAAAGAAGTTTGCCGCGCGTTGCTGAAGATTTCTTTGTTATTTAGTCTGTGTTTACATGTGTTTTGAAATCAGTACGGGCGCGTTGACAAGAATAAAAAGAAAATGTATAAAAAACACTAAAAGATAACCGAAAGAAAATCAACAAAAAAATTTGTATGGTAACGATGTTGTTCTTTTGAAACCCGTAGTTAGAGATGAGCAAATGGTTCTGGGTACCGGTACCAAATTTGCCGTACCGAAAGACCTTAAGTACCAATTCGGTACCGACTTTTGGCGTTCCTGGTACCGGTTCACTACCATTTTTTACCTTCATATACCGGTACCGTAACCGGTATTTTCGGTACCAGTACCGATTCTGTATCGGTTGGCACCGAGCTCATCCCAAACTAAAAAGAGAACAAAATTAAAAGTTAAAGAAAATCTACAAAAGAAGTTGTACGATACCGTTGTTGTTCGTACGATACCCATGATCCGGGATGAGCATGTGGTACCGGGTAGCAACACTGAATTTCCCGAACCAAAAGATTTCCAATATCAATTCGGCACCAACTTTTGGCGTTTTCTGTACTAGTGTCGGTTTTTACCTTCATGTACCGATACCGAACAAGATCATACCGGTATTTTTTATACCAATACTAACTCGATATCGGTTGACACCAAGCTTATCCCAACCCGTGATATTAAAAAAGTGATTAATGTTAAAAAAGTAAAGAAAATAACTATTATTATAATTATAATATTAAAATAATAAAAGTATTAGAAAAACTATATATTATTATAATATTAAAATTACTATTCATTATAATATATATTATTATAACTAGAAAAGTTACCCGCGCTACGCAGCGGGTTTCAGTCGATATCAATTCAGTTAGTTATGGAACCGACATTCAGTATAGCAACCGAAAGAAACAAAAGGATATCGATTTTACATCGGTCAATTTATTTCATATAATTAATTTAATAATAACAGAAAAAAAATTAATTTATAGTTAAGAAAAAATGAGTAAAAAAAGTGTTTGGAATTTTACACTCGGGTATATTTATTTCAAATAATTGTAATTAAGCTATATATAATTTCAATTTATATGTACAATTATCTGGATTTAATACCTAATGCTAAATGTTAAATATTTGATTTCTTTTAATTTAAAAAAAGTTATTAAAATATTAAGTTAACCTTACAGTTGGCCTTTAAAAAAACCTTACAGCTATACCCAACATCTAGTGGTTATATTTACAAAATATAAATTAGCTACGTTGCTTTACATTGTTGTAACTTATGGATTGGGTGTTTTTCAAAAAAGTTTTAGTATTTTTTTATTTTTAACCCAAAGGTCCTTATCTTTTGCATTTAACCTCTTTAACTTTTTTTACTTTTAACTCACATCTTTTCATCTTTTACAATTTAACTCTCATATTTTTTATTTTTAACTTTCGCCCCCCATACTTTTCATGTTTTGTAAGTTTTCGTTTTACGTTTCGTTTTAAATTTTGCGAGTCAACACGCCGCAATGAGCTCGTGAGGTTCAATCGTTTTTCGTCTGCTTTTTCCTGTTTGACAGACCAGTCACAACGCGTCTATCTTTCTTCGTTTAACAAGTTCGTCGTAACGCGCGGGTCCTAGATCGACTTAATTATTATTTTCAACGTTTAACGTTTATGGCTAATTTCTTCGCATTAACACGTCGCAACGGACGTGCGTGGTTGAACGATTTTACGTCTGTTTTTCGTTCGTTGTTATTTTTTTACTTTTTTTACTTTATTTTTACGAGCTCTTCTAACGTTAGTGGTCGTTGTCAGTGGTGTGACATTAGTGCTATGTCACGATTTTAAGAACGTATTTAACCTATTAAGTTATTACTAATAATTTGTTTCGAGTTTACCATCGTACCCCTTTTACTTAAGAAAAAAATAATTTTTTTACGTGCATATTTTTTGTACGTGTCAGTATAAATTCGATTTGCTCTACATTTCAACGTAAACTTTTTTGGAGAATGAGTCAGGTGACATAATGTTTTCGTGATTATTTTATGAATGTTTTGTTAATTTTATTTCGATCGGAGTGGAGTCAAATTGTGGTTTCTTTTTTTTTTTTTCCTTTTTTCTAAACACTCTAATTAATCTCTTTTGATTATACGTGTCAACGTTTCCGTTATACCCATTACATTTTTTATGTATGACTAGGGTCACATGTAATACGTTATGATTGTACGGTATAAATTTGATTTACTTTATGTTTTGATACAATCACATTGTTTATATAAGTTACATTGAGTTCAATCGATTACGTCGAAACGTGTGTTTTCATACGGTTAACGCATCACATATTGTTAAACACCGGACTTGAAACCCATTTGTTAATCAAAATACATATTGTTCTCCATCAGTCCATTCTCTCTATTTCTGCACTTTTCCTCTCATCTCTCTATATCCTTCTCTTCTGCAGTTCTCTATCGTGGACAATTCATCGCCGCCCACCAATACCATCACCGGCGACCATCTCATTAACTCTTTGAAGTCGCTGGCCACACCATCTCTAATCCGGCCACCCTCTCCTCTACGACTTCTCCGCCACTAACATGATCAAGCCACCAGCGTCACACCATTATTATGCAACTGCCACACCGGATCCGAACGCAGTTGGCCTCCACCAAACAACCCTGACTAAGACTGATGTTGTGCCTTCTGACTCGTTGACTGTTAATCAAGTGGAGTCAGTTTTAATTGGAGTTGAGCAAGCTGACAATGGAAGTTGTGGTGGAGAGAAAAATGTTAGCGCTGGTGAAAAGCAATATGGCCGACACCTACGAGGTCATGGTGGTTGCGGTGGTACGGCGGTGGTTGGAGTGTTTTTTTAGGGAGAGAGTGGACTTAAAAAAAAAAAAAAAAATCAACCTATTACATGACACATAGCAGTTGCCTGCCACTGTTAATGCATCTTGATAAATGTTATAGAGATAATATATTATTATAATATTAAAAAACTATATATTATTATAATTATAATATTAAAATAATTTTAATATATAATATAATATAATAGTTGATGCCCCATCCGCGTTGCGGGGCGATGGCCGAATAATTCTCAATCAATTAAAAAAACACAACTATAATTTTGGTAGGAAAAAACGAAAACGATGATAAGACCGTAATTTTCGGCTCAGGGCAAAACTGTAATTTTTCAGGAGTAATGAGCGAGTGTTAGGGAGCTCTTTGACACGAAAAAAAAAATTAAATAGAGTAAACCAGTTAAAACAAAAAACTTTTATAGTTTTGCTAAAAAAATAAAACGATGGGAAAAGCGTAATTTTGAACCGAGGGCGAGATGATAATTTTAATTCCGGGATGAAATTATAAATTAAAAGGACCAATGGAGGAGTGCCAGGCACCTGCCGGCATGACTGGAAATTTACACTGAGGGCAAAATTGTAATTTAACCAGGAAAACAAACAAAAACGATGGAGAAAATGTAAATTTAAGTTGGGGGAAAAATCGTAACTTGGCGGTGAGAAAAAAACTAATGGCAAAACTCTAAATTTAAACGGGGCAAAATCGTAATTTTTAACCGAGGGCAAAATTAAAATTTTTAGCTGGGAGCAAAAGCGTACATTATTTTTAAGTGGGGGGTAAAAACATAATTTTGAACTGATGACAATATCGTAGTTTTAAGGAAAAAACTAATGGTAAAAGTGTAAATTTAAACGGGGCAAAATCTTAATTTTTAACCGAAGGCAAAATCGAAATTTTTAGCTCGGAGCAAAAGCGCAAATTTATTTTTAAGTGGGGGTAAAAACATAATTTTGAACTGATGGAAAAATCGTAATTTTAAGGAAAAAACTAATAGCAAAAGTGTAAATTTAAATGGGGCAAAATCGTAATTTTTTACCGAGGGCAAAATCAAAATTTTTAGATGGGAGTAAAAGCGCAAATTTATTTTTAAGTGGGGGTAAAAACATAATTTTATACTAATGGCAAAATCCTAATTTTAAGGCGGGATAAAATTGTAAATTTGTTGGGCCAATAAGGCAGTGCCAGGCTATTCACTCTGCCGCCCATTTAAACCAATAGGGGGCAGGCACTATTGCCCCTCATGTGTTTTGTAAGTTTCGAATATATAATAAATAAATGGAAATAAGTTAGGGCTACGTGGTAGTAGATTATAGCCTTCTAGATGCTGTTTAGGAAGGAAAATTTTTGGATTTATATTTTCATTAGTGAAGTCCCGTTTTACCAATTCGACCCGTTTTATGACCCGAGTATATAAACCATCTAAAAAACCTAAATTTCTCCATCGTCTCATTCTTCTATTTCACGCTTACAGAACCCCTTCCTGTTAGTCATCCTTCTCCTTTTGATTCAACTTCTGTAATCAATCTGGCGGTTGATTCTATCAACAAACCCTAATGAATAACATACCCAATCAATCCGTTCTTTAATTTCTTCAATCCTTTATCAAAATGAAACTCTAGATTCACATCCTTCGTAAGTGAATATCCAGATTAAGACACCCGATCCCATTAACACTTCCTTCATACACCGCTTCATACATGAAACCCTAGGGTTTGTACTTCAATTGTTGCTTCATTTTAGTTATAAGCACTTTCGTTTAATCAGGGTAACATATAGGGTTTGTGTCTGTTTAATTGGGGTAACATCTAGAGTATGTGTCTGTTTGATTCATGGGGTAACATCTAGAGTTTATGATTCATCTATTCTTAATTTGTTCATTTTTATTTTTTTTGGTGAAAAGCGCAAGATTTGTGATCGATATGCGAGATACCCAATATGTTATGGTTTGTTCTTCATCTTCACTTTCATTTCTATTATTTGTCTGCGCCTTCAATTATTGGCCTTTAATCGATATGCGAGATACCCAATATGTTATGTTTTTTCTGTATTAATTTGGGGGTTGCATTTTTGTTATCAGTCGTATGTGAGATGGAATTTTAGCGCCTTCTTACTTTTCTGCATCATAGTATTTCCTTAATGTTTCTTTTTTAAAGCATTCCAGATTGATTGAGCCGAGCCTTTATGTTGGAGAAGATTAAAGATATCCTCTTTAATCGCCTGTTGAAGAAGATTCATCATCTTCTTCTCTCTAATGAATTTGTCTTTGTTGGCTGAAGGAATCTGAGTAATGCTTATCTTGTCTCCATTTTCATCTGCCGAGATCATATATTCTTCCTCAATAGTTAACCAACATTCGAAGTAATTTGCTTGAACCCAGGTTTCAAGCCTATCTAGCCATCCCGTATAGTCTTCCATGCGAAGAATCTTGGGCGGTTTAGTGGTTGTTCCCATTTCGTTATCGAGGTTCATGTTTTGTACTACTGTCGTCGGTGTGGTAGCAAGCGCATTGTAATATTTTTCCTCCATGTTTAAATGATTAGTATAGATGACAAGAATTCTGGTACGAATAAGCGCTTTCTGGAATGAATGAGAGTTACAACGGATGAACACTAATAAAGATAAAAAACTGAATCTGTTACGAATGAGGATAAGCTTTGAACGAATAACCCTCTTTCGTGCGAATAAGAGTTCAAACGGATGAACTTTCTCGTGCGGCTCAACACTCCTCAGATGGATCAGGCCATTTCATGCGAAGGAACCTAGTTCGTGTGGACAAGATGAAAATTCAAACGGATCAGATTCTTCTTTCGTGCGAACCAAGCTTGTTCATGCAGACGCATCTTGTATTCATGCAAAAAAGGTCTAGTCCGTACGAACGATTGTTCGTGCGGATGATAACAAATCATGTTTTTTTGTAAATTTTGGCATGATAATGTTTGAATGTTGAGCCAATTTTTTAATATGTTGTTCAAAATGATATTTTTAGGTTTTTTGAAAAATTTAGCCCATTTTAACCGTGGGAAGAATCAATTATAAGAAAAAGTGTAAAAAGAAGGTCTTCTAAGCTCCAAATCTTGTGTGATCTCATAGATATCAGCCCTCTAGCTCTGATACCCCTTATGAGGATCGCTTAGGACGATGCTTATGTACCCGGTGATATCGAAACTTAGGTATAATGCGCGAAATTCATTGTACGTAAGCAGAAACACAAGAATTGGTTAATTTTCTATGTTTTCAGTCAATTTAATCAGTTTCACATTCATGATTTCAATCCAACAGAGCTTCGCCTCTTGAATGCAAAAGTTACAAATGACTCACATCCTCCCACTATTTATAGACATGACTAAAGACCTTGGGACGGATGAGTTGGACCGTGCGAATGAGCTTCATCCGTACGGACTAGCATACAAACTAACAAAACCTAATCTAAAATTAAGCCCTATTACATTATATGACACGTCACGAAGACGTAGGCGGTAGACATTATACACCAACAATATCTTAATTCTTTCATATAATTCCCACCCTCAGCTCCTAGTTATGGGATTCCACCATTGAATGGTGATAACTTTGCTGCCTAGAAGGACTCCTTCATGCTAATTCTTGCTTTACTGGATTTTGACTACGCCTTAAGAGAACCTGATCCTGCAACACTTACTACTGAAAGAACACCTGCTGAGCAGATAGCTTTTGAATAACGGACTAGGTGCAATCGCTGTCTCTCATATTCATGAAGTAATCCATTAGCACTGCAATTAGAGGAGCCATTCTAGACTCCAAAATGCTAATACCTACTTGGCTTCTATGGAGGAGCAATTCAAAGGGATGTCTAAGACACATGCTAGTACTTTGATTCTTAAGCTAGTGACTACTAATTACGATGGGAGGATGGGTATTCATGAGCATATCATGATGACGAACGACATGGCCCAAAAACTGAGGGATTAATCATGGAGATCAATGATGGTTTTCTTGCACACTTCAACATGACATCTCTTCCATAGTCCTACGAAACATTTCAGATCAATTACAACACTTAGAAGTACAAATGAACGATGAGTGAGCTGATTGCAATGTGCCTGCAGGATGAAGAGCGTATGAGGATGGATAAAACTCCTAATGTTGCTAATCTCTCCACTGCAAATTCTAAGAAAAGGAAGAACAATTATTGATATGGTTATTTCTATATATATTTCATCGGTCAAGTTCCCTACATTTTGATGAATTTATGTGTGATTTCCCCATGTTCTTGTTACTAATTTGATTAATGTGTGAATTTGTAGGAAATGGTGGAAAATCAGGTAATTAGATAAAGAAAACGAAGAAAACCTGTAGAGTTTGAGAGTTCACAAAGCGTTTTGAAAAAGTGAAGAAAAAAGAAGATGTTTGCATTTTCTGGGCCCCTTGCGGATCGTATGGGGTATCCAATATAGTCGTATGGGGATGGCGAAATGAAAAATATTAAATACACCTTGCGGACCGCAAGGGCTTGGCCATACGGTCCGTAAGGCATGCGAAACAGAAAAAATAAGCTTTTTAAACCATACAGCCGTAGGGTTTTACCACTTGGCAAACTAGGTGATTCTTAGCAGTTCTTTGACGATTTTGAAGGCTCTTGGGGAGAGGTTAAAGGCTTGGAAGCAAGGGACTGAAAATTTGAGCGCCTCGGGTTCAGATTATGCTTGTTTTTCTCGTTCTTAAACATTACAATCATGATTTCTTTTGTTTTCAAATCTAATTTTGTTATGTTTTTTATAAATATGAGTAGCTAAATCATTTATAACTACTTAGGTTAGATGAACTAGACATTGTGATGATTAATTGGCATCGGTTTTTGATTGAAATTGTTGATTTACGTGTTTGTTCATTGTTTTTTATTATGATTTTCGTATACTTAATTTCAATAAAAAACCGATGAACAAACACGTTTGTGCTTTGTTGAGTTCAGTCTGCTTTGTTGAGTTGTTTGTGTGAAATCTTAGTTTACCGTTTTCTTAGTTAGTTGTTTCATTAGGCTTAGTAGAAAATCCCAAAAATAAACATTAAAATAGGCTAGTATTCGACAAAAGTTCATTATCAAGATTTCGCCCTTAGTGTCCACATATTGATATCCGATGTTACCTACTTGCCACACCTCGATCGGTACACTTGCCGATTATGTGTGGGTTAGTTTGGTGATTCCCTTTTTAAAACTTGTTTGAAATTATTATACACACTTTTTACTCATCAAATTTTTGACGCCGTTTCCGGGGATCTAGTCACTTTACTTGCTTTCTTAGATTTTTTTAGGTTTCCTTTATTGCTTTTTGGTACTTTTAGATTAGGTTTGCCTTAGCTGTCTTGTGTGTTTTATGCACCTAAAGTTTCCCGAAAAAGTAGTTGAGCGTTTTCCAGATCAGAGACAGAGATATAACATGGGAGACCTAAATCCACCACCAATGAGAGTTGTTGCTGATTATGCCAGGCTGGTGTGTGTAAGGTGTGTTATGTTTTTATTGATATTTTAAGCCCATTTTACACATTAGTCAAGTTTTAAATTTATAAAACACGATATTCTACTAACCCTAAACACACACACGGGTAAGTGCACCCATCTTGAGCATAGTATAGCGTTGGTAAGATACCGAGGTCGTCCAAGGACACAAGAGCTTTTAGTACCGGTTTATCCTCAACGTTTAATCAAATCAAAATTTTTAGAAAAGGTTTTAAACATGAAAAATAAAAACTAAAATGCTGAAAATAAAAATAAAATAAAAACAGATAAACAAGATGCATCACTTGGATCCGACTCGCCTTTAATTTATCCTTTGATAATTTCCGCACTTTTGCATTTTTTAAGAGATTATCTTAAGTATAGTAGTAGGCCCCTCTTTTGAAGGTGACGTTACCCTCAACCCAGTGGTTTGAGTCATCAAGGATACAATCCCAAAAGGATCAGAATATTGGAAGATAATTAATTAAGTTATTAACGCGAAAAGTCGTAGGCCCCTCTTTTGAAGGTGACGTTACCCTCGGCTAAGTGGTTTGAGTCAGCAGGGATACAATCCCAAGTAGCCGGTTTAATGTATTAATAGTAGTTTACATATGAGGGGATCAACCCATTCGCACCCCCGCCATTCAATACCAGTGGGTATTAAAGGAGGTCCTAGTAAGCTTGACCTAGGTCCTTGCAGGATCTATACACTAAACAAGGCAAGAACCTTACTAAACCATTCCCTTAACCCCCGACCAGGTAGCCAACACATCTCTATATAGACCGTAGATATATGAATAGTGAAAATCTTCTACTTTATATAGACAGTAAAGTAATGCCAAGACACCACGGACAAATGATAAAGAAGTTTCACCTTCAACATAAGAAACTAGTTATTAAAGTTATTAATACAAAACCAAATAAAAAGTGTGAAAAGATTAAAAATCAAAAGTAATACATTAAATGCTTGTCTTCACCAAGTGATGTAAGAGACTTAGCCAAACATGGCCTTTGATTGACAAGAACTCTTACGATTAATCTTGGATCCCGAGACTACTACACACACTCTAAGGTGGATGATGGATGATGGTGGTGGATGTGGGTGTTGTAGTGGTGGTGGAGTGGTGTCAAAGTGGGAGAGAGGTGGTTTGCCAAAGGATGCCTTTGAAGTGAGCCAAGCACCCCTATTTATAGCCTGAACAGAAGCCTGGCCATGGCCCCGTGTCCGCTGGACATGCCCCCGTGGCCATCCTCTTTCTCTTCCTTCATTAATTGCAATTGTCTGCATTAGGCTCCACACGGCCCTGTGTTCGCTGGGCACGGTCCTGTGTGCAGAAGCGTATCTGTACTATCAAGATTTGCAAGATTCTGTGAATCTTAGCATTGACCATGCCCCGTGCTAAGCTGGGCACGTCCCCGTGGTGGGAATAGAAGCTTCCACAGCTTTGTCCATTTCTGCAGACGCCTGACCACGCCCCCGTGTCCGCTGGGCACGGGCCGTGGTCAGCCTTCTGTTTCTTGTTTTTGCTTGGGAAGATGTTGTCGAGGGGTCGGGCATGCTACGTTTATTCCTTTTCTTTGTATTTATGTTAATTTTTGCTACTTATTTGTTCTTTTTGTTCATTTAAGCTCGTTTGGTCCTGAAAATACAAAGGAAGACAAAAGCACACTTTTTCCAACATTAGTACTAAAAAGGGTTCGTTTTATGCCTAATTTGATGTAATTTATATGTTGCAATTTACACACATCAAATACCCCCACACTTGAATCTTTGCTTGTCCTCAAGCAAAACTCTTTATTATGTGGCTTACACACCCAAATGGAATGGGTAGAAGAGAAGTTTTGGGCTTGTCTTGAGTATCGGGAATCCAAGATCTTAATTGGGTTTTATTTTTATACTATTTACAATCATATTCGTTATGATATATTTAGAACGTTTCATAAGAGAAATTACTTATTTGGGCATAACATGCCTCTTTAAAATTCCATTTATATACAAGTTCACATACCTCACGGGAGATCACTCAACACTCGAGACCGACATGGAACTTACTTCTACCATATGCTTGCCAAGCAATCAACCCTCCTCCTTTTTAACTATAAACATTTATAAATATCAAGAGGACTTGGGGAAGGGTTAGGCTTGGGCTAAAGGTAGGTGGTTTTGGGTTAGTGGTTAGTATAAAGGGCTAAAAGCGTAAAAAGCGTCGGTCGTCGTAAAACGTTTTGTTTTTGTGACTTTTATTCAAACTAAGCATTTTCAAACAAAGTTTCTTTGAGGAACTTGTTTGTTTATTGCTAGACTTCATTTTTTTTAAAGAAACGTCACAAGAAAACTGAGCTTTTTACTAAAATAAAGGGTTGAAAAGGAAAAGGTTTTGGTGGGTAAAGAGTGTTTGTTTTATGGGTTTAGAAATGAAAAGGTTTAGGCTCAAAGGGGTTAACTAGGGGGATTTTGGGTAGGTGATAAAGAAAATGAAAAATAATGGTGTTGAAAGGAAAATGGGTTAGTCCTAATGCCTCCATCATTTACTTACTTGGGTTTAAGTTGGTAAGGACCGGGAATGTATCGTCGTGGCAAGTTCTAGAGCCGTAAGAACCAAGCGGCTATTCACACAAGAAACGAAAAATGAGAATTTAGTTTAGAAATGTATACTTGTATGCTCAATCAAGGCTCAAAACTCACTTATTGTGGGAATGGGTTTATAATGTGATCAAGTATATATAATCAAATTTTAACTAGATTTGTCATGCCGTTTCATAATTTTCTTATGTTGGTTATTTTTATCACGACACTATCGGTTGTAAATTTGTAAAAATATAACCTTTTGGAACTTGTTATTCCCAAATTAAACCAAGACAAGAAAAATGAAAATTTTTGAAAAAACTTTGGGGTGATTAGCGGTTCCAATTGAGTTTTGTGTAAGGCTTGTTATTAGGACTTGTAAAATTCAAGGTTTTAGCATCCCCCCCACACTTAAATTACACATTGTCCTCAATGTGTCCCAAAAATAAGTTTTTAGGTTGATTGAATGTGTAAAAAGGGGTTAAATAACAAAGTTTTATGTTACTGGTCGTCTGGCCAAGGGCCGGTGTTGATCCGGGCACGTCCCCATGCTCAGATCGCCAGTATCATATTAAACAGAAGGCTGGGCACGGGGGCGTGTTCAGTGAACACGACCCCATGTCCAGTTACCTGTACTGAGCATTTTCTGCAGAAACTTGGGCACGGGGGCGTGTTGGGCTGAGCACGGCCCCGTGCTGAACTTGCTGTAATGAAGGAAAATTGTCGGGAGGCTCTATTTTTGTGCATGGGGTGTGGGTTCATGGTTCCCTTGGTAACCTCCACCATTTTGAGTGTGTTTTATTCCTGAAAAGTAAAACTAAACTAGAAAACATAAAAGTTAATCTAAACTAAAACTAAGGATAGTTTCGCGGAATGCCTCCGTGGTGCGCCACGTTTATAAGGGTCCTTGGCTAGACCCATAGTCAGTCATATGTTACCCAAGTGGGATGTCTTGCATCCCATGTTGCACCGTTGGAGAGCATCATCTAAACTTGAGTCTATGACATCCATGTAGTTGACCGGGTCATCGTCTTCTACTCTTTTCCCAACCCCGAACTCCATCTCTTTGTCTCCGACCCTCAATGTTAACTTCCCACCACTCATATCTACCATTACGTGAGCGGTGGCTAGGAATGGTCTCCCTAGAATGAGTGGTACTTCAGTGTCTTCCTCCATATCGAGTATGACAAAGTCGGCCGGGAAGACAAAGTCTCCGACTTTTACCAATACATTTTCAGCGACACCTTGCGGATATTTGATAGACCTATCGGCGAGTTGTATGCTCATCTTTGTGGGGCTTGTTTTACCTAGTCCGAGTCGGTCAAACATTGATGTGGGCATGAGATTGATGCTAGCCCCAAGATCGGCTAGCGCATTGCGTATAGGTGATCCCCCAATGGAACAAGGGATGGTGAAGCTTCCGGGGTCGATTTTCTTTTGTGGGAGTTTATTGAGCAGTACGACGGAGCATTCTTCACTTAAATTAACTAATTGCAATGTTTCAATTTTCCTTTTGTGAGTGAGAAAGTCTCTCATAAATTTTGAATATTTAGGCATTTGAGTGAGGACTTCCACAAATGGAAGATTGATGTGCAATTATTTTAGTAAGTTTGCGAATTTTGTGAATTGCTCATCGGTCTTTTGGCGAAGTAACCGACTGGGGTAGGGCAACAGGGGGTTCTTGGTAGGTTCGTGATTTGGCGGAGGAGTTGTTTCTTTTTTGGGTGTTGATGTGGTCGTGGTTTGCATGGGCGGACTTTTGTCGGATGGAGGTAGCGGAGCCTCCTCAGGATCTACGGTATGGTTTCTCAATGTTATGAGATGCATTTGCGCCTTTGGGTTGGTCTCGGTATTGCTGGGTAACGCGCATTGTGGTCTCTCGGAGAATTTTTGAGCTAGTTGATTTAGTTGTTTTCAATGTTTTGAATGCTAGCTTGTTGATTTCTAAAACTCGATTCCATTTGTTGGAATCGATCCGATTTTTCTTTTCGGTGTCGGAGATGAGGCGTGAGATAGTATCTTCAAGCCTTTCTCGCCCCCTTGTTGTTGTTGAGAGAAATTTTGTGACTCATTTCTTTGTTGTTGAAAGTTTGTACATTGGTTTTGGTTTTGTTGATTACTACTATTGCTGGGTTCTCTCCAACCAAGGTTAGGGTGGTTACGCCATCCTTGGTTGTAGGTACCCCGTTGGGGGACCCGATGGCTTAGGTCTATTATCAATGTAGTTTACCATTTCCGTTTGATTATTGATGTGCGTTAGGTGGATATGTTTTTGTGAATATTTTAAGCCCTTTTTAACACTTTAGTCAAGTTTTAAATTTATAAAACACGATATTCTACTAACACTAAACACACATATGGGCAAGTGCATCCATCGTGAGCGTAGTATAGTGTTGGTAAGATACCGAGGTCGTCCAAGGACACAAGAGCTTTTAGTATCGGTTTATCCTCAACGTCTAATCAAGTCAAAATTTTTAGAAAAAAGTTTTAAACATGAAAATAAAAACTAAAAACGCTGAAAAATAAAATAAAATAAAAACAGATAGACAAGATGAATCACTTGGATCCAACTCGCCTTTAGTGTACCCTTCGATGATTTCCGCACTTTTGCACTTTTTAAGAGATTATCATAGTTATAGTAGTAGGCCCATCTTTTGAAGGTGACGTTACCCTCAACCCAGTGGTTTGAGTCAGCAAGGATACAATCCCAAAGGGTCAGAATATTGAAAGATAATTAATTAAGTTATTAATGCGTAATGTGGTAGGCCCCTCTTTTGAAGGTGACGTTACCCTCGGCTAAGTGGTTTGAGTCAGCAGGGATACAATCCCAAGTAGCTGGGTTAATGTATTAATAGTAGTTTACATATGAGGGGATCAAGCCATTCGTACCCCCGCCATCCAATACCAGTGGGTATTGAAGGAGGTCCTAGTAAGCTTGAACCAGATCCTTGCAGGATCTATACACTGAACAAGGCAAGAACCTTACCAAACCATTCCCTTAACCCCCGACCAGGTAGCCAACATATCTCTATATAGACCGTAGAGATATGAATGGTGAAAATCTTTTATTTTATATAGACAGTAAAAATAACGCCAAGACACCACAGACAAATGATAAGGAAGTTTCACCTTCAACATAAGAAACTAGTTATTAAAGTCATTAATACATAACCAAATAAAAAGTGCGAAAATAATAAAAATCAAAAGTATTACACTAAATGCTTGTCTTCACCAAGTGATGTAAGAGACTTAGGCAAACATGGCCTTTGATTGTCAAGAACTCTTTCTATCAATCATGGATCCCGAGACTACTACACACACTCTAAGATGGATGATGGTGGTGGATGTGGGTTGTAGTGGTGGTGAAGTGGGAGAGAGGTGGTTTGCCAAGGGATGCCTTTGAAGTGAACCAAGCACCCCTATTTATAGCCTGCACAGACGCCCGGACACGGCCCCATGTCCATCCTCTTTCTCTTTCTTCATTAATTGCAATTTGTCTGCATTAGCTCCACACACCCACATGTTCGCTGGGCACGGCCCCGTGTGCAGAAGCGTATCTGTACTATCAAGATTTGCAATATTCTGCGAATCTTAGCATTGACCACGGCCCGTGTGGAGCTGGGCACGCCCCCGTGCTGGGAATAAAAGCTTCTATAACTTTGTCTTTTCTGCAGGCAACTGGCCACGCCCCCGTGTCCGCTGGGCACGGGGACGTGGTCAGCCTTCTGTTTCTTTTTTTTTGCTTGGGAAGATGCTGTCGAGGGGTCGGGCATGCCATGTTTATCCCTTTTCTTGTATTTACGTCAGATTTTGCTGCATATTTGTTCCTTTTGTTCATTTACGCTCATTTAGTCCTGAAAATACAAAAGGAAGACAAAAGCACACTTTTTCCAACATTAGTACTAAAAAGGGTTAGTTTTATGCCTCAATTGATGTAATTTATATGTTGCATTTTACACACATCAATTATCCATTTCTTTCATACAACTCCAATTTTCATGTGGCCCACCACACCTTTCGCAAGCCATAACCGAGGCCGTTTTTGCCATTTCTAACTTTTGATTTTCAAAGAGAGGGCCTCGATTTGGGCTTGTAAAGAAGTGCTTTTGTCTACCTTATGGGCGCTCGGGGCAATAGACTTTGTGCCTCGGGGGGTGTGCCACCGAAAATTGTTTTGAGCAATTTCCTCAATTTGATTATAAATCTCATTTGGGCGACGATTACCTAGAAGTCCCCCGGAGCTAGAGTCGAGCGTTTGTTTTGTGTGTGGCAACAACCCATTATAGAAAGTGGATAATTGTTGCCATACTGCAAGACCATGATGAGGGCATTTTCTTAATAGCTCCTTGAATCTTTCCCAAGTTTCATATAAGGATTCCCCGTCCTCTTGTGAGTATGTATTAATTTCAGTCATTAATTTAGCCGTTTTAGAAGGAGGGAAATACTTATATAAAAACTTTTGGGCTAGTTCATTCCAAGTGTTTACCGAACCATTTGGGAGGGTGTTAAGCCAAGCCTTAGCTCGGTCTTTTAGTGAAAATGGGAACATTCGGAGGCGGATGGCGTCATTTGATGCCCCGTTGATCCGAAAAGTATCACATATTTCCAAAAAGTTGGTAATATGTAAATGGGGATCTTCGTCTGCAAGCCCATGGAAAGTTGCAGAGTTTTGGAGCATTTGTATCAAATGCGACCGAAGTTCGAAGTTGTTTGCATCGACATTCGGTGCATTGATAGCGGCGCCAAGATTACCTACCTTGGGCCGTAGGTAATCCATTAGGGTACCTTGATCCGCCATTGTAAGTGGGTCCCCCGAAACTTTCTCTTGGATTTTAGCTTTAAGTCTTTTTCTTAGAAAGCGTTCGGGTTCGTCTTGAGGTTCTTTTATGTTTTTATTGGAACTGGAGCTCATGCACTGCGTAGGAAGTTCAGGTGCTGCGCCTGGGTTCCAAGTCCTGCGATAAAAACAAAAAAGATTGTTGGTCAGAAGTCTCACCACGGCCCCATGGTCGCTGACCACGGCCTGTGGTCGTGGTTAAAGTGATTGTTTTCTGGATCCTCAGTTACTGGAGGGTTCAACACGGCCCCGTGCGGCATCAGTACGGCCCCGTGGTCACCCTTCTGTAACTCAGAAAACAAAAACTGCCAGTAAGTATGCTAGGCACGGCCCGTGTCCGACCAGGCACGGCCCCGTGCTGAGGTCTACAGAAGTTGGAAATCTAGAAAAATCCTAAAAAAACCAGAAAAATAAGAAAAACGATTAGGTCGTTGATTCCTAACTTTCTTAAAATTCTTGTGTCCCTGGCAGCGGCGCCAAAAACTTGGTGTGTGTAAGGTGTGTTATGTTTTTATTGATATTTTAAGACCATTTTACACATTAGTCAAGTTTTAAATTTATAAAACACGATATTCTACTAACACTAAACACACACATGGGCAAGTGCACCCATCGTGAGCGTAGTATAGCGTTGGTAAGATACCGAGGTCCTCCAAGGACATAAGATCTTTTAGTACCGGTTTATCCTCAACGTCTAATCAAATCAAAATTTTTAGAAAATGTTTTAAACATGAAAAATAAAAACTAAAATGCTGAAAACAAAAATGAAATAAAAACAGATAGACAAGATGAATCACTTGGATCCGACTCGCCTTTAATTTATCCTTTGATAATTTCCGCACTTTTGCACTTTTTAAGAGATTATCTTAGTTATAGTAGTAGGCCCCTCTTTTGAAGGTGACGTTACCCTCAACCCAGTGGGTTGAGTCAGCAAGGATAAAATCCCAAAAGGGTCGGAATATTGGAAGATAATTAATTAAGTTATTAATGCGAAAAGTCGTAGGCCCCTCTTTTGTTGGGCTCTGTATGCCCAAGACACATATTAAATTGATGTGGCTAGTACGTTATGATCCAAGTCGGATCATACCCAATAACAAGCTAGACAAACACTTACAATATTTATTTATGATATGATCAAACAAATAAATATTAACACTTAGATTATTTAGAAATTGGTTTTCTAAATAATTGCACTTGAGAAACCAATAAATTATATGGATAATTTATTTTGAGAGAATATTTATTTTGTTATTTAATGGGTTAAATAACATTATAAAAGTTGTGATTTGTTGCATAAAATCTTATAAAGATGTCATGTAATATTTTATAAAAGTTATAAAACAATACAAGACATAAAATATAAAAGGGAAAAAATTTTCATTGGACCAAAATGGTGGCCCTATGGCCGGCCATATGTTGCTTCCCAAAGTGGGTATTCCTTTTTTCCATACATGCAATATCTCATCTAAGATCACAACTTGATTTTGATTTTTTTAACACACATATTCTCTCTCACATAATTCAAGTTCAAGAATTCTCATAATTCTCTTGAGAATTTTCGGCCAAGGGTGGTCTTTTAAGAGAGTTCACTAGTGAAAATCCTAGCAATTTAAGGGTGTTAGTTGGAGGCTTGGGGTATACTAGCTTGAGGTTTTTTTTGTTTGGAAGCTACCATTCAAGAATCATCATCATCTTTCATCTCCTTGCTCTTAGAAAGGTAGTTTCTTAAAACACCCTATGGTTGCATTTTTGATAGCATGCATGTCATATATGGATCCGGTTATTGGGTTTTGCATTTAAAAATGGCTTTAAATCTTGTAAAGTAACATGTTTTAAATCTTTTTCCGCTGCGTTTTAATTTTATTTGGATTAAATTACTTTGATAAACATGTGAAAAACCCTTCAATGGCATCTAGAGCCGCTTATATGAGTGCATGCTTCATCGGATTTAAAATTTTCGGGTTTTCGGGTTTGTAGAAACCCTATGGCCGAAATTTTATCCATGGTTTTCCTTTGTTTTTTCAAGATTTATTTCCTACATGCATAAAGGAATCTTGAAAAAATTATGTCATGTGGATGATTTGTTTTGTTTGGACAAAAACCCATACTTTTCGGTCTTTTCATTCTTGACCGAAAATGTAGGTTGTAAAAGGAAACCATTTTTGCTCTTGAATTTTATATATATTTGGATATATATATTTTTTGGTGTACATAACCTAGCCATGACCTTGTGTGAATATGTTTGTGTTTGTGATTTTATTTAATTATTCAATGGGTTGTAATAATTATTATTTTGTCTTCCATTTGTAAAAAATATGTAATTTATTTACTTTCATTTGGTATGTAAATAAATAGATTAGGTGCATTTTATTTTACTAGAAAAATGTATTAGGATACCTTTTGTAAAAGAAGATGCACACAAAAATGCGGTTTTGGTTTTGGCTATTTTCGGCCCTAAAGGACTTCATAGTTCTTAACGGGATTTTAGCCCGATAACCAAAACACATTTTTGAAGTCCGAAGGAGTTTGGAGCTGAATATAAAAGACATTTGGAAGCTCAAAAATGTGAAGAAATCACAACACAAGATGAAGACTTGAAGCATTTAGATGCGGGATCAAGTGGGAGTTCAACGACACATCTTTTGTGTCTATTTTCACCCTTTAGGAAAGACCTTTTGACACACTTGTTTCGGCTAACAAGTGTGGTCAAAATAGTTGGCTATGGTTATGCACCTTTTTGATATATGTGTTATGTTTGTATGGTTATTTTATTTATGGTTGTTTGGATGATACTTGGATATGCATGCTTAACAACTAATAATCCGTAACAAGCTTAAAATTGGTTCTTAACAAAATCATTAAAATGGTTAATAAAAAAGGTTTTATTAAAAGTTAATGATTTTATAATAAAATGGGTTTTATTAAAAGAACCTTGAAAATTGATTTTCACTAAAGTACCATTGATTTGAATGCATGCAAATATATGGTACATAAAGTTTTCTAAACTAGAATTTTGGAAAATAAAAATCCCTTTTATAAAACAAGTCAAACACCATCCTTTTATACAACACTCGAATCACTTGGAAACTCTTTGTGGGATAAAGGTTACCTAACCACATTTGAGGGAACTTGTATATTTGAGGTGGGGTTACCATGTTTGTGGGATAAAGGTCACCTAACCACTTATGTGTGTAAACTCACATGTGTGTATAAGTTGGACGACTTGATTTGGAAACCATGAACTTAGGGTAACCGAAGCATGGGGAACAAAGGTATTGATGGGATTAAACATGCCAACTAAACATAAAGATGTTTAACCGATCCCATATGGCTAGAAGTTGGAAAGAGTTGCAATCGTCAAACGTTGACTACCTTGTTAATTTAAATAATGGGATAAAGGTCACCTAACCAATATTTAAATGTAACGTTGGATTCTAGATTTTAATTATTAATTGTCTATGAGACATGAAAGGGTATTAATGATTAAAATTTTAATAATATCGAAAATACTAAAATTAAACTTTGTTAAATTTTGTAGATGGCCGCTAACAATGCAAACCAGATTACCCAAACCGTCCGTAACCTATCACTAAGAACCATTCTTGAAAAGGATCGTCTAAACTATAACAACTTCATGGATTGGTTTCGAAACTTGAGAATTGTTCTCAAGCAAGAGAAGATATCCTATGTGTTGGACGATCCTATTCCCGATGAACCTGACGTGGAAGATGTGGAAGCCTACAATGATTGAGTTAAGTATACCGAGGACTCCATGCAAGCCTCTTGCCTCATGTTGGGAACTATGATTCCCGAGATTCAAAAGGACTTTGAACATCATGGGGCATACGACATGATTACCCAATTGAAGGAAATGTTCCTACAACAAGCAAGGGTAGAACGTTTCGAAACGGTTCGAGCGCTTCATGCATGTTGAATGGAGGAAACCCAATCGGTCTCATCTTATGTCCTTAAGATGAATAGCCACATTGATCGCCTCGAAAGGCTAAATTGTCCCGTCTCTAAAGAGTTGGCTACGAATTTGAACCTCAATTCTTTAACAAAGAAATTTGAGAGCTTTGTTATGAACTACAACATGAATGGATGGGACAAGAGCATTGGTGAGCTTCTTGCAATGGTCAAAACGGCCGAAGCGGGAATGGGTAAAAAGGCTTTACCCGTTCTGACGATCAATGAGGGAGGCAAGAAGGGGCATCACCCCGACTCCAAGGCAAATGTTGCCAAAGGAAAGGGGCACGTCAAAGGGAAGGGAAAAAGAAAGGCTAAAGCAGAACCACCAAAACCAAAAGAGAAGAAGGCAAAAGTTGCCACGAGCGATCCATGCTTTGAGTGTGGAGAGATAGGGCATTGGAAAAGGAATTGTCCAACCTATCTCAAAGAGTTGAAAAACAAGAGGGATGCGGGGCAAACCTCAGGTACAATCTTTATGATACATATTGATCTAAATGTTAATTCTTCTAACACATGGGTATTAGATACCGGATGTGGAACTCATATTTGCAATTCGATGCAGGGGTTCAAAAGAAATAAGCATGACAAGAAGGGAGACACTAGTCTCTTCATGGGCAATGGAGCGAAAGTTCAAGTTGAAGCCCAAGGAGACTATGTTCTAAAACTTCCAAGTGGTTTGGAAATTTGTTTGAAAAATGTTTTGTAAGCTCCTAGTTTGACTAGGAACATTATTTATGTTTCCCTTTTAAGACAATATGGATTTGATTTGAAGGTTGTGAACAACGAAATTTATGCTTTGATGAATGACATGTTCTACTTTAAAGCTACGCCTTCAAATGGTATTTATGAATTGGTTCATGATGATACATCATTTCATAATTCGATGTACCAAGCAAACACCAAGAAACTCAAAATGGATTTGAGTGAGACCTATCTTTGGCACTGTCGTCTTGGTTATATAAACAGAAATCGCATGCAAATACTTCAAAAGAATGGTATTCTGGAAACAAATGAAATAGGTTCATTTGATACATGCGAATCTTGTTTACAAGGTAAAATGACTAAGAAACCCTTTAGTGGCACCAACCAAAGGGCAAAAGATTTATTAGGTATCATACATTCAGATGTATGTGGTCCTTTTAAGCCAATGACTAGGAATGGTGAAAGATACTTCGTAACTTTTACCGACGACTACAGTCGTTATGGTTATGTGTACTTGCTAAGACACAAAGATGAAGTTTTTGAAACGTTCAAAATCTTCGAAAGCGAAGCAGAGAATCAACTTACCAAGACAATCAAAGTTCTTCATTCCGATAGAGGAGGTGAATACCTTAGTGATGCTTTTCAGGATCGTCTTAGGAGTTGTGGGATCATCTCACAACTTACTCCACCTGGAACACCACAACATAATGGTGTGTCTGAGAGGAGGAATCGAACTCTATTAGATATGGTTCGATCCATGATCGCTAGAAGCACATTACCTCTATCATTTTGGGGTTACGCTTTGCTCTCCGCGGCTCGTATATTAAATATGGCCCCAACCAAGAAAGTGGATAAGACACCTTTTGAAATATGGTATGGAACGGTTCCATCATTATCATATTTGACGGTATGGGGTTGTGATGCTTATGTGAAGCAATACACCCCAAACAAGTTAGAAGTACTATCCACTAAGTGTATCTTCGTAGGATATCCTAAAGATGATATAGGATATTATTTCTACGATTCAACAGAGCAAAAGGTATTTGTTACTCGAAAGGCTAAGTTCTTGGAAGATATGTTCCTTATGGAAGGAACTAGTAGAACAGTGGAACTTGATGAGGATCAAGAACCACAAGCCGATACACGTTTGGTTGATACTAGCACTCAACAAGAGGTTGTTGAAGATAATCAAATGGTTGATCAACATACACAAAACGTTCGCAGATCTGGTAGAATTAGTAATCCACCTGAAAGATATGGATTTTTCATGGATGGATGCTACGTAGTGGATTCATATGAACCAACTACATACCATGATGCAATGTCAAAATCCGATTGCGACAAATGGCTTGAGGCCATGGACGTAGAGATGCAATCCATGTATGACAACCAAGTTTGGGAATTGGTTGTGCCACCTCTTAACTCCAAAGTAGTTGGAAGTAAGTGAGTTTTCAAGAAGAAAACGGATATGTATGGTAACTTGGATACTTATAAAGCGAGACTTGTAGCAAAAGGTTTCACTCAAACTCAAGGGGTTGATTATGACGAGACCTTCTCGCCCGTGGCGATGCTAAAGTCGATTAGGATATTATTTGCCATAGCTGCATATTATGACTATGAGATTTGGCAAATGGATGTCAAAACGGCTTTCCTCAATGGATATCTTGATGAAGATGTCTTTATGGTTCAGCCTAAAGGTTTTGTCGATCCAAAACATCCTAACAAAGTGTGCAAGTTAAATAAATCAATCTATGGATTGAAACAAGCATCGAGAAGTTGGAATCACCATTTTGATGAAGAAATTAGGAATTTTGGATTCATCAAGAACGGCGATGAAGCTTGTGTGTATAAGAAAGCTAGTGGGAGCACCATCACTTTCTTAGTATTGTATGTCGATGACATTCTACTATTTGGAAATGACATTCCAACCATGGAAGGTGTAAAAGCCTGGCTTGGAAGATGTTTTTCCATTAAAGATCTTGGAGAAGCCGCCTATATTTTGGGAATAAAGATCTATAGGGATAGATCAAGGCGCTTGATTGGTTTAAACCAAAGTGCATACATTGACAAAGTCTTGAAGAGGTTTAAGATGGAGAACTCTAAGAAAGGTTTGGTACCTATTTAAAAGGGGACAATATTGAATGTGGCTCAATGTCCAAGCTGAAAGGATGAGCAAGAAAGAATGAAAGGAATCCCATATGCGTCTGCTATAGGATCCATAATGTATGCAATGATATGCACTAGACCGGACGTGTCATGCGCTTTAAGCATGACAAGTAGATACCAGCAAAATCCTGTGACAACCCGTGATTTACGGCTCTTAATTACATAATTAACAGGTGATTAACGCGATAATAAATAGTGTTTACAGCGCATATTAACTTAATTAGGCCTTTGGAGTGGCTAGGAACGTTTATCCGACTTTACAGTACGCGTATGGTGATTTGCTGGAAATCTGCTGAATATTAAGCAACAACGAACTGATGCCGTACGAAATACTGACAACACCGACAAATACGAATTTTCGAAGAATATTCTATATTTATGATATTAATTTTGTGAATTTATTGGGCTTCCGTGCGACACGAATGTAAACGTGGACTAAAAACGCGATGGTAGGAAATGCATCAGCAACAAAACGGAAGCAACGAAGACGCCTGACACCTTCAGAACTTGTATTTTATGCTATATTTAGCCTCGTAATAAAATTTGAGTGACTACAGTCGAAACCGGATCGAAAAACGGATTAAAAACGACGAACGGAGCATTTTACTCGATTTTCACGCAACCGAAGAACGAACACGCAAACATCGACTTCCGATCCTAATTTACGTGTTTTAGTATTAAAATTGTGCTCTAGGATACTTCCATGATATTCGGTGCGAAAACGGGCTTCAAAAACGAGATCCGGCCGTTCGAAATAACCAAAAACAGGCTTGTGGGCCTTAGGCCCAAGCCCACAAAACCCCCACTATATAAAGGATTTCACCCCCATAATCTCTCATTTTCCACTCATTCACTCTCTCTCTAACCTCCCAAACTCTCTCTACTCTCTCTCTCTAGAAACAAGTCCGGCGAAAATTCCGGCCGACTTCCGGAGACCGGCGACTTTTCCGGCGGAGTTCCGGCGACCGACAGTTTTTCCGGCGACTTTTCCGGCGGCCGTTTTCCGGCCAAGAGTACACTTTTTCGACTATATCCGACTTTCCGGATCGCGTGGTGATATTAGTTTTAGCTAATTCTTAGTGGTTTGAGCTCTATGGCAACTCCGGCGACATTCCGGTCAAATTCCGGCGAGTCCGTTTTGAATTTTTTCTTCCGTGCATGCATAGATCGGGACACTAGGAGAAGTTCTGCAAAGTTTTAAGAAATTTTATTCTCCGGCGAAATTCCGACTTCTGACATGGTTTTGGCGAGGTTCCAGCCGTCCGTTTTCGACGAAAATTATATTTTTGGGCTCCTAGTGACCCGTAGAGTCCATACGAAACACTTTTGTCTCGGGTGAAAATTTAAGTTCGGGACGCTCTCGGGCTCGGGTCAACGCGGTCAACAGGTCAAACACGGGTCAAGAGGCAGTTTTGGGTCATTTTTAGTGCCTCGGTTCAGTTTCAGGTACGGTCAACCCTGGTCAACATGGGTCAAACGTGGTCAAAGCTGGTCAAACGTGGTCAAAGCTGGTCAAACTCAGTCAACTGCTGGTCAACCCAGTCAACTCAGTCAACGAAAACGACACGAAGATGGGTAAAGATTTTACGGCACGATTTAGTTCGTTACTTATATAGTTTTCGTTATTTTAGTGAAACGAGCTCGAACCGATCGATTAAAAATGAAGTTTATATCTTTACATATTCAACGAAACCTTATATATTTATTTTTATATATTGATTATTGATTGAATTTTTATAAAAGTAACGACAACTTGTGTTGTCGGGGCGTCCAAAAATAGAGGAAACTCTGCCCGTTTTTCGAGAAAATACGTAAAACTAAGACGCGTTTTACTATAAAACGAAACTATCGGATCCAAACAACCTTCTATGAAAACCAATACAAATATGTATACTCACTTTCGACGACATTACATAACTTACAAATCATGTGTTTAACCTTTCGGCAAACCGCTTTACGAAATAACAAAACTTGATGGTTTTATAAAATAAATATATTTAGTTATATTTATTTCCAAACAACGAACAATTCGGATTCTTTTCTAAATAAATATAGTTTGTATATTTATTTCAAACAAATCCTTTTATAAATAAATATAATCTATACATTTATTTCGGATATTAAACTTGGACTCTTTATAAAAATAAATATGGTTTATATATTTATTTTCAACATAACAACTCGACGATTCCTTTACAAAATAAATAAAACTTTTTACATTTATTTCAAATGCCGAAACGACATATACGTATATGATAGCAAATATATACAGGACGTAAAATATATGATACGAGTTTCTTACATTATTTTCATACGAATGTTCTTATATACGCAAACAACTTCTCGGGACGACAAGCGATCTTAACGATAAATATTTACATATATATTTTTTTTTGATAAATATTATTCATTGTTACATATCTCGAGAATCGAGGCCTTTCAAGACTTATTAAATTACTACAAATGAATAGGCAAACTAAACAAGTATAACTTAATCGTTACTATTAAGTTATTAACTTACCGTCGAATCGTTCGGTCAACGATTCGGTAGAGCTCGGTGACACATAGTTTAATTACTGCATTTATTTAGAAACTTATAAGATATTCCGTATTAGGAATATTGTAGAATGCACGCTAGCGAGCCTCGTCTTGGAAACGACATCACGAAGTCGTATATAGCTAGCTTTGCACAGGAATATTCAGGTGAGTTCATAACCCCACTTTTTACAGTTTTACATTTTTATAAATGTTTTCGGGGTGGAAAGACTTGCACGTTTTTCAGAAACATACAAGGTTATCGATAAACAAAGATTGCATATTTTAAACAAAGCACGTTTTGCAAGAACATACAAAGTTTTCGAATGAATGAAAACTCACATTTCTAAATCATGTTACGAACGGATTTCAAGGAACTCAAACGGTTTACGAATGAACTTTATACTAAATATACCGGTTTTTACAAAACAAATGCGTATTATCGAAAAGTGATTGATTTTTATGACTAGGGGAAGTTAGCCTTAGAGGCTGGGGTAAAATACATGTTACAATTATTACAGACATTTACAGACATTCATTTATACATGGTATGGTTAGCCTAAGGAGGGTTTACTACTAGACTAGATCATGTGAAGGGTGGGCACAACACTTGAGGCCATTAATCCTCATTATAGGACCGAGGGACATGAGAGATAGATCTATTTGGGTGTAGCGAGCCCCACCCATGAGTCCGTGGGATGGACCATGAGGTGACTATGTCTTCCAACCGGAAGCCCGGTAACAAATTTGCTAGGTTTGAGTTTCCCTGCACTTTTTCACACATACCAGTGGCTTTGCAACCCATTGGTGATCTCTTTTTCCTTAATGCTACATACCAGGGACTTTTATTCATACATGAAAGGTTTATACATACTCACAAAAATACCTGATTTATACAAATTAAATGTCATGTTTTTATACAAATTCAAAAAGCATAGGATTATGCGGGCAGGAAGTCAAAGTCAGGGTGGGCATTGACGGGTATACGAACATTACAAATACAAGACTTTACAAATACATGGTTACAAATACAACGTTTCCATATAATTTGGCAAGAAAATGATTTCTAAAATTCGTTTTCTCAATATTATTTCACAAACCGGTTATTCAAAAGATTTATTTCGAATCTTTTACAAACAAACTATGAACTCGCTCAACTTTATGTTGATTTTTCGCATGTTTCTTTCTCAGGTTACAGTTCTAAGACAAGGCACGGTTGGAATAGGAGAACCATTGGGGATTCGAGTACTTAGTGGGCGTTCAATTTACTAAAAGACTTAGCTTATTTTGCTTCCGCTGTGCAATGAAGATACCAGTCCAGTCACGCCAGCTCTGATAATTTCGGGGTGTGACAACTTGGTATCAGAGCTATAGGTTACAGCGAATTAGGTTTCTGTTGTGATACCTAGGCTCTAACCTCACTTTTCTCTGGGATTTAGACTATTAGGACGTTGAATACATACAGAACGCCTAGTACTCGAATATGGTCTCCAACCGCTGCCGAAAAACAAACAGTCAAGATTTTATTTCAAACATACGTGATTGTGGTGTTTCACACACGGTACACAAAACAATTACATACAGTACACGAAACTCTGAGAGTTTAGGAAACATGCATTTAAGACATTCGGAAACTTATGTTGAAGTTCATCAAAGTTCATCACGTAGGAACCGCGAATATTAACTAGGGCACACACTATTATCCATATTGTTTATGATATTTTAACTCCCCGAGCAGGCAGCCTATGCATAACAAAACGCTAGTGCACGAGAATACGTGGAACCCAAATCTTACGTCAACGGATGTCGAAGTACATCACATTCTACGCGGAACAAAACGCTAGTGCACAGGTACACGTGAAACTTAAGCTATACATCAACGAAGGTTGAAGTACGACACACACGACTATCAAGGCGAGGCCTTTGAGGAGACACGAGGGCGCAATTCAACGACGACGCTAGATTCCTGTCAGCAGGAGAACTATCGATCAGGAAGCGGCGGCTTGGAACGCGATCCTGCAACGACACGAGTCATGCTAAGGTGAAGACGCATGCCTTCATAATCCCCATATCTTGCTAACGACGAATACGCTATGTTCGACATTCCATGGTAATGTCACCTAACAACCGGTCATCACACGCAACCTCAGGTAAAGCCCTCAAATTTCTTTTATTGAAATTTCGACTTTCACATTTACTGAGTAGATGTTCGTATCTCTACTCCTCTTAATGGTCATTGTGTCATGATTATTTCTTTACAAGTTACATACATGGTCTTTCGTTGTGACCATGCCGAAAGTTTTCTTATCGATACATATACTTATTGTCGGATTACGCTAAAAACCAAGTTCAATTGTTTGAACTTGTTCATTACACTTATTCGATTCAAGACACCATATGATGTATTGGGAGCATCATATTCAAATCAATTTTTAACGAGCACTTCATTTGTTCCGAGTCGTGGTAAACTTGTTTGGCATTCGACTCCATTAAATTGTTGATTTCGACACCTTGTAGTGGTATTTTCACTTATTTGAACCTTGCGTTAAACTCGTTTACATATCTTATGCCCGGATTTAATTATTTATTTATTGATTTAGATTAAATCCGCTTTGATTTATCACATTACCACAGTCTTAACACAATCGTGTGTTAAGATAATGGTACACTAATTTATGTCATATTTCGGTGTACCTCTTAACGGTTCTTTCAACATCGATCGAATGTTCTGCAATGTTCATTGCTTCTTCACCTTCGATCGAAAACATTATTTCTTTGATGTTCCATTTTCAATTGGAAATCCTATGATGTCATTTGAAACAAACTTTCAGATTCACTTTATTGCGCTTTCAGTTGACTTCAAACACGGTGAATTTGTTTGATCACCGCAATTATTGAATCATTTGAATCACTACGACACCTTGTGGTGTCAGTACAAACTTGTAGCTTGGGCTAATCATGATTGAGCGTTTCATGCAAAACACAGGTGATACTTATTCGATCACCCCTATTATTGAATTGTTTCATTCATTACGACACCTTGTGGCGTCGGTATAACTTGCAGTTTGTGCTGATCACAACCAAGCGTTTCATGCAAACTATTACTTTTGAGATTGTTGATTCTAAGTTCATCCAGTGGATGTTATTGCTTCTAGAACTCATTTACATGTTATAAACGTTCGTATGGAATTCGATTGGTCGAAGTTCCTGTTCATTGTTGGATCCTTGTTAACTTAGTCGCACTGGTGACTGTATCATTACGTCTCGTTTCCTTTGACATCAATCACTGAGACACATTGCTTTTACCGTTGGGTTCTTATTGTTGAGGAATGTCATTAAATTCACATGATTCGAATAAGTCTTGTTTCGATTACGCGGTCATTCACTTTGTTATTATTCGGACTTACCTGCGAACAACACAATTATGAGGAGATAACATAGTCTAAATTTCGAGGACGAAATTTCTGTAACAGGGGGAGAATGTGACAACCCGTGATTTACGGCTCTTAATTACATAATTAACAGGTGATTAACGCGATAATAAATAGTGTTTACAGCGCATATTAACTTAATTAGGCCTTTGGAGTGCCTAGGAACGTTTATCCGACTTTACAGTACGCGTATGGTGATTTGCTGGAAATCTGCTGAATATTAAGCGACAACGAACTGATGCCGTACGAAATACTGACAACACCGACAAATACGAATTTTCGAAGAATATTCTATATTTATGATATTAATTTTGTGAATTTATTGGGCTTCCGTGCGACACGAATGTAAACGTGGACTAAAAACGCGATGGTAGGAAATGCATCAGCAACAAAACGGAAGCAACGAAGATGCCTGACACCTTCAGAACTTGCATTTTACGCTATATTTAGCCTCGTAATAAAATTTGAGTGACTACAGTCGAAACCGGATCGAAAAACGGATTAAAAACGACGAACGGAGCATTTTACGCGATTTTCACGCAACCGACGAACGAACACGCAAACACCGACTTCCGATCCTAATTTACGTGTTTTAGTATTAAAATTGTGCTCTAGGATACTTCCATGACATTCGGTGCGAAAACGGGCTTCAAAAACGAGATCGGGCCGTTCGAAATAACCAAAAACAGACTTGTGGGCCTTAGGCCCAAGCCCACAAAACCCCCACTATATAAAGGATTTCACCCCCCATAATCTCTCATTTTTCACTCATTCACTCTCTCTCTAACCTCCCAAACTCTCTCTACTCTCTCTCTAGAAAAAAGTCTGGCGAAAATTCCGGCCGACTTCCGGCGACCGGCGACATTTCCGGCGGAGTTCCGGCGACCGACAGTTTTTCCGGCAACTTTTCCGGCGGCCGTTTTGTGACAACCGGTAATTTACGGCTCTTAATTACGCGATTAACAGGAGATTAACGCAATAATAAATAGTGATTACAGCGTAAATCAACTTAATTAGGCCTTTAGAGTGCCTAGGAACGCTTATCCGGCTCTACAGTACGCGTATGAAGATTCGCGTGAAATCTGCGAAACAGCAAATGACAACGGACTGATACCGTACGAAATACTGACGACGCCGACAAGTATGGATGTTACACGAATATTTTATGCTTATGGAGTTGCGTTGCGATATCGGGTCTCGTAGGAATTACGGGTCACCTGCACATGAGATGGGCTTGTTGGCCCTGGGCCCAAGCCCAAAACGCACAAGCCTAAACCTGCACACAATATATTGGAGATCTTCATACAAAATCTGTACAATCTCCATGAAATCTTATAAAAGATTTTCAAATCTTTACAAGATATACAATATCCCTTCAAATCTCTTCATGAGATCTTAATTCAAAAAATAAAACTTGTGACCTGAAGGTACTTAAATACAAAAAAGACACAAAAGACAATAACCATCTTTCCCACTCTATTAATACACAGGCAGCTCACACACATAGGGGATTATCTCTTCCCTTAAACACACACACACCCCCCATATACTCTCTCTCTCGATCCCTCACTGAAACACAAAAAAAAAATAAAAAAAAGCTACCAACCTTCAAATCACATCCCCAAAGCATAAACCAACGTTCCTGCTCTCTCTCTTCACGAAGTCCGATGGCCGGACTTGAGCGGATGCTACCGGCGGCCGTTCACGGCGGCGGAACACGGTGGTGGTGAGAGACGACCGCGGCACAAAGATAGCGAGAGAGAGAGAGAGAGAGAGAGCCGAGAAGAGAGGAAGAACCGGCGGTCAAAGGTTCGGACCGCCGGTCGTTTTGTTTATCCGCTGGTCAGCAGGCTCCGATTCGGTTCAGGTCTCGGGTACGGGGTCTCGGGTTCGAGTCACAGCTGTGGTTCAGGTTCCGGGTGGTCACCGGCAAGACACGGCGGTGGTGGTGTATTGGTCCGACTATGTCACGAATGGTTCGTCTCTGGATCGGGTTTTCCGTTCGGGTTCTCGGTTCAGCAGGTGTGGTTCGGCTCGGTTCTGGTTCAGGTCAAACGTAGTTGACTCGGTCAACACCCGAGTCAACTCGGGTCAACAGCAGCTTCGGTTCGGGTCAGCAGTCAACGGTTCGGATCAACAGGTTCGGCTCGGTCAAACTGAGTCAACTCGACTCGGTCAACTCGGTTGACCCGGTCAACTCAGTCAGCGGCTCGACGATTCGACGCGAAGTTTTGGTAAAGATTTTAGCGTCGCGATTAATATTTACATTGTTTTTATTTAACGAGCTCGAACCGAACGATTAAAGTATAGTTTATGTTTCGATATATTTAACAACTTACATATATTGTTGAATCTTGATTGAGTTTTGATAAAATAACGACGACTTGTGTCGTCGGGGGCGTCCAAAAATAGAGGAAACTCTGCCCGTTTTTCGAGAAAATCCGTAAAACGAAACACGTTTTTAATAAAAAGACACTTTATATACAAGTGTATAATATTTTCGACGACACTTTACAAGCATACGGAAACGACAATTCTTTATAAAATAAATATATTTTATATATTTATTTCAAGCGTCAAACAACTCGTATTCGTTTTACAAAATAAATATAGCTTATATATTTATTTCGAATATCAAACAACACGATCTTGTTTTATAAAATAAATATAGATATATATTTATTTCAAACACACGAATTCTTTTACAAAATAGATACAGTTTATCTATTCAACGACTCGATGAAGTTCTTATAAAATAAATATAATATTTTATATTTATTACGAACGCCGAAACGGCATATACATATATTTTGGCAAAAATATACAAGATGTGATATATATAATACAAGTTATTATACGAATATTCCTACATACTCCAACGACTTCTCGCGGCAGTTTAACTTAGTCATTTACATTAAGTTAACTGTTTACCGTCAAATCGTTCGATCAACGATTCGGTAGAGCTCGGTAACACGTAGATTAGTTACCGCATTAATTAGAAACTTATTAGATATTCCATGTTAGGAATATTGTAGAACGCACGCTAGCAAGTCAAGTTGTGGAAACGACATCACGAAGTCGTAATTAGCTAGCTTTACACAGGAATATTCAGGTGAGTTCATAACCCCACCTTTTTACGATTTTACATTTTTATAAATGTTTTCGGGGTGGAAAGACATGCACTTTTTGCAAAGCATACAAGAATTACATATTTCTAAACCATTTTACAAGCAAGTTTTAACTGACACAAATGGTTTACGAAAAGCTTATGTTTTATACCGGTTTTTCAAACAAGCGTATTTTCGAAATATGCATACACACGAATTCTAGTTTTCTAAACTACGAGAAAAATACAAATACAAGAGTTTAAAAATACATGAGTTATGGTATGAAAATATATGATAATAAGAAACGCACTTGGTGAGGACGAGAACCAAGTAGGATGCGTTATGAGAAATGATAACAAGAAACGCGCTTGGTGAGAACGAGAACCAAGTAGGATGCGTTATGAGAAATAGTGTCACGAATAGGGTACAGAAGCACCATTAATCGTGTACATACTTAGACCGCAGAACAAAAGGTTAGATCTAATGGGTTCCGGGCAGCCCCACTCTTGGCCACTCTTTTACCAAGCAGTGTTTTTGTGTCTCAGTCGTGAATCGACTACAGAAAAATGCCTATGGTTTGGTGACTTCCTATGTCGTGCCACATGTTAATGGCCTTGCAACCCATTAACAATCCTGATATTTACAGGAATACTTTAATTACATGAAATTCATACCATACTAAAACTAGAATTATACTTGAAGTACGTGGGGTACTCAAAAAGATTAGAATTATACATAAATACTTGAAGTACATGGGGTACTCAAGAAGACGGGAATAATACTTGAAGTACATGGGGTACTCAAGAAGACGGGAATTATACTTGAAGTACGTGGGGTACTCAAGAAAATTAGAATTACATAAAGTACTTGGTGTACACATGAATACTTGAATTATACATGAAAACTTGATTTATACGTGACACAAACTATGTTTTCATTCAGAGTTTCAAGTAACTCGATAAGAAAATGATTTTAAATACATTTTCTCAACAAAACATCAAAAACCGGTTATTCAAAAAGATTTATTTCAAATCTTTTACAAACAAACTATGAACTCGCTCAACTTTATGTTGATTTTTCGCATGTTTCTTTCTCAGGTTGCATTTCTAAGACAAGGCACGGTTGGAATAGGAGAACCATGAAGAGTCGAGTACTTAGTGGGCGTTCACATACTAAAAGTCTTAGCTTATTTGCTTCCGCTGTGCAATGAAGATACCAGTCCAGTCACGCCAATGC
Source organism: Helianthus tuberosus (assembly GCA_030545235.1). NCBI lineage: Eukaryota > Viridiplantae > Streptophyta > Magnoliopsida > Asterales > Asteraceae > Helianthus > Helianthus tuberosus. The sequence continues at coordinate 96,243,071 of CM060373.1, forward strand.
TCTGATATTTCGGGGTGTGACAGATTGGTATCAGAGCTATAGGTTACAGCGAATAGGGTTTCCTGTAGGGATACCTAGGCTCTAACCTCACCCTTCCTCTGGGAACTTAGAATATTAAAACCTGAATACATACAGAACGCATAGTACTCGAATATGGTCTCCAACCGTTGCCGAAAGACAAACAGTCAAGATTTTGTTTTTAAACATACGCTAAAGTTGTGTTTTACCAACGGTACATAAAACAGTCGCATACAGTGCACAAAAATCTGAGAATTTAGGAAACATGCACTTAAGACCTTCGGAAACTCATGTTGAAGTTCATTAAAGGTCATCACATGGGTACCACGTTTATTAACTCGGACAAACGTCATTTCTATGTCATCTATGCTATTTAGCCGAGCAGGTAACCTACGCAAAACGAAGCACGATCGTGCAAAAGTACACGAGAACGCGATCAACGGAGGTTGAAGTATGTCACATACGACTATCAAGGCGATGCCTTAGAAAAGACACGATGGCGTAATTCAGCGACGACGCTAGATCCGGTCAGCACGAAAACTATCAATCAGGAAGCGGCGGTTTGGCACGCGATCCTGCAACGACACGAATCACGCCAGGGAGAAGACGTATGTCTCCGCATTCCCCCTATCGCATTAACAACGAATACGCTATGTTTGACATTCCATGGTAATGTCACCTAACAACTGGTTATCACATGCAACCCCAGGTAAAGTCCTTAAATTTCTTTTATTGAAATTTCGACTTTCACATTTACTGAGTAGATTTTCGTATCTCTACTCCTCATAATGGTCATTGTGTCACGATCATTTCTTTCAGTATAGCGAATATTCATTTGCTTCATTTCTTGAAAATTCATATGTTCCGCATGCATCGTTTGTTACGCATGAGGTTTCGTTTCGAATAAAGCGTTTCATTAAAGTTCAAATATTATTTTCGCTTGTGATTCAAATGAACCGCATCATTGAAATTGTTGGCTTCTTTGTTCTCAAGACAACACGTTTTCTTAAAAATTCTTTTCTTTTTCAAGATACATGGCATTTCTTTGTGGCCATGCCGAAAGCTTTCTTGACAATACATGTATTTATTGTCGGCTTGCGCCGAAATCAAATTCAATTGTTTGAACTTGTTCATTACACATATTCAATTCAAGACACCATATGATGTATTGAAAGCATCATATTCGAATTCGTTTTAACAAGCGTTTCATTTGCTCCGGGTCGTAGTAGACTTGTTTGCTCTACGACTCCATTAAGTCGTCTGATGATTTCGACACATTGTGGTGTCAGTACAAACTTGTAGCTTGGGCTAATCATGATTGAGCGTTTTATGCCAAACACAGGTGATACTTGTTCGATCACCGTTATATTTGAATTGTTTCATTCACTACGACACCTTGTGGCGTCAGTAGAACTTGCAGCTTGGGCTGATCATGATCGAGCGTTTCATGCAAACTAGTACACTTGAGCTTGTTGAAATCTGAATTCATTTACTTGATGCAATCATTTCTAGAATTCATTTGCATATTGTGATACGTCCTTGAATTCACATCGTTCGAATAAGTCTTGATTCGACTTCATGATCGTTTACTTTGGTACTATTCGTATTTTCTACACATAACGTAACTCTGAGGAGTTAACGTAGTCTAAATTTCGAGGACGAAATTTTATTAATAGGGGGAGAATGTGACAATCGGTAATTTACGGCTCTTAATTACGCGATTAACAGGAGATTAACGCAATAATAAATAGTGATTACAGCGTAAATCAACTTAATTAGGCCTTTAGAGTGCCTAGGAACGCTTATCCGGCTCTACAGTACGCGTATGAAGATTCGCGTGAAATCTGCGAAACAGCAAATGACAACGGACTGATACCGTACGAAATACTGACGACGCCGACAAGTATGGATGTTACACGAATATTTTATGCTTATGGAGTTGCGTTGCGATATCGGGTCTCGTAGGAATTACGGGTCACCTGCACATGAGATGGGCTTGTGGGCCCTGGGCCCAAGCCCAAAACGCACAAGCCTAAACCTGCACACAATATATTGGAGATCTTCATACAAAATCTGTACAATCTCCATGAAATCTTATAAAAGATTTTCAAATCTTTACAAGATATACAATATCCCTTCAAATCTCTTCATGAGATCTTAATTCAAAAAATAAAACTTGTGACCTGAAGGTACTTAAATACAAAAAAGACACAAAAGACAATAACCATCTTTCCCACTCTATTAATACACAGGCAGCTCACACATAGGGGATTATCTCTTCCCTTAAACACACACACACACCCCATATACTCTCTCTCTCGATCCCTCACTGCAACACAAAAAAAATAAAATAAAAAAAAGCTACCAACCTTCAAATCACATCCCCAAAGCATAAACCAACGTTCCTGCTCTCTCTCTTCACGAAGTCCGATGGCCGAACTTGAGCGGATGCTACCGGCGGCCGTTCACGGCGGCGGAACACGATGGTGGTGAGAGACGACCGCGGCACAAAGATAGCGAAAGAGAGAGAGAGAGAGAGAGAGAGAGAGCCGAGAAGAGAGGAAGAACCGGCGGTCAAAGGTACGGACCGCCGGTCGGTTTGTTTATCCGCTGGTCAGCAGGCTCCGATTCGGTTCAGGTCTCGGGTACGGGGTCTCGGGTTCGAGTCACAGCTGTGGTTCAGGTTCCGGGTGGTCACCGGCAAGACACGGCGGTGGTGGTGTATTGGTCCGACTATGTCACGAATGGTTCGTCTCTGGATCGGGTTTTCCGTTCGGGTTCTCGGTTCAGCAGGTGTGGTTCGGCTCGGTTCTGGTTCAGGTCAAACGTAGTTGACTCGGTCAACACCCGAGTCAACTCGGGTCAACAGCAGCTTCGGTTCGGGTCAGCAGTCAACGGTTCGGATCAACAGGTTCGGCTCGGTCAAACTGAGTCAACTCGACTCGGTCAACTCGGTTGACCCGGTCAACTCAGTCAGCGGCTCGACGATTCGACGCGAAGTTTTGGTAAAGATTTTAGCGTCGCGATTAATATTTACATTGTTTTTATTTAACGAGCTCGAACCGAACGATTAAAGTATAGTTTATGTTTCGATATATTTAACAACTTACATATATTGTTGAATCTTGATTGAGTTTTGATAAAATAACGACGACTTGTGTCGTCGGGGGCGTCCAAAAATAGAGGAAACTCTGCCCGTTTTTCGAGAAAATCCGTAAAACGAAACACGTTTTTAATAAAAAGACACTTTATATACAAGTGTATAATATTTTCGACGACACTTTACAAGCATACGGAAACGACAATTCTTTATAAAATAAATATATTTTATATATTTATTTCAAGCGTCAAACAACTCGTATTCGTTTTACAAAATAAATATAGCTTATATATTTATTTCGAATATCAAACAACACGATCTTGTTTTATAAAATAAATATAGATATATATTTATTTCAAACACACGAATTCTTTTACAAAATAGATACAGTTTATCTATTCAACGACTCGATGAAGTTCTTATAAAATAAATATAATATTTTATATTTATTACGAACGCCGAAACGGCATATACATATATTTTGGCAAAAATATACAAGATGTGATATATATAATACAAGTTATTATACGAATATTCCTACATACTCCAACGACTTCTCGCGGCAGTTTAACTTAGTCATTTACATTAAGTTAACTGTTTACCGTCAAATCGTTCGATCAACGATTCGGTAGAGCTCGGTAACACGTAGATTAGTTACCGCATTAATTAGAAACTTATTAGATATTCCATGTTAGGAATATTGTAGAACGCACGCTAGCAAGTCAAGTTGTGGAAACGACATCACGAAGTCGTAATTAGCTAGCTTTACACAGGAATATTCAGGTGAGTTCATAACCCCACCTTTTTACGATTTTACATTTTTATAAATGTTTTCGGGGTGGAAAGACATGCACTTTTTGCAAAGCATACAAGAATTACATATTTCTAAACCATTTTACAAGCAAGTTTTAACTGACACAAATGGTTTACGAAAAGCTTATGTTTTATACCGGTTTTTCAAACAAGCGTATTTTCGAAATATGCATACACACGAATTCTAGTTTTCTAAACTACGAGAAAAATACAAATACAAGAGTTTAAAAATACATGAGTTATGGTATGAAAATATATGATAATAAGAAACGCACTTGGTGAGGACGAGAACCAAGTAGGATGCGTTATGAGAAATGATAACAAGAAACGCGCTTGGTGAGAACGTGAACCAAGTAGGATGCGTTATGAGAAATAGTGTCACGAATAGGGTACAGAAGCACCATTAATCGTGTACATACTTAGACCGCAGAACAAAAGGTTAGATCTAATGGGTTCCGGGCAGCCCCACTCTTGGCCACTCTTTTACCAAGCAGTGTTTTTGTGTCTCAGTCGTGAATCGACTACAGAAAAATGCCTATGGTTTGGTGACTTCCTATGTCGTGCCACATGTTAATGGCCTTGCAACCCATTAACAATCCTGATATTTACAGGAATACTTTAATTACATGAAATTCATACCATACTAAAACTAGAATTATACTTGAAGTACGTGTGGTACTCTAAAAGATTAGAATTATACATAAATACTTGAAGTACATGGGGTACTCAAGAAGACGGGAATAATACTTGAAGTACATGGGGTACTCAAGAAGACGGGAATTATACTTGAAGTACGTGGGGTACTCAAGAAAATTAGAATTACATAAAGTACTTGGTCTACACATGAATACTTGAATTATACATGAAAACTTGATTTATACGTGACACAAACTATGTTTTCATTCAGAGTTTCAAGTAACTCGATAAGAAAATGATTTTAAATACATTTTCTCAACAAAACATCAAAAACCGGTTATTCAAAAAGATTTATTTCAAATCTTTTACAAACAAACTATGAACTCGCTCAACTTTATGTTGATTTTTCGCATGTTTCTTTCTCAGGTTGCATTTCTAAGACAAGGCACGGTTGGAATAGGAGAACCATGAAGAGTCGAGTACTTAGTGGGCGTTCACATACTAAAAGTCTTAGCTTATTTGCTTCCGCTGTGCAATGAAGATACCAGTCCAGTCACGCCAATGCTCTGATATTTCGGGGTGTGACACGTTTTCCGGCCAAGAGTACACTTTTTCGACTATATCCGACATTCCGGATCGCGTGGTGATGTTAGTTTTAGCTAATTCTTAGCGGTTTGAGCTCTATGGCAACTCCGGCGACATTCCGGTCAAATTCCGGCGAGTCCGTTTTGAATTTTTTCTTCCGTGCATGCATAGATCGGGACACTAGGAGAAGTTCTGCAAAGTTTTAAGAAATTTTATTCTCCGGCGAAATTCCGACTTCTGACATGGTTTTGGCGAGGTTCCAGCCGTCCGTTTTCGACGAAAATTATATTTTTGGGCTCCTAGTGACCCGTAGAGTCCATACGAAACACTTTTGTCTCGGGTGAAAATTTAAGTTCGGGACGCTCTCGGGCTCGGGTCAACGCGGTCAACAGGTCAAACACGGGTCAAGAGGCAGTTTTGGGTCATTTTTAGTGCCTCGGTTCAGTTTCAGGTACGGTCAACCCTGGTCAACATGGGTCAAACGTGGTCAAAGCTGGTCAAACGTGGTCAAAGCTGGTCAAACTCAGTCAACTGCTGGTCAACCCAGTCAACTCAGTCAACGAAAACGACACGAAGATGGGTAAAGATTTTACGGCACGATTTAGTTCGTTACTTATATAGTTTTCGTTATTTTAGTGAAACGAGCTCGAACCGATCGATTAAAAATGAAGTTTATATCTTTACATATTCAACGAAACCTTATATATTTATTTTTATATATTGATTATTGATTGAATTTTTATAAAAGTAACGACAACTTGTGTTGTCGGGGCGTCCAAAAATAGAGGAAACTCTGCCCGTTTTTCGAGAAAATACGTAAAACTAAGACGCGTTTTACTATAAAACGAAACTATCGGATCCAAACAACCTTCTATGAAAACCAATACAAATATGTATACTCACTTTCGACGACATTACATAACTTACAAATCATGTGTTTAACCTTTCGGCAAACCGCTTTACGAAATAACAAAACTTGATGGTTTTATAAAATAAATATATTTAGTTATATTTATTTCCAAACAACGAACAATTCGGATTCTTTTCTAAATAAATATAGTTTGTATATTTATTTCAAACAAATCCTTTTATAAATAAATATAATCTATACATTTATTTCGGATATTAAACTTGGACTCTTTATAAAAATAAATATGGTTTATATATTTATTTTCAACATAACAACTCGACGATTCCTTTACAAAATAAATAAAACTTTTTACATTTATTTCAAATGCCGAAACGACATATACGTATATGATAGCAAATATATACAGGACGTAAAATATACGATACGAGTTTCTTACATTATTTTCATACGAATGTTCTTATATACGCAAACAACTTCTCGGGACGACAAGCGATCTTAACGATAAATATTTACATATATATTTTTTTTGATAAATATTATTCATTGTTACATATCTCGAGAATCGAGGCCTTTCAAGACTTATTAAATTACTACAAATGAATAGGCAAACTAAACAAGTATAACTTAATCGTTACTATTAAGTTATTAACTTACCGTCGAATCGTTCGGTCAACGATTCGGTAGAGCTCGGTGACACATAGTTTAATTACTGCATTTATTTAGAAACTTATAAGATATTCCGTATTAGGAATATTGTAGAATGCACGCTAGCGAGCCTCGTCTTGGAAACGACATCACGAAGTCGTATATAGCTAGCTTTGCACAGGAATATTCAGGTGAGTTCATAACCCCGCTTTTTACAGTTTTACATTTTTGTAAATGTTTTCGGGGTGGAAAGACATGCACGTTTTTCAGAAACATACAAGGTTATCGATAAACAAAGATTGCATATTTTAAACAAAGCACGTTTTGCAAGAACATACAAAGTTTTCGAATGAATGAAAACTCACATTTCTAAATCATGTTACGAACGGATTTCAAGGAACTCAAACGGTTTACGAATGAACTTTATACTAAATATACCGGTTTTTACAAAACAAATGCGTATTATCGAAAAGTGATTGATTTTTATGACTAGGGGAAGTTAGCCTTAGAGGCTGGGGAGGTTCAGCCTTAGAGGCTGGGGTAAAATACATGTTACAATTATTACAGACATTTACAGGCATTTACAGACATTCATATATACATGGTATGGTTAGCCTAAGGAGGGTTTACTACTAGACTAGATCATGTGAAGGGTGGGCACAACACTTGAGGCCATTAATCCTCATTATAGGACCGAGGGACATGAGAGATAGATCTATTTGGGTGTAGCGAGCCCCACCCATGAGTCCGCGGGATGGACCATGAGGTGACTATGTCTTCCAACCGGAAGCCCGGTAACAAATTTGCTAGGTTTGAGTTTCCCTGCACTTTTTCACACATACCAGTGGCTTTGCAACCCATTGGTGATCTCTTTTTCCTTAATGCTACATACCTGGGACTTTTATTCATACATGAAAGGTTTATACATACTCACAGAAATACCTGATTTATACAAATTAAATGTCATATTTTTATACAAATTCAAAAAGCATAGGATTATGCGGGCAGGAAGTCAAAGTCAGGGTGGGCATTGACGGGTATACGAACATTACAAATACAAGACTTTACAAATACAAGACTTTACAAATACATGGTTACAAATACAACGTTTCCATATAATTTGGCAAGAAAATGATTTCTAAAATTCGTTTTCTCAATATTATTTAACAAACCGGTTATTCAAAAGATTTATTTCGAATCTTTTACAAACAAACTATGAACTCGCTCAACTTTATGTTGATTTTTCGCATGTTTCTTTCTCAGGTTAAAGTTCTAAGACAAGGCACGGTTGGAATAGGAGAACCATTGGGGATTCGAGTACTTAGTGGGCGTTCAATTTACTAAAAGACTTAGCTTATTTTGCTTCCGCAGTGCAAGAGGCAGTTTTGGGTCATTTTTAGTGCCTCGGTTCAGTTTCGGGTCCGGTCAACCCTGGTCAACATGGGTCAAACGTGGTCAAAGCTGGTCAAACGTGGTCAAAGCTGGTCAAACTCAGTCAACTGCTGGTCAACGCAGTCAACTCAGTCAACGAAAACGACACGAAGATGGGTAAAGATTTTACGGCACGATTTAGTTCGTTACTTATATAGTTTTTGTTATTTTAGTGAAACGAGCTCGAACCGATCGATTAAAAATGAAGTTTATATCTTTACATATTCAACGAAACCTTATATATTTATTTTTATATATTGATTATTGATTGAATTTTTATAAAAGTAACGACAACTTGTGTTGTCGGGGCGTCCAAAAATAGAGGAAACTCAGCCCGTTTTTCGAGAAAATACGTAAAACTAAGAGCGTTTTACTATAAAACGAAACTATCGGATCCAAACTACCTTCTATGAAAACCAATACAAATATGTATACTCACTTTCGAAGACATTACATAACTTACAAATCATGTGTTTAACCTTTCGGCAAACCGCTTTACGAAATAACAAAACCTGATGGTTTTATAAAATAAATATATTTAGTTATATTTATTTCCAAACAACGAACAATTCGGATTCTTTTCTAAATAAATATAGTTTGTATATTTATTTCAAACAAATCCTTTTATAAATAAATATAATCTATACATTTATTTCGGATATTAAACTTGGACTCTTTATAAAAATAAATATGGTTTATATATTTATTTTCAACATAACAACTCGACGATTCCTTAACAAAATAAATAAAACTTTTACATTTATTTCAAATGCCGAAACGACATATACGTATATGATAGCAAATATATACAGGACGTAAAATATATGATACGAGTTTCTTACATTATTTTCATACGAATGTTCTTATATACGCAAACAACTTCTCGGGACGACAAGCGATCTTAACGATAAATATTTACATATATATTTTTTTTTGATAAATATTATTCATTGTTACATATCTCGAGAATCGAGGCCTTTCAAGACTTATTAAATTACTACAAATGAATAGGCAAACTAAACAAGTATAACTTAATCGTTACTATTAAGTTATTAACTTATCGTCGAATCGTTCGGTCAACGATTCGGTAGAGCTCGGTGACACATAGTTTAATTACTGCATTTATTTAGAAACTTATAAGATATTCCGTATTAGGAATATTGTAGAATGCACGCTAGCGAGCCTCGTCTTGGAAACGACATCACGAAGTCGTATATAGCTAGCTTTGCACAGGAATATTCAGGTGAGTTCATAACCCCACTTTTTACAGTTTTACATTTTTGTAAATGTTTTCAGGGTGGAAAGACATGCACGTTTTTCAGAAACATACAAGGTTATCGATAAACAAAGATTGCATATTTTAAACAAAGCACGTTTTGCAAGAACATACAAAGTTTTCGAATGAATGAAAACTCACATTTCTAAATCATGTTATGAACGGATTTCAAGGAACTCAAACGGTTTACGAATGAACTTTATACTAAATATACCGGTTTTTACAAAACAAATGCGTATTATCGAAAAGTGATTGATTTTTATGACTAGGGGAAGTTAGCCTTAGAGGCTGGGGAGGTTCAGCCTTAGAGGCTGGGGTAAAATACATGTTACAATTATTACAGACATTTACAGGCATTTACAGACATTCATTTATACATGGTATGGTTAGCCTAAGGAGGGTTTACTACTAGACTAGATCATGTGAAGGGTGGGCACAACACTTGAGGCCATTAATCCTCATTATAGGACCGAGGGACATGAGAGATAGATCTATTTGGGTGTAGCGAGCCCCACCCATGAGTCCGCGGGATGGACCATGAGGTGACTATGTCTTCCAACCGGAAGCCCGGTAACAAATTTGCTAGGTTTGAGTTTCCCTGCACTTTTTCACACATACCAGTGGCTTTGCAACCCATTGGTGATCTCTTTTTCCTTAATGCTACATACCTGGGACTTTTATTCATACATGAAAGGTTTATACATACTCACAGAAATACCTGATTTATACAAATTAAATGTCATGTTTTTATACAAATTCAAAAAGCATAGGATTATGCGGGCAGGAAGTCAAAGTCAGGGTGGGCATTGACGGGTATACGAACATTACAAATACAAGACTTTACAAATACAAGACTTTACAAATACATGGTTACAAATACAACGTTTCCATATAATTTGGCAAGAAAATGATTTCTAAAATTCGTTTTCTCAATATTATTTCACAAACCGGTTATTCAAAAGATTTATTTCGAATCTTTTACAAACAAACTATGAACTCGCTCAACTTTATGTTGATTTTTCGCATGTTTCTTTCTCAGGTTAAAGTTCTAAGACAAGGCACGGTTGGAATAGGAGAACCATTGGGGATTCGAGTACTTAGTGGGCGTTCAATTTACTAAAAGACTTAGCTTATTTTGCTTCCGCAGTGCAAGAGGCAGTTTTGGGTCATTTTTAGTGCCTCGGTTCAGTTTCGGGTCCGGTCAACCCTGGTCAACATGGGTCAAACGTGGTCAAAGCTGGTCAAACGTGGTCAAAGCTGGTCAAACTCAGTCAACTGCTGGTCAACGCAGTCAACTCAGTCAACGAAAACGACACGAAGATGGGTAAAGATTTTACGGCACGATTTAGTTCGTTACTTATATAGTTTTCGTTATTTTAGTGAAACGAGCTCGAACCGATCGATTAAAAATGAAGTTTATATCTTTACATATTCAACGAAACCTTATATATTTATTTTTATATATTGATTATTGATTGAATTTTTATAAAAGTAACGACAACTTGTGTTGTCGGGGCGTCCAAAAATAGAGGAAACTCTGCCCGTTTTTCGAGAAAATACGTAAAACTAAGACGCGTTTTACTATAAAACGAAACTATCGGATCCAAACAACCTTCTATGAAAACCAATACAAATATGTATACTCACTTTCGACGACATTACATAACTTACAAATCATGTGTTTAACCTTTCGGCAAACCGCTTTACGAAATAACAAAACTTGATGGTTTTATAAAATAAATATATTTAGTTATATTTATTTCCAAACAACGAACAATTCGGATTCTTTTCTAAATAAATATAGTTTGTATATTTATTTCAAACAAATCCTTTTATAAATAAATATAATCTATACATTTATTTCGGATATTAAACTTGGACTCTTTATAAAAATAAATATGGTTTATATATTTATTTTCAACATAACAACTCGACGATTCCTTTACAAAATAAATAAAACTTTTTACATTTATTTCAAATGCCGAAACGACATATACGTATATGATAGCAAATATATACAGGACGTAAAATATATGATACGAGTTTCTTACATTATTTTCATACGAATGTTCTTATATACGCAAACAACTTCTCGGGACGACAAGCGATCTTAACGATAAATATTTACATATATATTTTTTTTTGATAAATATTATTCATTGTTACATATCTCGAGAATCGAGGCCTTTCAAGACTTATTAAATTACTACAAATGAATAGGCAAACTAAACAAGTATAACTTAATCGTTACTATTAAGTTATTAACTTACCGTCGAATCGTTCGGTCAACGATTCGGTAGAGCTCGGTGACACATAGTTTAATTACTGCATTTATTTAGAAACTTATAAGATATTCCGTATTAGGAATATTGTAGAATGCACGCTAGCGAGCCTCGTCTTGGAAACGACATCACGAAGTCGTATATAGCTAGCTTTGCACAGGAATATTCAGGTGAGTTCATAACCCCACTTTTTACAGTTTTACATTTTTGTAAATGTTTTCGGGGTGGAAAGACATGCACGTTTTTCAGAAACATACAAGGTTATCGATAAACAAAGATTGCATATTTTAAACAAAGCACGTTTTGCAAGAACATACAAAGTTTTCGAATGAATGAAAACTCACATTTCTAAATCATGTTACGAACGGATTTCAAGGAACTCAAACGGTTTACGAATGAACTTTATACTAAATATACCGGTTTTTACAAAACAAATGCGTATTATCGAAAAGTGATTGATTTTTATGACTAGGGGAAGTTAGCCTTAGAGGCTGGGGAGGTTCAGCCTTAGAGGCTGGGGTAAAATACATGTTACAATTATTACAGACATTTACAGGCATTTACAGACATTCATTTATAGATGGTATGGTTAGCCTAAGGAGGGTTTACTACTAGACTAGATCATGTGAAGGGTGGGCACAACACTTGAGGCCATTAATCCTCATTATAGGACCGAGGGACATGAGAGATAGATCTATTTGAGTGTAGCGAGCCCCACCCATGAGTCCGCGGGATGGACCATGAGGTGACTATGTCTTCCAACCGGAAGCCCGGTAACAAATTTGCTAGGTTTGAGTTTCCCTGCACTTTTTCACACATACCAGTGGCTTTGCAACCCATTGGTGATCTCTTTTTCCTTAATGCTACATACCTGGGACTTTTATTCATACACGAAAGGTTTATACATACTCACAGAAATACCTGATTTATACAAATTAAATGTCATGTTTTTATACAAATTCAAAAAGCATAGGATTATGCGGGCAGGAAGTCAAAGTCAGGGTGGGCATTGACGGGTATACGAACATTACAAATACAAGACTTTACAAATACAAGACTTTACAAATACATGGTTACAAATACAACGTTTCCATATAATTTGGCAAGAAAATGATTTCTAAAATTCGTTTTCTCAATATTATTTCACAAACCGGTTATTCAAAAGATTTATTTCGAATCTTTTACAAACAAACTGTGAACTCGCTCAACTTTATGTTGATTTTTCGCATGTTTCTTTCTCAGGTTAAAGTTCTAAGACAAGGCACGGTTGGAATAGGAGAACCATTGGGGATTCGAGTACTTAGTGGGCGTTCAATTTACTAAAAGACTTAGCTTATTTTGCTTCCGCAGTGCAAGAGGCAGTTTTGGGTCATTTTTAGTGACTCGGTTCAGTTTCGGGTCCGGTCAACCCTGGTCAACATGGGTCAAACGTGGTCAAAGCTGGTCAAACGTGGTCAAAGCTGGTCAAACTCAGTCAACTGCTGGTCAACGCAGTGAACTCAGTCAACGAAAACGACACGAAGATGGGTAAAGATTTTACGGCACAATTTAGTTCGTTACTTATATAGTTTTCGTTATTTTAGTGAAACGAGCTCGAACCGATCGATTAAAAATGAAGTTTATATCTTTACATATTCAACGAAACCTTATATATTTATTTTTATATATTGATTATTGATTGAATTTTTATAAAAGTAACGACAACTTGTGTTGTCGGGGCGTCCAAAAATAGAGGAAACTCTGCCCGTTTTTCGAGAAAATACGTAAAACTAAGACGCGTTTTACTATAAAACGAAACTATCGGATCCAAACAACCTTCTATGAAAACCAATACAAATATGTATACTCACTTTCGACGACATTACATAACTTACAAATCATGTGTTTAACCTTTCGGCAAACCGCTTTACGAAATAACAAAACTTGATGGTTTTATAAAATAAATATATTTAGTTATATTTATTTCCAAACAACGAACAATTCGGATTCTTTTCTAAATAAATATAGTTTGTATATTTATTTCAAACAAATCCTTTTATAAATAAATATAATCTATACATTTATTTCGGATATTAAACTTGGACTCTTTATAAAAATAAATATGGTTTATATATTTATTTTCAACATAACAACTCGACGATTCCTTTACAAAATAAATAAAACTTTTTACATTTATTTCAAATGCCGAAACGACATATACGTATATGATAGCAAATATATACAGGACGTAAAATATATGATACGAGTTTCTTACATTATTTTCATACGAATGTTCTTATATACGAAAACAACTTCTCGGGACGACAAGCGATCTTAACGATAAATATTTACATATATATTTTTTTTGATAAATATTATTCATTGTTACATATCTCGAGAATCGAGGCCTTTCAAGACTTATTAAATTACTACAAATGAATAGGCAAACTAAACAAGTATAACTTAATCGTTACTATTAAGTTATTAACTTACCGTCGAATCGTTCGGTCAACGATTCGGTAGAGCTCGGTGACACATAGTTTAATTACTGCATTTATTTAGAAACTTATAAGATATTCCGTATTAGGAATATTGTAGAATGCACGCTAGCGAGCCTCGTCTTGGAAACGACATCACGAAGTCGTATATAGCTAGCTTTGCACAGGAATATTCAGGTGAGTTCATAACCCCTCTTTTTACAGTTTTACATTTTTGTAAATGTTTTCGGGGTGGAAAGACATGCACGTTTTTCAGAAACATACAAGGTTATCGATAAACAAAGATTGCATATTTTAAACAAAGCACGTTTTGCAAGAACATACAAAGTTTTCGAATGAATGAAAACTCACATTTCTAAATCATGTTACGAACGGATTTCAAGGAACTCAAACGGTTTACGAATGAACTTTATACTAAATATACCGGTTTTTACAAAACAAATGCGTATTATCGAAAAGTGATTGATTTTTACGACTAGGGGAAGTTAGCCTTAGAGGCTGGGGAGGTTCAGCCTTAGAGGCTGGGGTAAAATACATGTTACAATTATTACAGACATTTACAGACATTTACAGGCATTTATAGACATTCATTTATACATGGTATGGTTAGCCTAAGGAGTGTTTACTACTAGACTAGATCATGTGAAGGGTGGGCACAACACTTGAGGCCATTAATCCTCATTATAGGACCGAGGGAAATGAGTGATAGATCTATTTGGGTGTAGCGAGCCCCACCCATGAGTCCGCGGGATGGACCATGAGGTGACTATGTCTTCCAACCGGAAGCCCGGTAACAAATTTGCTAGGTTTGAGTTTCCCTGCACTTTTTCACACATACCAGTGGCTTTGCAACCCATTGGTGATCTCTTTTTCCTTAATGCTACATACCAGGGACTTTTATTCATACATGAAATGTTTATACATACTCACAGAAATACCTGATTTATACAAATTAAATGTAATGTTTTTATACAAATTCAAAAAGCATAGGATTATGCGGGCAGGAAGTCAAAGTCAGGATGGGCATTGACGGGTATACGAACATTACAAATACAAGACTTTACAAATACATGGTTACAAATACAACGTTTCCATATAATTTGGCAAGAAAATGATTTCTAAAATTCATTTTCTCAATATTATTTCACAAACCGGTTATTCAAAAGATTTATTTCGAATCTTTTACAAACAAACTATGAACTCGCTCAACTTTATGTTGATTTTTCGCATGTTTCTTTCTTAGGTTACAGTTCTAAGACAAGGCACGGTTGGAATAGGAGAACCATTGGGGATTCGAGTACTTAGTGGGAATTCAATTTACTAAAAGACTTAGCTTATTTTGCTTCCGCTGTGCAATGAAGATACCAGTCCAGTCACGCCAGCTCTGATAATTTCGGGGTGTGACAAATCCAGGTAACAGTAATTGGATGGCTGTTAAGAGCATATTGAAATACCTTAGGAGGACTAAGGATATGTTTCTAATATATGGATCTGGTGAAGAGGAACTCGTTGTAAAGGGTTACACGGATGCGAGTTTCCAAACTGATCGAGATGTTTCTCGATCACAATCTGGGTATGTCTTCATTTTGAATGGAGCTGAAGTCTCTTGGAAGAGCTCGAAGCAGGATGTTGTAGCATTGTCCACTACAGAATCAGAATACATCGCCGCTTCATTGGCAGCGCAAGAAGCTGCGTGGTTAAAGAAGTTCATTGCCGACCTAGGGGTAGTCCCTACCATTCAAGACCCCCTAGAGATCTTTTGTGATAACGAGGGTGCGATTGCTCAAATCAAGGAACCTCGTGCACATCAAAAGACTAGGCACATTGAGCGAAGATTCAACTACATAAGGGATGAAGTTGAAAAAGGAAAGATATGTATTCGCAAAGTTCACACCGATCAAAACATTGCGGATCCACTCACGAAGCTCCTTGAATGGCCAAAACATGAGGGTCATACTTGTGCCTTAGGACTTTGATATTCTAGTGATTGGATTTGATCTATTTTGTATCTGGATATTGGAACAATTGTTTTAACTCTTTTATGGTATTTTGAGTTATGTTCCATTTTAGCATGTTTAAATCCGTGAATAAATTAATTATTCTAAATGTCCGTAGTCGATCATTCTTGTGGGAACAAATATGAATGTAAGACTATTATGAACTTGGATTGGTGGATATTCATTAGGTATGAATATAGAGCAAAGTCTTGCTGCCAAAGTTCATAGATATTTGTGGGATACAAATATTGGACTGACCCGCTCTCAAATGTTACTGCATGGAATCATTTGTGATTGATCATAAGTAAATTTGAGCAAAGGCGAATATCATAGTATCCTCTGACATGAGATACATATTGGGTCTTGATATTCACCAAATATTATACCTTGACTTAGTTCTTCGCTGTCTGTAATAAGACAGAACATAAGGCTAAGCTCAGGTGTGGTACGAGGTGATTGTGAGAGACGTATATAGTCAAGAAGGGATTTGTTCCTCTTATTCTTTGATAGTAAGATGTCTAAGGCCTGCTAAAGTTAAATCAACAGAGAATGATCACACTGCGTCTCTGGATTTGACATGACATCTGTAACGAAAGGATAAATGATAGATTCACCTAAATCATGTTCAAGTAAGGGACTTGAAGGGGATGATGTTATTGAATGGCACTTCGTCATACGTATTAGGGGTGGTAAACCGTTGTTAGGTGTCATTTACTACTTGCATCAATCTTCTATGTATCTTGTGCAAGTGGGAGATTGTTGGACTCTGTATGCCCAAGACACATATTAAATTGATGTGGCTAGTACGTTATGATCCAAGTCGGGTCATACCCAATAACAAGCTAGACAAACACCTACAATATTTATTTATGATATGATCAAACAAATAAATATTAACACTTAGAATATTTAGAAATTGGTTTTCTAAATAATTGCACTTGAGAAACCAATAAATTATATGGATAATTTATTTTGAGAGAATATTTATTTTGTTATTTAATGGGTTAAATAACATTATAAAAGTTGTGATTTGTTGCATAAAATCTTATAAAGATGTCATGTAATATTTTATAAAAGTTATAAAACAATACAAGACATAAAATATAAAAGGGAAAAAAAATTTCATTGGACCAAAATGGTGGCCCTATGGCCGGCCATATGTTGCTTCCCAAAGTGGGTTTTCCTTTTTTCCATACATGCAATATCTCATCTAAGATCACAACTTGATTTTGATTTTTTTAACACACATATTCTCTCTCACATAATTCAAGTTCAAGAACTCTCATAATTCTCTTGAGAATTTTCGGCCAAGGGTGGTCTTTTAAGAGAGTTCACTATTGAAAATCCTAGCAATTTAAGGGTGTTAGTTGGAGGCTTAGGGTATACTAGCTTGAGGCTTTCTTGTTTGGAAGCTACCATTCAAGAATCATCATCATCTTTCATCTCCTTGCTCTTAGAAAGGTAGTTTCTTAAAACACCCTATGGTTGCATTTTTGATAGCATGCATGTCATATATGGATCCGGTTATTGGGTTTTGCATTTAAAAATGGCTTTATATCTTGTAAAGTAACATGTTTTAAATCTTTTTCCGCTGCATTTTAATTTTATTTGGATAAAATTACTTTGATAAACATGTTAAAAACCCTTCATCTTTTGAAGGTGACGTTACCCTTGGCTAAGTGGTTTGAGTCAGCAGGGATACAATCCCAAGTAGCTGGTTTAATGTATTAATAGTAGTTTACATATGAGGGGATCAAGCCATTCGCACCCCCGCCATTCAATACCAGTGGGTATTGAAGGAGGTCCTAGTAAGCTTGACCAAGGTCCTTGCAGGATCTATACACTGAACAAGGCAAGAACCTTACTAAACCATTCCCTTAACCCCCGACCAGGTAGCCAACACATCTCTATATAGACCGTAGATATATGAATGGTGAAAATCTTTTATTTTATATAGACAGTAAAGTAATGCCAAGACACCACGGACAAATGATAAAGAAGTTTCACCTTCAACATAAGAAACTAGTTATTAAAGTCATTAATACAAAACCAAATAAAAAGTGCGAAAAGATTAAAAATCAAAAGTAATACATTAAATGCTTATCTTCACCAAGTGATGTAAGAGACTTAGCCAAACATGGCCTTTGATTGACAAGAACTCTTACGATTAATCTTGGATCCCGAGACTACTACACACACTCTAAGGTGGATGATGGATGATGGTGGTGGATGTGGGTGTTGTAGTGGTGGTGGAGTGGTGGCAAAGTGGGAGAGAGGTGGTGTAACACCTCGTAAAATCACGTCCAATGATGTGTTGACACGTGTACTAAACTCTAATGAAGTCAAACGTTGACTATTAGGGACTAATTTTGAGAAAAATAAAAAACTTTTGATTGTGAAATGACTGAAAGTGTCAACATACTTAAAATAAACCTCTGAATAACCTTACACGGTATTCGTATTCGCAACTGAGCCACTTGTTGGTCGAGAGGAGCCGTTTGCGTAATTATTTGAAAGTTTGCGCGTCGAAGGGTTAAAAGCGTCAACATGTTAATTCTTACCTCTGAGTGACCTTTTAACAAACCGAGAGCTTCATAATGTTTGATCATACTCACAGGAATGACTAATAATGGCCATCTAAGGCTTTTATGCCAATAAGTGAAGTTACGCGCAAGTTTGCGAGTTAAAGGGGCTAAAAGCGACTACATGTTTAATTATACCCCTGAGTGACCTTTTAACGAACCCGACGCATCGTGATGTTTGATAATACTCTCGAGAATGCCTAATATGGATTACATAGGGCCTTGACGCAATAAAATGATAATGCGCGCAAATTTACTCGTTAGAGGGACCAAAAGCGTCAACTTCTAAAAACTACACCTTAGAATGATAATTTAAGCGAACTAGAAACTCCGCAATGTTCATTCATACCCTCGGAAGTATTTAATGCTGGCCATAGAAGGTTTTTATGCCATTTCGCGTTAATGCGCGCAAGTTCGTAATTAAGGGGTTAAAGGCGTCAACGCGCGAAACTACACTATAGGGTGATGTTTTACAAGAACCGGGAACTCCGTTAAGCTCAGCCTGTTAGGATCAGAGGCTCTTATGAGAGTGTTTGTTTGTGTAAATTGAACAATCAATGAATATGAAAACATGTAAAGTGCAGCGGAAATGAACAACAAACTTTGTAAACACAATCATGAAGAGAAATGGATTTGATAAACACATGGATTGCATCAGTCGAAAGATTACAAAGTAAATCAAATGATTACAACCATGCTTACAAATAAACTCCCCCTCAGCCTGATACTCCAGTGGTTGGTTGCACAAGATGAAAGGATTGAATTGAGGAGAAGAACTCACTCAAGACGAATCAGATGTAACAGTACAGAGTACTGTTCCATTTATATACAATCCAAACCACTGAGGCATCTCAGCTGACGTCACCATGAAAGTGACGTCTGGCAGCCTAACAACCTGTATCTACTGTTCTTATACAAACACTGCTAAACCTAACCACTGACTATACATAAAACAGATGACATACTAAACTACTGCTCTCTCTTCATATCAGTGCTTTCCTCAAGGTTGATCAGTCCTTGATTGGGCAGTGCTTTATCATCAGTAGGTTGTACCAGCAGTGCTTAGTTCTCAGCAGTCTTATGGGCTTCATCAGTAGTTTTGAAGAACAGCAGTAGTTGTATCCGGGCAGTGGATATAAGATCATCAGCTGTTATAATCACTTTCAAGGGAGAAGACTTAGTGTAAACAACTGCTTATTGTGAATCCAGTGTTGTGAACCAGTTTTGGCTTTCATTATCTATTCCTTTGGTAGGGTTCAATCCCAACAATCTCCCCCTGGAACAGATAATGCCAAAACTCTTCATTATTGTGGATTTTTATTCCTCATCAGAAGTTCCCTTGCTTGTTTTTTAAATTCTTCTTCAAATTCTTTGGAACTTGTGTCATCCTCATCCCTGCACAATGAAAGTTCAAGGAGATCCTGCAAATCTTCAACACTAAGGCCTAGTGCTTCTTTCCTTGATATGTACTTCATCTCACCATTGGATCTGACCAGGGTCAATACATGGGTCTTTTGATCAGAGAGCCACTTTAGTACTTTTGAACCCAATGGGTTTCTTGGGAGAGATTTATTTCCTGATGAGTTTGGAGATTTTGGCCTTGAGAAAAATTTTAAAGCAGTATCTTGAGTTTCAGACATTCTTTTGAGAGCCTCTTCTATGACTCGATTTGCTGCAGCTATATCTTCTGCAACTTCTTTGTCAATTTGCTCTTGTGTCTCTTGTTGATCAAGCTCACTGTTTGAGATATCTGCTGAAATGTTTGGTGATGCAGGTTTGGTTAATACCTTTTTGAAAAGGTTTTGAAGGCTCACTGAACTATCTTCTTTTAGACCCATTTTCTTGATGGCTTCTGTGAAGTACTCAGCTTCCTTTTCTTTATCTTCTTCACTGGTAAGCAGTTTTCCTTTTTCTTGGTTTTTCACAAGGATAGGGTTATCTACTGATGTGAGCAGTGCTTTAAGAGCATCCAGCTGTTGCTCCATCTTGTTGTAGTCTGGCTTTTTAGAAGTGTATGGGACTGTTGTCTTTCTTTTCTCCAGCCTTTCATAAGCTTCGTCGGTATACTGCTTTGTCCATTTTGCTATGGCTTCAGCAGTATCCACCTTAGCATCTATCAGTTCCTGTTTCTTCCTTTTGTACCCGGAAGTAAGATCAGCAATTAGCTTTTTGTATTTGTTCCAATTTGGAGTTATCTTCTTCTTACTTGGATCATTTTTAATCCTTTCAATCCTGTTAGCTTCATGCTTTAAAGCAATTATTGGCCATTCTTCAAACTGTTTTTCTTCAGCTGAATAGAATTTTTCTTTCATTATATATGCAAGATACTCTTTTCTTATTGCTTTTCATTGATCTACCTTTTCTTTGCTCAGATCTTGTGCAAAGTCTTCCATTAGCTTGACCTTTGTGAGCAAGAGTACCATTCTTTCTGCAATGGCTTCATCTCCTTCATCTTTGCATTCAAGCTTAGCTCTAATCCTTGCTTGCCTTACTTTCATTTCGAGATATTTATCCATGTTTTCTGGGACTATGAAGCCAATGAGAGAAGGAAATCTTCTTTTTGAAGGATCTTCCTCGGTGTAAAATTGTCTCATCTCATTTTTTACAGCATCTAGCTCCAGTGGATATTTTGCGGCAACAGGATCATATTTTTCATCAGTGGCTTGAGTTGTTTCCCTTTTTATTTTATGAAGCTTTAAGGATGAAGAGGGTTTTGGTTGTGATGTAGGGATGATGAGAGCAGTGGTGGATAGTTGACAAACAGCTGTTGAAACAACTGGTGTTTCAACCTCTGTTGTCATTACAACTACTGATGTGTCAGTAGAGGTCTTCTGCTTTTGAGCAGGGGTTGAAGGCGGTGAAGTTGTTTTTGGTGATGTTGATGGAGAATCATCATCAGGAATGAAAACCCTTCTCCTTTTTATTGTAGGAGAGGCTGATGATGTCTTTGGTGGATCAGTGGTTGTGGTTTGAGTGGTGAAAAGTGTCTGACTAACGGGTGTTGAAACAACTGGTGTTTCAACCACTGTTGTCATTACAGCAGATGTTGTAACATCTGCTGTCTTCTGCTTTATGGCAGGAGGTAATGATGATGATAGTGGTAGAGCAGTGGTTTTGGTGGTGTGTGGTGAAGTTGTGTGTGTTGATGAGATGACAGCTGTTTGGCTAGCAGTTTTTGAAACCACTGTTGTATCAGCTGTTTGGATGGAAATATGAGATTTTGTGGTTTGAGGTTTGGATGTCTGTTTTTCTTTTTCAGGTTCAATGTAAACACCATCCTCAATTCCCTTCATCTTCAACTGCTGGATTTTCTCCCCCTTTTGGCATTATCTGGAAGGGGGTTATCCATGAAGAGGATAGTGGAGGGAACTTTTCCACCATGGGCAGTCCTTTGTATGCTGGCCTTTATAGCCTTGATGTCTGCTTGAGTATCTTTAAATCTTAACTCCACCATGTTTGTCAGCATTTTTACATGCATTTCATGCTGCTGATCAGCCATTTGTTTTTGTTTTTCAAGCAAGGGTTGAAAAAGATTCCAGAGCTCATTTGCAGCAAATGCTTGTGGTTGAGCAGGTGCTTGAGGTGGAACAACAGTGGATTGTGCTTTTTGAGCTTTTAATATCTGCTGCAGCATATCCTTTATTTCGGTAACTGATGTTTCAAGTTTTTCAACTCTGCCCGTCAATTCCTGATATTTTGAATCATCACCCAAATTAATGGGATCACCTGAAACCCCACCAGCAGTGGTTATATCAATGTGTGACTTAGGAACTGAGTCCCAAAAATCACCCATTAATGCCCCTTGTTCTTGGTACTGGGGACTTCTTTCTTCAGCACTCGAAAACCCTTTGATGTTGCCAGTGGTTAGAACAAGCTCACTGGTGGTTGCCGAAGGTGCTATAGAAGAAATTGCCTTCAAGGGAGTCTTATTAATGAAACAACTGTCCATATGCAGATCTGTTGACCCAACATTTGTAGTTGCTGCTCCACTTGAACTACCACCAAGAGTTACTTGTAACTCAGGGGGTGTAACCTCCTCTGTTGTTGCTGGGATAACAGGGGTAGCAGCATCAGACCCAGTCACTTGTGGGAGTATACTCTCAGTGATAGGTGATAGAGAGGAACTGGTTTGTGTCTGAGCTATAGCAACTGCATGCAACAAGGGCATTATTGATTGTGGTAATGTGATTGGTGAGGGTATGGGTGTTGAAAGAGACATGTCCTTGGGATCAGGACTGAGGAAGATAGATCCAATTGGATCCAGAGCTTCATAATGTGGGGTCCCTGTGCTTACAACCTGATCCTTTTGTGAGGATGCAGGAGGAGTTTGAGGTAATGGTGGAGATCTTTGTACCAACTGCTGTGAGGAAGTAGCAGCAGTGGTTTTTGGTGACATTTGTGTTATCACTGGCAGTTGCTCTGGGATCTCATCTTCCAGAGTTGCATTTTTCTTGGGTTTGGTGGGCTTTTTGTAAGACTTCTTTTTGGTCTTTTTGGTGATGTCAGGTGTGGGTTTCAAAGAAGTGGTAGTGCTGCTATGATCACCTGGAGCAGTGGGCTCAACAGTAGATGCCTGAGGAGCAGTGGTGGCTGCTAAATTCTGCTCTGGCACCTCTGCTTTTGTTTTTATAGGTGCCATCATTCTTGAGAATGTTTCAGTTATTAAACCGTTTATTTGAAAATAGGCAGCTTGTTTGAGCAAGTTTTCATTTTCTTTTTCAAATTTTTGTTTAAAATAGTAGCTCAAAAACCTTGGAAAAAGTAAAAATGCTTTGCTTTCCACATTTTTTACCAAATCATCAAAGATTTCCTAGGAGTAGTTAAAATTTTCATTTTTTTAAAATAGCATAACCCAGGCATTGTATCTTTGAAGGTATTTCATTAAAAGCAGTTGTTTTATTAGAAACACACATCAAAAGTGTGTGAAATAAAAATCTAGGTGCAGACGGAAAGAAACCTTTTTGTAAGGTTTCCTTCTTTGATTGGTCTGCATATCCCCTTTTTAAAAACTCAGCTTTCAACACATCTTTCGAGATAGAAGTTTTACCTTGTTGATCATCAAGTTTGAAAACTTCTGAGATGGATTTTGGGGTAATTTGAATTGCTTTACCCTGTATAGAAGAGTTAATGGCTATGACTTTATCGTCTTGTTTCTCAACCGTCGCCTTTTTCCAAAACTCTCTCTGGGTTTATTGGTAAATGGGAGCATCTGCTATCAACAAAGTTTCATACTTTGATTCAGATAATGTGTTGATGATGGAATCGAAGGTATGATTGTTTGTGGGTTTTGTGAGTAGACCCAAATAGTTATGAGGGGATTTGTAAGGTATTTCAATGGGTTCCACGGCCGTTTGAGCGACCTTTTTGGAAGATGATGATGGCTTTGATTTTGATTGAGATTTTGATTTCGATTTCATCATTTTTGCGGAGAAGAATGAAGAATGATTTTGGGAAGAAAAGTTGGAAACTGCTTTGAGAAGAGAATTTTAGAATTCAATTCGACAGTGTAAAACCCTGTTTGGGGGTTTAGGGCAGGGTTTTATTTAGGGGAAAAAAATGAATGCTGATATGGCAGTGGTTACAAAGATCTGAGGGCTAAAAACTGACCACGTGCCAACCTCTGATGAAATGGATGAAAATGGAGAACAGTTGTTTTGAGAACCACTGATGAAACAAGCATCAGTGGTTACAACGGTAATAATATGATAATCAGTGGATGATTTTTACTACCAGTGGATAGCATATCAGTGGATAAGTCATTGATTTTGAGCATCAGTGCTTGCCAAGAGGGATCAGTGGTTGACTTTCAGCAGTGGACAATATTTAGGAAGCAGATGTTTGATCAAAACAGTGATTAGGGTAAATGGTAAAGATTTGAAAAACAAGTATATCAGCAACTGTTTTGAAAATTTTCATTCAAGGTTTTTGCCACATGTCAATTACACATTTTGAAGCTTTTCCAAATTTCTGACAGTGGTTTAGTACCCCAGATGATGTAGACTTTTTACTTAGGCAACTCATTCTTGTTATAATATTTAAATTAAAACATGAGAACCCAAGTATTTTAAGATCTGTTAACAATCAATCTTTTGCTCAGTGTAAAAACAAACTTAAGTTAGACATGATTTTGACATATATATCATTTCCTTTTGATCTATTTTGAGGATAATATCACCAAAAAAAAATGAAGGTTCTATATCCTGACAGGGAATTGAAACTTTTACTATCAAAAACCGGTAAAAGTTCAAAATATATCATTAAAAAAATAATATATCCTGCATTATTTAAGAAAATCCTTTTCCAGAAAAATAATTAAAGGATTTTCTGAAAACAGTACCAAAAGAATCTGATATATTTTTCAATAAAATACATAATCATATCATTCCCAAGTTTTATGAAAATTGTCAGTGGTTTGACAACAATGGTATGAAATTGTAAATACATTTTGACCACTGTTTGGTACCATTTTCTTGTTGATTGATTAACAACAGAAATGAGGACACATGTTCACATGAGTTTTTGAAAACCCTGTTATAGACTTTGTTACCATGTGAAGATTCTGAAAATTTGTCTAGTCCTCTTTTAAATTCATTTACTGGGAATACTATTGTTACCTGAACTTTCCTGAACCAATGATTGCACATAGTTGCTTAATGACCATTGTTACCCCAAACTTTGACTCTTAAGTGTTTTATGTTTATACTCTTTTCTTTTAACTTCAAAAGTTTTGAGATAAACACACTTCTGAGTTTTTGTGAATTTTCTTCTTCCCTTTTTACCCTTCCCATTCATAAGTAATGAAATACTTACTGGGAGGTCTTTATTGAAGGAATACTTAATCCAGAATCATTTTGCAGTAATGCTTTAAGAGGATTGGCCATATTTGTACAAATTTTTGACCAATCTCACATTACATATGATACGGACTATCCTGTTTTCTTAATGTATTTTAACAGAGTTGATTTGTTCCTTTTGAGGATCTCAACCTGTTTTCAACACATAAGTTCTTATGACTAACGTTTTAATTTCCCTCTTTTTACGTTAGCAAAAACACTAATGTTTTTATGAACATAGGCTTTTGTTAATCTGAGGTTCATACTTTAGCATCTAATATAGTGACATCACAAGTTTCATAACAACAGTTGAAATCAATTTTGAAAATAAGAAATAATCCCATAGTTTAACAGATATGTTTTCAGATCTAAAAACCATGAGTGTCTTGTGCATGAAATCACTCGTTGTGTAAGATTTGTGTGTCTTATGACATCTTGGTTGTTTTACAGAGTTTTTGAACAGAAACTTTAAGCGTTATCACTCGTTACTCTGTTTTTCAACTAAATACAACCAACCTTAGTATCAATGAATTTTGAGCCGAACTGTTATGTCAAATTGATTGTTAGATCGAATTTGACTGTCCAGACTCTAATACCAATTGTTAGGATCGGAGGCTCTTATGAGAGTGTTTGTTTGTGTAAATTGAATAATCAATGAATATGAAAACATGTAAAATGCAGCGGAAATGAACAACAAACTTTGTAAACACAATCATGAAGAGAAATGGATTTGATAAACACATGGATTGCATCAGTCGAAAGATTACAAAGAAAATCAAATGATTACAACCATGCTTACAAATAAACTCCCCCTCAGCCTGATACTCCAGTGGTTGGTTGCACAAGATGAAAGGATTGAATTGAGGAGAAGAACTCACTCAAGACGAATCAGATGTAACAGTACAGAGTACTTTTCCATTTATAGACAATCCAAACCACTGAGGCATCTCAGCTGACGTCACCATGAAAGCGACGTCTAACAGCCTAACAACCTGTATCTACTGTTCTTATACAAACACTGCTAAACCTAACCACTGACTATACATAAAACAGATGACATACTAAACTACTGCTCTCTCTTCATATCAGTGCTTTCCTCAAGGTTGATCAGTCCTTGATTGGGCAGTGCTTTGTCATCAGTAGGTTGTACCAGCAGTGCTTAGTTCTCAGCAGTCTTATGGGCTTCATCAGTAGTTTTGAAGAACAACAGTAGTTGTATCCGGGCAGTGGATATAAGATCATCAGCTGTTATAATCACTTTCAAGGGAGAAGACTTAGTGTAAACAACTGCTTATTGTGAATCCACTATTGTGAACCAGTTTTGGCTTTCATTATCTGTTCCTTTGGTAGGGTTCAATCCCAACACAGTCATACCCCCGGGTGTGCCTAATATGAGCCGTCTAAGGCTTAGATGCCATAGAACGATGATACGCATAATTTGTACGCCAAAAGGACTAAAAGCGACAACTAGCGAAACTACGCCTTTGAGAGGCCTTTTGAACGAACCGGGAACTTCGTGACGTTCGGTCGTCCTCCCGGGTATGCAGGAGTTGGGCCACTAACACTTTTGTAACTTATATAAGCATAACATATTAAATATACCAAGTCTTGTGCCATAAATGCAAACTTTAAAAGTATAAAAGTGTGTAAAAGAGGACAGGGACCAAAACAGCACATCGGCCAAACTTATGAGCTGGGTTGGAGTGAGTGGCGGGCCGCGACCACCGGTCCTGAGGCCTACGCGGGCCGCGAACGAGCAGAACAATAGCAAAACATATTTCATTTGATGGTTTTGTTAATTCTTGATGCCCAAACTGCACATAAACCATTTTTAGCAAACTAGGGGCTGCATACTGATTACTAACAGCTGTTAAGACACATGTTAGGATCCTAGAGACCCTTGAAACACTTGTCATGATCATATTTCATTCCAAAATCTATAAATAGGAGTTAGTTTTCATTTCTCCAACTTGCGTCATTCCATTCATTCTTGTTCTCTCTCAAATCTGGAGGATCCTGAACATTTTGGAACCTCCTATGAGTTATATTCATTCCCTAGGACCATATGTTAGAGTCCTTTCGTGACTAGTTTATTTTATTTGGCTTTTAAAGCCGAAAAGTCAAGCATTTTTTATAAACGCTTTGACTTTTAGTAAGACCATAAATAGTCGAGCCATTGTTCGCAACGAACATGGCTACGTGATCGTAATTAGGTAGGTATTAAACCCTCAAAAGGGCACCTCCTAAGAATCACGTTTGCTTGGTCAATTGACGAGTCAACATAACATTGTTTTAAAAAGTCAATGGGTCAGTTTTCGAAATAATTGCGATATGAGTTTAGAAATGTTCTAAAATACATTTTATCACTTAAACAACTTGGTAATAATTATTAGAACATGTGTAAACATGTTCGGCTCTTCAATTCCAGTTTTAGGGTCGGTTCGCAACCGAAAGTCGCGAAGTTTGACTTCTTGTAAGACCCTTGTCATTAATTAGTGATTTTCTCACTATAATCAACGATTAAATGCATATTCATACTTACACATTCATATAAAAATGTGGGTTTATTAAAACTTTTACAAAGGTTATTTGTACAGTGTAATATAAACAAATTCGTCAATTAAAAACGACGATGTAACAACGTGCGGAAGCTTGTATATTGAAAGTGTTCGGTTCCTCTTCGAGCTTGATCTTCATCCGGGCACACTTGGCAATCACCTATGGTCAAAACCATGTAAATAGTTAGTTTTGACATCTCAAATTCAGTTAAATATAAGCTCTATTTCTCAAAAAAATAAAAAAAATCAACAATTCTGCAATTTGGGGGCTGTCGCGCCCCACGACAGCTTTGAAGCCATCCTACACGGCCCGCGACCCTCGTCACGTCGCGCAACTGCTTTTTGACTCAACCGTCGCGTAGGGTGACGGCATGTTTTCAGCAGAAGGTTTTGTTAGATGGTGCTGCAGATTTGCCTAGCAACAATATTTTCCATTTATCAACTTTAAACTAACATAACTTTCGACTCGAACGCCCGTTTTTTCCAATTCTTTTTCCTATGCGTCCGTAATTCGATTACCGACACATCTATGATGTACATTGTATTAAAGATTGAACGCACGATCCGTAAATTTACCATTCCATGATGTAATATTTTGACCCATATAAGTTTTTGCACAAATCAACTTATTAACAAATTTTAAGACTACTAGGCGTATTTACCCCAACACCCGGGGTTCACAATCACTTGCGTTTGATTACCAATTCCCTGGTTTCACGCTCTTGTGATCGTCTTACATCAAATGACATTCAAAGCACTATTTTACTACTATTAACAAATTATTTGACCCGTTTGGCTCATTTACAGAATCCTCCGTTTCTATGACTACCAAACACTTTCTAGTCTATTTACGACTCATTAATTCAATTAGTGAACAATGTCACTTCAACTAATATCAACCTTTAACTAGAACTCAATTATGAACAATTAACATATCTACTTTACATATTGTAACATAACAAGTTACATATATCTAAAAGTTACATAATCATAATACTAGAATCTAAACGACCTCTATGGGTCATTTGCCTGATTTACCAATCATGGGCGTTTTTGTCATTTTTAGTCCCTCATTTACGACGAAGGACTCTCGCTAATTATTTAACCCAAATTTGCATGTTTAACTAGCAACTTAACTATGCGTACCTGGCTCGGGTCATAGGATTGACCCGTTTACATACATTTCGCTATTAATTTCTAATCAATAGCAACGTGAACCATGTGTTAAATTTCTGCGATTACAAAACTCAACACGCGATCATAAGATATTATTGTCAAATGGTGTTAACAACACCATTTGACCCGTTTAGTCAAAATGACCAATTATAATTATGAGATGGTATTTAATTACCATTTCATCCCTTTAACCTATTCCGATTTACTCTTTGAATTTATCTTGTTTAAAAGTCGTTTCTTGCTTTGTTTGACCCATTTTGACTTACGCCAAATGGTATCCTTTCAAATCCTTTTTATTTATTCGTTAACCCATGTCCGGGTT
The DNA here is from genome assembly GCA_030545235.1 of Helianthus tuberosus. Taxonomy (NCBI): domain Eukaryota; kingdom Viridiplantae; phylum Streptophyta; class Magnoliopsida; order Asterales; family Asteraceae; genus Helianthus; species Helianthus tuberosus. Next base: position 96,272,673 of record CM060373.1, read on the forward strand.
ACCATTTTACCGTTTTTACCCTTTTTACCATAATTTATGGTTTCTTGCCATTCTCACTTATTCTGACTTGCATTATAAGTATTTGGTAGTAAGAATAAAAAGGCGTAAGCTTAACTTACCTCGCATCCAAACTATGCTTCTCTTTTCATTCTTAATTCGTTTGACCCGCTTCCTTCTCCAAGCTTCTACCTAGCTTGTTATGCGTCAAACTATCATCATCGTTTTCAAGGTGGTTAGTTAAATCATAATTTAATACGATTATTCCACCTTACGCATTTTCTATCAAAATTTTCATTCGACCTTATTAATGGTCAGTTTGACTTTCAAAAGTCAACTGCCCCTTTTTAACATATCTGAAATGCACAATTGAGTTCAACGAACTCACTCAGGCATTTCTTTAACTATTCGGTAGTCACTATTTTTAGGCCACTTATTCACCCAAGATTCTAGCCGAATTTATTATATTTTCAACACTTCATCTTGTTTATGTGATTATCAAGACTAATTTGTTCATTCCTTTCACAAAGACTAAGGGTTTCTCGTATACGAGTGGAACCCGTTTCGTCATAGCACTAGCATTTACCCGAACACCTAATACAATCAAGTTCTACCTATCAATTTAATAGGTAACATGATTTCAAACCTCCAAATTCATGAAATAAATCACTAATTTCACTACAACCTTCAAAAACCCTTTTTGAATTATGTATAACCAAATACTCAAATTTGAAATTGTTTAAGTATTTCGCTTCAACTATCAATTATGATGATTTCTAGCACAAACATATCATCATCCTCGATATTTAACTAAAACCCACTTAGCACATACAAGGGAATTCATCAAACCCCTAGTTTTAACACTAATTCTTCAAGTTTTCAACTACGGTTTGTTTCTAAACATGAATTTCATCACAATAACGCTCATAGATTCATTATTCATTCCAAAATTTCGACTACGGTTTCTCATCATAGTTTCAAAGTATCACTAAATAGCAAAATTCAACATATCTTGTATTCCCCATGACTAGGTAATCACGAATTTTTGTTCATGCATCTGATTTGGGCTGGATTTGACCTTCAATTTGTTGATTTTGCTGAAGTTAGGGTTTGAGCCTCTTGTGAGCTCTCCTGGTCGATCTCCCCCACGCACACACACACTGTGTGTTGTGTTTTATTTTTGATTTTTAATAACTCAAGTTCCTTACTTAACGTTATTAGCCCCTCATGTTTTGTTAATTAGTAAGTAGGCTACAACCTACTTATCTTCAATAATATTTTGTCTTGTTAACTAGGTTAAATTTTCCTAGTTAGCTTAGTGAGTTCGGGATAGTCATAACCAATTTCATTTTAAGTCCCGTTAACTCGGGCCTTTCGTAAATTTATTTTCTCAAAAGTCTTCGTATAACCTTTATTTAATATTAGGTTTAATTATTTAAATCCTAATATTTACCGGGTAAATTTTACCACTAACGGTACTTTACCCGTCTTTTAGTGTTAATGTGGTTTGATTAACAAACCCATTTTCGGGGTGTTACACTTCTGCGTTGACTTTCGATTATGAACCGAACTAGATTAGTTTGCTACTGATTTTAGGTTCCGTTATGATCGTAATTTAATGTAGCATAACCCTATAAGGTTATATTACACGATCATATTAGAAATCTGAGTTTTTGCGCATGTTCCGTTATTATGCTTAACTTTGACTATTATGCCCTTATAATATAAAAACGAGATTTTTGGATATATGAATATACCAATAGCTTTGTTACTTATATATAAGCATGTTAAATTAACTTGACGTCATTTTCTGGTCTCAAACTAAAGTTATGCACGATATCGTAAAACTTAACTTTTTTTAATTAAATTACGCTTTTGCGCGTAAAACATATTTAACCCCAAATTTTGGCACCAAACTCATTACCTACTGTTATGATATTATTTTAGAAAGTTTTGGAATATTGGGTCAGATTATAAACTGTCCATATCATTGAGTTCTTGTATAAATTCTATAAACGACGATAATGCCCTTTTTGCTAATAAAATGAGATTTACATATGATTATCATGCAAAACCTTTTCCTACTGATTTTATATGAAAAATAAAATATTTTAAACATTCAAGGCTGATAAAAATCTCAGAATTTCATAAACATCCTGAATATCGTCAATTGTCGACTTTTACACAAATTAGGTGCATAGTATGGTTTAAAACCATATTTAGCACCCAAGACTTGTTACCTACTGAATTTATAAATAGATTTTTATACTTTTACAGTAGGTATAAATCATGAACTCAGACTTCTAATTTTGTCCTTAAAAACATATGTGAAATGACCAAAATGCCCCTACGATGCATAGTTTGGTCATAAATGGTAAACATGTATGATATCCTACTGTTATAACTTTATAATATAAATATTTTTACTGAATATTATAGACCAGAACCTCAGTTTACTACTAAATCTCTTTTATAAATCTTAAAATGACAAAAATGCCCTTACGGGACTTAATTTGGTTTAGAAATCTATTTGGGCATAATTGTTGATATCCTACTGATATCATAACATATTTAAAGCAAAATAACTTATGGAACTTGTACATGACTCATCCGGCTACCCGTTATGCATATACACGTTCGGTACGGTTTATGTAACTAGTTTGCATAAATTAGCCGAAACGGGTCAAACCTTATCATTTTAACTTCAAATTCTAAAATGTAATTAGTTTACCCATATAATACAAGTCTCCATAATTATCATGTCTAAATTACATTCCAATCCGGTCATCGCTTAATCCAGCATTTCGTGCCGTAAAGCTTTCTTTAAACTAACCGGTCTAAGTTTACAACTTAAATAAAGACCCGTTAGGAATCTAATAGGTTAATAAAACCTTCGTTCCAGATTAGGAGCCCAGTAAAAGATACTTGCACTTGTTTGAGTAGATAATACGGCTGAGTATACAAAACTTGTATTTTAAGCTCAGGTAAATACTTTTAACTTATTTTCCCTTATACGGGCTTGGGATACGGTAAATTATTACCACTTGGTCGGGTATTGACTATTTAATCGATTAGTGGTTAAATCATTGAGATAACCCATTTTAATCTGTTTTGTTTGATTTAAGCATTTGGGGGTTAATATGACCGTGTCCTGGATATCCTCGGCTCATTCATTTGAAATGGCCACGACTTAAGCACCGGGTGTAGGCATACACCTGACAGTTGCGTCTGTAAAATGGTTTACCCACTCGTGAGGATAACTTCTTGTGGGTTTATATTAGTGGTGTGTCTATTAATCTTGTCTCGACTTCTATCACGGGCCCTGAACGTACGACAAACATGTAAATCTGTATACAAGATTATTTATATAATTATCCCAAGTTATAAAAGAATATTTGTGCCTTGTGCATTTAAATCAATTTTCTTAAATGTTTTCAAAAGAGTCAGTTAATTGTATTTACCAGTGTAAACTGACGTATTTTCAAAAGGCTAAGTGACAGGTACTACATGTAATTGGCTGGGAGCTTCTTGGTGTTAATAAAGGATCTTGCAAATCCTTAGGATGCGCTAAAGTCTGCTAAACTTCATTTTGTACATTTTATAAAGATCCGCCTGTGGATTTAATATTGCAAGCTCGTATGTAATTAATCTTTTTGGTATTTTCAGACATTTGGGTTTGTAACAATATTTTATATTCCAAGACTTCCGCTGTGCTATTTTGTGTATGTTTGATTATGACGATATTAATCTTACGTCATGATACTCCCCACCGGGCTGAGCTGTAAATATCGGGGTGTGACAGGTTGGTATCAGAGCCAACGTTTGAGTGAATTAAACACTTCCCTTTAGTGTTTAATCTCAAATGACACATTCCTTAGACCTTCTGACTCTAGACTTAACATAGGAATACTCTCGTCTCTATTAAGTAAACATTGTTTTCGATTTTATGTGTTTTAAATTTGTCGCCAAGCAAAGAAGCCGTTGATGGAGATTCTTCCTGTCCGAAGCAAAGAAATGCCAAGCTTCATACCACGGCTAGGATAAGCATGCGACCAGCTGAAGGAAAGACCTTTATGGACCTATTACCAAAATTAAACCTATTTAAACTCTTAACCAGACTTCGGAGTCCATACCAGAAGGTCCCTAAGACTCCCATATTGAAGATGATACATGTGGATGCTATTAATCCCTATTTCCTATCTCCGAGTTTTGGAATTCCAGACTTGGACTATACTAGTCAAAACCCAATCCGTGATCCATGTCATTTCTATAACCATTGAATCCTTGGATTCTATTTCTACAACAGATTCTAATTTGAAATGTTTACTTTATTCACTAAGATCTTCAGAATCGCTACTGCGTACGATAAATAAAGAAGAAGAAACAATCAGAATAAAGAAAGGAAGACATTAGAAAACCCTTCTTCCATCATATTTAATTTTTTACCTTTAAGTCCCTGTATGGGAATTTGATTACTGAAGTCCTTTGTGGACATATTTTCTCATCATAGTCCTTGTGGACCTGCCTCTCCTGATAAGACTCTGTATATACGTTTATCTATTATAGTCCCTTTGAGGACATTATATTTCAATATAGTCCTTTCGAGAACATTATATTTCAAAATAGTCCCTTCGTGGACGTTATATTACAATAAAATCCCTTGGTGGACGTCATATTTCCATATAGTTCTTTTGTGGACAACATACTTCAAAATAGTCATTCATGGACTTTATACTCTATTATAGTCCTTACATGGACGTGTTATTTCAAAAAAATCTTTTTGTAAACATGTTATTTCATTAAAAATCTTTTGTAGACATGTTATTTCATCAAAGCCCCCTGGCGAATATAATAATTCATCATAGTCCTCTCGAGGACATATCGTTTCACTATAGTCCTGGTGTTGACATATCTTATAGTCCCTATATGGACTTATATTTTCCTTTCAGTTCCCACGTGGACTATTATCGCTTCAAAATCCCTATTAGAACCTATCTTTTCTATATAGTCCCTGTGCGGACGTTGGTTTGTTATAATTCCCTAATGAACTTATTTTTAATTTTAGTCCCTATGAGGGCATCTGTTCAACAAAGTCCTTTGTGCGCATGCTGTACCAATATAGTCCTTTTTTTATGGACACGTTATTTCATTAAAATCCCTTTGGGGATATGTTATTTCTAAATAGTCCTTCCGTGGACACGAGATTTCATTATAGTCCCTTAGGGGACATGATATTTTCATTATAACCCCTTTGTAGACATGACATTTCATTATAGTCCCTTTATGGGCAAACTGTTTCAATATAGTCCCTATGTGGACTTATAATATTTTATTGTCCTTATACGAACTTATATTTTCCTTTTAGCCCTCTGTGAACAAATATGATACAAAAAGTCCTGATAAAGGCACTATTGTAGATTTCTTAATGATTTACGGAAAGTTTTGAAAATTTTATATAGGTATTCATTTCGTCCTTTATCAAGCAATAGTATCAATTTTATTCAAATTTTATCGATCTGCTAAATAATTTCAAAAGATCTTCTTAATGGTATAACTTAGCCAATATGTCAATACAGAGATGCTATGATGGTAAAACCCTCTTAAGACAATTAATCCTTGTTAACATCTAAGAACATGTTAACACTCCTGGCAGTGTGACTTGAGAAACCACACCAGCCGTCAAGGTAATTGGACTATGTCCAAGCCTTAAAGTCTATATGATCGAATTAGATCATGGCAAGTATCATCATTGTGATGATCATAATATGAACATCCATTAGTGATGAAGTGCCTACGGGCTAAACTTGTTGTCCATTAAGACAACGACAGTTGTGGTCTACGACCCCCTGTCTAAAAATGCGGGCTATGCCTGTTTTGGTCAAAAATTACCGAAGCAATTTAGTGATCAAATTAGTAAAGTGAGGTAGTGTGCTAAAAAGTGTATTGAAAATATACTTGTTAAGTTATTTAGAAAATCAGTATTCAGGATACGGCTCAGGATATTGAGCTGTATCTATGATCAAACTATGAGCAAAAGTAAAGTAAACGACACGAGATGTACGAGGAAAGCCCTTGATCAATCTAGATCGCCGGCATAAAACCTCGGGAGCTGACAATCGCAGCTGCCTTGTTCTTCTTATTACTTCAAACGTCAGGATACAGTGTAGGATGTGGTGCGGATCGACTATGTGTTACAATGAAATTTGAATACAAGTGTGGTGTTTGCAATGAGCTAGAGAGTGAAAGTGTTCGAGAGTGTAAGTGTAAATTGTGTGCCTTAAACTGATCCGCCCCCATCTATTTATAGTAAAGATAATATAACAAACTATCCTAAACTTCCGGGATCCACCGAATATTCCTTAATCGAATGTTGTAGACCTGGTCTTTCGGGTTCAACGTCTCTCCTTCAACAAACACGTCCGAGTCTTGAGGAGAAGAAGTCCACTTGACCGTTAGCAAGTCTCAGCCTTTAACCTGCACGTGGTTAATTCGATAAACCTCAGGATATCGCCCAAGATGTTAGCAATATCCTCTTCCAGCATCCTGGTCACAAATAAACAAATAAAGGCAGGATATTGGTCAGGATATGTATGCTTAGAAAATGAGCCATAACAATTGTCCCCAAATATATCAGTTGGGATACCAATCCAACGGATATATTTCAAAAGTTTCACCTCATAACTTAAGGCAATTAATACGACTAGACCCTTGAAATGACAGCGGTGCAACTTCCAAAGCACTATTTACACTTTACCCCCTTATATTCATCCTATATTAACCGAGGGACTCCTTATTACGGTTATTCTTATCTTCAAGCGGACATCAGGTATTTTCCTTCCTATCCTTCTTTCTTGAATCTCTTTTAGTTTGCTCAATACTTTTCATGGCACCACGAACGAAATCCCGATCGTACCGACCGGCCTCAGCCCTCGTAAGTCAAAACCTTATTCGCAACCCATCAAAGGAAGTCTGCTGTTTCAACAATGCCGACATCGCTACTCTTAAAGATTCCGGTGCCTTCCCCACCGGAACAGTCTTTCGCCCTTTCGACCGGGAAGCCCGATCGGACGCGTCATCCGACGAGTGGGTTTGTTTTTTCGCTTACCCTTTCTCTCTGGGACTCCGGTACCCGTTTCCACCCTTTATCTCTAGCTTTTTCGACCTCACCGGCCTTAGTTACGCCCAGGTTATGCCAATGGTCTGGCGAGTCTTGATAGTGCTGGATCAAATCAAGTCTCGTCATTTTCCCAACCTGTTTATTGAAGACCTTCCTATAGCATACCGGTTGAGATCCCACGGCAATCACCGTTTTCTTCTGTTTTCTACCTCCAAGAACCCTCTGGTTCTTAAAGCCACCAAGAACGAGGATCGATGGCGACGAAAATTCTTTTTCGTAAAAAGAGACTCTATTGATAAGGGTTTCGATCTACCGATTAAATGGTTAACCAAGGGTAGGATTTAGGGTTTTAGGAATATCCCCAATTATATCTTCAAACTGTATCCCGGACTTATATCCTGATGTTTTTATGCAGCGAATTTCAGAGATTTAGTGCCTCCCAGTGCAGAATCCGAATCCAAGATCAAGGAAATCTACCGCCTACCTGCTAGTGAAAGAACTTTCTCCCTGTCTCTTACAGATTCAAGCCAGAAATCAAGCTCAGAAATGTCTGGTAAGCACATTCTCAGCATATATTAATTATTTTTCAAAAGTATGATGAGTTCAAGAACATCTTCCCTCGTGCAGTACCGGTTGTCAACCTTGAAGGTTTCCAACTTGACGAGTTGGATTGCTACTCCAGCCTCGAACCCATCAAACAAGAATCCAAGCCAAAGCCGTCTGCTACACCAAAGCCTACCTCCTCGAAGACTGTTTCTGCTCCCAAAGGCCCTCCGGCATCCAGGACCCGGGCATCCAGCTCTCGGAAGAGAAAGGAGACGGACTCCCCAGCTGTTTCTGAAACATTCTCTCTCGAGAATCATGGGTTCAACGAAGCCACCTCATTCCTCAAACAGGTAGAATTTTCTTTTCGATATCCTGCACAAGTATGTTAGTCCTTATTCAGCTTATTTTTTACATCAATACCTGTGTCTTTATCGATAGGGTCTGGATCGTCTTATGCACTTGTATGAAGATGCTTGCGGGCTTAACAAGATGTTGGAGATCAGGCTGGAGAAAGCTGAGGCCACCATAGCTGACCAAGGAACCATTGCAGCTGCTAAATCCCAACATTATGAAGACAAATACAAGGCAATGATCCGGGATCACCAAGCTACCCTCCACAAAGCCAACGAGGATGCTCAAGCCAAACTAGATGCCGCCCTTCTCCAATACCAGCAAAATATGAGTTCATATAGGGATAGCCTCAAAGCATCCGTGGTCGTCTCTCTTCTCCAAGCCAGGATAAGGATGGCTTACGAAGCCAGGGATTTGGGCTTCGAATGCCCCTCCTGGAATATAAAGGCTTGGGAGGAGAAACTTCAGGATCTCGGAGGTCATCCCGTTGCTCATCCTACAAAGCATGCTGGTGAAGAGCCCTCTAAGGCGGCTGAAGAAGTGACCAATGCTGATGATGATGCTGAGAAGAATCATGAGGCTGATGCTGGGGCGAATGCTGGGAAGGAGGTTGCTGATCAAGAAGGTGCTGCTTCTTAGGCAGCGGAGTGGGCGATGATGGATATACGTGCCAAGGCCGGAGCCCACTTTTTTAAATTTCATGGTTGTGGTTGTGTAAACAATTTACTTTTCCTGTCTTCAAACAATTTATATTTCCTGCATTAGAACAATATGATGACCAAAGGTGGATGGGTCCTAGGTTTAAGGTGAAACCAAAAGCACAACTTTTCACCTGTTAATAATATAACTATCTTTTGACTTATTTGTTATTGCCTTGTTGCTTGGTGTAACTCTTAGCTTTGTAAAAATGTTGTATTGTTATCTTATGAAAATATCCTGATCAATATGCTCAGCGATATATTGTAAAAACTTTTTATTAGATAGAACTTCCAAACATTCCTTCAACTTTGTAGAAAGTTTTTGAAAAACAATCTATTTTTCCAAAACCAGTTTATGATAATACTTAAATGATCAAAGTTCCAAACTAATACTAGTTTCAAACACCTTAATCAAATATCCTGAAAAGGACTTTGAGAATATATTAGGATACTTGACCTTTTATAAAACATAGTGTTACTAAAAACTTAGATGATGTTTACAAAGGAAAGATCATACCCGGAGTAGTATATAACCCTATTATCAAACCTCAATCTCCTTGCAACTTTTCCAATGAAGATGTCCCCTGTGTGAGATATTTAACATACTAGTTCCGAGCTTTAGCCTTTGAGCTTTATATCACTGCCTTGGTAGGAATGTCCCCTGTGTACAATGTCTTCAAATACTTTAGAAATCATCTGAATATCAGTTTCCATTGTATAGGCAATTTTTTACGTCCCAAGGGTAAAACCCAAGGATGTACTGGAGATAAATCCCTTGTATCCTGGGGAAAATCCCAAATTTTCATGCGCTACAGGCGGGAGTGTATAAACTCCAAGACTTAGAAAGGTGAAAACCTTTAAACCTTAGAGAGTATGAAAATACCCTTTCGTGAGAGAGGGTGATCAATCCTCATATACCTTTAGGATTCAGGATATAGCCAACAGTAACGAAATTGTCAGCCACTTTTACATGGACTGGTCCCGCCACCTTGAACTATCCCTGAATAACTTGCGCTCCAGGCGGGGTGTTTAAACCCAATTCGGAAGAAAGGTGAATACCTTTAAACCTGTGAAGGGATCAGGATCCCTTATACGTGAGAGAGGGGGCCAATCCTCTAATCTTTCGAGTTATCCTGAGTACATATCCTGGAGCTATATCCTGAAACATATCCTGAAAAACAATTGTAAACTAAGGTGGGTGTTAGCTTGGCTAACACCCCTCCGATGCTTAAGTCAGTATTGGGTTACAAAGAACAAATTAAACCAAACATATTTAAAAAAGGTAGAACTCATACCATCCTGAGTTAGAAATTAAATTCTAAACTCACTTGAAATAAAGCTTAAGGTGTATAGCATTCCAAGACCTCGGTAGCATATCCCCCTCCATATTCTTGAGTCTGTATGCTCCTTTCCCTGCTTCAGATTCAACTTCGTATGGTCCTTCCCATTTTGGAGCTAACTTGCCATCGGCAGGATTAGTAGTATTCTGAAAAGCCTTTCTTAACACCCAATCTCCAATCTTAAATCTTCTGGTCCTAATATTCTTGTTATATGCCCTGGATATTCTCTGTTGATATGCTGCCATCCTTAGCCTTGCCGCATCTCTCTTCTCATCTATAGTGTCTAAATCCTGACTCAAGGCTTCAGGATTCTGCTCAGGATCACTTAGGGTAGATCTTGCACTAGGTATTGTCATTTCTGTTGGAATCATTGCTTCTGCTCCAAATACCAAGGAAAATGGGGTTTGGCCTGTTGCATTCTTTACCGTTGTCCTATCAGCCCATAAAACAAAGGGTAATTCTTCTGCCCATCTTCCTTTTTTGGCTCCAAGCCTTTTCTTTAAATTATTGACAATTATCTTGTTTGAGGATTCTGCTTGTCCATTCGCTTGAGGATGTACTGGAGTAGATGTTATCATTTTGATTCCCCAACTCTTGCAAACGTCAGTAGTTCTCTTGCTTATAAACTGAGAACCATTGTCACAGATTATCTCGGCTGGTACTCCGAATCTGGTCAGGATATTCCTCTTTATGAAGGATACTACTTCTTGGTCTCTAACTTGAACAAATGCTTCAGCTTCAACCCACTTAGAGAAATAATCTGTCATTGCTAGCATAAAGACTTTTCCTCCCGGAGCTTTTGGTAGCTTTCCCACTATATCCATACCCCACTTCATAAATGGCCAAGGGGAAACAATAGGATATAATGGTTCAGCAGGTTGATGCAGTATGTTACTATGTCTTTGACATGCGTCACATCTTCGAGCATATTCTGCGGCATCTTTTCTCATTGTTGGCCAATAATATCCTGTCCTTAATACTTTTGAGAATAATGACCTGCCCCCAGTATGGTTACCACAATCCCCTTCATGAATATCCTGAAGTACTTCTTTGGCTTCAGGATCCTCCAAGCACCTCAAATACGGTCCTGCAAGAGATTTCTTGTATAAAATATTATTTATAATAGTGAATCGTGATACCTTCATCCTAAATGCCTTAGGATTTTCATTTCCAGGAATGTGTCCTTCTTTGAGATATCTCATGATTGGAGCCGTCCAGGATTTAGGATCCTCTTCAGGATGCTCTACTCCAGGATACTGAATACCCGCTACTTCTTTATCCGGAGGATTCGTTGCAGGTTATAAGACATGTAATATTGGTATTTGGGTCCCTTCAGGTATCCTGATCGATGATCCCAAATTTGCTAAGGCATCCGCTTCAGCATTATCCTCCCTAGGTTCCTGTTCAAGTATAAAAACATCGAAATATCCTGCTAATTTTTTGAGAATATCGAGATATTCAATTAATTTCTCACCCTTAACTGCATAGGATCCATTAAAATGGTTAGTAATTAACAAAGAGTCAACATATACTTGCAAATTTTTGATACTCATGCTCTTAGCCAACTCTAATCCTGTAATTAAAGCCTCATACTCTGCTTCATTATTAGTAGCAGGAAATTCACACCTGATAGCCTGGGGTAATATGTCCCCCTGTGGCGATTTTAGTAGTATTCCTAATCCTACTCCTCTTACATTAGATGCACCATCAGTATATAATGTCCAGGATCTCAAGGATTCTCCTAACTGTTGAACTTCTAGGTCTACCTCGTCCTGAATGTCACTACTGAAATCAGCCACAAAGTCAGCTAAAGCCTGAGACTTTATGGCATTCCTAGGTTCATATACTAAATCATAAGCACTTAATTTCACTGACCACTTGGCCATCCTGCCTGACATCTCTGGTTTCCTAAGCACATTTTTAACAGGATAATTTGTTTTAACATGAATCCTATGTGTCTCAAAGTAATGTCTAAGTTTCGTTAATGCCATGACTAATGCTAGTATCAATTTTTCTAAATGAGAGTACCTAGTTTCAGCATCTAACAAACTTTTACTAACATAATAAACAGGATATTGCTGACCTTCATGGTCTTTTATAAGAACGGCACTTACAGCATTCCCTGATACACCAAGGTATAGGGATAGTGGTTCACCATTTTCAGGTTTCATCAATAGAGGTGCGGTTGAGAGATATCGCTTCAAATCCTGCAAGGCTGCTTCATGCTTTGCTCCCCATTCGAATCTTTTGTTCTTCTTCAGGATATCATAAAAATCTTTGCATTTCTCTGAGGATCTTGAGATAAATCTGTTTAAAGCTGCTACTCGGCCTGTCAATCTTTGTACGTCCTTCATATTTGAGGGTGATTTTATATCCAGGATAGCTTTGATCTGCTCTGGGCTTGCTTCTATCCCCTTTTTGTCACCATATATCCAAGAAACTTTCCTGCCCCCACTCCGAAATGGCATTTAGCAGGATTCAGCTTCATGTTGTATCGATCCAGGATATCAAATGCTCCCTTGATATCCTGGAGGTGATCCTCAGCCTTTTTAGATTTCACCACCATATCATCGATATATACCTCCATGGTGTCCCCCAATTTGTCTTTGAACATCATGTTTACCAATCTTTGGTATGTTGCACCTGCATTTTTCAAACCAAAAGGCATAGCTGTATAACAATAAATACCTGTTGGTGTCATGAAGGCAGTATCCTCTTGGTCAGAAGGCTCCATTTGGATCTGTTGAAATCCTGAGGATGCGTCCATGAAGGTCAGCATTTCATGCCCGGCAGTGGCATCTACCATTGCATCAATGTGGGGAAGAGGAAATGGGTCTTTAGGACAAGCTTTGTTCAAGTCTGTGTAGTCCACACAAACTCTCCATTTCCCATTTTTCTTCTGTACCACAACCACGTTTGCTAGCCACCTTGGGAACTTAACCTCTCTGATCATCCTGGACTTCAACAATCTCTCAACTTCCTCTTGGATAATTGTATTCCACTCAGGAGCAAACTTACTTCTTTTTTGTTGAACAGGCTTGAATGATTTATCAATTCCAAGCTTGTGAGTGATAATGTCTTTGGATATGCCTGTCATATCCTCATGCTTCCATGCAAACGTTGACATCCTGCATTTCAAAAAGTTAATTAATTGTTCCTCAATATCCTGAGGGATATTGGTTCCTACGAGCACCGAAATATCGGGATTATCCTGGTCCAGGATAATCTTCTTCACATCCTGCTCCGGATCCTCCACAATATCCTGGGCCCGCGTCTTTAATTGCTATGCTGCACTAGGTTTGGCTGAGGATTTCATCGAGGATGAGTAGCATTCTTTCGCCTCCTGCTGATCACTATCAACTTTGACAACTCCCCAAGGGGTAGGGATTTTGATGCATTGGTGATATGTCGATGGCACAGCCTTCATATCGTGAATCCACGGTCTTCCCAGTATGATGTTATAGCAGGATAGAGAATCCATCACACAGAAACGTTGTATTGAGTTGACTCCTTCAACGTATACTGGTAACTTTATCTCTCCCACTGTATTTCTAGCCTCTCCACTGAACCCAACAAGCACGGTAGACTTTGAAGTGATATCCATTGGAGATACATTCATTCTCTTCAGAGTTTCTAGTTGGATTATGTTGACGGAGCTGCCATTATCAACCAATATCCTGCGTACAAAATGGTTAGCCACATATAACGTTATTACCAGAGCATCATGGTGAGGATCCTGGACAGTATCCCTGTCATCAGCATCAAAAGTGATCACTTTGTCAGTTGTGAGGGTAGTCATCCTGACAGGTTTGTCTCCCCTTTCGGCCTTAGCTTCCTTTGCATGTCTCTTTGCTGCCGAATACGAAGTTCCACAAATGTCGGATCCTCCCGAAATGAAGTTGATTATCTTGGCATCCGCGGGAGGTGATGCTGCTCGCTCAGGATCCTTCTCAGTATCCTGACCCTTATTCTTCTTTCTTCCTAAGAGATCTTTCAGATATCCCTTGCTTAGAAGATAGCTTATTTCTTTCCTTAGAGCAATGCAATCCTCAGTTACATGTCTGAAATTTTCGTGGAAAGCACACCATTTTGACTTATCTTTCCAGTCAGCCTTTTGTTGATTCTTTCGAGGCCACCTAGCCTTGTCTCCTAGACCTTGTTTTCATTTCTACCATATGGCTTAAGCCGATATGACTTGAATGAGGATTCTGACTTCCTGTTAGTTGACTCATAAGTGTTAGATGAGTTCATCCTTTCTTGCATCTTCCTGTCATCTTCCAGACGGATATATCTCAAAGCCCTATTACGAGCTTCGTCGAGATTCCTGCAGGGATTCATTACAAGATCCTGATAAAACTGAGAATCCTTTTGTAATCCCATCTTAAAAGCTTGCACAGCTGTTGCAACATCAAGATGTGGGATATCCAAGGATTCTCGACTGAATTTGTTCACATAATCCCTCAAGGATTCCTGAGGCCCTTGAGTTATCCTGTAAAGATCACTGGTTAGTTTCTCAAAACTCCGACTACAAGAAAATTGTCTGTTAAATAAATTAACCAAATGAGCAAACGAAGTAATTGAGTGAGGAGGAACGTTTAACAACCATTTTAAGGCTGATCCTGTTAGAGTAGAACCAAATCCCTTGCACAAGCACGCTTCCTTGAGCTCCGGAGGGATAGGGTTAATCTCCATTCTTTCCCTATACTGAGCAATATGCTCTTCGGGATCCGTAGTCCCATCATAAAGCTTCATGTTGGGGGTTTGGAATCTCTTTGGGATCTCAGCATCACAGATAGGATATGCAAAACGAGATATCTTGTGGCTGTCCTGGGACACTTCCGGGATCGGCTGGACCACCCCAGGTACACTAGATATCATGTCCTTCAACTTCTGAAGTTCCCTAGTAAGTGCTGATGTTACACCTGTATCCTGCAAAGATCCACTATTGTTAGTAGCATGAGTATTATTATTATTTGACACGTTACCCGTTGGAGGATTCTGCCCATATCCTGAAGCATATCCTGAGCTCCTCATGGTTGACATCCTGACCGAGGAGGGTATTTCAGGAGTATGATTCTGAGGAAGGCTGGGCACAATATTCCCCCTGTTATCCTCAGTATACACAGCTGAACTAAAGTTCAACGTTCTGGGATGTAATGGAGTGACATTATCCTCAGCAGATCTGCTCGAGCCAGCCTTCAGGAGTTGTATTTCCCTTAAAAGCATTTGGTTTGTTTCCTGTTGCTGCCTCATTTGTTCCTGCACACTTCCAAATAAAGTAAGAATTTCATCATTAGAAGCTAGAACGGGAGCAGATTCCTGAACACTGCGAGTAGGGATAATATCCTGTGGTCGTGAAGAGGCTGGCATCCTTGGAGGAGGTGGTGGAAGCACCGAACCAGTAGTAGCAGAAGTCATAGCAGACACAGTGGAGGAGCTCATGTTTGATCTTGAGGCCATTGTGGACAATGTAGCAAAAAGTTTTGAAAATAGAAAGCCGATTAGCGATTTCACAAAAATTTTTAGTAAAGAGAGCACCACTTGCCCCACGGTGGGCGCCAAATTGTTTTGGTCAAAAATTACCGAAGCAATTTAGTGATCAAATTAGTAAAGTGAGGTAGTGTGCTAAAAAGTGTATTGAAAATATACTTGTTAAGTTATTTAGAAAATCAGTATTCAGGATACGGCTCAGGATATTGAGCTGTATCTATGATCAAACTATGAGCAAAAGTAAAGTAAACGACACGAGATGTACGAGGAAAGCCCTTGATCAATCTAGATCGCCGGCATAAAACCTCGGGAGCTGACAATCGCAGCTGCCTTGTTCTTCTTATTACTTCAAACATCAGGATACAGTGTAGGATGTGGTGCGGATCGACTATGTGTTACAATGAAATTTGAATACAAGTGTGGTGTTTGCAATGAGCTAGAGAGTGAAAGTGTTCGAGAGTGTAAGTGTAAATTGTGTGCCTTAAACTGATCTGCCCCATCTATTTATAGTAAAGATAATATAACAAACTATCCTAAACTTCCGGGATCCACCGAATATTCCTTAATCGAACGTTGTAGACCTGGTCTTTCGGGTTCAACGTCTCTCCTTCAACAAACACGTCCGAGTCTTGAGGAGAAGAAGTCCACTTGACCGTTAGCAAGTCTCAGCCTTTAACCTGCACGTGGTTAATTCGATAAACCTCAGGATATCGCCCAAGATGTTAGCAATATCCTCTTCCAGCATCCTGGTCACAAATAAACAAATAAAGGCAGGATATTGGTCAGGATATGTATGCTTAGAAAATGAGCCATAACAATGCCCAAGCCTTAAAGTCTATAAGATCGATAAGATCATGACTAATATCCTTAATTACGATAATTATATATATATATATATGTGTGTGTGTGTGTGTGTGTGTATAAACATCCATTAGTGATGTCCATTGATTGGCCTATGCAACAAAATAAATCGTCTTTCAAAGCAATGACAGATGTACTCTATGACTCTCTGCCCAAAGGTGAAGAACTATGTTCAAACCGTAAAGTCACCGATCAAATAAGATTGCGACTTATATATTAATGTCCTCTGTGACAGGCCTTTTGTGCCATATCCTATGTGTCCTTTGCGACAAGGCCTTCGTGCCTTATGGCTTTTAATGTCCTTCGTGACAAGCCTATGTACTACATTTATATGTCCTTCATGACGAAATTATGTTTCATATTTTAAAAGTCCTTGTGACGAGCCACAGAGCTATACAAAAATTGTCAATATGACAAGTACAGTTTTAACATTGATCCTTGTCTAAAAGGTAATGGACTAGGTCCAAATCTTAAACGCCATTGATGGTCCTTTTGTGATCTAGGCTAAATATAATTGATATACATTCAAATAACATTCATTAGGAAAGTTCATACCCTATTGGCCTATTTGGTTTAATGGTACCATGGCTAATGTATGCTAAGTCATCAAGATGATGAATAGCTATTGTTATGCAACTAAGCAATTGTTTAATTTGATGTTTAGTACCAAGCTTTGAGTATGGCCAACTCGGATCAGATAAACAACATACGCGATACTAATGATGCGACAAATGCTAATGATGCAACAAATGTGAACCTCAATGTTAATGGAGTTAATCTCCAAGCTGTGATTGACGCAACTGTTAGAAAGGCTATGAGAAAGGTCATGAAAAGGTTCAAAGAGCAGAATGCTACTTGCTCTAAAACACATTCCTCTGCTAATGATAAGAGCTTTATTCATACTTTGAATGCGAAGAATAAACCAAATAAGATGATGTATAGCAAGGAGCCCCGTTCCTCTAATGGATGTACTTAAAAGTACTTTGTCTCTTACAAGTCAAGAGACTTCAATGGCGAATAAGGGGCCATTGATTGCATGAAATTGTTGACTGAAATGGAAACCATTATGTATATCAGATTTTGTGCTGAGAAAGACATTGTGAAATAAGTATCACAGTCATTCAAGGGCAATGCCCTTAGTTGATGGAAGACATTAGTGAAGTCGCAAGAAAGATACTCTTATACAATATGGGATGGTCCAAGTTTATGGACCTTATCAGAAAATACTATTGTCCGCGACATGAAATTGAAAAGGCGGAATCAAAATTTTCTGACTTCCACCATAAAAGTTCTAGACTGTCGACAGTATATTACAGACTTTAATTCGTCGTCTGGGAAAGTGCTCTATTCGGTTAACCCAGAATCTAAGCGTAATGCACTATATATTGGTGGTTTAGCAACAGAAATAAAAAGCACATATAAAGGCTTCAAAGCCTGCTTCTTATAAATCCACTATGGATCTATCTCAGCCACTCACATTAGATGGGTTAGGAAGTGAATCAGTCAAAGTTGAGACTGCCGGAAAAAGGAAAAAGGGAGAAGGAAAACTCTTAGAAATCTAAGAAGAAGGACAAGTCAAGATTAATTAGAACCAACAAAAGTCCAATAAGAAGCCTGTATGCAAGACTTGCAACAAAACGCACTGGGACAGTGTTTAGCAGACTAAAGGTCAAAGCAGTGTAGCATCTGTAGTTCCCTGAATGTAGAAACATAAGAATGCAGTCTGTATCGGCTATGGAGTTAAGGGCCACATCAGAACTAACTGCCCTAAAACTATCAAAGATGGTATAGCTAAGTATAGAGAGACTAAGAATGGAGGCACTTAAACCCTCCTGGTGAATGCCAGAGGCAGTTCATATGAATAATGACACCAGGTACATCCCATATCGTAAATCAATTGCTAAGAATTCTGTTTTGCTTCAGGTACTACTAAGTCTTCCATATATCATAAGCTAAGCAAACTTTTTGAATTTTCCCATAAGAACTCCAGATATTAAGTATAAGGTAAAACTTACCGACGAAAATCATAGGAACCATTTCTTCTATTCTTGGCGGAAATCTTCATTCATAAAATCTGGAGTACTCTATCTCCAGATAGAGTACGACAATATATGTTATTTTATTTTGTTATCTCATTGATTTCTATCAACTACGAATGCCAGACTATGCTTGATAAAGGCGCCATATGAGGATTGGCTTATCCTAGTGTGTCCCATAGATTGCTTCCATGTCTGATCAGTATGGAGGTTTAATGCATGGAACCACCGAGATATCCCAATGGTCATATTGTACTAGAGTCAGCTAATGTGTTCAAAGAAGATATCCAGTATAGAAATGTCCAAATAAGTGTCACTATTTTAAGCATCTATGCATTCATAAAGAAAATGTGTCATTTATATGACACATATAACGATAGATGAACAGAAGCCTGAGATTTAGAATATCTTTGTAATCTCTTTGTGTCTTGATTATCTTCTCCATAGAACTACCCTGTTTACCTCCTGGGAGGCAAGTAAAGTTAAGATTAATATCCCACTTAAAGCAACATCTTTTGAAAAAATCTCCATATCGGTTAGTACCGACGAAAATGGAAGATCTAAGAGCCAATTAGATAAGCTTTTAGAGAAGGTTTCATAAAGCCTAATTCATAATTCTAAGAGCTCCGGTATTACTAATTAGGAAGGACGGTTCATTATGCTTATGCATTGATTACCGCAACCCTATTTAGGTAACTATTAAGAATCGCCATCAGCTGCCCAGGATTGTCCATTTGTTCGACTAACTGTGAGGTTAGCTATCCTTTAAAGATTAGATTAAGAAGTAGTTGGAATGACTATCTCGCCTTAAATAAGCTTTCCTATAACTAATATTTATATATAAGCATGAAGGATGCTCCTTTGGAGACCTTGTATAGACTAAATGTCAAACGTCCATTTGATGGACAGAAGTTTGGTAAGTCCAATTATCAAGATCTGAAGTTACCCTGGAGACAATGGATAAGATCGTACAAATCTGTGATCGTCTGAAAGATGCCAGTAATCGGCAGAAAATCAATGTTGATAAACGTCGCAAACCTCTTAAGGTCTCAATAAGGAACAAGATTCAGCAGAAAGTACCACCCTAGTAAGGTGTGCTGCATTTTGGATGTAACAGAAAAGTTAAACTCTAAATATATAGGACCATTCGAGAAAATCGGATACGTCAAGATTGGTAGCCTATAAGCAAAAGTTTACCTAAGGAACTTGATGGTATTCACAATGTGTGCCACACTTGTGATTTCAGGATATGGCTAGCCGTTAAGTCAATAAACATTATCACATATTGATATGTAGATTAATGAGAACTTATGGTATATTGAGAAACCCATATTGATTAAGGATCGGCAGGTTAAGAGGCTCTGAAAAGAAAATATGTACCTATGGTATAGGTCAACTGAGATGCCGAAGAGGCCCGAATATGCTATAAAGGATAAGTCCATTATAAGACAAAGAGTACTTCCATCTTTTTGAGCAAATCTCGAGGTCGAGATTTCATTTAAGGGGGTGAGGATGTAACACCTCGTAAAATCACGTCCAATGATGTGTTGACACGTGTACTAAACTCTAATGAAGTCAAACATTGACTACTAGGGACTAATTTTGCGAAAAATCAAAAACTTTTGATTGTGAAAGGACTGAAAGTGTCAACATACTTAAACTAAACCTCTGAATAACCTTACACGGTATTCGTATTCGCAACTGAGCTACTTGTTGGTCGAGAGGAGCCGTTTGCGTAATTATATGAAACTTTATGCGTCGAAGGGTTAAAAGCGTCAACATGTTAATTGTTACCTCTTAGTGACTTTTTAACAAACCGAGAGCTTCATAATGTTTGATCATACTCACGGGAATGACTAATAATGGCCATCTAAGTCTTTTATGCCAATAAGTGAAGTTACGCGCAAGTTTGCGAGTTAAAGGGGCTAAAAGCGTCAACATGTTTAATTATACCTCTGAGTGACCTTTTAACAAACCTGAAGCATCGTGATGTTTGATAATACTCTTGAGAATGCCTAATATGGATAACATAGGGCCTTGACGCAATAAAATGATAATGTGCGCAAATTTGCGCGTTAGAGGGACCAAAAGCATCGACTTCTAAAAACTACACCTTAGAATGATAATTTAAGCGAACTAGAAACTCCGCAATGTTCATTCATACCCTCGAAAGTAATTAATGCTGGCTATAGAAGGTTTTTATGCCATTTCGCGTTAATGTGCGTAAGTTCGCAATTAAGGGGTTAAAGGCGTCAACGCACGAAACTACACTATAGGGTGATCTTTTACAAGAACTGGGAACTCTGTTAAGCTCAATCATACCCTCGGATGTGCCTAATATGAGCCGTCTAAGGCTTAGATGCCATAGAACAATGATACGCATAATTTGTACGCCTAAAGGACTAAAAGCGACAACTTGCGAAACTACGCCTTTGAGAGGCCTTTTGAACGAACCGGGATCTTTGTGACATTCGGTCATCCTCCCGGGTATGCCGGAGTTGGGCCACTAACACTTTTGTAACTTATATTAGCATAACATATTAAATATACCAAGTCTTGTGCCAAAATTGCAAACTTTAAAAGTATAAAAGTGTGTAAAAGAGGACAGGGACCAAAACAGCACATCGGCCAAACTTATGAGCTGGGCTAGAGCGAGTGGCGGGCCGCGAACACCGGGCCTGAGGCCTACGCAGGCCACGAACGAGCATAAAAAAAGCAAAACAGCAGCAAAACATCAGCAAAACATCAGCATAACAGCTTTCATTTGATGGTTTTGTTAATTCTTGATGCCCACACTACACATAAACCATTTTTAGCAAACTAGGGGCTGCATACTGATTACTAACGGTTGTTAAGACACTTATTAGGATCCTAGAGACCCTTGAAACACTTGTCATGATCATGTTTCATTCCAAAATCTATAAATAGGAGTTAGATTTCATTTCTCCAACTTGCATCATTCCATTCATTCTTGTTCTCTCTCAAATCTAGAGGATCCTGAACATTTTGGAACCTCCTCTGAGTTATATTCAGTCCCCAAGACCATATGTAACTGTCCTTTCGTGGCTAGTTTATTTTATTTGGCTTTTAAAGCCGAAAGGTCAAGCGTTTTCGATAAACGCTTTGACTTTTAGTAAGACCTAAACGGTCGAGCCATTGTTCACAACGAAAATGGCTACGTGATCTTAATTAGGTAGATATTAAACCCTCAAAAGGGCACCTCTTAAGAATCACGTTTGCTTGGTCAATTGACGAGTCAACGTAACATTGTTTTAAAAAGTCAACGGGTCAGTTTTTGAAATAATTGCGATATGAGTTTAGAAATGTTCTAAAATACATTTTATCACTTAAATAACTTGGTAATAATTATTAGAACATGTGTAAACATGTTCGGCTCGTCAATTCCAGTTTTAGGGTCGGTTCGCAACCGAAAGTCGCGAAGTTTGACTTCTGCGTTGACTTTCGATTATGAACCGAATTAGATTAGTTTGCTACTGATTTTAGGTTCCGTTATGATCGTAATTTAATGTAGCATAACCCTATAAGGTTATATTACACGATCATATTAGAAATCTGAATTTTTGCACATGTTTCATTATTATGCTTAACTTTGACTATTATGCCCTTATAATGTAAAAACGAGATTTTTGGATATATGAGTATACCAATAGCTTTGTTACTGATATATAAGCATGTTAAATTAACTTGACGTCATTTTCTGGTCTCAAACTAAAGTTATGCACGATATCGTAAAACTTAACTTTTTTTTTAATTAAATTACCCTTTTGCGCGTAAAACATATTTAAACCCAAATTTTGGCACCAAACTCATTACCTACTGTTATGATATTATTTTTAGGAGTTTTTGGAATATTGGGTCAGATTATAAACTGTCCATATCATTGAGTTCTTGTATAAATTCGAAAGATGACGATAATGCCCTTTTCGCTAATAAAATGAGATTTACATATGATTATCATGCCAAACCTTTTCCTACTGATTTTATATGAAAAACAAAATATTTTAAACATTCAAGGCTGATAAAAATCTCAGAATTTCATAAACATCCCGAATATCGTTAATTGTCGACTTTTACGCAAATTAGGTGCATAGTATGGTTTAAAACCATATTTAGCACCCAAGACATGTTACCTACTGAATTTATAAATAAATTTTAATACTTTTACAGTAGGTATAAATCATGAACTCAGACTTCCAATTTTGTCCTTAAAAACATATGTGAAATGACTAAAATGCCCCTACAATGCATAGTTTGGCCATAAATGGTAAACCACACATATGTATGATATCCTACTGTTATAACTTTATAAAATAAATATTTTTACTGAATATTATAGACCAGAACCTCAGTTTACTATTAAATCTCTTTTATAAATCTTAAAATGATCAAAATGCTCTAACGGGACTTAATTTGGTTTAGAAATCTATTTGGGCATAATTGTTGATATCCTACTGATATCATAACATATTTAAAGCATAATAACTTATGGAACTTGTACATGACTCATCCGGCTACCCGTTATGCATATACACGTTCGGTACGGTTTATGTAACTAGTTTGCATAAATTAGCCGAAACTGGTCAAACCTTATCTTTTTAACTTCAAATTCCAGAATGTATATAGTTTACCCATATAATACAAGTATCCATACTTGTCGGGTCTAAATTACATTCCAATCCGGTCATCGCTTAATCCAGCGTTTCGTGCCATAAAGCTTTCTTTAAACTAACCGGTCTATGTTAACAACTTAAATAAAGACCCGTTAGGAATCTAATAGATTAATAAAACCTTCGTTCCAGATTAGGAACCCTGATAAAAGATACTTGCACTTGTTTGAGTAGATAATAATGCAGAGTATACAAAACTTGCATTTTAAGCTCAGGTAAATACTTTTAACTTATTTTCCCTTATACGGGCTTGGGATACGGTAAATTATTACCGCTTGGTCGGGTATTGAATATTTAATCGATTAGTGGTTAAATCATTGAGATAACCCGTTTTAATCTGTTTTATTTGATTTAAGCATTTGGGGGTTAATATGACCATGTCCTGGATATCCTCGGCTCATTCATTTGAAATGGCCACGACTTAAGCACCGGGTGTAGGCATACACCTGACAGTTGCGTCTGTAAAATGGTATACCCACTCGTGAGGATAACTTCTTGTGGGTTTATATTAGTGGTGTGTCTATTAATTTTGTCTCGGCTTCTATCCCGGGCCCTGAACGTACGACAAACATGTAAATCTATAAACGAGATTATTTATATAATTATCCCAAGTTATAAAAGAATATTTGTGCCTTGTGCATTTAAATCAATTTTCTTAAATGTTTTCAAAAGAGTCAGTTAATTGTATTTACTAGTGTAAACTGGCGTATTTTCAAAAGGCTAAGTGACAGGTACTACTCATAATTGGCTGGGAGCTTCTTGGTGTTAATAAAGGATCTTGCAAATCCTTAGGATGCCCTAAAGTCTGCTAAACTTCATTTTGTACATTTTATAAAGATCCGCCTGTGGATTTAATATTGCAAGCTCGTATGTAATTAATCTTTTCAGTATTTTAAGACATTTGGGTTTGTAATAATATTTTATATTCCAAGACTTCCGCTGTGCTATTTTGTGTATGTTTGAGTATAACGATATTAATCTTACGTCACGATACTCCCTATCGGGCCCACCAGGCTGAGCTGTAAATATCGGGGTGTGACAGGTGGTTTGCCAAGGGATGCCTTTGAAGTGAGCCAAGCACCCCTATTTATAGCCTGAACAGAAGCCCGGCCACGGCCCTGTGTTCGCTGGACATGCCCCCGTGGCCATCCTCTTTCTCTTCTTTCATTAATTGCAATTGTCTGCATTAGGCTCCACATGGCCCCGTGTTCGTTGGGCACAGCCCCGTGACTAGAAGCGTATATGTACTATCAAGATTTGCAAGATTCTGCGAATCTTAGCGTTGACAATGCCCCGTGCTGAGCTGGGCACGCCCCCGTGGTGGGAATAGAAGCTTCCACAGCTTTGTCCATTTCTGCAGACACCTGACCACGCCCCCGTGTCCGCTAGGCATGGGCCGTGGTGGACACGGGCCGTGGTCAGCCTTTTGTTTCTTGTTTTTGCTTGGGAAGATGCTGTCGAGGGGTCGGGCATGCTACTTTATTTCTTTTCTTTGTATTTATGTTAGTTTTTGCTGCATATTTGTTCCTTTTGTTCATTTAAGCTTGTTTGGTCCTGAAAATACAAAAGGAAGATAAAATCACACTTTTTCCAACATTAGTACTAAAAAGGGTTAGTTTTATGCCTCATTTGATGTAATTTATATGTTGCAATTTACACACATCAAATACCCCCGCACTTGAATCTTTGCTTGTCCCCAAGCAAAACTCTTTATTATGTGGCTTACACACCCAAATGGAATGGGTAGAAGAGAAGTTTTGGGCTTGTCTTTAGTGTCAGGAATCCAAGATCTTTATTGGGTTTTATTTTAATACCATTTACAATCCTATTCGATATGATTTATTTAGAACGGCTCATAAGAGAAATTACTTATTTGGGCATAACATGCGTCTTTAAAATTCCATTTATATACAAGTTCACATACCTCACGGGAGATCACTCAACACTTGGGCGAAGATGTATTTTTGTGAAACACTCGAGACCGACATGGAACTTACTTCTACCATATGCTTGCCAAGTAATCAATCCTCCTCCTTTTTAACTATAAATCTTTGTAAATATCAAGAGGACTTGGGGAAGGGTTAGGCTTGGGCTAAAAGTAGGTGGTTTTGGGTTAGTGGTTAGTAAAAAGGGCTAAAAGCGTAAAAAGCATTGGTCGTCGTAAAACGTTTTGTTTTTGTGACTTTTATTCAAACTAAGCATTTTCAAACAAAGTTTCTTTGAGGAACTTGTTTATTTATTGCTAGACTTCATTTTTTTAAAGAAACGTCACAAGAAAACTGAGCTTTTTACTAAAATAAAGGGTTGAAAAGAAAAAGGTTTTGGTGGGTAAAGGGTGTTTGTTTTGTGGGTTTAGAAATGAAAAGGTTTAGGCTCAAAGGGGTTAACTAGGGGGATTTTGGGTAGGTGATAAAGAAAATGAAAAATAATGGTGTTGAAAGGAAAATGGGTTAGTCCTAATGCCTCCATCATTTACTTACTTGGGTTTAAGTTGGTAAGGACCGGGGATGTATCGTCGTGGCAAGTTCTAGAGTCATAAGAACCAAGCGGCTATTCACACAAGAAACGAAAAATGAGCATTTAGTTTAAAAATGTATACTTGTATGCTCAATCAAGGCTCAAAACTCACTTATTTTAGGAATGGGTTTATAATGTGATCAAGTATATATAATTAAATTTTAACTTGATTTGTCATGTCGTTTCATAATTTTCTTATGTTGGTTCTTTTTATCACGACGCTATCGGTTGTAAATTTATAAAAATATAACCTTTTGGAACTTGTTATTCCCAAATTAAACCAAGACAAGAAAAATGAAAATTTTTGAAAAAAATTTGGGGTGATTAGCGGTTCCAATAGAGTTTTGTGTAAGGCTTGTTATTGGATGGCAGGGGTGCGAATAGCTTGAACCCACTGGTATTGGATGGCGGGGGTGCGAATAGCTTGAACCCCTCATATGTAAACTACTATTAATACTTTAATTCGGCTTCTTGGGATTGTATCATTGCTGACTCAAACCACTTAGCCGAGGGTAACGTCACCTTCAAAAGAAGGGCCTACCACTTTTCGCATTAATAACTTACTTAATTATCTTTCAATATTCCGACCCTTTGGGATTGTATCCCTGCTGACTCAAACCACTGGGTTGAGGGTAACGTCACCTTCAAAAGAGGGGCCTACTACTATAACTAAGATAATCTCTTAAAAGTCCGAAAGTGCGAAAATCATTAAAGGATACATTAAAGGCGAGTCGAATCCAAGTGATTCTATCTTGTCTATCTGTTTTTATTTTATTTATCATTTCATTTTTAATTTTATTTTTATGTTTCAAAACTTTTCTAAAAAATTTAGATTGATTAGACGTTGAGGATAAACCGGTACTAAAAGCTCTTGTGTCCTTGGAAGACCTCGGTATCTTACCAACACTATACTACGCTCACGATGGGTGCACTTGCCCAAGTGTGTGTTTAGTGTTAGTATAATATCGTGTTTTATAAATTTAAAACTTGACTAATGCGTTAAATGGGCTCAAAGTATTAATAAAAATATATCACGCTTCGCACACACTAACCGGCTTGTCTAAAGGTCATATCATTTTAATGCTATCATAATATGGCTCGTCCCAAGTGGTTTAACCCAAGTTTATAGCATTTTCATGCTATCAAAAGGTTATAGCTTTTTCATAAGATTATAACAACTTCATGATACCCTAAGTATAAAGTATTTTTCGTATCACTCCAAGTTTGCATGTTATATTGTGATAGTTTGCATGTTATATTTTGATATTATTCTTAGGATTGAGGAAACTCCCAAAAACTATAAAGGTGAGACTAAGAAGGATCCTAGATTCCTAAAGATCATGACCTTCCAAGGATCCTAAGAGATCACACAGGGGACAATGCACAAGATGGAGGGAATCGGGTGCACTCTAAACTCATGATTTATTTTCTAAGATTATTTATTATATGGATACCCAATTTCTAGATATAATTGACTCACTCATGGTAGTAAGTTTTGACAAATATACAGTTTTGTAAAAGTTGAATGCTAAAAAACTGATTTTCAATTACTTTGAGATTGATAAGGATCTTAAAATGAGTTTAAACGATGGCACATATCCAAAAGATAGAATATATATTAATTGTTAAGGTGCAAGAAATTAAGATAGATTCTAGCTTAGAAAACTTGGATGCTGCATAACCTTGAAACACGGGTCACGCCATATCAAGATTAGAAAATTTAACATCTATAATATGGTGCTAACAACTGTCAAATTTTGGGGACAATTGTTAGGGATGAAATTCTATAGTCTAGGATCCTAAGTGTCTAGGGATCCTAAGTTAGTTCAGGATCTTGAGTATCTAGGGATCTTGAGTTAGTCCAATATCCTTAATATTATTGAATATTGTTCTTTTCTCTTTAGCTTCATTTCACAGGTAAAACATAGAGACTATTTACTTAATATAAGCTTATTAGCCGGAGATATATTGAAGAATACACGGAACGGGTCTTGTAATGGTCAAAACTGAAGATGGCATATTCTGCGGGAATTTCGGGATCCTAATTAATGTAGGTCCCTATCACGTGGATCGTAACGAGATTGACAATCAATCAAGGGTGCGGAATCCCCTTGATAGATCACACAAAACACAGAACAAGAATAGATGAAGAACACAATGCAAAATAATATTAAACTGATCTTCTATGATTATCAAACCAATGTTTTACAATCACTCAAGATCACAAGGAACTCATAGCCACTCTCTGTGTATTCTCTCACAAAAACTCTCAGTCACTGTTCTCTCAGAATGACTACAGCTTTTTCTCTCTGACGTCTTTTATTCTAACTAAAACCTAGTGTGCAATGTTTATATACCACACATGCAGACTGGGCTAGGACCACGCACATAATTACATAACCCGGACTAAATACAAAGACAAAACAAAACTCGGACTACATGACATAATAAACTCAGATGGCATGATTCTTGAAAACTCGGACAAACATCCTTGATAAACTCGGGTCCTTGAATGAGGCATCAATAAACACGGATTCAAGGAAGTCTAGTAAACTTGGATATCAATTCCATGAGAATCTTGGACTCCATGACCTTCCTTCATAAACCCTGACTCCTTTTCATAAACCTTGACTCCAAGCTTTCTTCATAAACCCTGACTCCTTTTCATAAACCCTGAATCCAAGCTTTCTTCATAAACCCTGACTTCTTGTTATCCTTTAATTCCTCATATTCATATCCAAGAGTTGTTAATATCTAAAGACCAAGTCCTCAATTATTATCCAAGTATGACAAGTAATATCCAAAGACCATAACTGAAGCTATTGTCACATAACATGCACCAACAAACTCCCCCTTGACAATAGCTTGCAAAGGTGAACTTAGTCTTCAGAAACACACATTCTTTGGTCTTTGGATAACGTCAGCTTTAACACGAATTCTGTCAGCAACAGACTCCCCTAAGCTGATGCATCCATTCACCAAATCTTCCAAATTATGAACCGGCAATCCAAGTATGTCTTCGTATCGTCCGATGTGCATTGTAAAAGGAGGATTCTACCAAGCAGCAACAAAACTCTCATCTTTTCACATCAACTTCTCAGCAACACACTGCTTCAATCTGTATACTATAATACAAACATTTCGAGAAACATAAGAATTTTTCAACAAGGTTAAACAAATTATTATTAATCAAGAGATGGTTAAACTGTATCACAGATTAAGCAATTCCAATTCATCACTAAACCAACACTCAAAAATTTTCCCTACACACTAGAACCTGCAAGTTTTTAAAATTTTGAAATCGATTTCTAACACCGTCTCCCCCTATCGGTAACAACTCCTCCATGAATAATAGTTTTCCGTACATTAAGAATTTTAAAGAAAATGAAAATATTTTTGGATTTTTATATTTTCTGAAAGCAAATAAATAACAAAAGCAGTAAACACTCTATTTTTGTGAGAATCACCGGTAAGATCATATCAGCAAAATCAAACTGTTTTCTCACTATTATATAATTCTATATATTTTTTTTGCGAAAAGCAGTCCAAGATGATTACCAGTATGTTTATCCCTTTAAACAAAATGCATGAACATTTCAAGTTCCATTACTGTGTGATACATTAAGGAAATATTATACTGATATATTAGCGTGTCCCACTTCAGGACATACCCCGCGATCAAGGTATGCACAAAGATTCCTCGTAGTAGGTGAGTATACCGGAATCATCCGTTTTTACAACATTAGATAGTTGGTGATTAGGTCAGTACTTCCGTACAACAAAGAGACCAATATCTAACTAGGGTTAAGACAAATACCAAATGTGGTACGATTTATGCATTTTGCGCATTTGAATGACTCTCTAGCAGATCTTCTTCAATTTTTGGGTTTTTGGCATTTAGCTTTTTTAGGATATCTTGGTTATGCCTAGGTCAGCATGTATCTGGATGCAGTAGAAGGACAACTCTGATATCCCCGGATGAAATAACAATATAAAGACCCAAAACCTCAGATTTTGGCAATCTCTCAATGCAAGATTTAAGGTCATTAAACCATACGCCGCTGATGCATTACCCACTCATATTCAGTTCGTTAGGTTTATATCACGATGGTAAGTTGATTATTTATTCTTTTTGCCTACTGGTACATCATATGATGAAGCTGCTAGAAAACTTATGCAATTTAATTTCAACATCAGTGTGATAGACTAACTTACTGATGTACTATCGTTTCTTCTCTTTCACACAGTGATAACTCAGTTTTGATTTTCTATTTTTTTTGTGTTTTTAAGGGTTTTTAATTTCTTTTTATTTTTAAGAAAGCAATAAAATATTTACAAAATTCTTATGAAAAACTGGTTATTCAGAATTCCTCATCCCGTTGAGTTCGACTAAATGTTCAAAACGAGCCCTATTAAATGCTTTTGTGTAAAGATCTGCTAGGTTATCTAGTGTGTTGACTTGATGAAGGTTAATCAATTTCTTTTTAGCATAATCCTGTATAAAATGATGACGAATGTCAAGATGTTTAGTTTTACTATGGTTTACGGGTTTGTTTGTGATTGAAATAGTGGCATTATTGTCTATCATTATAGGAGTATGAGTGAAATCCAAACTGTAATCGCGCATCTGCTGTTGTATCCAGAGAACCTGAGAGTAACAGCTACCCGCAGCAATATATTCAGCTTCACATGTAGAGGTAGACACGCAAGATTACTTCTTGCATTGCCAAGATACAATCTTGCCTCCTAAGAACTGAAAACCACCTTTGGTAGACTTTCTAGTAGACTTGCATCCTCCAAAGTCTGAATCAGTATAAGCACCAAACTTCAAATCACTATCAGCTGGATACCACAACCCAAGTTTAGTTCTCCCCTTCAAGTAACGAAGAATACGCTTCATCGCTTTCATGTGTGACTCTTTTGGATTCGCCTGATATCTGGTACACAGACATACGACAAACATGATGTCTGGTCTTGAAGCAGTCAAGTACATTAGAGAACCAATCATTGCCCTATACATAGTTGGATCAACATCTTCCACACTCTCATGATTTGGGCCAAGATTGTGATGTCACACCCTGACTTTTGCGAAAGCGTGATTATGTGTGACTTGCTTAATATCATTGCATTCAATCATAACAACCACTATATGATAAAACTAACGATGATCATCCATTAATTAAGTTTAGAAACATAACAACATTGTCTTGATACGTAGACTCCAAATTCGAATTACAAACCATACGATTTTTTTAAAGTTCCACAAGGACTTAACAAAAGACTTTAGATAAAACCAGGATTTGGAAGAGGTGTCTTGTCCAGGATAGGACACCCTAACCAAACCCTATGACTATGGATGACATCTTTTATTCTTAACAACACTTGAAACTTCCGAACGCCCGCCAGATCCACATTTTAATTCCCTGAAATATATGTAGTTTGAAAACATCAACAAAAGTTGAGCGAGTTCATGCGTTTGTTTGTGTGTCTGAATAAACCCTTGGTAATCATTGAAAATATGTATGTATGTAAGTGAATATGAACAGATCAATTAATGGTTTGCAAGGCCATCAACATGTGTGCAACGGTGTAGGAAGGCTCGATCCTTTGCGTATTTCGTACCGGGCCTCCCGGCTGGAACGACATAGTCACCACAAGCGGTCAACTCGCGGACCCATGGGTGGGGCTCGCAACACCCAAATAGATCTATCAATCATGCCCCTCGGTCATTCTAAAGGATTAATGGTCTCAAGTTAACGCCTACCCATTCACATGATCTAACAGTTCATTTCATTTGTAATCGTTGTAGGATCGAGAAACGACCTAACGAGTCTATCAGAAGAGTGCTCAGACAGAATCAGAGGCGGAATTCATTGATTCTGTCTTTGTTTAGCCTGTATTCACTATTAACTGTCTCGTTTATTAATCGCTGAGCAATTTACAGCACGTAGACACTTCGGCAGCACTTCGGCTCACCGGAACAAGAACATTACAACTGACATCGCTTGAGGAGGTATTTATAGGCATGTGATTTCGCTTGAACATGCTTCAAGCGAAATAACATTCTCAAGCGAAATATCATTCAAGCGAAATAACATTCAAGATTTCGCTTGAATTATCCACCTGATTTCGCTTGAAATGACTTTGTGTCATTTCGAGCGAAATTACCTATAATCCCATTTCTCGTTTTACGTGCTCTAATCTATCAGTTCTAATCTAAGACTTGAATGAAGATGAAGTCGACAGACAACTGCACCAACAGACTCCCCCTTGAATGTTGACGGAATCTTCAGTGAGAGTCTTCATCATAACGACTCTTCAATCTTGATCGATCTTCTTTCTTTCTAAGCATGTATCAGGATCTTCTCTTTGGCTCTAACCTCATCAAACTCCCCCTTTCATCATACTGGGATCTATGTCTGGAATTGGCTATCACCTTGAGATCACATCCTGGCTTTAACTCTGTTCAGCTCATCTCCTGCACAAATTTTCTCAACAAAAACATAAGTTTTTACTTAAATCAATAAGAAAAACTTACTGATTGAAACCATTCAATCATAATAGTTACATCAGGTTCAAATTACTGACCTTGATTAACTAATCTTAATTTTTTTTCAAAACAAATTACTTCACTTCAGTACACACACTCCCAAACCAGTTCATCATGTTCAGCACTTGAAATTTTAAAAATCAGTTTTTCAACATCAATTGTCGAAAATCTTTTTGTATTTTTCAAAATATGAAACATAAATGCAAGAACAGAAATTAAATGCAGAAATGAAATATTTACAAACAATATTTTTGTGAGCTTGTGTAAGAGGATCATATCAGTTTATGTGACAAATCACCAACACCGTTAAGCTTTAAACATTTTCAGTTCTAAACGATTCACATAGATTGACGATATTGTTGTCCACTTAAACTCAATCTAAAAACTTTCGAAATGCTTACCGATACGTTAAGGTATATTAATATTGCACTAAGTTCTTATGGACCCCACGATCTCAGCATATCCCATCATCATGCAATACACTGACCCAAGTAATGCCTTTAAACTTTTATCAACTGTGAGTTGTGCGAAAACAAAGCAGAATGTTTAAACATTAACAATCAGGTCGGTCTTTCGATACGCAGAGAAAGTCCAATGTTTAAAAAAAATAAGAAAAAATAAAACAAGTTGAAATTGTTTAGGCTTTAACCACCAGGTCGATACTTTCGTATACGCAGAGGAGGTCTAAAGCTTACACAAAACACCAAAGAAAATAAAATAGAACGTTTAGGCATTAACATCCAGGTCGATACTCACATATACGCAGAGGATGTCCAATGCTTAAATAAAATAAAGAAATAAAATAAGTTTAAATCATCGCAAAATAAAATGCACAATCACAGTGATTTTTCAGCAAAGTTGTGAAAGTTCACAGACTTAACCAGTTTTATGTCTTTCGACAATCAGCGATTACTGAGTAGGCACACAATCAAGAAGGACAAAACTAAGTACTATGCTTTCGACCATGTTTCCCACTAGAACTAGGCTTTTTCATTTCAGGTTTGTATCGTTATCGCAAATCTACTAGTCTAGCTGAGCCTACCGTCACATCTTTAGTGAGACCGTTTATCACATTTGACTTTCCATTTCTTTAGCATGCTGTGATAGTCTAAGTGATCTACTATCATTTCCTCTTTTTACAACAAAACTCATATTTGCATTTTTCAATGTTTTTGTAATTTTCAAATTTTCTAATTTTTTTTTTAAATTTTTACTCCCTCTAAAATCAAAATATGTCTCAATTTTGATTTTCTGGGAAAATTTGAAATCAAACAGTACAAATAAAATGACAACATGATGAGAATTACTTCAATTATCCATTCACTTGGCTTAAACAATCAGAACTCCCCCTGACAACAAAACATTTTCCCATAGTGATTTCAAAACACTTAAGTTTGTTTTAATCAAAATGGTTTTTCCGGAAAATAAGTTTTGTGAGTCATTTCTTAAACATGGGGATCATCCATCACCTTGTTTTCTTCAACCACTTGTAAAAAACTTAACATTTCCCGATTGTCTCAACACAAACACTTGTAGAAAATCAAGTACAACTTAATGTCCATGATTTACCACTAGTAATTCGAAATATCACAGATGTGAATTTCTCAAGAAAGATGCCGATTCCTGCTCCTCGCTTACCAACTTGGGAGCTCCGGCAAGTCAGGTTTTTCATTTAAACAGTTTCACCCAAACCTGACTAATCTTGGGTGATTTTGAATTCTTGTTCAACAATTGTGGAAAATTTGCATCATCCATTGTTAGACCAGAATTCTTAACTTTTACCTCAACAAATGGCTCCTCTGGCTTTGGCAAACCAGAATCATTGCCTGAATGTGGCTTGTCTGACTTTGATGCATCAGATTCATCGCCAACATGTGGCTCCTTTGTTTCCAAAGAAACAAATTCATCACCACCAACTTTCTTCTTCTTCTTTCCCTCTTTCGTACTCAGATTTGTATCTGATGAATTCGTTCTGTTTGACTAATCTGTCTTAGGAGAACAAAACAATTTATCAGAACTTTTATCTGTTTTACCAGTTCTATCCGAGGACAAAAGCCTTTCGAGATACTCTGTCGCTTTCTTCCTCTTCTTTCTCAGTCTGTCTTTCTGCCCTTGTGAAAGCTTCACTTTCTGTTCATGAACTTTCTGTTCATGAACTTTCTGTTCTTGAACTTTAGATTCTTGAACTTTCTGTTCTTTGGGCTTGACAGTGACTCGTTTCTTTGCCTTTTTCTGAGATTCAGCCCTCGATCTTCCCATTGATCTCATTGGGCAATCTCTTGCAATATGACCTCTGATTTGGAATTCAAAGCATCTTCTTGTATCAAACCTCCAACTTTGGCAGTTAACAGCAATGTGTCCTCGAACACCACAGTTGTAACACACTCTGTTATCGTACTAATCACCACTTTCAGTCCAAACATTCAGATCATAGCATTGTTTGGCTTGGTGATAATCATTTCTCCTCTTGTTTGCTGGATTTGGCTTTTGAGCACTGTGGTCAAACCTGCACCACCTATTACCAACGATTTTTGAGTTTTGATTTTCCAATTTTTGTGGTTTTTTATCATGATTGGATGATTTAACTGATGACCTTTTATTTTCTTTTTGAAAATTTTTTGGTTTTTTATCCTTTTGTTTTTGTTCCACATTCTTCTTTACAGGTTTTTGCTTTGAGCATTCACCTTTCTCAGTAGAATGTAAAACAGTTTCTTGAAACATTTCATTTAATTTCAAAAATATTTTTCTTTTCTCAACTTCATCATCAGTTTTCTCATCACAATCTTCAATTATGACTTTGTCAAAATTTGTGACATTGTCACTTATTGGAACTGAATTGATAGGTTTTGGACAAATATAATCTGGTTTCACAAAACCTTTCAATTTCTTTTCAAGCTCATCAATTTTATTCCGAGCAATTTCAGCTTCATTTTCAAGCCGAATGATTTTCTGAAGATGAGAATTTATTTCAATCTGTTTTTCAAGATTATTTTTAAAAATAACAGATTTTTCATCTTCTAAAACCTTCATTTGACTTTGAAAATCTTTTTCTTTTTCTTTCAAAATTTTGTTTTCCAATGTCAAACTCTCTACATCCTTCAAGAGTTTGGCATTGTCTGATTCGGATTTTTCACACTTTGAGCACATCCCAGGAATCTGTTTATCATCAGATTTCTTTTCATTCTTCAAATTTTTTATCTCCAATGTCAAACTCTCCAAATCCTTCAAGAGTTTGATATTGTCAGCTTCATATTGAACACATTTAGAGCACACAGATTTAGAATTTGAAGGTCCAAGCTTTTCTGATTCTTCATTTTTTGGAATTTTCTCTGTCTCTTTCCAGAATATTCCTAGACAAAAAATTTTAACGAAATCAAGAGGATTCGCATTCTTATCAATATAACAACCCCTCTTGTTATCATATTTCATAACATTTTTTGCTGCAAGACATACACATACTTTTTTATCCATTTCAACAATTACATCCAAACGCATTCTCTCAAAATTTCCTTTTATTTTATCTATCAATTCTCTCTTTTTCTTGTAATTCTCATATTCATGAGTTTTAAGTTTGCTGATGAATTCTTTTAGATGTAGTTTTGAAAAACCAGAATCCTGTTTTATCCTTTTTAGAATATCATTCCATTCAGCAGGTAATGCATCTGCAAACTTTGCTATCTTTTCAGCATTTGTCAAATATATCTCATGAATTTTTAACTGATCAAGTAAGACTACATATCGGTTTGCCAGATCATCCAATTTTTCATTTTTCAAACACACAAAGTAATTAAACCTTTTCACCCAACCATCCCTTTTTACATTTCTATAACTATCGTCCAAATACCCTTGATACCAATCATTTAACCTCTCAAGATAATCATTTAACCTATTCAAGCGAAATAAGGATTTGAAGCGGAATAAGTTCTTGAAGCGAAATCAGATATTTCAAGCGGAATCTGATGAGATTTTCAAGCGGAATAAGGAGTTCAAGCGGAATTAACCAGCTGATTTCGCTTGAAATGTTGCTGACATCATCAATTCGATCTGTTTTTGGCAAAATTGATCAAGTTCTAGGCCGATTTTTGATCTGATTCTTTCAAGGGTTTATTAATTCAATGTTTCGCACACTATATGTGAAAATCAGTCCATTTTAACCGTGAAAACCTTATTAATTTTGAAAAGAAGGTGTAGAAATCAGAATTTTCCAGCGAAAATGAGCTAAACAGTAAGAACTCTTCCTCCTGAGTTCTGATACCACATGTAGGATCAAGAAACGACCTAACGAGTCTTTCAGAAGAGTGCTCAGACAGAATCAGAGGCGGAATTCATTGATTCTTTCTTTGTTTAGCTTGTATTCACTATTAACTGTCTCGTTTATTAATCTCTGAGCAATTTACAGCACGTAGACACTTCGGCAGCACTTCGGCTCACCGGAACAAGAACATTACAACTGATATCGCTTGAGGAGGTATTTATAGGCATGTGATTTCGCTTGAACATGCTTCAAGCGAAATAACATTCTCAAGAGAAATATCATTCAAGCGAAATAACATTCAAGATTTCGCTTGAATTATCCACCTGATTTCGCTTGAAATGACTTTGTGTCATTTCGAGCGAAATTACCTATAATCCCATTTCTCGTTTTACGCGCTCTAATCTATCAGTTCTAATCTAAGACTCGAACAAAGATGAAGTTGACAGACAACTACACCAACAATCGTAATCATTTGTAACACGTATTTCACCCCTGAAGTTATAAAACGAAAACAGTTAAACAAAAGGGGGACATGAACTCACAGTCTTGCGTTCTTCGTAAGCACCGTAACTCAAAGCTTCTTCGGATATACACGACTACCTACAACGTACTAAGGTCCATTAGACGAGCGGGTCGTGCCTTGACTTAGTATTGATTAGTGTCTTTGAGTTACGTTCTTTTGTATCT
This sequence comes from Helianthus tuberosus, assembly GCA_030545235.1. Taxonomy (NCBI): domain Eukaryota; kingdom Viridiplantae; phylum Streptophyta; class Magnoliopsida; order Asterales; family Asteraceae; genus Helianthus; species Helianthus tuberosus. The sequence goes on from CM060373.1 coordinate 96,309,806, forward strand.
TTAATATTATTCCAAGTTATAATTATTTGTTAAAATAATAAATATTTTAACTTAAATTATATTTATTAAATTTTGGAATAGTTGTTAAAATAACATATATTAACTTGTTACTTTTCTAGTATTTATTCTTGTATATCCTTCCCAAGGATGGGTGTATTTGTATTTGTATTCGTATTCTTATACTTGTATATTTTTGCCATGTATTGGGGTCGTATTCCGGTGTGTATTTATACGTATGAGAATACATATTTTTATTGTATTCATTAAGTATTCTTATACTTAATTTCGTATTAACTTTTCCGGAATATTATTGTAACACCCCGTGTTTTCATAAGTCAAAGTCAAAGTCAAGGTCTGAGTCAACGACCGATTTCGCGCAACTTGACTTGTAGAAATTTCTTTATTTTATTTGTATTATGTGGAGTAAGTGTCGTTAATGCAATAATCGATGCGTGTTAATCGATAATCAATCGAACTACGACTGTGAACTATAGGCAGTAACAATGCGATAAAGTTAATCAACTAATAATCAAGCTATGTTAATCAATTCGCAGCTCGAGCTACGTATTTTTACTTGTTATTATACGTGTGTGTGTGCCTTACGTGTTACCTGTGCATGTTTATTTGTGTTGTGTGGTGTTAATCAAGCGAACTCAATCGAAACTCGAAATCTAACTCGAAATGCAATCGAACTCGAATCGTGAACGAACTATGATAATTGGTAGAAAATAGATTACACAAGATGTGAGTAGTTAGGACTGAAGGTAATTTGACTAGGAAACCCTATCGAATCGAACCGCTCACAATCGAAATCGAAATATCAAAAATCGTCGCTCGAGACACTCGAAAGGTGCGACTGATCGATCAGGCTCCCAGCCGATCGAACAGCCAGCCGAACGGACTGCTGTCCGATCGGATAGGCTGTCCGATCGAACTGCCTGGCCGATCGGCCAACACTTTCCTATTTTGTCATCCTATAAATACCCCTGTCATTGTCACTCTTTTCCACTTTTGGAAACCCCTGTTCGACCAGCACGCTCAGCTCACCTTTTCACAGATTCCTCTCGATTCCGGTAAGTTTTCATCCTAAATCTTGTACTTTCTTGATCCATACACACTCCTACACCTTTCTATCTTTCAAATCTTAACTTTTAACCGTGAAATCACCAAGAATCAAGTGTTCTAGGATGATGTCATCATGGGTTCTTGAAGAACTTCATGACTTGGCCTCAACCCACCAAGAATAACTTGGATCTAACCGATTTCCACATAAACAAACAAAGATCCTTAGTAGATCTAAACATATACATGGTGGAAAAGGATTGAAAGATGGTTTTCCAACTTTCTTTCAACTCTTTTACACTCAATGCCTTCAAACCGGTAGAAACAGGACCTGAGCCGGTTTACACATCACTTCGGTGGTTGTATGGCTCGAGATCCGGATTCTATCCACAAGGTTAACCGACTTCAGGGTAAATGTTAAACTTCGTTCTGAACAGTCCACCGACCGGATTTGGGTGATTCCTGTCCGACCCAAGGAACCAAGTAAGGACGAAGGATCTATGGTTCTACTCGCTGTCAAAATACCTCGACAAAACGACAAACAAACAGAACGACCAAGTGATAGGCGAAAAGGCTGATCAGGTCAGGCAAAAAGGCTGATCAGGTCAGGCGCTACGTGTTTCTAGAAACTGTATATGCTAATATCAAACTTGTATGCTCACCTTTACATTTTATGTATTGACTTTATTTTAACGTATGTGACAGGTGCTTAGGATGCATATGTGGTAGGAATTTGAAGCTAGAATAAAGCTTTAGAGCCCAACAAATAGTTGTTTGTAGATAACGAATGAAGGGTCTCTAGAAGCAGATAAACAATTGCTGTCTTTTTAAATCTGAGTTGTCAGAACAGAATATTTGCCTAGATTTTATCTGTAATAATTTGTTTTGCTATTTGAGACATGGTATGGGACATGTTAATTTAAATTGAATGGTAATGATAGTTGTTATGGAAACTTCTGGATAATCTGTTTCGCTCAGTGCCACGCCTCGATGATTGGGTGATTCCTGTCCGACCCAAGGAACCAAGTAAGGACGAAGGATCTATGGTTCTACTCGCTGTAAAAATACCTCGACAAAACGACAAACAAACAGAACGACCAAGTGATAGGCGAAAAGGCTGATCAGGTCAGGACGCTAACCGATCGGACTGCTGTCCGAACGGACAGCCAGCCGATTAGATAGTCAGCCGATCGACTGGCCAGCCGATTGGCTAACACATGGCCCCACACAATCAACTCACTTTGAAGACTAGTATTGAACGAACTGTTGTTCGATCGAACTACTGTTCGATCGGATTGCTCTTCGGATCATGAGATACTATGCTTCAATACTTAATCGATTTTTCAACACGTTCAAAGCACTAGAAGTGCCACCCGATCGAACAGCCGTCCGATCAGGTGACACTCTGTTGTCCGATCGAACAGCAGTTGTGTTATTCAATCGATCAACTGTCCGAGCCACTGCACCTTACTTTACATCTCATTTAAAGTCTTTGACTTGTTGACCTATCCGATCGAACACCTGTCCGATCGAACACCTGTCCGATCCAGAGACTAAACATTACAATTCATTTAAATGCCTAACCGATCGGGTTGCCGGCCGATCGAACAACCGTCTGATCGACCGACCTGAAAGGTAAAGGTACTTCAATGTTTTCAAATGCTACAATGAAAACTTCAAAAGTCAAGCCATCATACACAAACACATCCTTCTCAATGGAAGGAACAATCCACTCGAACAGCCACCCGATCGGCCTACCGACCGACCGGACAGCGGACCGCACGGGCTGTCAACCGAACGGTCAGCCGTCCGATCGAACTACCGTCCGATCGACCAGGTGTCCGACTCTCCCACACTTGTTTCCCGTTATACGTTTCACTTATCGTTATGCTGTCAAATCTATTCAGGCTAACCGTACTCGCTAAGCGCTCCCTTCAATCCATAAATCGTTGTGAGTATACTCGATCCCTTTTTGCTTTAAGCACTTTTGGATGTTACGTACGTTACGAATATTCAAACTACGACTATCACACTACTCAAACTATTTGAACGCTAACCGTTAATGCATGTTATACGTGGCTTATGAATGCTTGTTTGTTATGTTTACACATGGAATGCTGTCTACCTGCCTTAGCAACGATAGTACTATAGTTTGGACTCAGCACGCGTTCACACGGGGGTTGTTAAGGATCTTTTACTTACATGGATTACGGTGGTAATCATGTATTGCGAACTGCCTCGGGCAGTCAACCCGCAGTCATTGGTATCGATGGATCTATGTCGATAACTAACGTGCTTCATTTCACTATGTGTACGTGCTGGTTATGCGTAAACGAATTCGAACTCTATATGCTAATATCAAACTTGTATGCTCACCTTTACATTTTATGTATTGACTTTATTTTAACGTATGTGACAGGTGCTTAGGATGCATATGTGGTAGGAATTTGAAGCTAGAATAAAGCTTTAGAGCCCAACAATAGTTGTCTGTAGATAACGAATGAAGGGTCTCTAGAAGCAGATAAACAATTGCTGTCTTTTTAAATCTGAGTTGTCGGAACAGAATATTTGCCTAGATTTTATCTGTAATAATTTGTTTTGCTATTTGAGACATGGTATGGGACATGTTAATTTAATTTAAATGGTAATGATAGTTGTTATGGAAACTTCTGGACAATCTGTTTCGCTCAGTGCCACGCCTCGATGATTCCGCCATTGGTTGGGGTGTGACAATTATCTTTAATAAAAGTTCACCAATAAATATTTCCAAAATATATATATACACCTTAAGAAATACTACTTAGAAAAATTATTTATAATCTTTCCCTTGGGCAAAAATATTTGTATTTTCATATAAGTTCCAAAAATAATATATTTTCAAGTCTAACTTGGAATATATATATATACTTATTTTTCTCCAAAAATAATATATTCCATTTTTGTTTGAGAAAATATATATTTCTTTCAAAAATAATATGTCTTCTAATATTTCCAAGAAAATACATATTTTTATTCACCCAAAAATAATATATTTTATTCTTGTAAAAAATATGATATAATTTTGTAATGATTATAAAAATTCATATTTTGTTTCCTTGGTTAAATTTCCGGAATATTCTTGTAAGTTATATTCCTTAGTTCGGTTTCACCAATTTTTTGTGTATAACTTGTATATTTATTCCCTGGAATTTTGGTAATATTTTGGATTGTAATTTCTTGGTACTTTGATGAGTTATATTATTTCAAGTCCTAAAATAATATAACTAATACACAAAATATACAAATAATCACACACATGGTGTCATCTAAATATATATTTCCTAAATACATATTTAGTCACTTTTATTTATAAAAACCAACCTCCAATATTTATATCTTTGAACAAAAATTATATGGCAAATTTTATGTGAAAATCCATGGTTTAAAATACACTTGTAAATATTTGTTTAGAAATATTTTTCTAAGTGTTTAATTTTTAGAAAAAAATTGCCATAGTTTCCCCTAAAAATGGAGTTTTCCATCCTTTCAAGCATATCATTTTCTTTTATAAAAATCAACACAATCAATCCACAATCAACAATAAACAATCTTTACTTACTAATTTTGCCAAAAACAAGCATAATCTACTACTTCATGAACTTGAAAATTTGTACAAATTTGTAATAACTTACTAGTGTTCTTAGTAAGCCTTGTTACCTTCTAAAGTGTGATTGACTCTTTGAAAACTTCATTTTTAAAGAATATAGATCTTTACAACTTATGATCATATTTTCTAAAAATGTTTCTTCACGGATTTTTCTTGTTACACATATACTTCTACACTTTATTAACCACCAAATATAAGGTTTGTTTATGTAAGAACCAAGATCAAGTAAATCTTATATTTTTAACTTGGTTTAATGAGAAATCACTCTTGAAATTTTAGATCTACATGATTAACGATTCACTTTGATCATTATTTTACAAGAAAACCACATATTCTTTCAAGTTCATGCTTCTCATGAGGATGATCCATTAACTTCTATCATGTTCATCCTCTCATCTTGCTAGATTATGTTTTTAATCATGATCTAGCAAGATCATATGATGATCAACATCATTTTCACAAGCAAACAATGATCAACAAGTATATCAACACATAAACAGCTTAGTTTCTTCATTATTCAAGCTTATGTTCAAGTTTCAATCCTTTGATTCTTAGTGTTCTTCATGATTAACATTATGTAACATCTTTTAACCACTTAAAATAAAAGCAAAATGGAAAGATCAAGGTTCTTACCACTAGCTCAAGGCTAGGGATGATCAAGTGAAGTTTAGAGATGGATAAAAGCAAATGAAAGAGGTCCTTGAACTTCTGAAAGCTCATAGCTCCTTTGTATGTCTTCTAACACACTTGTATATGCTTGGATTGGATGAGAATGATTGAATGATGGTGAGTGTGTGGGTGTGGGGTTTCGACCGAGATCACAAGGGAGAAGGAGAGAAAGAGTATGTGTTTTGGTGTGTGTAGAAATGAAGTGATGATCTTGTATGTTTACCTATAACCCATGTCTAGAGTTTAACTCTTGTATAATATGTCATATAAAGTATAAACATGATCTATTATAAAATTAAAACAAATCATGATGTGGGGGCCATGTTGGCGGATTACATAGGTGGGGGGGGGGGGTATGTAGACTAGGTTTGTAAACATTAGTTAGTTTAGTGTAAAAATGTAAGTATCTAGTTAGTTACTTTAGTTACTAGATTTTTATGTAGTGTTATGATGTTCGGGGACTATAACTAGCTTGGTAATGTTAAAACAATGCTTCTAGTGTAAATTTGATGTTTCGGGTAGTGTTAGGTTGTTCGGTTGGTTACCGGTTCGTTAAGGTGCTAAACTTTGCAGTTTAGTGTGCTTTATGTACCCTTTTATGACAGTTTTAATTCCCGACACTTAGGAAAGCATTCAGGACCATTTAAGCATATTTCGGCATGATATAAATGTGTTCAAGTGCTGAATTTTCTGATTTTCTACAGAATTCTGCAGTTTATGTGAGTTTTAGGCACTTTCCGGCACTTAAACTATCTCTAGGAAGGCACTTTTGTGATCCTTACTTTCCTACACACTATACTAGTGTAATACTTGGTTTCTAGCTCATTCTGTGTCTCAACACACTGCCTGTCTATGTACTGAGTTCTGTCAGCATTTTCCTGATTTATCTGATAACTGTGCTAACTGTGTTCCGTGCATCATTTGAGTCATATAAGCTCTCATGCAATAATGATAAATCATTTGCAATATATGATGCACATGTATGTATATGGTAATAATCAGAAAGCAGTTCAAGTTATTAATTGTAATTCAGCAAGGTCATTAATCACTAACCATGGTTTAATAATTGTACGGATACCTGAAATTTTGACAGTTGTCACATTCTCCCCCTGTTAAGAAAATTTCGTCCTGAAATTTTAAGCTTTACTACTAGCTGCAGGGGAGTTGGGGAACAAATGCGGGTACTTAGCTTTCATACGGTCTTCACGTTCCCAAGTAAACTCTGGCCGTGACGTGCGTTCCATAGAACCTTGACAAGTTTAACACTACCCCTCCGAGTCTTGATAGTATAGATACGCTTCTGCACACGGGGCCGTGCCCAGCGGACACGGGGGCGTGGTCAATTAATGCAGACAAACTGCAATTAATGAAGACAGAGAAGTAGGTGGACACGGGGCCGTGCCCAATGGACACGGGGCCGTGCCCGAGCTGCTGTTCAGGCTATAAATAGGGGTGCTTGACTCATTTGCAAACCATCCCTTGGCACACCACCTCTCTCACACTTCACCCACCACCCACCACCATCACAACACCATCATCCACCACCATCATCCATTGTCCATCGTAGAGTGTGTGAGTCGTCTCGGGATCCAAGATTGATCGTAAGAGTTCTTGAAAATCAAAGGCCATGTTTGCCTAAGTCTCTTACATCACTTGGTGAAGACAAGTGTCTAGTGTAATACTTTTTATTTTTAATCTTTTCGCACTTTTTACTTGGTTATGTATTAATGACTTTAATAACTAGTTTCTTATGTTGAAGGTGATTCTTCCTTATCGTTTGTCTGTGGTGTCTTGGCTTTATTTTACTGTCTATATAAAATAAAAGATTTTCACCATTCATATCTCCACGGTCTATATGGAGATATGTTGGCTACCTGGTCGGGGGTTAAGGGAACGGTTTGGTAAGAGTCTTGCCTTGTTCATTGTATAGATCCTGCAAGGACTAGGGTCAAATTTAGTAGGACCTCCTTCAATACCCAACGGTATTGGATGGCGGGGGTCCAAACTCTTTGATCCCCTCATATGTAAGCTACCATTAATACTTTTATCCGGCTACTTAGGACTGTATCCCTGCTGACTCAGACTACTTAGCCGAGGGTAACGTTACCTTCAAAAGAGGGGCCTACCATAATATGCATTAATAACTTAATTAATTATCTTTCAATAATCCGACCCTTTAGGATTGTATCCTTGCTGACTCAAACTACTGGGTTGAGGGTAACGTCACCTTCAAAAGAGGGGCCTACTACAATAACTAAGATAATCTCTTAAAAAGTGCAAAAGTGCGGAAATAATCAAAGGTTACACTAAACACGAGTCGGAGCCAAATGATTCATCTTGTCTATCTGTTTTTATTTTTATTTTATTTTTCAGCATTTTAGTTAGTTTTATTTTTCTAGTTTAAAACCTTTTTCTAAACTTTTGATTTGATTAGACGTTGAGGATAAACCGGTATTAAAAGCTCTTGTGTCCTTGGACGACCTCGGTATCTTGCCAACACTATACTACGCTCACGATGGGTGCACTTGCCCATATGTGTGTTTGGTGTTAGTAAAATATCGTGTTTTATAAATTTAAAACTTGGCTAACGTGTAAAAAGGGGTTAAAATATACTTAAACTTATATACACACTCGCACACATCAAGTTTTTGGCGCCGTTGCCGGGGACACAGGGATTTTAAGAAAGTTAGGAATCAACGGCCTAATCGTTTTTTCTTAATTTTTCTGTTTTTTTAGGATTTTCTTAATTTTTCAGCTTCTGCAGAACTCAGCACGGGTCGTGCCTGCTGAACACGCCCCGTACCCAATCATTGGAACTGGCAATCCTGTTTTAAGTCAGATAGTAAGCTAAACACGGGGCCGTGCCCACTCAACACGCCCCGTGCCCAAGATTCACTTACTGAAAACAGAACCGTAAGATCCCGACGGTTGGTAATTTCTGACACAAACATGAGAGATCCTGATATTTTTTACTTTCGGCACTCTTATGGTACGTGGTGTCAAATATGTGGTGGCTCTCATAAAGAATTAGAATGTTATTTTCTAAATTATAAGCCCCACTATATAGACCCATTGTTTTCCTGTAGCTTTAAGAGGGGCGAAAGTAAAAATAATCCCTATCTCTCCCTCGAATGTTCTCAACCGGATCTTCTAGGAGAAATGCTCCTTGATGAACTATTTCAAATGGAAGATCTAATTCTTAATTGGTTAAAAGAACTTAGGATAGATTTCAATAATTTATCTCAAGACGACAACCAACAAGAATTGTTGGGATCACATTCAAATAAAAACAACTTCGTTGTTCCAGATGTTACCTCTAACTCTAGCGAGGACTTGAGCGATAGTCGTCCCTGTGCCGATTGTGCCGTGAAGGACTCTCCATCGACTTCGTTCGGTGCATACATAGACCTGAGCGATTCGGCATACACCTTTTTTAACGAGAGCCCGGGAAAGGGTTGGACTTGTCCACCTACATTTAGCATAGGAATCACCCTCACCGACAACCTCTTGCATTCTCGTCTTAATCTAGAGCAATTAAGGTATCTTAGGTACTTTGGGGTTGTTCCATCCACTAAGGAACCGCCCGATCTGGATAAGTTCCTTAGAAATAGACAAACTTCGTAAACAACCTTTTGACACGGGGCCGTGCCCAGGTCAACACGCCCCCGTGTCCACCAAAAGATTCCTTTCTGACTTTTTGTCAGAATACGGACAAAATGTGTCAGGATCTTGCCTGCACACGGGGCCGTGTCCAGCCGACACGGGGCCGTGCGCAGCGTGCTGTCGTTTTCTATAAATGCAGCCAAGAATCCTGCACATTTGGACCATCCAGGGACAGAGATTTGAGAGGATCTTCTCACCTACCATCCTAGGTATTTTCTAAAAGAAGGTTCTAACAACCATCTTGTCCTTTCCTCTTTTATCCATTGCCTTCTTCTTCATCTTTCTTGCCTCAACACCTCCATTGAAGCTTAAGATCACTATGATCCCAAGCTTTATTGTTATGTTTGTTAGATTTTTGTCCAAGGAATCTTGTTAAAAATAAGTTGTACAACATTGTTTTAAGTTATTTCTGCTCAAAAATGCTTCATAAGTTGAAAAAATAATTTGAAACTCCAAGATTCCTTGTTCCAAAAATCTGCAGAAAGGTGAACATGGGGCCGTGCTCATTGAGCACGGGGCCTTGTCCGGAGTTACTGTTCCATTAAAATGAACTATTTTTGGTGTGTTTTCATAGAATGTCTAGTCAAAACAGTGGAACCTCTTCTGCGCACTCCAGAAACAGTCGAAGGGAAAGAAGGTCATCAATTGAAGCAACTCTCGTACGCTACGTAATGACATTACGTGAGGCTCTTGATGAGATGACGTCGGTAGAGGAGGTCCTAATAGACCGTATAAATTATCCTACGGTGGGGTTGGAAAACTGTTTTCAAGAAATCAACCTCTTGCACCAGAGGTTGAACATCCTTGTGACACCTCCCATGGAACCAATCCTCCCTCAAGAGGATTGGAACTTAGCACTTGGAATCAACAACCCGACCGGATGGGACGACATTCCAGTGGAACCTCCTCTTGAAGATCTACAAGAAGTCTCGGTGGAGGTTGCACCCCCTCAACCCAACGCCAATGAGCCCGCCTTTCTTCTCCCTAGGGAGATAGAGGAGTGGCTCGCCGACGTGTGAGGGACCCATGCCCGGAGAAAGAAGTTTTTCAAGCCGCATCCAACCGAGAGAATTATCTTTTCGGAAATTTTGCTAATAGAATAAGTATTAGGCTAGAACTTCTTGGTTTAGTTTTCTTGTGTTTCTTTTGACCTATTTATCTAAGATTTTAACTTATTAGGATTATTATGTAATTCTCTCTATGTTTTAATGAATGATGGCTTTAGCTAATTCGGTGTTTGGATGATGTTGTAATGGATAAAACACACTCGGGATGGTGAAGGATAACAAGGGAAACTTGAACCAGCACCCCATGCACGAAAACAGGGCCACCCGACAAATTTTTCTTCATTACAGCAAGTTCAGCACGGGTCGTGCCCACCCAACACGGCCCCGTGCTGCACAATCTGCAGGAAATGCCCAGTTCAGGTAACTGGACACGGGGCGTGCTCAATGAACACGCCCCCGTGCCCAGGCTTCTGTTTCTTTTTACAAACTTTTGTTACTGGCGATCTGAACACGGGGCCGTGCCCGGACACCACGGGGCCGTGTCCAGACGCCCAGTAACATAAAATTTTGCTTTTTCACACCTTTTTACACATTCAATCAACCTAAAAACTTATTTTTGGGACATATTGAGGACAATGTGTAATTTAAGTGTGGGGGGATGCTAAAACCTTGAATCTTGCAAATCCTAATCACAAGCCTTACACAAAACTCTATTGGAACCGCTAATCACCCCAAATTTTTTCAAAAAAATTTTCATTTTATTTACTTGTCTAGGTTTAATTTGGGAAATTTAAGTTCTAAAAAGGTTATATTTTTACAAATTTACAACCGATAGCGTCGTGATAAAAAGAACCAACATAAGAAAATTATGAAACGGCATGACAAGCTTAATTAAAATTTGATTATATATACTTGATCACATAAAAACCCATTCCCACAAAAAAAGTGAGTTTTGAGCCTTTATCGAGCATACAAATATATATCTTTAAACCACCACGATTTCCATTTCCACCGAAATTTCCATTTCCTCCTTGATTACGGTTCCCAGTCTGATTCCCATTACCGTTTCCACCACGGTTTCCATTACCATTTCCACCAGATCCTCCATTTCTTCCAGTACCGTACCATTACGCCTCCCTGGCATGCCCTTCCTTGCCACAGTTCTCACATTTCCCATACCTACATCGCCCTGTGTGATGATGCTGAAAAATAAACCTTTCCCTTTGTTCTCAGAACTTGCAGCACCAGTCCTGACTTCGGCTGGTGGGTTAGCATCTCTTTTGTTGTTACCACTGTTATTTCCTTGGGTACCCTTCTTGAAATTGGAGAACTTCCTTTTGTTCTCTCCAGACGACTCGACACGAGTCTCCTTCTTCTTGGTGTCAGAAATCGAGAACTTGTTCAATCTGATCGCTTCTTCGGTCAGTGCCATGCTCAAATCAATGGCCTCAGTGATCGTTGGAGGCTTTGAAGTAGTCACCATGCTCATTATTTGGGGTGCCAATCCCCAAATGAAACGTTCAATACGCTTGAATTATGGTTCTACCATGTAGGGGACAACACGAGACAGGTCATGGAATCTCTGTACGTACTCAGCAATCTTAGGACCATCCATCTTCAGATTCCAAAACTCGGTTTCCAACTTTCGAATCTCAGTTCTTGAATAGTACTTCTTGCGCATCAGTTCTTTCATCTCATTCCAAGTCATAGCATACGCAACATCCTCACCTAGAGTCTGAACCTGGAGGTTCCACCATGATAGAGCTCCGTCTAGGAATAGTCCAGAAATATAAGTGACTTGGTGCTCTGGCGCACACTTGCTCATTCGCAGCACAAAATCTGTTTTCTCCGCCCATCTTACGAAAGCTACAGCACCTCTAGTGCCGTCAATGTTCAAAGGTTTACAGTCAAGGAACTGCTTGTAAGTACAGCCGTGAGGTGGGTTATTTCCTGAGGTACCTCCGCTGTGTTCAGAGCGTAGGGCCTCATGTTGTGCGATTGCCTGTGAAATCCGTTCTTGCAGTTCTGCCTCTGTTGTGGGCAACTGAGTGTTTCTTCGAGGAGGCATCTTCTATAAAGAAGATTGTATAGGTCAGGTCTTATTAAAGACTCAAGCACATAAGCATCTATTATACGAATACGTCCTAGGTGTGTATATACATAGGTATATAAGTAATCATTATACCAAGCAATCTTATCACAATCATAGCATAAACATGAAATTCGGCAATGTATTTAATGAGAACATTACGATTGAGCTTTCATTAATCATCGACCACCAATATTGTTACATGTTTTACAAAAGTATCGTATCAAAAGGGAACATAGGGTCACACTACCCTTGTCCAAAATGTCTATCAGTCTACAACAGCCATACAATAAAAAAGGGTGATCTCCAAAAGGCTTCACTAGCTCAGCTCAATAGCGGTGCTCTCATCAAAGCAAGCTACCTACATAAAACCAAAAACCGGCTATGCTGATGGTGGTGGAGGAGGAGGTGGAGGAAAGAAAAGCAAGTTGCGAACATGCGTAAGCTCCTCCTCAAGATCATAAACATGACGCAACAGATAACTGATATGCTGCTCAACGGTGAGAAATCGAGTGCCAAACTCAGGAAATGGAGTAAGCGGTGTAGGAGGATGTGAAAATGGGGGCGATGGTGAACGAGGGGGAACAAAAGCAGGCTGACACGGACACGGCAAAGGACGTGGTGTCATCTCAAGCTCTAAAATCCTACGACTCGTGATCTCATACTGGAGCTGAAGTGAGAGTAGTAGCTCATCCCGTGTATAACCAGAAAAGTGCGAGGGATGGTAGGGATCAGAAATCGGCATGGTGTACGGCGGGAACCATCTGAGTGGCTCATCAAGTGATGAAGAAGTAAAATGAGCAAAAGGTGCAGACTGAGGTATATTGGGAAAAGCTGCTGAATCATGAGGGTCATGGCTAGGCTGCTGGCTAGAATTGCCTTCCCCTGGACGGGGTGCAGGTATCTCCTACAAGAAAACAATAGGCAGGTCGACACGGTGTACATCAGACTCCACTGGGTGAAAGGGAGCAACATCAGCGGGTGCAGGTGCAAGTGGAGGAGTGACTGGCTCAATAACAGGAGGGTCAGCGGGTGCAGGAACTGGATCTGGTATGAGGGGTGCAATGTCAGGTATGCCAAATGGAATGGGGTCATGATCAGGAAAAGGCTCAGGAGCATGTATCGGCTCAGGATCAGCAGGTGCAGCATCGGGCTGATCATCAGGAACAAAGTCTAGCTCAAGACCAAGCTCAAAGTCGTGTGGAAGGGATGGTGCAGCCGGCATGGCTGTATCATCATCAGAATCAGTGGCGTAGCATCGCAATCCCACTGCCTGCAAGTATGAAGATGTCACAGACTCAAAGGAATCTGAGACAGAGTGTAAGCTAGAATCAGAAGATATCTCAATAATGGGAATCCCCAGAAGTGGAACGTCAATAACGTCCTCATTGAGCTCTCCATCGCCATGAGCGTCATCAGGAGGACCATCAATAAACAGATCAAAATCATCATCAAACAAATCATCAAATGTCCAATCCTCAGGAGGGATGACCACTAAAGGAACAGGAGCGAGGATCGGTGCCACAATGTGCTCATCATTGGGATGACCAATGATAAGATGATCGTGGACAGGTATGGGAATAACAAAAGCATCCTCGTCTGGGATACCATCAGCAAGAGGTAAATCGTCTCTGAAATAGGGCAGCGTAAATGGCTGGAAATCATCGTCATCGTCGGACATCATCTCTGGGTCACTCTCGGCATCAGATGTGAAGATTTCTGGCTCAGGGACGATCTCATCGTCAGAAACAATAGCCATGGGGTCGTCAGTGTCGGACAATCTGCTGTCGGATGACGACATGGTGTCTGTAACATAACAATCACAACATATGCACATATATTAACCACTAACATTAAGTATGCAAGCAAAGTCAATGTATCATGAAATTATGTATCCTCGTGATTCCTCACGAACTCTTTCTATCCTTCCTAGTCTCTCAGACTAAACCACCAAGTCTTCCAGACTAGACCACCCAGTTTCTCAGACTAAACCACCCAGTCTCTCAGACTGAACCACAACTTAAACCTTGGAATCGTGTTTCGTGTCTTTTCATTTGTAAAATGTTTGTTTTCCTGTATCTGGGCGTTTCGTGTATGCAATGAAAACATGTTGTAAAAATATTTTCGTGAGAGCCCTAATGATTGTAGTCTAGACTCGAGAAATAATCCTTGTTCGCTACAATCGAAGCTCTGATACCAAACTGTCACACCCTGACTTTTGCGGAAGCGTGATTATGTGTGACTTGCTTAATATCATTGCATTCAATCATAACAACCACTATATGATAAAACTAATGATGATCATCAATTAAATAAGTTTAGAAACATAACAACATTGTCTTGATACGTAGACTCCAAATTCGAATTACAAACCATACGATTTGTTTAAAGTTCTACAAGGACTTAACAAAAGACTTTAGATAAAACCAGGATTTGGAAGAGGTGTCTTGTCCAGGATAGGAGACCCTAACCAAACCCTATGACTATGAATGCCATCTTTTATTCTTAACAACACTTGAAACTTCCGAACGCCCGCTAGATCCACATTTTAATTCCCTGAAATACATGTAGTTTGAAAACATCAACAAAAGTTGAGCGAGTTCATGCGTTTGTTTGTGTGTATGAATAAACCCTTGGTAATCATTGAAAATATGTATGTATGTTTGTAAGTGAATATGAACAGATCAATTAATGGTTTGCAAGGCCATCAACAAGTGTGCAACGGTGTAGGAAGGCTCAATCCTTTGCGTGTTTCGTACCGGGCCTCCCGGCTGGAACGACATAGTCACCACATGCGGTCAACTCGCGGACCCATGGGTGGGCCTCGCAACACCCAAATAGATCTATCACTCATGCCCCTCGGTCATTCTAAAGGATTAATGGTCTCAAGTTAACGCCTACCCATTCACATGATCTAACAGTTCATTTCATTTGTAATCGTAATCATTTGTAACACGTATTTCACCCCTGAAGTAATAAAACGAAAACAGTTAAACAAAAGGGGGACATGAACTCACAGTCTTGCGTTCTTCGTAAGCGCCGTAACTCAAAGCTTCTTTGGATATGCACGACTACCTACAACGTACTAAGGTCCATTAGACGAGCGGGTCGTGCCTTGACTTAGTATTGATTAGTGTCTTTGAGTTACGTTCTTTTGTATCTTTAATATTATTGCAAGTTATAATTATTTGTTAAAATAATAAATATTTTAACTTAAATTATATTTATTAAATTTTGGAATAGTTGTTAAAATAACATATATTAACTTGTTACTTTTCTAGTATTTATTCTTGTATATCCTTCCCAAGGATTGGTGTATTTGTATTCATATTATTATACTTGTATATTTTTGCCATGTATTGGGGTCGTATTCCGGTGTGTATTTATACGTATGAGAATACGTATTTTTATTGTATTCATTAAGTATTCTTATACTTAATTTCGTATTAACTTTTCCGGAATATTATCTTTAATAAAAGTTCACCAATATATATTTCCAAAATATATATATATACACACTTTAATAAATACTACTTAGAAAAAAAAATTATAATCTTTCCCTTGGGCAAAAATATTTGTATTTTCATATAAGTTCCAAAAACAATATATTTTTATGTCTAACTTGGAAAATATATATATATATATATACACTTATTTTTTCCCAAAAATAATATATTCCGTTTTTGTTTGAGAAAATATATATTTCTTTCAAAAATAATATGTCTTCTAATATTTTCAAGAAAATACATATTTTTATTCACCCAAAAATAATATATTTTCTTCTTGTCAAAAATATGATATAATTTTGTAATGATTACAAAAATTCATATTTTGTTTCCTTGGTGTCCAAAATATTATTTACCAAAATACTCTTGTGAATAAATTTCCGGAATATTCTTGTAAGTTATATTCCTTAGTTCGATTTCACCAATATGTTGTGTATAACTTGTATATTTATTCCCTGGAATTTTGGTAATATTTTGGATTGTAATTTCTTGGTATTTTGATGAGTTATATTATTTCAAGTCCTAAAATAATATAACTAATACACAAAATATACAAATAATCACACACATGGTGTCATCTAAATATATATTTCATAAATACATATTTTGTCACTTTTATTTATAAAAACCAACCTTCAATATTTATATTTTTGAACAAAAATTATATGGCAAATTTTATGTGAAAATCCATGGTTTAAAATACACTTGTAAATATTTGTTTAGAAATATTTTTCTAAGTGTTTAATTTTTAGAAAATTTTTGCCATAGTTTCCCCTAAAAATGGAGGTTTCCATGCTTTCAAGCATATCATTTTCTTTTGTAAAAATCAACACAATCAATCCACAATCAACAATAAACAATCTTTACTTACCAATTTTGCCAAAAACAAGCATAATCTACTACTTCATGAACTTGAAAATTTGTAGTAACTTACTAGTGTTCTTAGTAAGCCTTGTTACCGTCCAAAGTGTGATTGATTTTTTGAAAACTTCATTTTTTAAAAATATAGATCTTTACAACTTATGATCATATTTTCTAAAAATGTTTCTTCATGGATTTTTCTTGTTACACATATACTACTACACTTTATTAACCACCAAAAATAAGGTTTGTTTATGTAAGAACAAGATCACGTAAATCTTATATTTTTAACTTGGTTTCTTGAGAAATCACTCTTGAAATTTTAGATCTACGTGATTAACAATTCACTTTGATCATTAGTTTTCAAGAAAACCACATATTCTTTCAAGTTCATGCTTCTCATGAGGATGATCCATTAACTTCTATCATGTTCATCCTCTCATATTGCTAGATTATGTTTTTAATCATGATCTAGCAAGATCATATGATGATCAACATCATTTTCACAAGCAAACAATGATCAACACGTATATCAACACATAAACAACTTAGTTTCTTCATTATTCAAGCTTATGTTCAAGTTTCATTCCTTTGATTCTTAGTGTTTTTCATGATTAACATTGTGTAACATCTTTTAACCACTTAAAATAGAAGCAAAATGGAAAGATCAAGGTTCTTACCACTAGCTCAAGGCTAGGGATGATCAAGTGAAGTTTAGAGATGGATAAAAGCAAATGAAAGAGGTCCTTGAACTTACGAAAGCTCCTAGCTCCTTTGTATGTCTTCTAACACACTTGTATATGCTTGGATTGGATGAGAATGATTGATTGATGGTGAGTGTGTGGGTGTGGGGTTTCGGCCGAGAGCACAAGGGAGAAGGAGAGAAAGAGTATGTGTATTGGTGTGTGTAGAAATGAAGTGATGATCTTGTATGTTTACCTATAACCCATGTCTAGAGTTTAACTCTTGTATAATATCTCATATAAAGTATAAACATGATCTATTATAAAATTAAAACAAATCATGATGTGGGGGCCATGTTGGCCGATTACATAGGTGGGGGGGGGGGTATATAGACTAGGTTTGTAAACATAAGTTATTTTAGGGTAAAAATGTAAGTATCTAGTTAGTTACTTTAGTTACTAGATTTTTATGTAGTGTTATGATGTTCGGGGACCATAACTAGCTTGGTAATGTTAAAACAGTGCTTCTAGTGTAAATTTGATGTTTCGGGTAGTGTTCGGTTGGTTACCGGTTCGTTAAGGTGCTAAACTTTGCAGTTTAGTGTGCTTTATGTACCCTTATATGACAGTTTTTGTCACACCCCCAAAATCCACACGTGGGGTATCACCGCTTGGAGGCGTGACTGACCAGGATCAAGCCACCAATCATATTGAACATTGTAAGTAATAAATAAAATTCAATCCCACAATACGTAAGGTGTTCAAAACAAAACATAGTTAAGTGTTTAGCGGAAGCATAAATGTGAAAACCCCACATAAGTATTAAGTTCGAAATGTTATAATGTTTTCAACATGGCACCCACTGTCCATGTCCCACAACGACCGCGCCTCCCTGTGCAAGCTCCATGAGTACCTATCGACCTGCAAGGCATGTAACAACGAGTCAACAACAAAGTTGAGCGAGTTCACAGTTGATTGTTCAGTTATTGAGTTCGTTTCAGAAATCGTAAGTTTGTTTCAGAATCATGTATTACCCAGTATCCTTGTTTCCCAAACCTTCACGATCTATAGTGGGGGCTTCCCATGTTATATATTACTAGACTAGTTGTATCTATAGGTGTCCTTCCCAATCCGAGGACGGTGATAAGTATGAGATTACGTAGGTTTTACGTAAGTGCCCTTCCCAATCTGAGGACAGTGGTACGTAGCGAGTACGTAGATTTAGCGCTGGCGTCCTTCCCAATCCGAGGACGGTGGTACGAGTACGTAGGTTTAGCGCTGGCGTCCTTCCCAATCCGAGGACGGCGGTAAGTAGTCTAGTAGTGGTATATGTACAAGTTCTGTCGTAGTTATTCAATCCCATTCCCAACCCACCAGGAATCCCATGCCTTAGAAGTGTGAACTCACCTTGGTTTGCTCGGTTTGATTAATTACTTGGTTCCAATTAATCAGTCAAGGCCTATGGTTTGCACGTACACACAATCAGTAGATATTTACAAGTTTCGACTAACAGTCAAGATCATCACGTACATGCAAGTAACAACTAACACATAGCATTTATCAGTTATACAGGCTCATGCAACCATGCTTTACATTTAACAGTACATGACTAACCTAGTTAATCCTTAACAGACTTAACTGAGTTACTGTGCATGTTTAATAACTCGACGAAACACACTGGTTTCGTCGTGAACCCCTTCGACGAAACATCCCCTGTTTCGTCATAATTACCCTCGGCGAAACACATTTGTTTCATCGTGCCAGTTTCGTCGTGAATGGCGTTTCGTCCAGGATGCAATTCAGTTACACACAAAAACCCTAATCAATCTGAACAGCCGTTTTACACTAATCTCGAACTAACAGTTATCATACAACATGGTAATCATTGATCATCACATATGTAACCTGTACTCTATGCATAACAGTTGCTAAACAGACATCTACCCTACACAATCATTACGTGTATATACGATTGATAATCATTTAGATCTGTTGGTTCTCTATCACAAAGAATCATCATATGGTTATGATCCAATTGATATGGCCAGATTCTACACTAACATAAACTCCACAGATAACACAACATGTCAACCCTAACATCATCCCAGTGAATCAATTAATCATAAGCAAATCGTTGTAATCGCAAACATTCATCTCTATCTTCTATCATTAAACCCCAGTCTACAGCAATCTATTAACAATCATCATACTAGTCATGCATTCAAGAACTGATAAACATTAGCAATAAACTAACCGAGATGTATAGGGATTAAAACGAAGGACTTGAAAGTCTCCAAGGATGACAGTGATGGTTGCCGTCGGTTAACAGAGAGGAAAAGGAAGCTAGGGTTTGCAAATAAGTCAAATACGTATTCTAGTGCTACCCTATATTGTTATATAATCGAGTTGGGCCTTTCCTGGGCCTCGGCGTAATAGTGGGCCGGCGAAACGCTGTGTTTCATCAAGATGAAGACGGCGAAACACTCCCTGTTTCATCGAAGTGGTTTATGGCGAAACTGAAATTGTTTCGTCGGGTTGTTTCATCGGGTATAGCTCCAAATCTCAAACAGTTTACAAGTTCATGTAACCAAACACTTTAATCACATCAAATAGGTAACATATCAAATAAACATCTCAACATATAATCCAACGTGTACAATTACAAGGGAAACAAGTCGTGTAAACAAACAACTTAACAATAAACAAGCAACCTAAACAATTAACGTGCAATTAAGGCGAAGATGGAAATCTTGGAAACTCGAGTTGTCACATTATCCCCAACTTGAAAGAAATTTCGTCCCAAAATTTAGCATGCGGTTACTGAGGAAGCTAGTTAAGTTGTGTGGTTTTCTGGTTTTTCCTGGGGTGTCACATCATCCCCCCGTTGATTTGGAATTTCGTCCTGAAATTCTGTAGTAGCTTCAGCCTCAGTAGTGGTTGTATTGTTCTTGAACAACTGTGGATACTTGAGTTTC
The DNA here is from genome assembly GCA_030545235.1 of Helianthus tuberosus. Lineage (NCBI taxonomy): Eukaryota > Viridiplantae > Streptophyta > Magnoliopsida > Asterales > Asteraceae > Helianthus > Helianthus tuberosus. The sequence goes on from CM060373.1 coordinate 96,329,967, forward strand.
ATTTGGTCTTCTCGTTCCCAGGTGAACTCTGGGCCACGACGGGAGTTCCAACGAACTCGAACAAGAGGTATTCTGGTGTGCTTGAGAACTTTCACATCTCGGTCAGTAATCTCTACTGGTTCCTCGACGAATCGCAACTGGTCATCTATAGTGAGCTCCTTAAAAGGAACTATGTGGGTCTCATCTGACAGGCACTTCTTCAGATTTGACACGTGAAATACGTTGTGAACTCCACTAAGTTCTGTTGGTAGGTTCAGTTTGTAGGCCACTTTGCCTATTTTCTCTATGATTTTGAAAGGTCCAACGTATCGCGGGTTAAGTTTGCCTCGTTTGCCAAAGCGGACTACACCTTTCCAAGGTGAGACTTTGAGTAGCACTCGATCCCCAACCTGGAACCCGAGTCGTTTCCTACGCTTATCAGCGTAGCTTTTCTGAAGGTCACGAGCTGCCGCCATTCGTTGTCGTATCTGTGCAATCCTTTCCGTTGTGTCTACTACAAGTTCTGGACCCGTGATCTGGCTGTCACCAACTTCTGCCCAGCAAAGAGGTGATCGGCATTTATGTCCGTACAATGCCTCAAACGGAGCGGCTTGAATGCTGGTGTGGTAACTGTTGTTATACGAAAACTCCACCAAAGGGAGGTGTTTTTCCCAGCCATTGCCGAAATCGATTACACATGCACGAAGCATGTATTCTAGAGTTTGGATGGTGCGTTCAGACTGCCCATCCGTTTGCGGGTGATAAGCTGTGCTCATGTCTAATCGAGAGCCAAAAGATTTGCACATCGCTTGCCACAGTTCTGAAGTAAAACGTGCATCACGATCGGAAATAATAGAGGTTGGCACCCCGTGCCTCGAAACCACTTCCTTTAAGTAAATGTCTGCTAGAGTAGAGAACTTGTCTGTTTCTTTGATGGCCAAAAAGTGTGCAGACTTTGTGAGTCGATCCACGATCACCCAAATGGTATCATTTCCACGTTGAGATCTAGGTAGGCCAGTAACGAAATCCATGGAAATTTGCTCCCATTTCCATTGTGGTATTTCTGGTTGTTGGAGTAGGCCCGATGGTTTCTGATATTCAGTCTTGACTCTCGTACAAGTCAAACACTTGCTAACGTAAGTTGCTATGTGAGCTTTCATGCTAGGCCACCAATACGTAGTTCTGAGATCATGGTACATCTTATCTGAACCAGGATGTACCGAGTAACGAGACTTATGTGCTTCATCCATTACAAGTTCTCGTAAATTGCCATAGAGTGGGGCCCAGATGCATCCCGTTATGTAGTAGGCGCCGTCTTCCTTTTGTTCTAAACACTGCCTTGAGCCGCGTAGGGCTTCAGCCCTGACGTTTTCTGGTTTCAATGCTTCTACCTGAGCTTCTCGTATCTGGGAAGGAAGACTAGATTGAATGGTGAGTTGTAATGCTCGCACACGCTTAGGTGTAGTATTCTTTCGACTGAGGGCGTCGGCCACAACATTGGCTTTGCCCGGATGGTACTTGATGGCACATTCGTAATCATTCAATAGCTCGACCCATCGACATTGCCGCATGTTCAACTCCTTTTGCTTGAAGATATGCTCGAGACTCCTGTGATCGGTGTAGATGGTGCACTTGGTACCGTACAGGTAATGTCTCCATATATTTTAAGTGTGAAAATAACAGCTCCCAGCTCCAAGTCATGTGTGGTGTAATTTCTTTCATGAACTTTAAGTTGGCGTGATGCGTAGGCTATGACCTTATCACGTTGCATCAACACACAACCAAGTCCCTGGATGGACACGTCGCAATAAACCACAAAATCGTTTATGCCCTCAGGCAATGAGAGAATAGGTGCACTACAAAGTCTACTCTTCAAATGTTGGAACGCTGATTCTTGAGCATCACCCCAACGATAGGTGACCCCCTTCTGAGTCAGTAGAGTAAGCGGTTGCGCAATCTTCGAGAAGTCTTTGATGAACCTTCTGTAGTAGCCCGCCAAACCCAAGAATTGGCAGATTTCTGTTGGTGTACGTGGTGCAGGCCAGTTCTTGATCGAGTCGACTTTTGATGGATCAACGTCAATCCCATTCCCGTTTACCACGTGGCCTAAGAAATGGACTTCTCGAAGCCAGAAATCGCATTTGGAAAACTTAGCATAAAATTGCTCTGTTCAAAGAAGTTCCAAGATAAGTCGCAAGTGTTGCTCGTGCTCCTCCTGGCTTTTAGAGTAGATCAGAATGCCATCAATAAATACGATAACAAACTTATCCAGGTATGTTTTGCACACTCGGTTCATAAGATCCATGAAAACCGCATGTGCGTTTGTTAACCCGAATGGCATGACCAGAAACTCGTAGTGGCCGTAGCGAGTTCTGATTGCTTTTTTGGAGACGTCCTCATCTCGGACTCTCAGTTGATGGTAGCCTGACCTCAGATCAATCTTTGAATAGAAGCTCGACCCTTGCAACTGGTCGAAGAAGTCATCAATGTGTGGAAGAGGATAGCGATTCTTCACGGTCACCTTGTATAGTTCGCGGTAATCTATGCACATACGGAAGGTACCGTCTTTATTCTTCACAAATAATGCTGGAGCTCCCCAGGGCGAAGAGCTAGGATGAATGAAACCCTTATCCAAGAGTTCTTGCAATTGTTTGGACAGTTCTTCCAGTTCAGTTGGAGCTAAGCGATAAGGTGCTCGAGCTATGGGCGCTGCTCCAGGAGCTAGCTCGATTTGGAATTCGACCTGGCGATGAGGCGGTAGCCCGGGTAATTCTTCAGGAAACACCTGAGGAAAGTCACGTACAACTGGAATATCCTCGATTTTCTTCTCTTTCGTTGATGCGTCAGTAACAAGTGCTAAAATAGCGGTGTGGCCCTTTCGCAAACACTTCTGGGGCTTAAGAAATGAGATGATGCCCACCACAGCACCACTCTTATCGCCTTGGATTTCGAGAGGTTCTTTACCAGTACGGGGAATACGAACAATCTTCTCTTTGCAAAGGATCTCTGCTTGCTGTTGGGATAACCAATCCATCCCAATGACAATATCGAAACTACCCAGAACTATAGGAATAAGATTAATGGAGAAGGTCTGACCCGCTAAAACTAGATTACAACCCTTAATTATATGCGTGGCCTCTAGGCTTTTACCATTTGCTAACTCTACTATGTGCTTGGTTTTCATAAGTGTTGGTGTGCACTTGAGCATTTGACTAACTTTTAGAGACACATAACTGGTATCGGCACCCGAATTAAATAAAACAGTAACATAAAAGTCGTCGAGAAGGAACTTACCCATCACTACGTTAGGATCATTCCTTGCGTCACCCTGACCCAGCACGAACACTCGACCCCTGGCACCGTTGTCATTATTGTTTCCCCCATTGTTGCCCCCATTATTGTTCCCGTTTCCTTGGTTGTGGTTCTGATTCTGATATAACTGTGGGCAGTGTCTCTTGAAGTGACCTTCAGCGCCACACTGAAAGCATCCCTTGTTGCCCTGTTGCTGTTGCTGATTCTGCGGTGCTTGCTGTTGCTGCTGAAGATTCTGATTTGCAGGCCGTGAACTCCTGCAATCCTTGGCTTCATGACCCATCTTGAGACACCTCTGACAACGTCCCTTGTTGCACTAACCACTGTGGTGCCTGTTTCATTTGTTGCACTTTGGGTTGTTTCCTCGATATCCACCCTGCCCTTGACTACCAGAAGATTGCTGACCAGGACTCTGGTAGTCATCAATCTTTCGCTGCTGTGCCTGGGACTGAACTGTAGTTGAACACTTGCTGGAGGCTCCATCCCATTTTCGTTTGTTGTCACTGGGAATAGCAGAAGTAGTAGTAGCAGTAGCAGTAGCACCTATACGCTTAGGCAGCTTGTTCTGTTCCACTGCCTGGTCTGTGAGATGATGAGCAAGACGAGTAACATCCTGGATGGTAGCAAGGTTAGCAGCAGTCACATGGCTTTGTATCTCTGGTACTAAGCCTTTGAGGTACAGCTCGATACGCTTGATGGGAGGATCCACCATGGTTGGACATAACACTGCCAGTTCATTGGATCGCTTCGTATACGCTTCTATCTCTAACCCCGTCATCTTCAGGTTAAAGAACTCCACTTCCAGCTTGTGGATGTCATCACGGTTACAGTATTCTTGCTTGATCAGTTCCTTGAAATCGTTTCATGGGGTGGCATTAGCAGCTGCCAGCCCTAACATTTGAACTTGCGCGTTCCACCAAGTTAGCGCAGTGCCTTTGAGAGTACCAGTGGAATACTTCAACCTACGAGCCTCAGGGCATTCACACATCTCGAAGACCGATTCGAGCTTCTCGAACCAGTGGAGGAGTCCTACGGCTCCTTCAGTGCCACTAAAAGTACTAGGACGACAGTCCATGAACGTCTTGAATGTGCATACAGGTGGCTGAGCATTCTGACCTGTTGTGTATAAGAACAGGACAAGGTTAAACACAAGAGTTGGTTTATGAGGGTAGGATCTAAAGATCCTAGAGTGAGTTGCGACTGCAGGGTATACCTCCTGCTTGAGCGGCTGTAAGTGCCGCAGCAACTTGTTGGTTAATCAAAGCCGTCAACTGGGCTTGAGTTAGGTTAACGCGTCCACTCATGATCTTCATATCAAAGGAAACATGGGTGAGAAAGGTTCGCGAAAATGCGATGACATAAGAGAGTAAGCACACAAGTGTTTTCAAACAATGGTTGTTACGTTTATCTAAGCATACCACGAGCAAAGTTCCATGTAACTAGCAAGTAGGCAATATAAACATAAATCATATCACCTATAGTGTTGAGTCTTGCACGTGGAGTGAAGCGTCGTTTTGGATCGTTGAGCACTGTACAGGTTATAGTCTGGTTTTAACAAAAACTTTTTCCCCTTATTAAAACCAAGTTCACTATAACCAATGGCTCTGATACCAATCTGTCACACCCCCAAAATCCACACGCGGGGTATCACCGCTTGGAGGCGTGACTGACCAGGATCAAGCCACCAATCATATTGAACATTGTAAGTAATAAATAAAATTCAATCCCACAATACGTAAGGTGTTCAAACCAAAACATAGTTAAGTGTTTAGCGGAAGCATAAACGTGAAAACCCCACATAAGTATTAAGTTTGAAATGTTATAATGTTTTCAACATGGCACCCACTGTCCATGTCCCACAACGACCGCGCCTCCCTGTGCAAGCTCCATGAGTACCTATCGACCTGCAAGGTATGTAACAACGAGTCAACAACAAAGTTGAGCGAGTTCACAGTTGATTGTTCAGTTATTGAGTTCGTTTCAGAAATCGTAAGTTTGTTTCAGAATCATGTATTACCCAGTATCCTTGTTTCCCAAACCTTCACGATATATAGTGGGGGCTTCCCATGTTATATATTACTAGACTAGTTGTATCTATAGGTGTCCTTCCCAATCCGAGGACAGTGATAAGTATGAGATTACGTAGGTTTTACGTAAGTGCCCTTCCCAATCTGAGGACAGTGGTACGTAGCAAGTACGTAGATTTAGCGCTGGCGTCCTTCCCAATCCGAGGACGGTGGTACGAGTACGTAGGTTTAGCACTGGCGTCCTTCCCAATCCGAGGACGGTGGTAAGTAGTCTAGTAGTGGTATATGTACAAGTTCTGTTGTAGTTATTCAATCCCATTCCCAACCCACCGGGAATCCCATACCTTAGAAGTGTGAACTCACCTTGGTTTGCTCGGTTTGATTAATTACTTGGTTCCAATTAATCAGTCAAGGCCTATGGTTTGCACGTACACACAATCAGTAGAAATTTACAAGTTTCGACTAACAGTCAAGATCATCACGTACATGCAAGTAACAACTAACACATAGCATTTATCAGTTATGCAGGCTCATGCAACCATGCTTTACACTTAACAGTACATGACTAACCTAGTTAATCCTTAACAGACTTAACTGAGTTACTGTGCATGTTTAATAACTCGACAAAACACACTGGTTTCGTCGTGAACCCCTTCAACGAAACATCCCATGTTTTGTCGTGATTACCCTCGGTGAAACACATTTGTTTCGTCATGCCAGTTTCGTCGTGAATGGCGTTTCGTCCAAGATGCAATTCAGTTACTTCGTGTTATCAGTTACACACAGAAACCCTAATCATTCAGAACAGCTGTTTTACACTAATCTCGAACAACCAGTTATCATACAACGCGGTAATCATTGATCATCACATATGTAACCTGTACTCTATGCATAACAGTTGCTAAACAGACATCTACCCTACACAATCATTACATGTATATACGATTGATAATCATTTAGATCTGTTGGTTCTCTATCACAAAGAATCGTCATATGGTTATGATCCAATTGATATGGTCAGATTCTACACTAACATAAACTCCACAGATAACACAACATGTCAACCCTAACATCATCCTAGTGAATCAATTAATCATAAGTGTAGGATCGATATTGACGATCTAGTGAGTCAATCAGAGTTAAAATACCACTGTTTATGCGGCGGAATCACACAAATAGTTCGAATCAAAGAGAATGGAGTAGAGATAGACAGAATATCACTTTAAACACAGTTTTTCATTAATTGATCACAGAAAAATTTGGCAGCAGTTCGGCTACAACTTGGACATTCAGTACCAAATGAGAAACAAACACACATATATATAGGGGATCTAATTCCGCTCCAAATGACACATTGTCATTTCGAGCGGAATCACAACCTTAACACATAACATTTACATTTTGACCCCTACACTATACAAAATTGACATATTTGACCCCTAGACCCTATACAAACATGATTAAGACTAAGACGTAGGCTTTAGACATTCGTGCATCAACAATAAGCAAATCGTTGTAATCGCAAACATTCATCTCTATCTTCTATCATTAAACCCCAGTCTACAGCAATCTATTAACAATCATCATACTAGTCATGCATTCAAGAACTGATAAACATTAGCAATAAACTAACCGAGATGTATAGGGATTAAAACGAAGGACTTGAAAGTCTCCAAGGATGACAGTGATGGTTGCCGTCGGTTAACAGATAGGAAAAGGAAGCTAGGGTTTGTAAATCAGCCAAATACGTATTCTAGTGCTACCCTATATTGTTATATAATCGAGTTGGGCCTTTCCTGGGCCTCGGCGTAATAGTGGGCCGGCGAAATGTTGTGTTTCGTCGAGATGAAGACGGCGAAACACTCCCTGTTTCGTCGAAGTGGTTTATGGCGAAACTGAAATTGTTTCGTCGGGTTGTTTCGTCGGGTATAGCTCCAAATCTCAAACAGTTTACAAGTTCATGTAACCAAACACTTTAATCACATCAAATAGGTAACATATCAAATAAACATCTCAACATATAATCCAACGTGTACAATTACAAGGGAAACAAGTCGTGTAAACAAACAACTTAACAATAAACAAGCAACCTAAACAATTAACGTGCAATTAAGGCGAAGATGGAAATCTTGGAAACTCGAGTTGTCGCAGTTTTAATTCCTGACACTTAGGAAAGCATTCAGGACCATTTAAGCATATTTCAGCATGATATAAATGTGTTCAAGTGCTGAATTTGCTGATTTTCTGCAGAATTCTGCAGTTTATGTGAGTTTTAGGCACTTTTCGGCACTTAAACTATCTCTAGGATGGCATTTTTGTGATCCTTACTTTCCTACACACTATACGAGTGTAATACTTGGTTTCTGGCTCATTTTGTGTCTCAACACACTGCCTGTCTATGTACTGTGTTCTGTCAGCATTTTCCTGATTTATCTAATAATTGTGCTAACTGTGTTTCGTGCATCATTTGAGTCATATAAGCTCTCATGCAATAATGATATATCATTTGCAATATATGATGCACATGTATGTATATGGAAATAATCAGAAAGCAGTTCAAGTTATTAATTGTAATTCAGCACAGTCATTAAGCACTAATCATGGTTTAATAGTTGTACGGATACCTGAAATTTTGACAGTTGTCACATGTGATTCTCACAGATAGGTGTATTGAAAGTAGCGTAATCCTCCATTTCGAATGGAGACAAAATGTCATACACATACTTTGTTTGATGTATAAACATTGAGATTCTAGGATCCAACAAGTTTGACGAAGTTTTGGTCCTGAGATAACCGGTTCGGTGCAGTATTATTGATAAGAAAGGAGTAGAAGTAGAATCGACACCGAACAAGTCAATTTAATCTGGTTTCTATTCAATGTTTGAAGTTACATACCCGCGAAACCAATTGGACAACATCTCCTATCAGGGAACCAAAATCTTGTCCAACACAAGACCCCAACACCTATATATATATATATATATAAGCATCGTGCCTTCGTACAAACTCACCTAGTGCCTTCGTACGAACTGGGTGTGTCTTGTGGCTTCGTACGAACTGACTAATGTGTTCGTTCGTGTAACGCCTGCGTCCTAAGACTTTTAGCTTTTGTCAATTTAAGTCCTTATACTATGTGATTCTTGACACTTTTGATACTGATGAATCTTGATGCCATGAAACTTAAATCTTGTTGATACTTGATAGTTAAATTCTATGAAACTTGATTTTTAATACTAGATTCTTGATGCTTAAATCTAGACACTTGATTCTTGATACTTAATGCTATGAGACTTGATTCTAGACACTTGATTCTTGATTCTAGATACTTGATTCTAGATACTTGATTCTTGAGACTTGATTCTTGATACTTGGTGCTTGACTCTTGAGACTCGTGAAACTTGAGACTTGGTTAAACAAGAGACTGGAGACTTGACACTTATGTAAACTCTGAAACTTGGAAACTTTTGTGTTAATAATATAATCTTGTTATGTGATAATGTTACCCAATAATACACAACACAACGCTTAATCTAACTCGCAAAACGAACCGAAGACGGAAAAGTTGCAAAACGGATTGGACTGTCCGAATGGACATCCGATCGAATGACTATCCGATCGGATGACCATCCGATCGGAGGACCATTCGATCGAACAGCCATTCGATATGTTTGCCACAACACCTTAACTCCTCTCTGACACTATAAATAGGACCTGTCACATCATTCTTCACTGATGTGACAGCCTCCTCCGATCCAGACGCACGCACTCTCATTCTTGAGCACTTTTCTTCAATTCTAGGCCGATTCTTGTAAGTTTTCTCTTATATTCTTGTACAACTATGATCTATGTACTATTCTCTACATGATTCTTCTTTGAAATCACATTTTTCACCGTTAAATCTCTAAGATTTGAGCTCTTGAGGATGACGTCATCATGGCGGTTTGTACAAACAGTTGTGTGATGTCATTATAGTCAAGATCTAGCTTAGATCTAAGGAATTTCATGTGTTTTTTCACCGAATCTTTACTAAATCAAGGTTTTTCAGTCGATTTTATGTTTATCTTCAAACTTTATTAAACTTCTTGCCTAAAACGGTGGAATCCGGACCCAAACGGACTGTAGACTTGATGATTGGTCTGGAGTCGGCTTGGAAATGGATTATCACCGGAGAAGATGGCCAGATTACGGATTCAGGCATGAACACCGTCAAGAATAGACACCTGATCAGACGGGGTGATTCCCATCAGATCAGACAGGCTGATCCTTGATGTGTTTACCGTTGTCTCAATACGTACCATGCCATCACCGTTAAACTCAAAATTTAGAAACTTTACTAGGTTGCAAAAAGGGACAAGGTCATCTTAATCGAATGGCAATCCGATCGGACTGTCGTTCGATTGAACGGCCATCCGATCGAGTGACATGTGCTTTACAACCGCAACACTTGAACTATTTTTGAATCAGAAACTTTGAACTTTGAAACTTTCACTCGAAGGGTCATTCGACCGAACGGTCATCCGATCGGATGACTTGGTATCTTGTTACAATGAACACTTTAAAAAACTTAAACATTTTGGAAACTCATCTTAGGATCGAATGACCATTCGATCGATTGGCCATCCATACGGATGACCATCCGATCGGATGGCGATCCGTCTGAATCACATAAGTCATCCGACCGGATGAGCATCCGTCCGGATGGCCATCCGATCAGAAGACTGATCCGACACTTTGCATGATTCTCGTTATTCTGCTCGATGCTTATCTGTTAAACTATAATCAGGCTAGTACAGAGCTCCCTTTGATCCAATCTATAGGTGCCGATACTTAGCACCCACTGTGAGTATACTCAATCCCTTTTCATTTTAAACTTTTGGGATGCAACATGTATTCTATGAAACTTGAAACTATTTGAATCTAAACTCTATCCTCGGTAAATGTGAAACTTGATACTATTCGATTCTTGATTCTTTATGCTCTGTGAACGTTTAATCCTTGTGTGTAGTTCCGCCTTAACAATAGTAGCGCTATAGGAAGATGCACCTCCCCATTATTCTCGGGGGTATTGTTAGGAGGATTCTATTTGCTTTCCTTAATTCTTGGGAAAGTGGTTAAAGCATCGGGACACTTGGGCTATCACTTGGACTTCGAACACTAGCATGGCTGAAACTATTTTTATTCGTTTACCTGATGGATATGGGTCATTTTAATCTATTATGCTATATTCTCAAACTTGTATACTCGCCAATACATTATTGTATTGACTTTATTTTAATACATGTTGCAGGCTGATAGGATGCTGGAATCTTGGAAAACAAGCTAGGATTGATGCTTAGAAACTCGCCTAGTCTAATCTAGAAACTTGAACTATGTTGTGTTGCTGTATCTAATACTTCTGTTTGTGTTTGATGTTTTAGACAATGATATCATGAAAATTAATTAATCTATATTGAAGCTACTAGTGTTATGGAAACTCGTGAGCAATCTGAACGCTTAGTGCGCACCCCGATGTTTCCGCCATCGGTTGGGGTGTGACAGATTGGTATCAGAGCCATAAATATAGGGAATTACGATAAGTAGTAATACTTGCCCTAGTCTATAGTTCTAGGAATCTTGACTCTTATCTGTTGTTTAAGACTTATGCATTCTACCGTATCTGCTTCCTAGCAGCACATTTCCTGTTAAACTTACATGCCTTTCCTAAGGCTGACACAATATACACTTGGAAACTTTGAAAACACTGCTAATCAGTGTTTGTATTTTGCACGAGATTTGCCCTCAAGTCAGGAGTGACATCCGAACCTTGATGGGAAATTTCCATATTATATTATAGTAGGTCTTATCGGTTGATAAGTACCGGCGCTATAGGGTACGATGTTGTCAAGATAGAGGTGAAACTCATACCTTGATAACTAGTCCCATTCCTTGATTTTATGTCTCGCCAAAGTCTCGAAATTCCCAATCAATTAGGAACGTGAAATAACCAAAAGGACGAATATCGTAGGCCTAACATCGATGACGTATTTGTCTAAGTAAGTCAAGACACGTTGCCTCAATTCGAAAGGGGTTCGAATTACTTTGGTTAGTCACCGTTCCTCTACCCGGAACAATCCTATGTTTTACGAGCCTATCTTTTATGTTATCTCGATTTTATGTGTGGTTTTAAACTTGATTCTTCATTTATTTTGACTTTTTACACAAATCGCACGTATGTCCGCAATCTAAAACTCTAATCATAATCTCTCAGGATCAAACTAAATTTACGAAGCTTCATTCATCATGTTAATCTATGTGGGAATCTTGATCAACTATGATACTATGTGAAGCTATCTGATAAATCTATATGTTGTTGTGATTGTGAAACACTAAACGTAACGTGGCACTGAAATACGAGACTGAAGTGACATGTCCAAAACATGGTGGATACGCCGCTGGTACTTCCTATATATAAGTGTTTCCGACATATTACCAACTTTCGTACCACGTGCCATGCGAAACTTAGTGTTTTGCAGACCGATGATGAGAATGTTGAACTCTAAACTATGGGAAACTGCTTGTGTAATCTATGTGAAGTCTTTGTGTAATCTACTTGTACTCTAGTGTGAATGTGTTGTTTTGAGTAACAAAATGCAAAATGTAGCCTAGCGCCGAAGACGAGGTGGACGTGGCATGTCCAAAACACGATGGATACGCCGCAGGTACTTCCTATATATAAGTGTTTCTGGCATGTTACCGAACCTTCGTACCACGCGCTAAGTGAAGTTCATAGATTTGCGGACTCGGGTTGAAGTTGTTGAAACTATTTGGTTAATCTATGTGAAAATCTTGTGAGAATGATTGAAGTTGATGTTGTGGTTGGCGAAGCATGACACCGATGATGAGACGGGCGTGGCTTGATTGAAGCATGGTGGATACGCCGCTGGTACTTCCTATATATAAGTGCTTCCGTCATGTTACCGAACTTTCGTAGCACGTGCCATGTGGGAATTCGTTGTTTTGTGGATTGTGGTGAGGATGTTGAACGCTAATCTATGTGAAACTATTTGGTTAATCTACATGTGTATGATGATGATGAGTGTGTTGTTATTTTTGGCAATTGCGACACGTAACATGACACCGAATATGAGGCGGAAGCGATGTGCCCGAAACGTGGTGGATACGCCGCTGGTACTTCCTATAGATAAACGTTTCTGACATGTTGCCAAACTTCGTATAACGTGCCATGCGAAGGTCATGGGTTTGCGGATGTCAAATCTATTGGAATCTATGTGAAACTTGTTGGAAACTCGAATCTTTAAACTACGTGAAACTTATTGAATCTTGAGTCTTTAATCTTTCGTGTGTGAATCTATACTGTGAGACTTTGTGATCTAGACTTATACGATCCTCTTGTTGGATCTTTAGATGTCTTTCCGAAAGCTATCCGACACTCTCAAGAGATCCAGGGAAAAGTCTCAGAAAAAGATGATGTCCTTCATGGCTGACCAGATCACTCGAGTCATGCCAAAGATCATCTCTGAGATCCAAGGATCAAACACTCTTCCATCCTCTATGGAATCGAAGGGTGAGAAGCTAAAGCCTACAAAGTTCAGCTACAAACATTTCATCTCTTGCAACCCTAAGCCTTTCACGGGCAGTGATGGGGTGACCGCTATGCTCGAGTGGTTTGACAGCATCGAGGTTACCTTCATTAACAACGAGTGCCCAGAACACTTGAAGACTAGGAGTACAACAGGAATGTTTCAAGGCAGAGCTCTGGAGTGGTGGTCGAATGAGAGGAACATCCGTTCTAATGAAGAACCCTACGCTCTTCCATGGGCTGAGGTGCAAGAATTAATGATGCTTGAGTTCTGCCTTCCCCATGAACAACTGAAGCTCGAAGAAGAGTTCTGGCATTTGAAGCAGATTGGTGATGATAATCTGGCTTATACTACCCGTTTCAAGCAACTCAGTCTAATCGTTCCTCACTTGGTTTCTACTCCTAAACGCATGATAACCAAGTACATCAATGGGTTACCTCCTGCAATGTGTGATTCGATCAAAGCAGCTCAACAGGAGACTATTGAAGAAGTTTATCGTCTAGCCACGAGCTTAAATAACAACCGCATCTGTGACAAACAGTTTGCTACTCCTGCTCCCTCTAAGTCAGCACATCAAGTTACCCAGCAGCCTAGTGGCAGCACGAACAAAAGGAGAAAGTCTCAGGGTTCAGGATGCAATGCTATTGTTCCTGCTGCAAACCCTGCTGCTAAGCCTGCTCCTGCTGCTGCTGTTCCAAACCCTCCTGCTCCTGAAATCAAAAGGCAGTACACTGGACCTCACCCTAAGTGTACAACTTGCAATTTTCATCATCCTGCCGCCTCTTCTTGTCGCTTGTGTACCAACTGAAATCGCTATGGTCACACGACTCCCTACTACCGTCAAGTTAACCCGACCCAACCAGCACAGCAAGCCCCAGTTCAGGTAGCTCTACCAGCTCTCCCATCTCCTCAGCAGAATCCGAGGCCAGTCACCGCTGTTCGAGCATGCTACAAGTGTGGAGATACTACTCATCTTCGTAACCAGTGTCCTCAGCTGAACCAGGACCAACAGCCAGCCGCTCGTGGATGAGCGTTCAGTCTTAATGCTAATCAGGCTCGTAACGACAATGACGCCATTAATGGTACGTTTCTCGTCAATAACCTTTACGCTTCGATACTATTTGATACTGGTGCCGATAGAATCTTTGTGTCCGTAGAATTTGAATCTTTGTTAAACTGTGCACGCTCTAAGTTATCTAAGTCGTTTTCGGTGGAGATTGCCGATGGTAAATCGATTCTAGTTGATTCTATTCTCTGTGGTTGTTCCTTGACTCTTAATGACCACGTATTTACTATTGATCTAATACCCATGCAATTGGGTAGTTTTGATGTCATAATCGGTATGGATTGGTTGCGTAAGAATCATGCCGAGATTGCTTGTCACGAGAAGTTTGTTTGTTTACCTCTTCCATCCGGTGATATTTTGCATGTCTTTGGAGACCGACCTTCAAGAGGACTGAAGTTGTTGTCATGCACTCAAGCGAACAGATGCTTACGTAAACAGAACTTTTCCTTCTTGGCCTAAGTGGTGGAACAAAAGGGCAAGGGGAAGAACATAAGCGATGTTTCAGTAGTGTGTGATTTCCCTGACGTCTTTCCTGAAGATCTTCCTGGTCTTCCTCCTCCTAGGTCCGTCGATTTTCGTATTGATCTCATACCTGGTGCGACTCCTGTCGCCAAGGCTCCTTATCGACTTGCACCTTCTGAGACGCAAGAGCTATCTAGTCAACTGCAAGAACTACTTGAAAAGGTATTCATTCGTCTAAGTACCTCTCTGTGGGGTGCTCCCGTGCTATTCGTCAAGAAGAAAGATGGTTCTTTTCATATGTGTATCGACTACCGTGAACTTAATAAGCTTACCATTAAGAATCGTTATCCTCTCCCTCACATTGATGATCTATTCGACCAACTACAAGGCGCGTCCTATTTCTCGAAGATTGATCTCCGATCTGGTTATCATCAGCTCTGTGTTCTCGAAGATGATGTACCCAAAACTGCTTTTCGCACTCGTTATGGAGACTACGAGTTCGTAGTCATGCCTTTTGGCTTGACCAACGCACCCGCTGTGTTCATGGATCTTATGAATCGTGTTTGTAAAACTTATCTTGACCGCTTTGTGATAGTCTTTATTGATGATATTCTAATTAACTCGAAAACTAGAGTTGACCATGCTAGCCATTTACACTTGATGCTTGAACTTCTACGTGGCGAACGCTTGTACGCTAAATTTTCTAAGTGTGAGTTTTGGATTGACGAAGTACAATTCCTAGGGCATGTTGTTAGTAAGAAAGGTATTCATGTTGGCCCTTCTAAAATCGAAGCTGTTAAGAATTGGAGTACGCCTAAATATGCATCTAAGATTCATTCCTTCCTAGGATTGGCGGGTTATTACCGTCGATTCATCTCGGACTTCTTTAAGATCGCCGTTCCTCTCACTTCGTTGACTCAAAAAGAGAAACCTTTTGCTTGGGGTTCCGAGCAAGAGGAATCTTTTCAGACTCTTAAGACCCTTTTGTGTAACACTCCTGTTCTTACTCTCCCTGATGGGAATGATGACTTCGTGGTATATTGCGATGCCTCGAACCGTGGTTTGCGATGTGTGCTCATGCAACGGGACAAGGTTATTTCTTATGCCTCCCGTCAACTCAATATACATGAGAAAACTACACTACTCATGACCTGGAGTTAGGTGCAGTTGTATTTGCGTTGAAGATCTGGCAACACTACTTGTATGGCACTAAGTGTGTGGTTTTCACCGACCATAAGAGCCTTCAACATATCTTTAACCAAAAGGAACTGAACATGCGACAGAGACGTTGGGTGGAATTGCTTAACGACTACGACTGTGAAATTCGCTATCATCCCAGAAAGGCAAATGTCGTGGCCGATGCTCTTAGTCGTAAGACTCATGTTAATACTATTCGTTGTTATTATATCTCTAGTGATCTTCATACTTGTATCCATGAAGCTCAATATTCGACAGCTAATGAAGGTAGTCTATTTATTGAAATACGAGGTGCTACTGTGGATCAACTCGAAACTAAGTCTGATGGACTTCAATACTATCTCAATCGCATCTAGGTGCCGGACCATGACAACCTTCGTTAGCTCATTATGAATGAGGCTTACAAGTCCCGATACTCTATTCATCCTGGCGCTGATAAGATGTACCATGATTTGCGTATGACTTATTGGTGGTCTGGTATGAAGAAGGACATTGTTACATACGTTTCTAAGTGCCTTACTTGCACGAGGGTAAAGGCTGAACATCAACGTCCTTCAGGACTCTTAGAACAACCCGAAATTCCCGTTTGGAAATGGGATAGTATCGCTATGGACTTTATTACCAAGCTACCCCATACAACTACTGGTCATGATAGTATCTGGGTGATCGTTGACCGTTTGACTAAATCAGCCCACTTTCTTCCTATTCACGAAGATTATAAAGTGGAGAAGCTTGCTCGAATCTATACCGATGAGATTATATGCCATCATGGCATACCTCTTAACATAATCTGTGACACCTGTGTCACTACGACCATCATACAAATTCCAAACCAATAAAATATTGTATTTCATACTTGGGATTTGTATAAATATGTGTAGCATTTGCACATATCAATTCTTGTTCGATTTCGAGCTCTAAATCGCTTTCTGGAAAGTTATACGCGAACTGATGCGTAAACGTAATCGGTTTAACGCGACAAACACTCCGGAATAGTGAAATAGGCTTAACATACCTTAAATAACCTTTACATAACTTAGAAATAAGTTTTGGAAGGTTTGGTGTGTCGAAATCAAGTTTATTCGCTTACAGGGCCTAATTTCGACAAACTACGAAAGTATGCCGATTCGTACTGTAACGAACATTCCGGAACATGATCATAAGTTAAACATGCCATAAATATCCTTTACATAGCTTAGAAATAGGCTTTGAGGTGTTTGGTGCGCAAAAAATAAACTTATTTGATCAACGGGGACTAAAAGCGTCAAAAAGTGCATAAGTTTGCATTTTCGCTCATATCTTACGTTCTGAATATATCCGGACATCCAAAAATTTATGTAATCATTAAAATATTTTATTTTAGTGATTGGCATGATAAAATTCCATTTGTCGCATAATTTGGATCGTTTTTCGCGTCCGTTCGTGTTTCGTCGTAATTAACCGAATATCGTGATCGTACGACCAAACGAACCGACATCCGTCATATTTTTGAGCATGTTTCATGTCCCCTATGCTTAGTCATCATTGTGGAGCCTTAAAAATGGCTTAACAGGCTTTAAACGTGTCAGAAATGGCCTTATACACATGAAGGGACCAAAGTTGCAACTTTTGAAACTATTGTTGATATCCCAGGCGGTCGCGGGCTGCGTAAGATGTGCCTGTCTCGTAAGCGGGGCGCGATTGACGTGCTGTCATGGTACATGCAAATTTAATCAAAATAACAACTAATAGATAGTGGTAAATGGGTATCGAACTCAGGGAGTATGTGGAAATGTGTTAATTCTATAGCTTTGCAATTTAACTACAATTAACCTAATATGCAGAAAATAAAGATCAATAATTTGGATTGTTTGTTTTAGAAAACTAAATTATCAATTACCTACTAATCAAGATTGGATTTTTAATTCAGATTATGAGAACAATGACCATCTTAGGATTCAGTTTCTTTTAACACTTGTGTGAAATACCAACTAGAAATCGCCCCCCAATGTTCAGAGATTGTTCGGTTGATCATCATAACATCAAAGTAGAAGTTCATACGAATCAAAAACTAAAACCGATTGTTTAGAATTGTTTGAAACCAACAAAAACCAGCCAAAATCGCCCCCCAATGTTCAGAGAAAACGTCCAATCATGAGATATGTGAAAAGACACATCAAAAACCGTTTTAATGAAGCAGTTACGCATCTGTCCGTCGCCTCCACCGTAATTTACGGTCTCCACCGTAAGTTACGGTGGACTTCAACTTGTTACGGTGAAAAGCTCCTGAAGTACGGTGAGAAAATTGCAGGTTTCAGGGCCACCGTAATTTACGGTGGCCACCGTAAATTACGGTGGAACCCTGATTTTTGTGTTTCGTTTCTTCTTTCCTTCCATGCATGACCCGTTCCTCTCCAAACCGTCCAAAGCAGCGTTTTATCCATTTTTAGCTCCCGAAACATACCTGAAACATAAGCAACTCTAGTCATCTAATTCAAGATAATTACGTGATTAAGTGAAGGATAAATTCGTCTTTTAACATCATTAAGGGTTGTCCTATGGACCACCCGTCACATCCCCACACTTAACCGTTGCTTGTCCCAAGCAACTCATTAAACCATTTTCAAAACAAGCGATCACATAAACCAAGCATAAACATGTAGTCCTTTTACTAACCCTTTCTTAACACCCGAAATAATACACTCCTCGCTATATCTCTCCTCTCTGCAACAAGTAAGCACTAGCAACATGAGCTAGACACACAAAAGGCAAACGGGCGGTTGCACAACTATAGGCTTGTACCTAAATCGATCCTTCTCCTAATAAGTGCCAAACATGAATGCAAATCAATGGGGCTTTAAGGTTGTAACGTGGCTAGGCGTACGGGTAGGAAATGGAATATATATGTAGTAGCAAAAACTTAACCCGGTCTTCTTATTACACAATAAAGTAAACAAACAACTACCAACTTAACTAATATATACAAGACAACTAAACATCATTTCTTTTTCATTTTTCATTGCTTTTTCTTTTTTTTTTCTTTTTCTGATTTTTTTTTTAATAAAAGCAAACATACAATATAACATTAAATACATCTACATACTACTAAAACAACCACTAACACTATAAGACCGGGTCAAGTTGGGTAAATATTTAGGTAACTAGCTAAGGGGGTAACAAATGATAGGCTTTAGGCACAAAATGGCAACTAAATGTCCAAACCCCCACCCCTCTCGCAACCATGCTCATATATATAATTTATGAGGTCCAACCCCCCAAATCCCACACTCACACACACTAAAAACGAGGCTACCTAAATGCTCTTATCCTTTTCGCATTCATATCCAACTACGGACTCAAACCGTATCAAGGCACAAGTTCTAATGCACCCCCACCCATTGCCACTCTCATTAAGGACAAGTATTATTTATTTACATGTGTGGCTTCAACTCTCGCCATGAACAAAGGGTATTAAAGGTTGCCGGTGCATCATTTGGGGTTAGTCCAAGGTGTTCAAATTCTCACATTGTTTCGCTTGATTTAAAAAAATTGTTCAAAAACTTCAAAATTTCCCCCCATCCCCACACTTGGGATACATTGACCCCAATGTATGGTTTTAGGAGGATTTGATCGCTAAAACTCTTTAACACCAACTGAAAGCTCAACACTCAAACCATAAATTTCTTTTTTTTTATATTTCACACCGCCAACTTCCACCACCCAAACATAATCATCAAAAACTCAACACCACCCAACCACCCGACCATAAACATATCAAACTAAACAAATATTCACAAAATGTACAAGAAGGAGCACGACCTGACTAGTAGTAGCGCGGTTGAGGCGGTCCAAAAATGGAAGACATCATCTCGTTCCATTCTCCAAAATCGAATGTGCCGCTACCGCTTCCACCTTGTTGCGAAGCTCCTTATTATTGACACGGGTCTAGCCATTGTGAATGATGGAGCGGCGGGGTTGGATACGATACACTACCATCGTATGGTGGTAGAGACGCATAATCCACCAGAGGTGGATCCACAACCACGGGCCGCCCGGCATGCCAATCCGCATGCATCCTTCTTGCTTGGTCATCTTCGTACCGGTTGTTCATCTCTAGCTCGTGGGAGTAAGCATGTGCACGATTCCATGATTCTTGACGATCAAAGTTATGCTTCAAAGACCGCTCCATACTAGCACTCATCATCGTTTGTTGATCAAACAAAGTACGCTCCGAACCCGACCATGAATCAAAAACGAGTGTCGGAGGACGTTGGTTCTCAATAACCTCTTGCATAGTGCCACTGTAAGCCCAATTCTGCTCGGATGAACGCTCCGTGTAATCATAGAAAGCACCACCATAACCCCTACCTAGGCCCCCTTGGCCCACATTCACATTCTCACCACCATGAGGCTCATCCGCATAATCATCATCCCCACTCGGGGCTTCCGCTTCCGCTTCACTCTCCGGTTCATCCTCTTCACCCGATAGAAGATCTCTTGCATCAACTTTCAATGCTCGCCATCTCTGACCCTCCGATTTGAGCTTATGATACCTTTCCGATTGCGTGTAGGTCCATCCAATACCCATCTTGTTTAGACTAAAAGGATTATACCTTTTCGGATGCCCTCTATCCTCCGACGTGATTGCCTTAAATTGCTTCATCAATCCTGTGATAATTCGGCAATACGGGATAATGCTCCTCCCCAACTTGTTTCGGCAAATCCAAAGGTGGTTCATGATCAAATACCGAATCGGGAAGCGAGGAGACCCATTGAGCAATGAATAAAGGACGGGCACTTCCGGATACCTCACTTGTTCCTTATCTCCTCTTCTTGGAATGACATTCAAAATGCAAATCGACAGCAGCAATTTTGCTTCAATCTTCAAATTCTTCCGGTACAAGATTCCACTCTAAGTACCGGGCAAGAACAAAGCCGCTAACATATCATTCCATCGCGGATGTTTCTCCAGTTTTATCAAAAGGTCATCAAGACTAGGGATCATGTAATCACAAGCAGGTAGACTGTCGTACTTTGCCAACTTTCGTAGTGTATCAAAAGACATCTCTACCTTAATCCCATTCACCTCACCCGTTAACTTCATCTGAGACGGCCTATCGTATGTGTTGCACTTGAGGGTTGCCATCCATTCTTGAATTTTATCCATGAACAGGTTCTTGTTGTCCTTATCATAACAACTGAGAGCCGCCTCCCATACTAAGGCGCGGAACTGGGCAAACACATTAAACGGCCCAAACTCGACCTCTCGCACTTCCCTCTCACAAATGAACACGGCAGCCTTGTTTTTTAAACGGTTCATACTGTCATGAAACAGTGTCGGTTGCCAATGCTCCGGCTGATCGTCTAAAGGACCCGATTCCCACCTTGGCTTTTCAGCCGGGTCCAACTCTACCATCTCTTCATCCTCGCTTTCACTCTCACTAACTCTACCCAAGTATTGTCTTTTCTTCGGTTGTTCTTCCGGCTGTTTGCCTTTGCCTTTAGACGAAGAAGATGAACTAGCTCCCGCTCTTTCCTTCGTTCGTACCATTTTCCTACACACATTGCAAAGCAAACAACACAACCAAACACAAAAAGTTAGACTCTTTTCTCCCAAAACATCCCCACACTTGCTTGTTACTATGGTTGTAGATGCTAGTGAACATAAATTTTATAATTATTTTCTCAAAAATTGGGCATGGTGTCTCTACAATGTAGAGATTCTCAAAAGTTCACTACTTTCATCATCAAACCTACATCTACAAACCATAACAATGTTCAAGTAACCATTTTCATGACAAATCTAAGAACAAGCAAGTGGGTATGAACAAATAACACAAATAACCTTCCTTTTCACAATGCATCATCAAAACATAACAAATAAACTTCCATACCTTTGTTTGAAGATGCTAGAACACAAGTGAAACAAGAACTTCAAAAACCCCCAAAATTTTCAGACCTAGGGCTTGTGAATCAGACCAGAAAACGTCGTTTTCTTACAAATCTCTTCACAAAATCAGCAAGTACGTGAAAAATTAGTCAAGATAGACGTAGATTTCACTTGATTTGGCTAAGAATTGAGAGATTTATGAAGAATTGAAGGTTGTAGGGTTATGGAGATTGAAGAAGGTCTTGTGGGGTTGGATGAAAGTGATAGAGGTTGTTTGTGGTTAGGGGAGAAAGAAAGAAACGAATGGCCAGGGAATAATTCACGTGTTTCCTTATTTTTTTTATGTATATACGATGCCCTGCTCAACCCTTCAGTTCGCCAGGTCCACCGTAAATTACGGTGGACACCGTAAATTACGGTGGAACCTGGAACAAAATTCTCACCTTAAAACAGTAGGTTCCTACCTTAAAGCCCAACTTTTTTTCATCTCCGCCGTAAATTACGGTATAGACTGTAAATTACGGTGGCCTCTGGGCCTTTTTGCTTCGCCAAAAACTCCAATTTTAAGTGTCTCTTTTTATATTTTTTCAGTTTTTTCAATTTTTTTGTGTTTTTAAAAATTTTCAAAAACATGTAAAAATTACCCTACCCCCTCGAAAGTCCCGTGTTATCCTCAACACAATGTTAGAGTAATTCGTTACCCGAATATCCCCACACTTGTTTCAAACACAAGCTTCAAGCAAGTACGGTAACTATGCAAACTATAGAAAACAAACTAAACAAAATACTAACTATTTACACTGCCAAACCTGGGCCTCTCATGGTTGTTCCTCATCGACCGGGCATAAAATGTAGCCCGCTTTATCAAGCTCCAAGTTGTTGATGTCGTTCCCCTCCAAGTATGGCTTCAACCTATGACCATTCACCGTTTGTTGTTTATTTGTTTGCTCATCTTGAATATCTACATCACCAAACCTCCCAACTCGCCGAACGACATACGGGCCCATCCATTTACTTTTAAGCTTGCCCGCAAACATCTTGAGCCTTGAATTGTACAACCAAACCTTTTGACCCACTTCAAAGGTTTTCTTCCTCAACTTTGCATCGTGTACCTTCTTGAGCTTGTCTTTGTAAGCCTGTGCACACTCATACGCCTCGTCTCTAATCTCTTCGATCTCACTTAATTGCAACTTTCTCATCTTTCCCGCCTCATCATAATCCGCATTTACCGTCTTGATTGCCCAATGTGCCCGATGCGCTAACTCCATTGGCAAGTGACAACCCTTTCCATAAACCATCCGATAAGGCGTTGTGCCAATCGGAGTTTTGTAGGTCGTTCGGTATGCCCACAACGCATCATCTAACTTGCTCGACCAATCCTTCCTATCCATTCTAACCGTCTTCATGAGGATTTCTTTGATTTGACGGTTGGACACTTCGACTTGTCCACTCGTTTGCGGATGGTAAGGTGTGGCAATCCGGTGATTCACGCTATACCTCTTCAATAATTTCCCGAAATTAAAGTTCTTGAAATGCGAACCACCGTCACTTATGATAACTCTTGGAATGCCAAAACGGGAGAAGATGTTGGATTGAACGAATTTACAAACAACCGAGTGGTCATTTGTTCTTGTTTCAATAGCCTCAATCCACTTAGAGACGTAATCTACCGCCACCAAAATATATAGAAAACCATTCGAATTCGGGAAGGGACCCATAAAGTCAATGCCCCATACATCAAATATTTCTACAACCAAAATTGGTTGCAATGGCATCTCGTCCCTCTTTGAAATGCTTCCCATCCTTTGACAATTTATACAGTTTCTTGCAAACTCACACGCATCCTTGAAAATAGTGGGCCAATAAAACCCACATGAGAGAACCCGGTAACCCGTTTTATGCCCGCTAAAATGACCTCCACATGCGGATGAGTGGGCATGAGTCAAGATTTCCAACACCTCCGTTTCGGGCACACACCTCTGAATAACTTGATCCGGCCCGATCTTGAAAAGATCCGGTTCCTCCCAAATGTATTGCTTCACTTGGACCATAAATTGTTGTCGTCGCTTCTTGGTCCAATGATCTGGGATGGCACCCGTGGCTAAGTAGTTGACATAGTGAGCATACCACGGTGCAACAAAGGTAGATATGGCAAGTAGTTGCTCATCGGGAAGCCTTTCATTTATCTCGCTAACATCGTCAATCCCTTACACCGGAATCCGAGACAAGTGATCCGCCACTACGTTCTCACTTCCCTTTTTGTCTCGAATCTCTAAGTCAAACTCTTGTAACAACAACACCCATCGAATTAAACGGGGCTTCGCGTCTTTCTTCTCCATCAAATACCGAACCGCGCTATGATCCGAGTATACCACCACTTTGCTCCCCCAAATATACGAACGAAACTTATCCAAAGCATACACCACCGCTAATAACTCCTTTTCGGTTGTGGTGTAATTCAGTTGCGCTTCGGATAAAGTCTTGCTTGCATAGTAAATCACCACCGGCTTTTTGTCAACCCGTTGACCCAAAACTGCACCAATTGTAGTGTCGCTTGCATCACACATGATCTCGAACGGCTTTGACCAATCCGGTGGTTGCAAAATAGGAGCTTTGACCAAATGTTCCTTCAAAACAGTAAAAGCTTGCATACACTCATTAGTAAAATCAAATGGGACATCTTTTAATAACAAGTTACATAAAGGTTTGGTGATAACACTAAAACCTTTTATGAAACGTCTATAGAACCCCGCGTGTCCCAAAAATGACCTTACACCCTTAACATTTTTCGGTGGTGGCAAAGATGATATTACCCTTATTTTTACTGTAACACCTGGAAAATTCACGTCATATAATGTATTGACACGTGTCATAAGCTTGAACGTGTGAAAGTATACTCTAGAGGGACTAAAGTTGACAAACATGGAAAGTATGTGAATATAAGGGTTCAAAATGTCAACAAGGAATAAATATACTTTACAGTAACCCTACATGATGCTCATACCTTCAAACGAATAAATCATGGATCATACGAAGCTAAATATGAAAGAAAGTGAGAGATTACAAACTACGGGGGTTAAATGTGTCAACATGTTTAAAGTATACCTCTGAGTGACCTTTTAGCAAACCCGAAGCTTTGTAACGATAAATTATACTCACTAGAATGTGTGATAAAAATTTCATAAAGTTTCGTTATCGTATGAGAAAGTTATGATCAAATTCGTATACGAGGGGTTAAAGCGTAAACGTTGAAAATTATGACTTTTCGGGTAAACATAAAGTGACCAAGGACTTAACAAAGTGGGTATAAGTCTTGAAGCCCTTATAAGTCAAGTTGAGGGGCTCAAAATGCAAGAAATAAAGTTTGGTTGCCCTTTGGAAAGACCAAGAGCCAAGATACAAAAGTTGGAAAACTTTAAACCTGAAGTTAGGCTCCAGGCGGGCCGCGTAAGGTCTTGGCAAGCCTTACGCGGGCCGCGTCAGACCCCCAGATGCAGAAAATCGTGAAAGTTGGCTGTTCAGCCTTGGAACCGACTTAAGAAGATATTTTCTCATCCATGGGCGACCCCTAAACATTCCTAGGCACTTAGGGACACTTGTGGGTGATCCATGATCAGTTGTAGCCTTAGTTATCAACAATCTAATGAGATTTAAGCACTATAAAAGGCCCTTATGTTGCAACCATTTGATCACACCTTCCATCTGCATTTCTGGAGCTTCCTGGAGCTTAATAGCATACCCTAAGCCTTCCTAATCGTGCATAGAACTTCTGTAAGTATGCTTAACCTTTCTTAGTTGAGTTTTTACTTAGTTTTAGCTTAAAAGTCAAACCGTCGTAATTAACGGTTGAATTCGCGATTAATCATTAATGGTCCAGTGATTAGTCGAATTGAAAGTAGTTATAAGTTGGTAATTATGTGGGCTTTAAACCCTTAAAAGGGCTCCCTCTGATTCCCACTCTAACTAGATCAAATGTCGGGTCAAAGTTGATTAAAAAAAAAGTCAACAGAACCTTAATTTTCGAATTAACGCCAAATTAACAATGTAGAAGGCATGTAACCTATTTTATCACTCATATAACTTGTTAATAACTATAAGAACTAGTCTAAGCTTGTTTGATCCGACAATTTTCTGTTTAGACCCGGTTCGAAACCGAAAGTCGCAAAAACTTTGACTTTTGCTTTGACTTCGGTTCTGACCCGATTTAGTATGATTTGGAAATGCCTTAGAGCTTCCTTAGGACCAGGCTACATGTTAGCATAACCCTCTGTGGTTGGTTCACTGATTATCCGATTCGTTTACATGTTTCCGTTAATTGCTTAAATGTTGACCAATATGCCCTTTTGACCATAAAACGAGAATTTTTGGATATGTGAAAAGACAATAACCTTTGTTACTGATTTATAAACATGTCCCTAAAATTTTACATCAGTTGGAGGTCTAGATTAGGAGTTATGCTCATTAGCGTAATTATAACGCCTTTTAGTAATTAAAAGGCGCAATTAGCATAAAGCCTATCTAAACCCAATTTTTGACACTAAACCTTTTACCCACTGATGTAATATAATATTTTGGGATTTTTAAAGATTTTTAACCTGCTCATAACCTAAGGTTATGGCATTAATTCGGTAAATACCGAATATACCCTTTTTGGTTATAAAATGAGTTCTACAAAGTATTTTGACGCCAATCCAGTCTCTACTGATTTTATTTAATAAATGAAGTATTTTGAACTTTATAACCTGTCCAGAAAACTCAGATTTCCGGTATAACCCGGAAATCACTTAAAATGGCTTTTTAAGCGTATTAAACGCATAGTTTGGGTTTAAACCCATTTTATCACATAAGACTTATTACCAACTGATATGACCTATTAAAATAAGTTATTTTACTGATGTATTCGGACCCGAATCTCAGAACTTCATTTAAACTCTTTTATAACCTTTTAAATGACCAAAATACCCCTACGGGGCTTATTTTGAGATTAAACTCGTTTTGGGCATAATGGAAGGTATCCTACTTATATCACAACATATTAAAGGCATATTAACTTAGGAAACCTGTATATGATTTATTTGGTTACTCGTTACGCACTTTTCGCGTTCGGATCGGCTTATGTAACTAGTTTGCATATATTAGCCGAAACGGGTCAAACCATATCATTTTTGTCTCAAAATCCAGAATGTGTTTAAGTTACCCATATTAAACAAGCATACAAGCTTGTCGGGTCAAAACCATATTCTAATCCGGTCTTCGCTTTATCATGCGTTTGAACCGTATCTTCCTTTTGAAAACTAACCGGTCTAAGTCAAGGCTTAATTAAAGACCCGTTAGGATTCTAATAGGTTATTATAAAACCTTCATTCCAGATTAAGAGCCCCAGTAAAAGTACTTGTGCTTGCTGATTAGAAAATACGGCTGAGTATAAATTGCATTGCTAGCTCAGGTAAATACTCTTAACTTATTTTCCCTATACGGGCTTGGGATACGGTATTATAATAATACTGCTTGGTCGGGTATTGAATGTTTAGTCGTATTGTGATTAAATTATTGAGGTAACCTGCTTTAATCTGTATTGTTTGAAATAAAAGCCTTTAGGGGTTAATGACCATTTTCCGGATATCCTTGACATCATTGTATTATAAAATGGCCACGTCTTAAGCACGGGGTGTAGGCATACACCTGACAGTTGCTTAAGGGAAAACGGTATCTCACTCTCTTGTGGGCCTATACTTGTGGTGTGTCTATTAATCTGACTCGATTTCTACATCGGGCCCTGAACGTACAACGAACATGTAAATCTGTATACAAGATTATAAATATAATTGTCCCAAGTTATAAAGAGTTTGTGCCACGTGCATTCAAATCAATTTTATTAAACCTTTTCAAAATGAGTCGGTTGAGTGTATTTACCAGTGAAAACTGACGTATTTTCCAAAAGGGTTAAGTGACAGGTACTGAACGTAATTGGCTGGAAGCTCAGGGCGTTTATAAGGAATCTTGCAAGTTCTAGGCGCCTAAAGTCTGTTGAACAATGTTTATGTTTTAAGATCCGCCTGTGGATCCTTTACTTTCCGTTGTAATACTTGATATTACTTTATATTCGGATCGTAATATAATTTATCTTTTGCTTCCGCTGTGCATTTATATATTGTGTTGTTTGACTATGATGATATCAACTACGTCACGATACTCCCCACCGGGCCCACCGGTCATACGTGGAAAGTCGGGGTGTGACAGGTTGGTATCAGAGCCAACATTGAGTGAATTAAACACTAGCCTTTTGTGTTTAATCTCAATGACACAGTAGCACATTCTTTGACCTTCTGAGTCTAGACTTAACATAGGAATAATCTCAATCCTAATCTGGAAATTTTTGCTTCCAATTTTTTTTATATATTGGATACGTCGCCAAGCGAAGAAGCTGTAATAGGAATTCTCCACATCCGGAGCCTTGAAATGCTGAGCTTCGTACCGCGGCCAGGGTGAAACGTGCAACCAAGGAGAAAGCATTCAGAAATAAAATGAAGAAGAAACTCCTTTTTGCTGAAGATCGTTTCCTTAATAGTCCTTCTAAGAACATATTTATTTTTCAGTCCCTTCAAGGACAACATTATTCCTTTCAAAGTCCCTTTTAGGGCAAACCTGAATTTTTAATTTTATAGTGGAATGACTGAATTTTCATCCAAAACATGAAATATGAAATAAATGAAAAATAACATTCCTTTTATAAGATCTACCATTATAATAAAATGGCAAAATCTAAAAAGGACAAAACCTAGCCACGTGTCATTTTAAGACCGGGCTAAGATGGTAGTTCCATAATTAGATTCAGATCCATATTTAACACCTCAATTTAGGATTGTTCTGCGTTAAATATTAAAAAGAATCTTGAAGGTAAAACCTAGCCTAAATGTCACTACAGACAAGGCCAAGATGGTAGAACCTATTCAAGAGATTCAAACCCTTGTTAACATCTGTAACATGTTAACATTCCTGGCAGACGTGGTTCGATAAAATCGCATGAGTCATCCTTAAATAAGATTACTCCAATTTCCCTTATTTATATAATCATCCCTTAAGGATGAAGTGCCTACGGGCTATAGTTAATGTCCTCTGAGACTAAAGACAGTGGTAGCCTACAACTCCCTGTCAAGAAAAGGTAATGAACTTTGATTCAAACCTTAATGGCTCGATTCTCTGAAATCATGGCTTATATCATCCTATAAGATGATCATATTATAAACATCCCTTAGAAGGGAAGTGCCTACGGGCTATAGTTAATGTCCTCTGAGACTAAAGACAGTGGTAGCCTACAACTCCCTATCAAGAAAAGGTAATGAACTTTGATTCAAACCTTAAATGCCTCGATTCTCTAAAATCGTGGCTTATAAATTAAACTTGTCTACGCGACTAGGCCATTTGTGCTAATATTAACCTGTAAATTAGGATTTGTGATAAAAATCCTGAATAAAATAAATATCTTTCCTTTCCTGCCAGTATACATTTTAAAAAGAATCTTAAAGGTAAGACCTAGCCTATATGTCTTTCCAGACGAGGCCAAGATGGTAGAACCTATTCAAAGGATTCAAATCCTTGTAACATTGTAAATATGT
Source organism: Helianthus tuberosus (assembly GCA_030545235.1). Lineage (NCBI taxonomy): Eukaryota > Viridiplantae > Streptophyta > Magnoliopsida > Asterales > Asteraceae > Helianthus > Helianthus tuberosus. The sequence goes on from CM060373.1 coordinate 96,359,075, forward strand.
TAACACTCCTGGAAACAGTGATGCGATAAAATCACACTTGTCATCTTTATATTAGGAAATTTCTTCCAAACCCCTTATTTTTAGCAGAAATGATCAAGAGGAATCATGGCTAATAAACGTTGAACATGATGAACACATCAAAAACATCCATTGGGATGTATACCTACGGGCAAAGATGTATACATGAAAAGATAGTTTTCTTTCATAACTTCCTACCAAAAGGCAATGAACTATGAAATTTATCCGACCCAAAGGATCATAGATTATGTTTTAAAAATTTCCCTAGTGACAAGGCCTCTGTGCCATCCAAAAAGTCTTTGGGACAAGCCCTTATGCTATATAAAATGTCGGTACGACATTGACAGACGTGACTTATGTCCCCTGTCTAATAAATATGAAGGATATATTCCGTTTGAACGCCAAAGATGGGTTATTTAAAAACCTAGGCAAAACATAATCAAATAAATCAAATACTATATATTGGCCTATATGGTTTATTTACACCATGGCTAATTAATCATCAAATTCGACAATTCACTATATAATTACACCAATTATTACTACTTGGTTTGTAGTCTTCAAAGCTTCACCATGGCTGACCCCTCTGAAGCTCACAAGCATCCAGTTAATCAAAATGACGATTCAAGGAGACCCTAGGTATGGATTGCCTATGCACTTGTTGAATATGGTATTTAATACCAAAGCTTCGAGTATGGAAAACTCAGAAGGAACAAACAACAGTCGCGATGCTAGAGATGCGACAAATGTTAATAATGAATCCAATGTGAACCCCAAATGTTAATGGAGTAAATCTCTGGAACTATGATTAACGCAGCTGTTAGAAAGGCTATGAGAAAAGTCATGAAAAGGCTTAAAAAGCCGAATGATGTTCGCTTCAAAACACATGTCGCTGCTCATAAGAAGAGCTATATTCATACTTCAAATGCGAAGAATAACCCAAACAAAATCATATGTGGCAAGAAGCCCCTTTCCCCTTAGAATGTACTTAAAAGTACTTCGTCTCTTAGAGGTCAAGAGACTTCAATAGTAAAAAAGGGGCCATCGATTTCAGAAAGTTATTGGATGTAGTAGAAACCATTAGGTATATCAGTGGTTATGCTGGAAAGGACATGGTAAGGTATACATCACAGCCATTCGATAACAATGCTCTCAATTAATGAGGACATTATTGAAGTCCACAAGAAAGATCCCCTTATGCTATATGGGATGGACCAAATTTTTTGGACCTTATTAGAAAAGCCTATTATCCACATCACAAAATGGAAAAAGATGGAATAAGAATTTTCTGACTCTTGCCATAAAAGTTCTAGATTGTCGACAGTAAGTCGTAAATTTTAATTCATTGGCTGAGTTAGTGCTCTATTCAATATCTAAGCTTAATGCAAATGATTATTGGTGGTTAGTATCGAAAATAAGAGGGCACATTAAGGTTCCAAAGCCTGCTCATTATAAACCCATTATGGATCTACCTCAGCTACTCACGTTGTTTAGACTGAGAAACAGCCAGTCAAAGCTGAGACTGCCCTAAAATTAGTCAAGGACTTTTCAGCTAAGTTTAAAAGGGATTAAGAATGGAGGCGTTTAACCCTCCTGATGAATAATTAGGGATTGTTCACGTTAATAATGACACCAGATAAAATCCCATATTGTGATTTGACTGCTAGGAGATACGTTTGGGTTCGGGTGCTACTAAGTCTCTCATAAGATCTTAAGCTTAGCAAACTTTTAGAAATTTTCCCGTAAGAACCCCAGATAATAAGTGTAAGGTAAAATTTACAGACGAAATTGGAAGAATCATTTCTTTTGTTCCTATCAGAAACCTTCAGACGTAGAGTTTTTGAAATGTCCTCTCTCTAAGAGGAAGTGCGTCAGCATATATAGTTGATATCTCTTTAATCTCTATCGATTCCGAGTACCAGATGGTATGATAAAAGCACCATATGAGGATTGGTATATCTTAATAAGTTCCATAGATTGCTTCCATGCCTGATCAGTATGGAGGTTTAATGCATGGGACCACAAAGATATTCCGAGAGGTCATATGGTACTAAAGTCAACTAATGGTATTCAAAGGAGATATCCAGAATGGAATTGTCCAAGTAAATGTTCCCGATTAAGGAATTCGTGGACTAGTAACATAAATGTGTCACTTAATTGACACAAGCAATGGTGGATGAATTGGAGCCTGAGATTTGTAAAAATCTCTGTAACCTCCTCGAATCTTGAATATCTTCTCCTAAGATTTCCCTGTTACCCCTAAGAGATAGGTAGAGTTAAGGTTTATATCCCATTTAAGGCTGTATTATTATAAAATCACCAAGACGACTAGTACCATCATTGGAAGAATCGAAACCCTGATTAACTAAGTTTAAAATAGAGGGTTCATATAGCCTAACTCAATATCCTGAGAATTCGGTATAGTTAATTATGAAAGACGGTTCATTTTGCTTATGCATTATTACCGCAACCCTAATTAGGCAACGATTAAGAATTGCCATCAGCTGCCCAGGATCGTCGATCTGTTCGACTAACGGCAAGGATTAGCTATTCCTTAAAAAATAGTTAAGCAGTGGTTGGAATAACCATCTCACCTTAAGATGAGCTTTTCTATAATAGTTGATATATAAGCATCAAGGCTGCTCCTTTAAAGACCTTGTATAGATGGAATGTTAAACGCCTATTGATAGGACAATAGATTGGTAAGTCCAATTATCAGGATCTGAAAGTTGCATTAGAAACAACAAATAAGATCACACAAATACATAATCATCTGTAAGATGCCAGTATTCGGCAAAAAATCAAGGATTAATGAAAATAGCAAACCTCCTAAATTCTTGTTAAGGATAAGGTTCAACAACAGATATCACCCAGGAAGGGTGTGCCAAATTTGTTAAATTATCAGGCTAGTTAAGCTCTAAATATATAGAATCATTCGAAGGAAATCGAATGTATCAAGATCAAGTAGCTTATAAGCTAAAACCTATTTAAGGAACATAGCGGAGCTCGCAATACATTGCACACTAGTGACTGAAGGATATGTTTCGCCAATAAGTCAAGAAGCACTATCACATAATGATATGCAGATTTATGATGTGATGAGCATCCTGTATCGATTGAGGATCGACAGGTTAAGAAGCTCCAAAAGGATACATGTACCTAATATAGGGGTCACTTTGAGAGCTTGGAAAGACTCCAGATATGTTATAGAAGTTAGGTTCATTATGCGACAAAAAGTACTTCCAGCATTTTAACAAATCTCGAGGTCAAGATTTCTTTTAAGGGGGTGAGGATGTAACACCTCGAAAATTCACGTCCTATAATGTATTGACACGTGTCATAAGCTTGAACGTGTGAAAGTATACTCTAGACGGACTAAAGTTCACAAACATGAAAAGTATGTGAATATAAGGGTTCAAAATGTCAACAAGGAATAATATACTTTACAGTAACCCTACATGATGCTCATACCTTCAAACGAATAAATCATGGATCATACGAAGCTAAATATGAAAGAAAGTGAGAGATTACAAACTACGGGGGTTAAATGTGTCAACATGTTTAAAGTATACCTCTGAGTGACCTTTTAGCAAACCCGAAGCTTTGTAACGATAAATTATGCTCATTAGAATATGTGATAAAAATTTCATAAAGTTTCGTTATCGTATGAGAAAGTTATGATCAAATTCGTATACGAGGGGTTAAAGCGTAAACATTGAAAATTATGACTTTTCGGGTAAACATAAAGTGACCAAGGACTCAACAAAGTGGGTATAAGTCTTGAAGCCCTTATAAGTCAAGTTGAGGGGCTCAAAATGCAAGAAATAAAGTTTGGTTACCCTTTGGAAAGACCAAGAGCCAAGATACAAAAGTTGGAAAACTTTAAACCTGAAGTTAGGCTCCAGGCGGGCCGCGTAAGGTCTTGGCAAGCCTTACGCGGGCCGCGTCAGACCCCCAGATGCAGAAAATCATGAAAGTTGGTTGTTCAGCCTTGGAACCGACTTAAGAAGATATTTTCTCATCCATGGGCGACCCCTAAACATTCCTAGGCACTTAGGGACACTTGTGGGTGATCCATGATCAGTTGTAGCCTTAGTTTTCAACAATCTAATGAGATTTAAGCACTATAAAAGGCCCTTATGTTGCAACCATTTGATCACACCTTCCATCTGCATTTATGGAGCTTCCTGGAGCTTAAGAGCAGACCCTAAGCCTTCCTAATCGTGCATAGGACTTCTGTAAGTATGCTTAACCTTTCTTAGTTGAGTTTTTACTTAGTTTTAGCTTAAAAGTCAAACCGTCGTAATTAACGGTTGACTTCGCGATTAATCATTAATGGTCCAGTGATTAGTCGAATTGAAAGTAGTTATAAGTTGGTAATTATGTGGGCTTTAAACCCTTAAAAGGGCTCCCTCTGATTCCCACTCTAACTAGATCAAATGTCGGGTCAAAGTTGATTAGAAAAAAAAAGTCAACAGAACCTTAATTTTCGAATTAACGCCAAATTAACAATGTAGAAGGCATGTAACCTATTTTATCACTCATATAACTTGTTAATAAGTATAAGAACTAGTCTAAGCTTGTTTGATCCGACAATTTTCTATTTAGACCCGGTTCGGAACCGAAAGTCGCAAAAACTTTGACTTTTGCTTTGACTTCAGTTCTGACCCGATTTAGTATGATTTGGAAATGCCTTAGAGCTTCCTTAGGACCAGGCTACATGTTAGCATAACCCTCTATGGTTGGTTCACTGATTATCCGATTCGTTTACATGTTTCCGTTAATTGCTTAAATGTTGACCAATATGCCCTTTTGACCATAAAACGAGAATTTTTGGATATGTGAAAAGACAATAACCTTTGTTACTGATTTATAAACATGTCCTAAAATTTTACATCAGTTGGAGGTCTAGATTAGGAGTTATGCTCATTAGCGTAATTATAACGCCTTTTAGTAATTAAAAGGCGCAATTAGCATAAAGCCTATCTAAACCCAATTTTTGACACCAAACCTTTTACCCACTGATGTAATATAATATTTTGGGATTTTTAAAGATTTTTAACCTGCTCATAACCTAAGGTTATGGCATTAATTCGGTAAATACCGAATATACCCTTTTTGGTTATAAAATGAGTTCTACAAAGTATTTTGACGCCAATCCAGTATCTACTGATTTTATTTAATAAATGAAGTATTTTGAACTTTATAACCTGTCCAGAAAACTCAGATTTCCGGTATAACCCGGAAATCACTTAAAATGGCTTTTTAAGCGTATTAAACGCATAGTTTGGGTTTAAAACCATTTTATCACATAAGACTTATTACCAACTGATATGACCTATTAAAATAAGTTATTTTACTGATGTATTCGGACCCGAATCTCAGAACTTCATTTAAACTCTTTTATAACCTTTTAAATGACCAAAATACCCCTACGGGGCTTATTTTGAGATTAAACTCGTTTTGGGCATAATGGAAGGTATCCTACTGATATCACAACATATTAAAGGCATATTAACTTAGGAAACCTGTATATGATTTATTTGGTTACTCGTTACGCACTTTTCGCGTTCGGATCGGCTTATGTAACTAGTTTGCATATATTAGTCGAAACGGGTCAAACCATATCATTTTTGTCTCAAAATCCAGAATGTGTTTAAGTTACCCATATTAAACAAGCATACAAGCTTGTCGGGTCAAAACCACATTCTAATCCGGTCTTCGCTTTATCATGCGTTTGAACCGTATCTTCCTTTTGAAAACTAACCGGTCTAAGTCAAGGCTTAATTAAAGACCCGTTAGGATTCTAATAGGTTATTATAAAACCTTCGTTCCAGATTAAGAGCCCTAGTAAAAGTACTTGTGCTTGCTGATTAGAAAATACGGCTGAGTATAAATTGCATTGCTAGCTCAGGTAAATACTCTTAACTTATTTTCCCTATACGGGCTTGGGATACGGTATTATAATAATACTGCTTGGTCGGGTATTGAATGTTTAGTCGTATTGTGATTAAATTATTGAGGTAACCCGCTTTAATCTGTATTGTTTGAAATAAAAGCCTTTAGGGGTTAATGACCATGTTCCGGATATCCTTGACATCATTGTATTATAAAATGTCCACGTCTTAAGCACGGGGTGTAGGCATACACCTGACAGTTGGTTAAGGGAAAACGGTATCTCACTCTCTTGTGGGCCTATACTTGTGATGTGTCTGTTAATCTAACTCGATTTCTACATCGGGCCCTGAACGTACAACGAACATGTAAATCTGTATACAAGATTATAAATATAATTGTCCCAAGTTATAAAGAGTTTGTGCCACGTGCATTCAAATCAATTTTATTAAACCTTTTCAAAATGAGTCGGTTGAGTGTATTTACCAGTGAAAACTGGCGTCTTTTCCAAAAGGGTTAAGTGACAGGTACTGAACGTAATTGGCTGGAAGCTCAGGGCGTTTATAAGGAATCTTGCAAGTTCTAGGCGCCTAAAGTCTGTTGAACAATGTTTATGTTTTAAGATCCGCCTGTGGATCCTTTACTTTCCGTTGTAATACTTGATATTACTTTATATTCAGATCGTAATATAATTTATCTTTTGCTTCCGCTGTGCATTTATATATTGTGTTGTTTGACTATGATGATATCAACTACGTCACGATACTCCCCACCGGGCCCACCGGTCATACGTGGAAAGTCGGGGTGTGACATTTGCCTTATCCACCTCCATTCCCCTTTCCGATATTACGTGACCCAACACAATGCCCTCTTGCACCATAAAATGACTTTTCTCCCAACTAAGCACTAAATTTTTCTCAACACAACGTTTTAAAACTTTTTGTAATTCATTGAGACACGATTCAAAACTAGTGCCAAAAATCGAGAAGTCATCCATAAATACTTCAAGCGACTCTCCAACCATGTCCGAGAAGATACTCATCATACATCGATGGAAAGTTGCCGGTGCGTTGTACAAGCCAAATGGCATTTGCCGAAAGGCAAAGGTGCCATATGGACAAGTGAAGGTGGTCTTGTGTTGGTCATCCGGATGTATTGCTATTTGATTGTAACCCGAATACCCGTCCAAAAAACAATACTACTTTTGACCCGACAGTTTTTCAATGATTTGGTCAATAAAAGGTAGCGGGAAATGGTCCTTAGAAGTGGCGGCATTCAATTTTCGGTAGTCAATACATACTCGCCACATGGTGACCGGTCGGGTGGTAATTTGTTCACCATTTTTGTCTTTGACTACTTGAATACCGGCCTTCTTAGGCACAACTTGGGTAGGACTTACCCAAGCACTATCCGAAATCGGATAGATAATTCCTGCATCCAACCATTTAATTACCTCTTTCTTTACTACCTCCCTTAGGTTCGGATTCAATCGCCTTTGAGCTTCTCGTGTCGGTTTTGCATCTTCGGTGGTGATTATCTTGTGCATGACGATTGATGGACTAATTCCTTTGAGATCGGCAATCGTCCATCCAATAGCTCCCTTGTTCTCTTTCAACACCTCCAACAAAGCTTGCTCTTGTGCCAATTCTAAATTAGAGGCAATAATGACCGGTTGAGTGTCATTATCCCCTAGGAAAGCATACTTCAAGTGGTTTGGCAAGTCTTTGAGTTCCAACTTCGGTGGTTCTTCTAATGATGGTTTAGTACCCGAATTTATCTCCACCGGCAAGCCTTCGAATTGGTGAGTCCATGGCGGTCGACCTTCTTTCAAAGCCATAGCATCCTGTTTTTCCTCTTCAACCTATAGTGCATAAGCATGTACCTGTTCAGAAAAATCACACAAGCAAACATCCATACCATCCTCCTCATACTCATGCGGGTTGCATCCATCAACTAAATCTGCCATGAAACACTCATCAACACCAACAGCATTAGAATTGTTAGTAAAAACATTTAAGCGCATTTTTCGATTCCCAAAAGTCATATCGACAGTACTAAACTACAATCAATCACAGCATGCGCGGTGCTCAAAAATGGCCGACCCAAAATTACATTTTGTTGTTGTTTTGGGTCCGCGGATGAGTAGTCCAAGACTAAAAAGTCAACCGGGTAATAGAACTCATCAATTTTCACAATCACATTTTGAACCATCCCCCGAGGTAGCTTATGAGACAAATCGGCCAAAACAACCGTTGTCTCCACCCTAGCTAACGGACCAAAGTCGTATTGGTCATATAAGGCCCCCGGTAAAATGCTCACCCCGGCTCCAAGATCTAGTAACGCCTTTGCCATTTGAAAATTACCAACTTGAATGTTAATTAATGGCGTGCCCGGATCTTGGAGCTTAGGAGGAAGCTCCCCATTCAAAACCGCACTCACTTGCCCGGTTAAATCCACCCGCTTAGGCATTTTCTTCTTTTGTTGTCTTTTTTGTGTACATGGTTCCTTTAGAAATTTAGCATATGCGGGTACTTGTTTTATTGCATCAAGTAGTGGAAGATTGATTTTTACTTGTTTAAACATGTCCCACAATTCTTCTTTTTGGGGACCTCTTGATGCAATAAAATTTTTCCTACCCGGGTCAAGTAAGGCCGATGGAAACGGGACTTGACTCGGTTCACCCTCAACTTTTTCATTCTTTTCATTTTCACCCAAACCCGGTTTTTTAACATTTGATTCTTTAGGTATAACCGGTGAAACATCATCATCATCACTCTCATTACCCGTAACATCCTCAACTACCCCCTCGACCAAACCCGGTGACAAATTTGCTTTAAATTCTTTACCACTTCTCAATACACTAACATGACTAATATTAACGTTGTTACCTCGTGACGAACCATGTGAGGGATTTACCTTGGTGTCACTAGGAAGTTGACCTTTGCTTTTCTTCAATTCTACCACATCGGTTGCCAATTGACCCATTTGGGTTGTTAGTGATTGGATGCTCTTGTCACGAACCTCATCCTTTTGCATCCGGACTTCATCGAGTTGATTCCGTTTTTGCATATCTTGTTGCATAGCCCGAAGCATATCCATGACTTCATTCCCGCTTGACAAAGTTTGACCCGAACCACTTTGACCCGTTTGTTGAAATTGCCCTTGATAACCATAGTTGTTTCCACCCCGATAATTGCCTTGATTGTATTATTGACGAGGTGCAAAGTTACCTTGAGCTCCTTGAAAATTTGGGTTAGCTTGGTTCGCCGCATTCCCGTAGCGAAAATTAGGGTGGTTTCGTAACCCGGGATGGTAGGTGTTGGAGTTCATATTGAAATTTCGACCACCCCCTCCTTGAATTGCATTGTCTTCCTCTACTTGCTCATCAACCACCCCCACTACACAAACTTCCGCTGTGTGGCCTATTTCGTTGCAATTAGTGCACACGTTGTACACTTGGTTCGTAGTTTGAACATTGCCACTCTCTACTCCATGCACTTGCGGCCTTTGAATCACATGCCTAGCCCGTCTTGAAGATTGGGCCTTCCTCTTGGAATTCACCACCATTTGCTCTAAAAACGCCCAATCAACATGTTCATAATTCGTACCGAATGTACCATTGGTTATCGACATCAAATCACGTGCATCCTCCGAACTCAACCCTTCATGAAATGCGTTCAACAACTCCCATAATTGGATCCCATGATGAGGGAAATTCCGTAACATCGTATTAAACCTTTCGAAGGCTTCATGAAACATCTCCCCCGATTGTTTTTGGAAGCTTCTCAAACCTCTCCTTGCGTCATTAGTCTTTTGAGAGGTGTAATATTCATCCAAGAATATTTGTTGCATATCGGCCCATGTAAAGATCAATGCGGAGGGTAGAGTGTGAAACCATCTCTTTGCTTTGTCTTCCAAAGAAAATTGGAAGAGAACCAACTTAACATCATCTGAAGAAAACCCTTGACCTCCAATAATGTTGCAAATGGAGTCGTACGTCTCCAAATGAAAATAGGGTTCTTCCGTTGCTAATCCCTTGAACTTTGGTAGACTTTGGAGGGTGGTTGTTCTAACTTCAAAAGTTCTTCCATCCGTATGATGAGGAATCACTACTGGCGAAGGATTGTTAGTGATAATAGGCCGGAAGTGAGCTTCAATTCCCCGTACTACTTCCCGATGATGTCTTTGAGGGGCACCCAAGGGTGCTCTTGGTTGACCCATTTGCATAGGCCCTTGAGGTGCAAAGGGTGGTTGAAATTGGTATTGTGACATTTGTGGTTGTTGTTGAATCGGTCTTTGAAATTGTGGTTGTGTATTTTGTGGACGCACTTGATGTAGCGGTGTAGGGCGTTGCAGCTGTGGCCCTTGCGGTCTAATGTGTTGCACCCCAACCGATAGTCTACTCGTATCTTGGAATTGTTGAATCGGTTGACTTTGTTGACCCGCTCCTCCTTGAGGTCCCAAGTATCCTCCATCGCCCCCATAGTAGAAACCTTCCTCTTCATACCCTGTAAAATCCTCTTCATAACCATCATCGTATCCATCCCTTGAATACCCGAGGATTGCCCGAATGGAAGGGATGAGTATTGAAAGCCCAAATGGTTCGATGGTCTAAATGTAGACGTAGCATGGACAATGGTTGAATTTGGTGGTATTGGGTAATTAGAAGATGATTGACCCGTAGTTGGGGGAAAGAAGTGTGACAATGGTGGAATTGTGGAAGAAGGGCTAAAGGTATGATTGGGTTCAACTAGAGTAGTAATCGGTTGTGTGGTGTTGGTTGGTGTAGTGTCATGAGGTGGAGTAGGAATTGTAATGGTATTAGGTATGGTTGTGTTTGGTGATAGTTGTGTGGAAGTAGGTATAAATGATGAGGTCGTTTGACCCGTTGTGAGTGGTATTTGGGATTCTTGCATGATGTTTCGCGGTGTGATGGGTGAGGTAGGTGAACCAATAATTCTGTTTTCTTGTACTAAAACTCTGTTTTGCCTTAACGTTCTTTCGATCTCTGGATCAAACGACAATGGAGACGACTTGTGAGAGCCTCTAGTATGCATGCACCTGTAGAACCTGCACACTAAACACACCAGTGTAAACCCGAAAATAACAAAGCAAAACTAAAAAAACTGACACACGTTGCGCACTACTCCCCGGCAACGGCGCCAAAATTTGACGTGTTGTCGTGGTACACGTAAATTTAATCCAAATAACAACTAATAGATAGTGGTAAATGGGTATCGAACTCAGGGAGTATGTGGAAATGTGTTGATTCTATAGCTTTGCAATTTAACTACAATTAACCTAATATGCAGAAAATAAAGATCAATAATTTGGATTGTTTGTTTTAGAAAACTAAATTATCAATTACCTACTAATCAAGATTGGATTTTTAATTCAGATTATGAGAACAATGACCATCTTAGGATTCAGTTTCTTTTAACACTTGTGTGAAATACCAACTAGAAAGAGTTACATAGACATAACTCGTGTATAAACAATTGTTGTGATAAAAGGGAACAAAGTACTCGGATTATATGAATGCGAGGTTGTTTCCCGATGATCAATCAATCAATAACCAACCCTAACCCTTCCCGTGATATCTCGATTGCCAACGGCACCAAGAACGTACGATTTAGACTAGAATTGCAATACCAATTAATAAACTACAATCAATTACTCATACACCACGATAATCAAAGCAAACACAATGTTATCATTCTAGAAATAAAGGAACAACACACGAGAGTTTAAGAAAACCTTCACCTAAGATGATCACAAGTTTAGCCGGACATTGTTCGGTTGATCATCATAACATCAAAGTAGAAGTTCATACGAATCAAAAACTAAAACCGAATGTTTAGAATTGTTTGGAACCAACAAAAACCAGCCAAAATCCCCCCCCCCCCCCAATGTTTAGAGAAAATGTCCAATCATGAGATATGTGAAAAGACACATCAAAAACCGTTTTAATGAAGCAGATACGCATCTGTCCATCGCCTCCACCGTAATTTACGGTCTCCACCGTAAGTTACGGTGGACTTCAACTTGTTACGGTGAAAAGCTCCTGAAGTACGGTGAGAAAATTGCAGGTTTCAGGGCCACCGTAATTTATGGTGGAACCCTGATTTTTGTGTTTCGTTTCTTCTTTCCTTCCATGCACGACCCGTTCCTCTCCAAACCGTCCAAAGCAGCGTTTTATCCATTTTTAATTCCTAAAACATACCTGAAACATAAGCAACTGTAGTCATCTAATTCAAGATAATTACGTGATTAAGTGAAGGATAAATTCGTCTTTTAACATCATTAAGGGTTGTCCTATGGACCACCCGTCAAGAGCCCATCAGATCAGCAGAAAGTTGATTCCAGCTGTTCCCAGGGTTTGCAAATGGTTTTAAGCAGCCTATGGGCTTGTTTAGGGGCGCCCATGGTATTCTAAAACAGGGGGTACACTTGTAAGGCCAATATCGAATCTCGTTTATCGATGAACGATCCTAACGGTGGCCTGAAAACTATATAAACCCCCATGTTTTTCATTTGCAATTCACACTTTGATCTGATTTCTCTAAGTTGAAGCTTAAAACCTTCATACCTGAGAAAATTTGGATCAAATCTTCTAGCTTGGACCTTTTGTAAGTATTCTTTCGTGTTTTTATGCGTTTATAAGCGAAAGTCAAACAGTGTTTGACTTTCTGCTTTGACCAGTCAATTGTCAACACGAAGTTCGTTGGAACTTCGCAACGTGAGCATAATCACGATGGTCATAGTCCTTCGTGACTATACCTACTGATTACCACGTTATTTAGGCATAGTGACGAGTAGTAGTTTCGGTCAAAATATGCGTTTATGCGTATTTTGCAACCAAACTATTTGTGGGTATCAAAACCCTTTGTTTTGATATCAAACTTGTTTTCTAACTTCGTTAAACATGTTTTAACATGTTTAACTCGTCACTTTTAGTTTAGTGCTTATATAGGGTCGTAAAGATAAGCGGTCTAAACAATCGTTTAGATTTTCGAACCCGACCCGTTTGGTTAATCATTAGGATCCAACCAAGCATATATTGTGACCATAGTTGTATAGGGAATAACCTTCCGAGGTTATACCTTATGGTCACTTCGTTTAGTTAGTTGTATGATAGGTAGTTTATATGCCTTAAGTAAATGACCAAAATGCCTTTTTCATGCATAATTGGTATTTAAGCATATGTAACTTAAATTTTGACATCTAAACTGATTAGGCAACATTATTAGACATGTTAAGGCATGTATTACTTGTCATAGGACTAGTTAGGCGGTCCGAGCGTGTTTTACGCTAACGACGCGTTAAAGTTGCGTAAGCTACCTAAACAAGTCGTAATGGGTCGTAAGCACTTAGGTTAGGTTTCGATTTAGTATGTAGGCTTTGTTAAAACATATCATATGAGTTCCAATACTCATTTGGTTTACGAAACCTCATTCTATCCGATCTTCCGATTTAAGTCCGGTTTATTAACATAGTTACTTATATTAGGTGCCGATTTATTTCCGTGATCCCTCTAGCTTTGCTTGGTTGTTATTCAAGACTTCTAAGCATTCTCAAGTGAGTACATAGTCCCCTCTTTTACTGTTTTCAAATGTTTTGGGGTGATTCATATGTGCCTATTTGTTATTTTCATGATTTCAACTTTGACATGTATTTCCCCCCGAAACTTGTAAACCGAAAGGTTGAAAGAAAAGGGGGACATGATCTCACTGAGTTATCTCGTTTTTCGTACGCAGGCCAACCCAGTCTCGTTGTTGTAACTAGGACATTCTCGTCTCTTGTCATGAAAATCATGCACGTTTTGTAAAACCGGTATGTTTGTATAAATTGTTCATAAACCATTCGAGTTTCCTTGAAATCCCTTCGCAACATGGTTGAGAAATATGAGTTTTCATTCATCGAAAAGTTATTTACTTTTGCAAAAACTTGCATGTCTTTCCACCCCCGAAAACATTTATAAAAATGTAAAACAGTAAAAAGTGGGGGTTATGAACTCACCTTGATATTCCTGTGCAAAGCTAGCTTAGCGTGATTCCGTAGTGTCGTTCCAAGAACGTGAATTAGCTAGCGTGCAACTATGACATTCCTAACAAGGAACAACTTATAAGTGTCTAAATATACGCGGTAACTAAACTACGTGTCCGAGCTCTACCGAGTCGTTAATAAAACGACTCCACGAAGGTGTTACTAGTGTGACTTAGAATAACCAATCTATGGTTACTTGATCCCGTTTATAATCGGGATAATACTAAGTCACAAAATCGACTTAGTTTTCGAGTGTTATAAGATATATATATATATATATATATAATATATAATATATACTTACGAAGTCGCGCTAGTCATCGCGAATAGAAGTCGTAGGTGTATAGTAGTACGGCTCTCCGTAGCTCTCGTGAGTCGTAAATACATAAGTAAATATGTATACACTCGAAATCTTGACATTTGAAAATGAATATAAACTACCATATTCAAATTATAAGAGTATTCGGATTTTAGACGATCGAAATAAATATAAATAATTATATTTATTTTATAAAAGTATGTGAATTTCGTAAACTAGTAGCTCGTGTTTTGTCGAGACGTTATAACTTTGTTTTGTAATTCATAAAACGTCGCCAAAAGTATAGATATACTTTATATTTATTTAGCGAAAATACTTCGATAGGCGTGGATTATACAATATAAATATGTTTGGTATTTCGGATTTTAACGAAATTCGGGCAGAGTTTCCCCTGTTTTTAGGATGCCCCGACAACTAAAGTGTCGATTAATTTTCCAAAAATTCAACAACAATTCAACAATTTAACAATATTTCAACGCCATGAAACCGAATATATATAGTTTTCGTCAAAATGTAAAAACATAAGCTAGAATCTAATCGAATCGGGTCGAGCTCGGTCGCGTATAACTATAATTTTCATAACAACGAAATAGATAAAAAGAATTTTCGCGTCGTTTAAACTTTACCGGATCTTCGTTTGACTGAGCTTTGACTGCGTTGACCGGGTTTGACCCGTGTTGACCGAACCACTGACTGCCGTTGACTGAGTTGACCCGGTTTAACTGAGTCGACCCGCACCGAACTGAGTTGACCAGCTGACCAAACCCGACATCTGGACCGAACATGAACCCGAGACTTGACCCGAAACTCCCACCCGAGTGGAACCGAAAATGTGAACTTGTAACGTCTTTTACGCGGACCCGAATAAAACAAAATTAGAACCTGTTGAATCCGAACCACATAACCACCTCCACAGCCACCGCCGTTGTAGGTGCATTACGTCTGTCGACTTCGTCTTGTATCGAGTTTTATACTAGAATTGTTAGATCAGGGCACGTAGTATGAGAAATCTAGGGTTTGTGTGATTGTAAAGTTAATTTCGCATGAAATGGAAACTTGCTATTTCGCACGAAATAGCAATTTGCTATTTCGTACAAAATAGCAGTGGTAATTCCATGCGAAATTACATCCCTATATATACCCTTGAGGTGATCTCATTTGTAACGTTCGTGATTCCGGTACCGAAGTGCTGCCGACGTGTCAACTGATCTGTAAACGTGTTATATCAATAAAACAAGACAACTAAGTGTGAATCAAGTTGTTACAAAGTCTAATCAATGAATTCCGCCTCTGATTAGACCGAGAACTCTTCTGATAGACTTGTTTGGGTCACAGAACGATCCTACAAGTGGTATCAGAGCTCAGGAAGAAGAGTTCTTACCAAAACAGCCATAATTTCTGACTTCTGCATCTTCTTTTACAAAATTCACAAGTTTTTATGGTTAAAATGGATTGAATTTCACATATTGTGTGCGAAACAGTGTTTTAATAAATCCTTGAAAGAGTTGGACCTTAATTCAACCTAAAACTGGTAAAATTGGCTATTTCGCTTGAAAAACAGATCGGTCATGATGATGTCAGCAGTATTTCGCACGAAATTAGCAATTGATTTCGCTTGAAATTGCTATTTCGCTTGAAAAATACTTGAATTCACACGAAATCAGGTTATTTCACACCAAGGTGTTATTTCTCTTGACTGATTTCGCACGAAATTAGTAATTTCATTTTAAAGCTGTATTTCGTTTGAACAGTATTTCGCATCAAAGGGTATTTCGTTTGAGTTGGTACTATTTCGTTTGAAGTGAGTATTTCGCACCAAAGGGTATTCCGCAACAAAAGTAATTTCGTGTGAGGAGGCTATTTCGTGTGGATTATAATTTCGTTTGAACTTGTGATTTTGAGAAAAAATTTGTACCGAAACATGGAAGAGGAATTCTACAATGCGTTTGCTACACCGGTTGCTCCAGTTACAGCTGCTTAAACTCTTTACAGTGAGAACGAGACGGGAGCTTATCAAAAACCTCTAAAGCTTATGTACATTGAAAATTTTAGAGGATGGCAAAATCGATTTGAAAACTGGGTGCAAGCTTATAAATTTGACGCATGGTGTTCATTAGAGAAAGATTATGAGAAACCGAAAAATGAACGTGGGATTGAAAAATCTTTCAGTGACTATTCAGATGATGAAAAACTGAAATACACAAGTGAAAAAATGATGATAAGTATTCTTCAACAAGCAGTTAAAGAAGATATTTTTGTTTTACTTCAACATGAGGGTACTGCAAGATCAATTTGGACTGCATTGATTCAAAAGTTCAAGGGAAGCGCTGATATGATAAAGAATAAAAAGGCCTTATTAAAGAAATCATTTGATATGTTTGTAGCTTTCGAAGGAGAATCAACAAAAACAACAATCGATAGATATTGTCATCTTGTTTTAGAAATGGGAAGATTAGAAACAAAGAAAGATGATGATGAGTGGGTTGATAAATTAGTCGATGCGCTACCACAGCAGAAATGGGGAACGTATTTGTTGATATTAAAACACATGAGAAAGTCTGAAAATATGAATTTGGCAAAGTTTATTCAGAAAATTAAAGAGCATGAATTGGACATTCAGAAAACTGCTATCATGTCTAATCCGAATGTACAACAAGATGTCAGTCTGTATTACAGAGGAAATAAATTAGAAACTACTCCAAGTCCAAAGATTCAGACTGGTTTTAGTGCTGATAGTTCTTCTAGAATGAAGGGAAGTACTGTGACTCAAAGTGGTGGACATTCATCTTCATATTCAAGTTTTGATCCAAATTATACAACATCAAGTCCTCAACAACAGAATTCAACGAATTTGAAATGTAATGTCACTTTGAACATTCAAAATGGTCAATATCTCTCTCCGGAAATAGCTAAGCAACACATGGCTTCACTCGTTGCTATGCTGGAATCATATGAAAGTTTAATTGCTGGCAGAATTGGAATTCCGATGCTTACAAAAGAGGATTATGATCAGATTGATGCTGAAGAACTTGAATTGATGGATATTAAATGGTGTTTAGCTAGTGCGGTTAGAAGAGCAGAAAAATTTCAACAAATTACTGGTAGAGATGATTTTCGAGAAATGGGTACATCTCCAATAGGGTTTGACAAGTCAAAGGTTACTTGTTTTCGTTGTAAAGAAAAGGGACATTTTAAAAGAGAATGCAAAAATAAAGAAGCAACTGAAAGACAAAATTCATCTGGAAACAACAATTATTATTATTATCAAAAATCAATCTTTTATCAACTAGATCAACAACAACCATCATCATCTCGTGCCATTGAAGTTGAAAAGAAGAAAGCATATCTTGTTAATCAAGATGATGAAAAGGTTGCAGAGGGTTTTAGTTGGGACAAATACATCCCATCTGGTTCAGGTCTTATTGCTCAAATCATGGAAGCAGAATCAGTCAAATCTCATTCAAAAAGAATACCGATTTTTCCAGAATTAGGAATTGATGCAGATATAGATGATGAAGAAGAGTATATTAATAAAGCTAGAAAAGGTTTGGATACTGATAGTTTTTATTTGTTCTCTGCAGATAAGGTAGATATGCTGAATGAGAAGAAGGCTGCTAGATTGAAGAGAGAGTTGGAAGCAAAAAGAATTGCTGAAGAAAAAGAAAAACTAGAGACCGAGAAAGCTGAAGTTGCATAAATTTCAACAAAGAAAGTTGAAAATGAAGAGTGTGAGATAAAAATAGAAGTTAATGGAGAAAAGGTAGTTGAAAAGATTGTTGAAGTGGAAAAGATAGTTGAGAAAATTGTCGAAATAGAGAAAATTGTCGAAGTTGAAAAGATTGTTGAGATCTTTAAACCTTGTCAGAAATGTTCAGAAACTTGCAAAGATTGTGAGGAGAAAGACAAGAAGATTAGGGAACTGGAAGAGCTGAAAGAGAATTTGTTGTCCGATGTGAAGTATGTAAAGGAATCGTATGATGTGTTAAATCGAACAGTTAATGGTCTGAAGAAGACAAATTCAGAAGTTGAGATTGCTATGACAAAAATGAGTTCAACATTAATGTCAAAGCAGAAGGTCATCAATGAGTATATTAAAGATTGTGCAAAATTGAAGCAGGATTTGGAACTCGAAAAGATAGAAAGTGAAAGAATCAAAAGATTGTTGTTGAGTTATACAACTTGTGATTATTTGATTGATCGAGTTTATCCTACTGTTGCAGGTCTTGAAGCTTTTCAAGAACAAAAGAAAGAAGAAACGGATGCTGGTAAGAAACAAAGTACTAAGTATAACAAGTGTCCGCCCCCGACCTTTGAAAGTTATTCTCCCAGAAAACCAAATGAAGAACGTTTAAATAAGGCTCTCAACATCAAGTTAAAGTCTGAAATCATTGATGAATTACCAGACAATATTGATGTCACATTCACAGCGTCTGACACTGATCATGAGTCTGAGTTGTTAAAGAAAGTGGTCGATCAAGTGTTGGATATGGATGAAGAGTCAAAGTCGGAGTCTAAATTTGAAAGTTTGAGTTCATCAGAAAAGAGTCCGAGTTCACCAGTTAAGCGGGTTTATAATAAAGAATTTCTGTTATCAAAATCTAATTTGAATAACGGAACAATCAAAGTGGCATATACTTTGAATGATTCAGACAAATTATATTCTGATGAGGAATTTCCAATAAGAAGTGTCAAATCTGAAATGATCAAACAGGTTTTCAAATTGACAGAAATTAATATTTCTGAAATAAAAGATATAAATCTTTCTGAAAAACCTAAAAAGTACACTTTAAGAGTTCAATAGAGATTGAACAAAAAGAAAGGTTTAGGTTTCATTACACCAGAAAATTATAAAAATGAGAAAAATTATAAACCAAAAACAAAATTTGTTGCAGGTGGAAGTTCAGAAGAAGAACAGAAGAAACCTTTCTGGAGACAATTAAACCAGGAGTTTCTTGCTGAAAGGAAGAAGAAATTGGTTCAAAGAGTTGAGAGAAGAAAATGTTTCAAATGTCACAAGATTGGACATATTGCTTGGAATTGCCAACAGTCCAACAACACTAAACAGGGAGTTATTTCTAACTCTGAAGTAATTAAGAAACATGTTGATGAAAAGAAACAATTAGCTGAGAAAACTAATATGTTTGAAAATTCGATTTTTGAAACTGGTGATGTTTCAAAACATTTTTACAAAAGAAAAGTCGATCTGAACAAACAGAGATGGGTTGTAAAAACTGAGAGTAGTTCTGACAATGAATCTGATTCCATAAAATCAGATGAGTCATCTGTTGAGAAAAAGACTGAGAATTCCGTTCCTGAGTTGAACTATGAAAATTTTCCACCATTGCAGGCAGAAAATTTGAAATCAAAAGGTAGGTTTGAGATTTCAGGTCAATTCTTCCCTGGTAAAGGAGAATTTGATGCTGAAAAGGCTTTCAATGGGAAAATCAAACATATTTTCGGAAAGATGGTAGATGGGAAAGTGAAAAGTGCAAAAGATTTTTATAGATCAAAAGGAGGTTGGGATACTGTTGAATCAAAATCACCCAAGGCTGGTCAGACTTGGGTGACTGGTTTTTCAAACTAAAATTCTGACTTGCCGGAGCTTCCAAGTTGTTAATCGTGGAGCAGGAATCGGCATCATTTCTTAAAAAAGTTTGTTTGGTAAATCTTCAAGTGGTAGTTTTCTTGAAATTGTTATATTTTGATTTTACAAGTGGTGTTGGTTGAAAAGTGAACCTCAAGTGGTTGAAGAAGGTTTTCACTTACAAGACGTTGATCAAGGTCATTAAGTTGAATTTGATTTAACTTTCATACAAAGTGTTTGGATAACAAGGCGATGAATTGAACCCCTAACCTACAAGTGGTTTTATGAAATCAACAAAACTTATTTTCCAGAAAAACCATTTGATTAAAACAAACTTAAGTGTTTTGAAATCACAATGGGAAAATAGTTTGTTGTCAGGGGGAGTTCTGATTGTTTATGCCAAGTGAATGGCGATTTAAAGCGATTTGATATCAGTTGTCACTTTACCTTGTACAGTTTGTTTTCAAATTTCTTTAATGCTTTTGCATTTTAGGGGGAGTAAGAATTTCTGAAAATCCAAAAACATTAGAAAATTTGAAAAAGTCAAAAACATGATAAAATAAAAATAAAAAGAAAAAGAAGAGTTTTGTTGTGAAAAGAGGAAATGATAGTACATCAGTGGACATTCACAGCACGCTAAAGAATTGGAAAGATAAAATGTGATAAACGGTCTCACTGATGATGTGCCAGTAGGTTTTTACACATTTAGTAGATTGTGTAGAGATATAAACCTAAATTTCAAACTTGCTTATATCGTGGGGAACATCTCTCGGATATATGGGTAACCCCCGAAATCTTGTTTGAAAGGTCCCTTTTTCTGAGATACTAGGTCTTTATACTCAGTGATATCTGGGGTATTATCCCGGGACTTCTGATTTTGCGGAAGCAATGGCCTAGTCCCCGTATAATACTTTCTGCTTGCTTGAAATATAGCATCACTCTCAGTACAAAAAATGATGAAACATTGCAAAATGCTAATCATGTGATGTTGAAGAAAAGATTCTCTAAAGGGAACACACCTTAAGTCGAAGCCGTCATCTCTCTGATTTTGCGGAAGCAATAGCCTGAGCTCTCACGGCCCTCGCATTTTAACCCTTTACAGATATCATCTAGGTATACTCACCTGTAAGACTGAATATTGGGATCTGGATACAGGAGTATATTCTGAGGTGGGACACGCGAATAAGTTTAAGTCTCTAAAACACTAATCTCGTATCTCGAAACAATTGAACTTTGTGTGAAAATTTAAGTGGATCAGTATACTGATAATCTAAGTGAATCGTTTAGAACTTAAAATGTTTAAAGCTTAATGATGTTGGTGATTTGTTTCATAAACTGATATGATCCTCTTACACAAACTCACAAAAATATTGTCTGTAAATATTTCTTTACTGCATTTCTTTATCAAAAATCCAAAAAGATTTTCAGAGTGTTTTAGCATAAATTTTGAAAAATTCAAAAAGATTTTAGACCACTGATGTTGAAAAGCTGATTTTCAAAATTCCAAGTGCTAAACATGACGAACAGGTTTGGGAATGTGTGATTAGAAAAATGATTTACATGCAAGTGGTCATCAGAAATTAAAATTGTTATATCAATAATTGATGTTTGAACTGAATTCATCAAGTGGTTAGCAAAGTTTAAATGTTTCAAAATTTAAATTTGTGAATTTTACTTTGAGGTAGAGATTTGTGCAGGACTCCGTGTATAAACCTGAGCAGTAGGTGAGCCAGGTTTTTCGATCCCAGAACAATTTAAGGGGGAGTCTGCTAGTAGATTAACATCCGAGGGAGAGAAGAGTTGAAGATGCTAGAGCCAGTGTTTGATATTGAATCTGATCAAGAGAATTAGAGTGAGATAAGAGCCAGATGGAAATCCTGGAGTCAAAAAGAAGAGAGGATAGAGGATGCTTACTCTGTTAGATATTTTGGAAGAGCCCAAAGACTGATAAAGGCTGAAGATTGTGAAGACTCGACACTGAAGACTTCGTCAACATCCGAGGGGGAGTCTGTAGGTGCATTACGTCTGCCGACTTCGTCTTGTATCGAGTCTTATACTAGAATTGTTAGATGAGGGCACGTAGTACGAGAAATCTAGGGTTTGTGTGATTGTAAAGTTAATTTCGCATGAAATGGAAACTTGCTATTTCGCACGAAATAGCAATTTGCTATTCCGTACGAAATAGCAGGGGTAATTCCATGCGAAATTACATCCCTATAAATACCCTTGAGGTGATCTCATTTGTAACGTTCGTGATTCCGGTACCGAAGTGATGCCGACGTGTCAACTGATCTATAAACGTGTTATATCAATAAAACAAGACAATTAAGTGTGAATCAAGTTGTTACAAAGTCTAATCAATGAATTCCGCCTCTGATTACAACGAGAACTCTTCTGATAGACTCGTTTGGGTCACAGAACGATCCTACAGCCGTTCTCCGACTGCGTGGCTCCGGCTGCCGTCGGCCATCTTCACCAAACACAAATCAAACCCGACCCGAGCTACACCATAACCACCTCCACTGCCATCATCACTACCACCCCCTAAAACGACAACCCATGGCCGGAGAGAAAGGGATCTAAGAGATCTGAGATAAAAAGAAGAACAAATAATCAAAAGAACTTACCGGAGTGGAGGTGTTTGATTCGCGGTTGCCGGATTCATTACGGCCGGCGTCGTAGCTCGAAACGGAAAACCCATCGCCATTGTAATCATCATCATCATCATCATCATCTTGTGTCATCGTCATCATCATCGACGGAAAAACCTCAGCGCCGCCGTATAACTTCGCCGTCATCGGAATAACGGGGGGGGGGGGGGGGCGTGGGAGATCGGACGTCACTGTGTCACCACCACCCCACCTTTGTCACCCGACACAACCACAACACCACCGTGCGCCATCACCGTCGTTCTCTCCCTCTCTACATCACTCTCTTTGTCTGAACTCATATGTATGTGTGTGAATGGAGAGCAAAATTTTATGGGTATAGATGCTTGTGGTGTGCATCCAGGAGATAGAGGGAAAAAGTAATATGTGTGGCTGGCATGTAGTGTTAGGGTTTCTAAAAAAATGAAGGGGATAAGCTTGCCTTTTATATCTAGGTTTTTAAGTTATATAAGATATGAAATGTATGCATGTTTAGATATTTTATAAGGGGTCAAATGATGGAATTATGGTAAATTATGGAGGTATGGACGTTGGAAAGATATGCAAGCAAGATATGTTGTTCTTTAACTTAACACATCTTACGTACCCAAGTATATTTGGTATGGTTCCAAGATTAAAATAAAACATTCATCAATTTTACATGTGATGAAATAGGAATAAGGGAAATTACATATATAGAGGTGTATGGTCGATGGTAAGGGCCAATAAGCAAGATCATGTTTTGACTTGTAGGTTCATACAATTAAGTATGTAGGGTGTGTTACTTGATTTGGTTGACTGTAAGGTTGGGTTTCGTTAGGTGTATAAAATACTCACTTGTTTATACCCTTTAGTTACTCGCCTTTTTTTTGTGTCGCAGTTTTTCCGCAAATCATCATTCGCGTACTGTAAAGTTGAATAGGCCTGCATAGGAATTCCAAAAGCCTAATTAAGTTAATACGTGCCTTAAGCATTATTTATTATCGCTTTAAACGTTTGTTAATCACTTAATTAAGAGGCGTTAATTACTGGTTGTCACATTCTCCCCCTATTACAGAAATTTCGTCCTCGAAATTTAGACTATGTTATCTCCTTAGAGTTATGACGTTTCTAGGTAAGTCCGAATAATACCAAAGTGAATGACCGTGTAATCGAACAAAAACTTGTTCAGAATACGTGATTGCAAGAACATTTTGCATCAATAGGAACCCAACGGTTTAACTGAGTTTATTCAGAAATCGATGTCAAATGAACAAAACGTAGTGATACTACCCCCAATGCGACCAAGTTTAAAGGGTTCAACAATAGAGGAACTTCGACCAATAGAATTCCAAATGAAAGTTCACAATATACAAATCAATTTTTGAAACAATAGAATTCACTACTAACGGAAGCTTGCGTTGGTTGTTGTATAATTGAAATTCGAATTTAGCAAGCTCGAATAAATAGAATCATAAAAATGATTTATCAACTCTTGAACCATTAAATGAATAAAATCAACGTGTTGCAAGGATACACCAAAATGAAATACAACCGAACATGGTGTATCATCGTCTTAATACATAGTTGCATTAAGACTATTTAAATGATTAGCCAAGCAAAGAGCATACGTAGTTTTGCATGAAAGGATCGATCATGATTAGCGCAAGCTAGAAGTTTATACCGATGCCACAAGGTGTCGTAGTGAATGAAACAATTCAATAATGGCCGTGATCGAACAAGTATCACCTGTGTTTTGCATGAAACACTCGATCATGATTAGCCCAAGCTGCAAGTTTATACCGACACCACAAGGTGTCGTAGTGATTCAAATAATTCAATAATAGCGGTGAGCAAACAAGTTCACCGTGTTTGAAGTCAAATGAAAGGTTCATCGGAGTAAATCTGAATATTTATTCAAACAAATCTCGTAGGATTTTCAACTGAAAACGAAACAAATAAACAATGTTTTCGAGTAAAGATAAAAAGTAATGAATATCACCAAAATGTCCGCTCGATGATGAAAGATCCGTTAAGAGGCACCGAAATATGACATGAACTTGTGTACCATTGTCTTAACACACAATTGTATTAAGACTGATTTAACATGATAAATCAACAAAACAGATTTAATATCAATAAACAAATAAATAATAAATAATTAAATCCGTACATGATGTGAGCAACGAGATTAGCGCAAGCTTCAAATTTGCGAGGACGTCACCACAAGGTGATCGTGATCAAGGAAACGATTCAATGAAGTCGAAGACCAAACAAGCATGTTATGGTTCAAAGCAAATGAAGTGCTTGTTGGGATTATTTCGAATATGATGGCCTCAATCCATCATATGGAATCTTGAATCGAATATATATTACGAGCAAGTTCAACAATTGAACTTGGTTTAGTCACATTCCAACGATGAATGCATGTGTTAACAAGAGATTTCGACATGGTTACAATGAACAAACCATGTAATGTATTCAAAAGAAAAGAGTTTCAACTAGTTCGTTGACTCGATATCAAAAAGTCAACACTTCGCATAAATGTGGGTCATCTAGATCACAATGCAAAGATCAAGTATAGCGAACGATATTTGAGCTTTGATAAAACGACAATTTGGAGTGAAGCCCTCCAATGGTCTTCACGGATCAACGAACCACATGCGCGACAAACAATGCATGCGTACATATGAATTCATCAAAAGTAAAACAATTGAGTGTTTGCTATCATGGAAAAAAATCTTTGTGGTGCAACGATCATTAGGGGGAGTAGAAATGCAAAAATCTACTCACTATATGCAAGAAGTTGAAATTTCAACAAAAGAAATTTAAGAACTTTACCTGGAAGTTCACGTGATGATTGGTTGTTATGTGAAATTACCATAGAATGTTGTACGTAGCATAATCGCCATGAATAAGTAAGGGGAATGCGAAGACATGTGACTTCTTTTGCAGCGCCAATAGTTGTGACTCTCATTAGACTAAGCATCGATTGTTGTGAAATCTCGTTTTAACATACCTTAGCGTGACTCGTGTCATTTGCAGGATCACGTGGCAAATTTCCGCATTTCGAGCAGTAATTCTCTCGTTGACAGAATTAGCATCATTGTTGTCTTGCCCAAGTGTGTTTTCCAAAGGCATTACCTCGAAAGTCGTGTGTGATGTACTTCGACATCCGCTGACGTGTAGTTTAAGTTTCACGTATAGTTACGCAATAGCGTTTCATTCCACGTAGATTACCTGCTCGGGTAATTAAGATAGCATAGACGACCTAATATAATGGCATTTGCGCGGGTTAATAATCATAGTTCCTACGTGAGGACCTTTAATGAATTTCGTCATAAGTTTTCCAGAGGTCCTAAATGTGTGTTACCACAACTCTCAAAGTCTTGCTTTATGTGTGTAATTGTTTCGTGTACTGTGTATCGACACAACATTTGTATATGTTTAAAATCAAAACAGTTGACTCATTGTTCTTGGCAATGGTTGGAACCCATATTCGAGTCTTAGGCATTCTGTACGTGTTCAATTCTTGATATCTAAGTCCCCAGAGGAGAGTGAGGTTAAAGCCTAGTTATCTCTACAGAAACCTAATT
Organism: Helianthus tuberosus; assembly: GCA_030545235.1. NCBI lineage: Eukaryota > Viridiplantae > Streptophyta > Magnoliopsida > Asterales > Asteraceae > Helianthus > Helianthus tuberosus. The sequence continues at coordinate 96,385,160 of CM060373.1, forward strand.
CACTGAAACCTATAGCTCTGATACCAATCTGTCACACCCCGAAATATCAGAGCTGGCGTGACTGGACCGGTATCTTCATTGCACAACGGAAGCAAATAAGCTAAGACTTCTAGAAAATGAATGCCGCCAAGTACTCGAATTCCCATGGGTTCTCCTATTCCAACCGTTCCATAGTTTTGAAAATGTAACCTGAGAAAGAACATGCGAAAAATCAACATAAAGTTGAGCGAGTTCATAGTTTGTTTGTAAAACATTTGGAATCAATCTTTTTGAATAACCGGTTTTTATAAGTTGTGGAGAAAATTAGTAAAATCATTTACTTGACATGTTGTATGAAAATTCTGAGTCTAGCCCACTAGAGTCTTTATAAGCAGGACCAACCCGTCCTCTTACTTGTACATAAGTTGGAAACGTTACCCAAGTTTGTAAATCCATGTAGTATGAGTTTGCGTCAAATGAATATTAAAAACATATGAAAGTAATAGTGTTGTAAGTTGGTATGTAAAGCGTCTATGAACATGTTGATCATTAATGTTTCGCGAGGACATTAATATATGCGACGACATAGGAGGTACTCAACCCGCGTAGGCAATTTCAGTGTCGAACTCTCGACAATGGACACAACAATACTCTAGTGGTCACCCCTGGACCGTGAGTGGGGCTCGCCCTTACCCATTAGATCTAACCTTTGTTCCTTGGTCCTCAAAAGGATTAATGGCACCTCAGTTACTGCCTATGCTCACATGATCTAAGAGTTCATTCCATAACTTAATCCTACCTAAGTTTGACATGTATTTCCCCCCGAAAGTTGTAAACCGAAACGTTGAAAGAAAAGGGGGACATGATCTCACTGAGTTGTCTCGTTTTTCATACGCAGGCCAACCCAGTCCCGTTGTTGTAACTAGGACATTCTCGTCTCTTTTCATGAAAATCATGCATGTTTTTTAAAACCGGTATGTTTGTATTAATTGTTGTAAACCATTCGAGTTTCCTTGAAATCCCTTCGCAACATGGTTGAGAAATATGAGTTTTCGTTCATCGAAATGTTATTTACTTTTGCAAAAACTTGCATGTCTTTCCACCCCCGAAAACATTTATAAAAATGTAAAACAGTAAAAAGTGGGGGTTATGAACTCACCTTGATATTCCTGTGCAAAGCTAGCTTAGCGTGATTCCGTAGTGTCGTTACAAGAACGTGAATTAACTAGCGTGCAACTATGACATTCCAAACAAGGAACAACTTATAAGTTTCTAAATATACGCGGTAAGTAAACTACGTGTCCAAGCTCTACCGAGTCGTTAATAAAACGACTCCACGAAGGTGTTACTAGTGTGACTTAGAATAACCAATCTATGGTTACTTGATCCCGTTTATAATCGGGATAATACTAAGTCATAAAATCGGCTTAGTTTTCGAGTGTTATAAGATATATATTTATATATATATATTATAATATACTTACGAAGTCGCGCTAGTCGTCGCGAATAGAAGTAGTAGGTGTATAGTAAATACATAAGTAAATATGTATACACTCGAAATCTTGACATTTGAAAATGAATATAAACTACCATATTCAAATTATAAAAGTATTCGGATTTTAGACGATCGAAATAAATATAAATAATTATATTTATTTTATAAAAGTATGTGAATTTCGTAAACTAGTAGCTCGTGTTTTGTCGAGACGTTATAACTTTGTTTTGTAATTCATAAAACGTCGCCAAAAGTATAGATATACTTTATATTTATTTAGCGAAAATACTTCGATAGGCGTGGATTATACAATATAAATATGTTTGGTATTTCAGATTTTAACGAAATTCGGGCAGAGTTTCCCCTGTTTTTAGGATGCCCCGACAACTAAAGTGTCGATTAATTTTCCAAAAATTCAACAACAATTCAACAATTTAACAATATTTCAACACAATGAAACCGAATATATATAGTTTTCGTCAAAATGTAAAAACATAAGCTAGTATCCAATCGAATCGGGTCGAGCTCAGTCGCGTATAACTATAATTTTCATAACAACGAAATAGATAAAAAGAATTTTCGCGTCGTTTAAACTTTACCGGATCTTCGTTTGACTGAGCTTTGACTGCGTTGACCGGGTTTGACCCGTGTTGACCGAACCACTGACTGCCGTTGACTGAGTTGACCCGGTTTAACTGAGTCGACCCGCACCGAACTGAGTTGACCAGCTGACCAAACCCGACATCAGGACCGAACATGAACCCGAGACTTGACCCGAAACTCCCACCCGAGTAAAACCGAAAATGTGAACTTGTAACGTCTTTTACGCGGACCCGAATAAAACAAAATTAGAACCTGTTGAATCCGAACCACATAACCACCTCCACAGCCACCGCCGTTCTCCGACGGCGTGGCTCCCGCTGCCGTCGGCCATCTTCACCAAACACAAATCAAACCCGACCCGAGCTGCACCATAGCCACCTCCACTGCCATCATCACTACCACCCCCTGAAACGACAACCCATGGCCAGAGAGAAAGGGATCTAAGAGATCTGAGATAAAAAGAAGAACAAATAATCAAAAGAACTTACCGGAGTGGAGGTGTTTGATTCGCGGTTGCCGGAGTCGTTATGGCCGGCGTCGTAGCTCGAAACGGAAAACTCATCGCCATTGTAATCATCATCATCATCATCATCATCTTGTGTCATCGCCATCATCATCGACGGAAAAACCTCAGCGACGCCGTATAACTTCGCCGTCATCGGAATAACTGGGGGGGCGCCGTGGGAGATCGGACGTCACTGTGTCACCACCACCCCACCTTTGTCGCCCGACACAACCACAACACCACCGCGCGCCGTCACCGTCGTTCTCTCCCTCTCTACATCACTCTCTCTGTCTGAACTCATATGTATGTGTGTGAATGGAGAGCAAAATTTTATGGGTATAGATGCTTGTGGTGTGCGTCCAGGAGATAGAGGGAAAAAGTAATATGTGTGGCTGGCATGTAGTGTTAGGGTTTCTAAAAAAAATGAAGGGGATAAGCTGGCCTTTTATATCTAGGTTTTTAAGTTATATAAGATATGGAATTATGGAGGTATGGACGTTGGAAAGATATGCAAGCAAAGATATGTTGTTCTTTGACTTAACACATCTTACGTACTCAAGTATATTTGGTATGGTTCCAAGATTAAAATAAAACATTCATCAATTTTACATCTGATGAAATAGGAATAAGGGAAATTACATATATATAGAGGTGTATGGTCGATGGTTAAGGGCCAATAAGCAAGATCATGTTTTAACTTGTAGGTTCATACAATTAAGTATGTAGGGTGTGTTACTTGATTTGGTTGACTGTAAGCTTGGGTTTCATTAGGTGTATAAAATACTCACTTGTTTATACCCTTTAGTTACTTGCTTTTTTTTGTGTCGCAGTTTTTCCGCAAATCATCCTTCGCGTACTGTAAAGTTGAATAGGCCTGCATAAGAATTTCAAAAGCCTAATTAAGTTAATACGTGCCTTGAGCATTATTTATTATCGCCTTAAACGTTCGTTAATCACGTAATTAAGAGGCGTTAATTACTGTTTGTCACAACACGTGTTTATAACTTTATAGTATTAAGATTTACAATGTTTATATCTATCCAATTATTCAATACAGCATTGCTACTGGGCAACCTTTGTCCCCCGTTCTTGCAGTCACGCTTGGGCACGACAACAATGATGCTAATTCCGTCAGCGAGAGAATTACTAATCGAAATGCGGCAACTTGTCACGCGATCATACAAGCGACATGAAACACGTTGAGGTACGATTAAATGGGATCTCGCAATAGTCGGTACTTAGTCTAAAGTGACTCACAATTATTGGCGCTGCAAAAGAAGTCACATGCCTTCGCATTCCCCCTACTTCATTAATGGCAATTACGCTATGTTCGACATTCCATGGTAATGTCACCTAACAACCGGTCATCACATGCAACCCCATGTAAAGTCCTTAAATTTCTTTTATTGAAATTTCGACTTTTGCATCTAGTGAGTAGATTTTTACATCTCTACTCCTATTAATGGTCACTGCATCATGATCATTTCTTTCATTGTAGCGAACACTCATTTGCTTCATTTCTTGATGAATTCTTATGTTACCCATGCATTGTTTGTTACGCATGTGGCTTCACGTCGAATTTTCATTTTCATCAAAAGTTCAAATACCATTTCGCTACATCTACTATTTGCTTCATGATCTGGATGATCCGCATTCTTGTAAGTGTTGACTCCTTGCAATCGAGTCAACGAACTTTCTTGAAACACCCCTTTCTTTTCAAGTTACGTACATGGTCTTTCGTTGTAACCATGCCGAAATTTCCTTGTCGATACACCTAATCAATGTCGGATTGCGTCTAAACCAAGTTCAATTGTTTGAACTTTTCCACTACACATATTCAATTCAAGGCACCATATGATGTTGTATTGAGGGCATCATATTCAAATCAATTTTTAACAAGTGTTTCATTTATTCCGTGTCGTAGAAGACTTGTTTGGTCTTCAACTCCCTTAAATCGTTTGTTGATTTCGACACCTTGTGGTGGTGATTCACTAATTTGTAATCTCGTTTACAAATCTCATGCACAGATTTAATTATTTATTTATTGATTTATTTTAAATCCACTTTGATTTATTATATTAAAGCTGTCTTAATAGAATTGTGTGTTAAGATAATGGTACACAAATTCATGTTATATTCCGGTGTACCTCCTAACGGTTCTTTCATTATTGATCGAATGTTTTGCGATATTCATTACTTTTTCATCTTCGATAGAAAACAGTAATTCTTTGATGTTTCATTTTCAATTGAGAATCCTATGATGTTTGTTTGGGACAAATGTTCAGATTTACTTCGTTGAGCCTTTATTTGATTTCAAACGCGGTGAACTTGTTCGGTCACCGTTATTAATGAATTATCTCGATCACTACGACACCTTGTAGCGTCGGTATAACTTGCAGCTTGTGCTAATCACGATCGAGCGTTTCATGCAAAACTATTTCATTCGAGCTTGTTGTAACAACTCTCATCAAAAGTCCTAATTATTATTTTAATTTGGCCAATAGGAAACCTTAATTGAGAAACCCAAGTAATTCTGAACAAACCCTAAAATTTTCAAAACATTTAGAATCAGGATTAGGGCCCCTAAAACTCACGGGGGGTAAACCCTAACTTGATAATTATCTCTAAAATGCGTTGTATAGGTTTCAAATTAACGAACTGTCAATTCATCAAGCCTATACTAGTGACAAGGCTACCCTAGAGTAGATGTGCACCCCAGGCGAGTCGCGACATAATCATCATCATCTCCCGCGACACGCGGGGGAACCCAACTTCACGTATAAATACTGGGCATTGGGACTTGAATTCTGTCTTTGGAACGACGTAAATTCGAGTTACGTAGATTGAGTTATCACAGAAACAGTCCACTAAACAGACACAATCACTAATTGCTGCCACAATCAGGGTAATAACTCGATCACTATTACGATTCAACGTCCGATCGATTATAACTATCCAACGATTGTTTAAGTGCCGCTCAAATTGAGTTTATACTTTGTTATTCATCGTGATTTCGACTTGAATGTTTGAGTGCTGTTCGAATTCGGACTATACTCTGTCATTTGTTGTGAATCCGCTGAATTGTTAAGTATTGCACTTGTAAATCGTTGTGAGGGTTTAATCTCGTGAATTGTCGTAACTGCTATATTAATTACTAACCTGTTTGTGTGTGCATTATTATTTAAATTAGGTTAATCAAGGCTAATCAGTAGGCTTATATTCTGCTCGTTAAATCTACAAAGTGAGTCATTCTCTTTTTATCAAATTATTTTCAAAATCATATTTATTTTCAAAGGTTATAATTACAGTGATTAAGTTTATGTAATCACCAAATTACAGCCGGTATGTGGGGTATTGTGCACATTACTATTGTTGTTATCACTTTAGGTGGGCGAACCTAAAATTAGTGATATTCGTCATTCATTGGGGCAGCCAATGGTGATATGACCACAGTCACCGAAAAGAGTCGAGTGACAAATACTGTGGGTAGTTGGTTTGATATCAGAAACATTGTAATCTCTTAATACTGTAAATTATAACAAAAGAGTCGTTTTAGTAAAACTAAATGATTCACTCAGTATTTCCCTGCTGACAAAACATTTTTCAAACATGTTTCAGGTGATCTGTTGTGAGCAAAAGAAAAGTGCCGTGAAGCACTACAAGCTTAGAAAAGTGGCTCAATGTAAATAAATAAAGAAACATGTTTTAAGAAATAAAGATTTCCCAGCGAAATCACTTCATTGTAAATTATGGGATTTATCCCTATATTATATATAAACGAGCAGTTTTAATATTAATCGATCCTGTTTAAAAAGACTTCCGCTGTCACTAAATTAGATAGCACGGGATTTCCTGCCTCACGGCTCTGGACCGGGTCAAACCGGGGCCAAGGGCCGTGACAGGAAAAGGTGGTATCAGAGCCACTGATATAAGCTTACTATTGATTTTAGCCTATTAAAGTTATTGAGATTTAATTGCTATTCTGTGAAAATATATTTTATTAACTGATTAATTCTTGAGTTACAGTATGGGTAAACACAAGATTTCTGCTATCTACCACGAATTAGATACTGCACCCACAGAAAAAGGAACCTCTTCCTCCAAACACCCAGCAGATATGGAAGAAGGGATTTTTGTCCGTAAAGCAAATTATGAAAATCCTCTTACCCAAGATAAAAGAAATTCGATTCTTAGAAAGGGACAGGAGAAAATAAAGAAACCCCAAGTCAAGAAAGTGAGGTTTAATCCAGAAATCCAGGAATTAGGCAATAGGTCTCCTTGGGAAGACACATTAGATGAAAAATGGGCAAACCTTTATATGCTAGCTACAGTAGCAGAGAATGCAAACCTCTAAACTATCAATAAGTTTGGTTTATTAGAAAATTAATACCCAGTAAATAAATAAAGTATAGTGTGTTCACTTTCCTGTAGTCTTTTGTACAAATCCGTATGCAATAAAACTTTAATGTTTAAAACTTTGTTCCAAAGTTTTAACTTAACATTTTTGTGCATTTTGCATATATGCTATCCAGCATGAGTGAGATATCGGAAGCATTTCAGAATCTCAACCTCTACCCAGTACCAATTGAAGTCTCCCACGACTTTACTGGTTATATTGCTGACATAGAGGAACCTCTGGAATTCCAAGCTCCACCGCTGGAAAAAGCAAAACCTAAAAAGAGAAGAAGATATGTAGGATGGAGGAAAGTGCGCAGAAGAAAGCCAGTTACTAAGAAACTACCCAAAATAGAAAACCCTATAAACAAAGGAAAAGGAATCGAAATCGGAGAAAGTTCTAATCCAGCAGAGATGGAAATCAGGAAAGATTCTAAACAAAAAGGAATAGAAATTGGAGAGAGTTCCAGACAATCTGAAGAAATCACATTTCAAGACGAAATAGACCGTTTACTGGCAAATTGTGATGTCCTTAGCCCTATCCATAACAATCTATATCCTTACCTAGAAACCCAAATTCCTGTAAATCTGGAACCAGCTATTCCAGACCCACTAATCCACACTCGACTTTTAGGTCAAATGGAAGAATGCTGGACAAATGACTGGCAATTCGAAAATATCATCAACAGTCCTTATTCCTTCCTTCCACAGTGGGATCCAGAACCTATCCCCAATCCTCCAATGAGCAACGAAAACTTAGCCGAACTCCGTCAGTTCGGTGAAGAGCTGATAGGTACAGGGAATAGGATCCGGGAAATGGGGGAACAAATTTCCTGGAAATACGACGAAAGGGAGCGTCGCTACTAAACTGCCAGTTGACCAAAGAATAGTGGGGTTGGGAAGAATGTCTGTATAATAATAATAATAATAATAATAATAATAATAATAGTTAAATATAACTCTGTAAAATGGGAAATAAAACATTGTAAGATAAACAGTGTGTATGGATGCCTATATAATATATAAAGCAAAATAGAAGTCGAAACATCGACAGTTTTGGATATATATATATATGTGTTGTAAGATTTTATGTGATTCTGTGTAATTGTTTTATTTACAATCATTTGATACTAATGGTTATATTTATAATAATTATCAGGTGGAAAACTCTAGTAATGAACCAGTTAATGAAGGGAATCAATCTGAACAAAATCAGGAAAACCAGTATATGACTAGACAAGATATTGAAAACATTATCACTCAAGGGATAGCTAATGCTATTCCAGCAATCATGGCTGCTGCTCAGAAACCTGTTGAACCACAACAAATCATTCCTAGTAAACGTACTCAGGAAGACAATTTTAGTCACAGTGTAAATGGAGGCGGCAATCATGATGATAATAATCTACGACAGGCTCCACCTCCTAAGAAAATGAAAGCCGCAACACCTGGTTGCACTTTCAAAGAATTTCTTGCTTGCAAACCTGCTGAATTTGCAGGTAACGAAGGAGCAACTGCAGTACTGCGTTGGTTAGAGAAAACCGAAGCAGTAATTGCAATAAGTAAGTGTTCCGAAGAAGATCAGGTTATGTATGCGTCAAATTTGTTCAAAGAAGGGGCACTAGAATGGTGGAACACGGTGCTACAAGCAAAAGGAAGAAGGATGGCTTATGCTATGAACTGGGAAGAATTTAAAATTCTTGTAGAAAGAAAATATTGTCCTGAATATGAAAAGGAACAAATGGCAAATAAGTTCCTAAACCATCGTATGGTAGGCGTAGAGTGTCGTGGTTATACTTCGACATTCTTTGAATATGCTAGAGTGGTACCAAGACTGGCTTCGCCAGAATCGGTACTCATTTCCCGTTACATTTGGGGATTAATTAGTGAAATTCGTAACATCGTTAAAGCTGCGAGACCTCGCACTATTGACGATGTTGTGGAACTAGCTAATACCCTAACTGATGAACTAGTGCGCACAAGAGAAGAAGATCGAAAGAAGGAATTGGCTCAAAAGATTACCCAAGGATTTCGTGTGGGTAATGATAATAATAGGTTCAAGAAAAGAGGAAGGAGACAATCTGCACAACCGCCTTTTTGCAGAAATTGCAAAAAGAATCATTTTGGAAAATGCAATGTAATTTGCAACTTTTGCAAAATGGCAGGACATAGCGAAGAAAATTGCAAAAAGAAAACCATAGTTTGCTATAACTGTGGAGAAACAGGACATTATAAAACGGAATGTCCTAAATTGATTAAAACCGCAAACAATAAAGGCAAACCAGCTGATGGAACAACAAAGAAGAATGCCCGAGCATTCCAGCTAACTACTCAAGAAGCTGAACTAATTCCCGACGTCATAGCTGGTACGTTCTTGGTCCACGACGTTTATGCAAAAGTATTATTTGACTCTGGTGTAAACCAAAGTTTTATCAATACTTCATTTTGCCAAGCCCTTAACTTACCTTTAACCAACCTTGGGCAAATTTTTACAGTCGAAACGGCAGACGGGAATTCTGTTAACATAAATAAGGTTTTGAAAGAAGGAAAGATAGAACTGTTAGGCCATAAGTTTTCTGCAAACCTGTTACCTATGAAGTTAGCCGGATTCGATGTAGTGTTAGGAATGGATTGGTTAATAGCCAACCATGCTCGAATCCTCTGTGATAAGAATTCCGTAGAAATCCGTACTCCCACAGGAGAGGTAATTTTAATTACAGGAGACAAACCACGAAAGCCACTGAAATTTATTTCAGTCATAAAGTTGACTAGTTATTCAAGAAAACAAGAAATGGTGTATATGATTTCGGTAATCATTAACACTAAAAGTAAGGAACTCTCAGACATCCCTATAGTTTCAGAATACCCAGACATCTTTCCGGAAGAATTACCTGGGTTACCACCTGATAGAGAAGTAGAGTTTAGAATTCATCTAATTCCGGGTACTACACCAATAGCCAAGGCACCTTATCGATTAGCACCCACCGAAATGCTAGAATTGAAAAAGCAGTTAGATGAATTATTAAGTAAAGGTTTCATACAACCTAGTTCATCCCCTTGGGGAGCACCTGTATTGTTTGTTAAGAAAAAGGATGGTTCAATGAGAATGTGTATCGATTATAGAGAACTAAATAAAGTTACAATTAAGAATTGATATCCATTACCTAGGATTGACGATCTTTTTGATCAACTTCAAGGCGCTAGGTATTTTTCTAAGATAGACTTAAGATCCGGATATCACCAGTTAAAAGTACAAGAAGAAGACATACTTAAAACTGCTTTCAGAACTAGGTATGGCCATTATGAGTTTACAGTCATGCCCTTTGGACTAACAAATGTTCCAGCAGCATTTATGGACATGATGAATCGGATCTGTAAACCATACTTGGATAAATTTGTAATCGTATTCATCGACGATATACTTATTTATTCCAAAAGTCAGGAAGAACATTGCGAACACTTGCATGCACTCTTAACTTTGTTAAGAAAAGAAAATCTGTATGCCAAATTCTCGAAGTGTGAATTCTGGCTGCAAGAAGTACAATTTTTAGGTCACATGGTGAATCACGAAGGAATCCACGTAGATCCTGCTAAAATAGAAGCAATTACTAAATGGAAGGTCCCACAAACAGCTATGGAAATTAGAAGTTTTCTAGGCTTAGCTGGATACTACAGACGATTTATTAAGGATTTTTCTAATATAGCTGTACCTTTGACTAAGTTAACCTGTAAAGCCACTAAGTTTGAATGGGGACATAGGCAAGAAGAAGCTTTTAAGATTTTAAAGCACCGATTGACAAATGCTCCAATTTTAGCATTACCCGAAGGAACAGAAGATTTTGAAGTATATTGTGATGCTTCAAAATTAGGATTCGGATGTGTGTTGATGCAACGCAAGAAGGTAATTGCGTATGCCTCCCGTCAGTTGAAAAAGCACGAGGAAAATTATACGACTCATGACTTAGAATTAGGAGCCATAATTTTTGCCTTAAAAATTTGGAGACATTATCTATACGGAAGTAAGTTTACTGTCTATACAGATCATAAAAGTTTAAGATATATATTTGGACAGAAAGAGTTAAATATGAGGCAAAGAAGATGGATGGAAGTTTTAAGCGACTACGATTGTGATATTCAATATCACGAAGGAAAGGCAAATGTAGTTGCAGATGCCTTAAGTCGTAAGTATCAGGAAAAACAAAAGCGAGTCCGTGCTCTTAGATTAAATCTACAAGTAGATTTAATGGATCAATTAAAGAAAGTTCAGGAAACAGCAATCAAGGACGATGCTGAAGGAATGAAAGGTTATATAAAGGAACTAGAGCAAGGATATGATGGAATTTGGAGATTCCACAAGAAACAAATTTGGGTACCTAAGCAAGGAGAATTAAGAAATAAAATTTTAGAGGAAGCTCATAAATCTAGGTATACTATGCACCCTGGAAACAATAAGATGTACCAAGATTTAAGAAAGAATTTTTGGTGGATAGGCATGAAGAAAGATATAGCAAGATATGTTTCTAAGTGTCTTACTTGTTCACAAGTTAAGGCAGAACATCAGAAACCTTCAGGGTTACTACAACAATTGGAAATGCCTGTATGGAAATGGGAACTTATAACAATGGATTTTGTTACTAAGTTGCCTAAAACAAGGAAAGGTAATGATGCGATTTGGGTAATTGTGGATCGATTAACCAAATCAGCTCATTTTCTACCAATAAAGGAAACCTTTAGTATGGAAAGGTTAGCCAAGTTGTACGTAGACGAAGTAGTATCTTTACATGGAGTCCCACTCTCCATTGTATCAGATAGAGATAGTCGTTTCACTTCCCATTTTTGGAAAAGTTTCCAGCAAGCTATGGGAACTCGACTAAAGTTGAGTACGGCATATTATCCACAAACAGATGGACAAAGTGAAAGAACGATCCAAACTCTAGAAGACATGCTTAGAGCATGTGTAATAGATTTTGGTGGAAATTGGGACGATCACTTACCATTAATTGAATTCTCCTATAATAATAGTTATCATTCAAGTATTGAAACTGCTCCATTCGAGGCACTATATGGAAGAAAATGCAGAACTCTAGTTTGTTGGGCAGAAATAGGAGAAAGTCAATTATCAGGTCCAGAAATTGTGCAAGAAACTACTGACAAAATAACTCAGATCAAGGAAAGACTGAAAACAGCTCGAGATCGTCAGAAGAGTTATGCAGATAATTGCCGCAAGCCGATAGAATTTCAGGTTGGAGATAAAGTACTCTTGAAAGTTTCTCCTTGGAAAGGAGTTGTTCGATTTGGTAAGAAAGGAAAGCTAAGTCCCAGGTACGTAGGACCATTTTCAGTAATCCAACGTATAGGACCAGTTGCTTATCGTTTACAACTACCAGAAGAATTAGCTGGAGTACATGATGTATTTCATGTATCCAATCTCAAGAAATGTTTATCAGATGAATCACTGGTAGTACCTTTTCAAGATATAGAGGTAAACGAAAAGTTAAAATTTGTTGAGAAACCTCTTCAAATTGAGGATCGAAAGATCAAGTTTCTCAAACATAAACGACTAGTTTTAGTCAAAGTCAGATGGAATTCAAAGAGAGGAGCTGAATACACTTGGGAGCTAGAATCGGAAATGAAGCGAAAATATCCTCATTTATTCCAATAAATCTCGAGGACGAGATTTTTATTAAGGTGGGGAGAATGTAACAACTCTCATCAAAAGTCCTAATTATTATTTTAATTTGGCCAATAGGAAACCATAATTGAGAAACCCAAGTAATTCTGAACAAACCCTAAAATTTTCAAAACATTTAGAATCAGGATTAGGGCCCCTAAAACTCAGGGGGGGTAAACCCTAACTTGATAATTATCTCTAAAATGCGTTGTATAGGTTTCAAATTAACGAACTGTCAATTCATCAAGCCTATACTAGTGACAAGGCTACCCTAGAGTAGATGTGCACCCCAGGCGAGTCGCGACATAATCATCATCATCTCCCGCGACACGCGGGGGAACCCAACTTCACGTATAAATACTGGGCATTGGGACTTGAATTCTGTCTTTGGAACGACGTAAATTCGAGTTACGTAGATTGAGTTATCACAGAAACAGTCCACTAAACACACACAATCACTAATTGCTGCCACAATCAGGGTAATAACTCGATCACTATTACGATTCAACGTCCGATCGATTATAACTATCCAACGATTGTTTAAGTGCCGCTCAAATTGAGTTTATACTTTGTTATTCATCGTGATTTCGACTTGAATGTTTGAGTGCTGTTCGAATTCGGACTATACTCTGTCATTCGTTGTGAATCCGCTGAATTGTTAAGTATTGCACTTGTAAATCGTTGTGAGGGTTTAATCTCGTGAATTGTCGTAACTGCTATATTAGTTACTAACCTGTTTATGTGTGCATTATTATTTAAATTAGGTTAATCAAGGCTAATCAGTAGGCTTATATTCTGCTCGTTAAAACTACAAAGTGAGTCATTCTCTTTTTATCAAATTATTTTCAAAATCATATTTATTTTCAAAGGTTATAATTACAGTGATTAAGTTTATGTAATCACCAAATTACAGCCGGTATGTGGGGTATTGTGCACATTACTATTGTTGTTATCACTTTAGGTGGGCGAACCTAAAATTAGTGATATTCGTCATTCATTGGGGCAGCCAATGGTGATATGACCACAGTCACCGAAAAGAGTCGAGTGACAAATACTGTGGGTAGTTGGTTTGATATCAGAAACATTGTAATCTCTTAATACTGTAAATTATAACAAAAGAGTCGTTTTAGTAAAACTAAATGATTCACTCAGTATTTCCCTGCTGACAAAACCTTTTTTCAAACATGTTTCAGGTGATCTGTTGTGAGCAAAAGAAAAGTGCCGTGAAGCACTACAAGCTTAGAAAAGTGGCTCAATGTAAATAAATAAAGAAACATGTTTTAAGAAATAAAGATTTCCCAGCGAAATCACTTCATTGTAAATTATGGGATTTATCCCTATATTATATATAAACGAGCAGTTTTAATATTAATCGATCCTGTTTAAAAAGACTTCCGCTGTCACTAAATTAGATACCACGGGATTTCCTGCCTCGCGGCTCTGGACCGGGTCAAACCGGGGCCAAGGGCCGTGACACTTGTTGACTCTAAGTTCCATCTAGCGAATGCTATTGTTTCTAGAATTCATTTGCATATTGTGAACGTTCGTTTGGAATTATGTTGGTCGAAATTCCTCTTTTGTTGGAACCCTGTTAACCTCGTCACACTGGTAACCGTATCAATATGCCTCGTTTCCCTTGACATCAAATTCTGAGCACATTCATTTTAACCGTTGGGTTCTTATTATTGTAGTATGTCTTTGAATTCATATAATTCGAATAATTCTCGATTCGAGTTCATGGTCATTTACTTTAGTATGATTCGTATCTACCTACGCATAACGTAACTCTAAGGAGTTAACATAGTCTAAATTTCGAGGACGAAATTTTATTAACAGGGGGAGAATGTGACAACCGGTAGTTTACGACCCTTAATTACGCGATTAACAAACATTAAGACGATTAAAAGTAGAGAAATTAGACGTAAATTAACTTAATTAGGCTTCTAGTAAGCCTAGGAACGCCTATTCGACTTTACAGTACGTGTATGACGAGCTGTGGAGAAACTGCTGAATGTTAAATGGTAACGAACTGAAACCGTATGAAATACTGACAACGCCAACAAATACAAAAATTTTACAATATATTTAGCTTCGTAATTAAATTTTAATATCCGTAGTCGAAGTCTGATCGAAAAACGGTTTAAAAACGACCAACGACGCGTTTTACGCAAATACTAACGCAAACGATGATCAAACGCGACAAAACGTGACAACCGACACTATTTTACATATTTTTGGCTATAAATAAATTATTACGACATTCCGTGGAGCTCGGGTGCGAAAACGGGTTCGTAAGAGTAACGGGCCACTAAAAACACGGGAAGTAGGCTTGTGGGCCCTGGGCCCAAACCCACTAAGAGAAAACCCTAGTATTTAAACCCCATTATATCCTCTTTAACTTCATTAGTACAGCCGCACCCCCCATTATAATTTTTCCCTCTCACTTTGTTTGTTCACTGCACCTTTATCCTAATCACACACACGTCCAACAACACCCTCTCGATCTCCCTCATCTCTTCTCTCTATGACCGGTGACCAGAAACCCGGTGAAGCCAAGGAACTCCGACGGCTTCTCCAATAAGGTACCCCCTCCACCAGCAACCTACTCACACCACACCCACCCTCTTGTGTTTCTTTTACCGGTAAGATACCACCCAAACACCCCCCCCCCCTCGTCAGTTAAAAAGACGACCACCACCGTCGGGTGGTGCTGAGCGGCGGCTACCCTGGGAAATCGAGAGACGAGGAGATCGGAGAAGCAGAGGAAACGACGGAGACGCCGACTTCCGACTTTCCGGCAACTGCTTGTCGACGCTGGGGTCCTGGTTTCCTCCGTTGAGCTTCCGCGAGGTTGAAAGTGATTATGTTCTTGTTCCATTAAAGGTTAACGGTGACTGTGGTGGTTCTCACGGCTCCAGTAAGTGTCTCGAGTCATCAGCTTCGGGTCAGATCGGTTACGGGTGCAGGTTTGTTTCGGGTTTCAGTTTTAGTCGGTTCGAGTAAAGATGTTACAGATTCGGGTTATGTTTGGTTAGATTCCAGCTGGGTTTTGTTTTAATTCTGGTCTTTCGGGAGTCTCGAGTCGGATTTCGGGTTCTGGGTCAGCCGCGGTTCGGGTATGGTTCAACATGTTCGAGTCTTGGTTCTGTGCGGGTTAGATTTCGTTTGATTTAGTTGTGGCTCGGGCTCGAGTCAAACATTGTTCAGGTCATGAAGAGGTATGGTCCCAATTCCTTGCCCGCATGGCAAGGACCACACCACCTTTTCCAGCCTACATGGCGCTGATGTCAATGAGACCATCCAGAAGCTTCCAGAAGCTTCTGGGAAATATAATGGTGGCACCAAAGATGCTCCATCCGACATAAAGGACAACACGTGTCACCAGCCATCAGGCGCCAAGTAGACCTGCAACGGATCAAAGGAGCAGTCCGACAACGCCAGTACGACGTCTCCAGAATAAGCAAATGTAAACGCGCCACGTGTACCACTACACTGACCACAGCAGAGGAGACCAAAGGGATATTCCCCTTGGTCGAACAGCTGGCGCGCAACCACGGCTGGCACTGCTGCTCCTCCCTTCTTCACCCTCCGGCTATAAATAGGACCCTTCATCATCCGGGTTGAATCATCTTGGTCTCCATACTCTCACACTAAACACACACTGATTATTCTCCCTCAGAACAGTACTTATTCTCACGCCGGAGCCTGGTTAAGAGGGAAACCCCCATATTCCCCTCTTAACGAGACTAACAGTGTTGCTGTTTTACAGGACCCAGGTCATTCTTACGAGTAGGAAAGGAGATTGAACCCACCGAAGGAATACCCCCACAGACTAACCTTGGTGTTAGCCTATGTTTCATCATTGGCGCCATCCGCTTTTAGCAAAAACCACTTTCATCTCTTTTCTTTCCGAAAAACACTCGTCAAAATGGCTGTACAAAACCCTCCTCACCCGGTAGATGGAGACGTTTCTTCTTTTGAACTCGTTTCGGACAATATACACGTACAAAGGGGCCAAAGGAACGAAATTATCCAAGAAGGGCCGATGAACAACGATTTTCCTAGTATCTTCGGGTGTGCATCCAGGGTTGTTACCCAAAACACAACTGGTGCTACTTTCCAAACTCCACCTAGGATCATCACCCAAACCACAAACGGAGCCACTTTTCAACCTCCGTCGGAGGAAGTTCAACAAACACCTCCACCATTGCAAACACAAAGCCATGGAGCTGGCCCCTCAGCTCCATCGGACCAAGCACAACTGAACTTCTCTGCACTACTAGGGCTACCCGAAGGAAAAACTCTGGCTTCCTGGTATGCCGAACAAGTGGCATCTATCAACCTCGTTTACTCACAGCTCAGTGCGCAGCAAGCTCTGCTTCAAGCATAAGCCAATCAATCCGCATTCGTCGCTCCACTGCAAAGGCCTTTGAGCACGCCCATGCCTCAACAGACCAATGCATTCAATTTACGCCCTGAACCAGTACCTCCACCACATGTTAGAAGGCCAAGCGCGCATGACACGCGCGATACGTACGGCGAAACAGAAAGCAATTATGTGCAGTATTCTCACCAACCAAAGAAGCCAATACAAAGTCGTTTAGGTCCGCGCAACATAAACGACGAATTTGAAGATGACGAAGAGACATACAAGGAAAGTACAGTGTTCAGCAGGCTGCCACCAGAGCACGAAGCATACAAACCTCGCAAGCGCGCAGGTTACGACCCAAAAGCAGAACATGATTACACTTTGAGCTATCATCCAGACGACATGGCTGAAAATTCAAAATTCATCAGAGAGATCGCCACGGCTGCCATCGACAAGACGAAATTGCCACACAACGTGGGCAAATACAACGGGTTGAGAGACCCAGATGACCACCTTCAAGTTTTTAACGGTGCTGGAGCAACAGGCGGATGGAATTTACCAACATGGTGTCATCTCTTCGCTCAAACCTTCATTGGCGCAGCGCGCGTTTGGTTTGACAGCCTACCAGCAGGGAAAATCAAATCATGGGTCGATTTCCGAGAGAAGTTTCTTGCACATTTCTCTCAGCAACGTCGTCACACCAGAGACCCAGCCGATTGTTTAAACATATGGCGAAGAGACCACGAGAGCGTGGAAGATTTCATTACAAGATATAACAAAGAATGTTTGGAGATTGGCGACGTGGGCGAGAAGATGATGCGCGCACACTTCATGAGGGCAGTCAAGTGCGATGATCTAATCAAACGTGTAAAGGGAAGAGACGGAGGACCCAAAGATTGGGAAACCTTCATTGAAGCAGCCAAAACCATTGCGCAGTCTGACAGGCAGTTGATCGGCGACGATCACCGTCAGCGCGGCTACAACCATAATGACCGGCATAACAAGAAAGGCAGAAGCCAACCATGGAAAGCGTCCGGTAACAGAGAAAGAAGCCCAGTAAGAGAGGATGCGCGCCACACGATCAATCAGATAGCCCACCGGAAAGAAGTGAAAAGAGAAAACAGGGAGAAACAGTGGACTCCACTAACAAAAACTCCGTCAGAAGTCTTGGCAACTGAGAACCACCAGTTCAAGCCACCGCTAGAAATGCGCAACAAAAGGGGCCAAGACCCAAATCTTTTCTGCGAGTTTCACAAAGATACGGGGCACTTAACTGATGACTGTTTCAGTTTAAAGCAAGAAATAGAAAGGTCCCTGAGAGATGGAAAACTCACTCATTTGATAAAAGGCGGGAAGCGCGATTACCGTCACATACAAAGACGAGACGAAGGACCAGATAATAAAAAACTCCGGAAGTTAGAAACCCACATGGTTCAAGGGGGTCCATGAAGGCCAAGGAAAAACTACAACAAGCGCGCGCAAGACGACTCATGGCGTGAAAAACAAGTTGTTTTCCCGGTTGTAAGAGGAGGCCCACGAGAAAGAAGACCCATAGTCATCTCGGGCGTAATAGGGCATTACCAAACAGATTACATTTTCATCGATCTAGGGAGCACTGCGGATATCATATATGAACAGTGTTTTAATCAATTCGATCAGGAGGATAAGGCGCGCTTAGAACCAGTTGATTACCCGCTCACTGGTTTCTGCAATGAAGCCGTTTTTCCTCTAGGACAGATATCATTCCCAGTGTTGCTCTCAGATGGAAGAAACTCAAGAACAGAAGATGTTACGTTCATGGTGTTACCCGCGCATTCAAGGCACGACATCCTGCTAGGAAGAGAATCCCAAGGCAACTTCAGCATGATCTGCTCCGGCCCACATTCAGCCGTGGGATTCCCAACAGAAACCGGGGTGGCAATCATATACGCAAGCAAGGAAGTCCTAGCAACAGATGAGCTAAGACCTGCAAAGGCAAGAAAACCAGAACCACGTCAAGAGGCAGAGAAATGGGTGTTAAACAGCGCATACCCGGAACAGACAGTAACCTTAGGACCTGCAATGTCCGATCTAACGCGCGCGGCGCTAAAAAAGCTTTTGTTCTAAAACATGGATGTTTTTGCCTGGACACCAGCAGATATGGTGGGTGTCCCATGGCACATAGCTGAACATCGATTAAACGTCTCAGAAGAAGCAAAACCAGTGGTGCACGCCAAGCGTCACTTGGGAGACATAAAACATGATGCCATGAAAGAGCAGGTAATGGAGCTGTTAAATGCGGGAATCATCAGAGAAGTCAGATACCAAACATGGGTAGCAAGCCCAGTAATGGTCCAAAAGAACAACGGTAGCTGGAGAATGTGCGTAGATTATAAAGATCTAAACAAGGCATCTCCACGGGACTGTTACGCCTTACCAGACATCGACGAGAAGATAGATTCGCTAGCAACATTCCGATGGAAATGTTTCCTTGATTGCTACAAGGGGTACCATCAGGTACAGATGGCTGTGCAAGATGAAGACAAAACCGCGTTTCGCACACCAACAGGGCTATACTGCTACACCAAGATGCCTTTCGGATTGAAGAATGCGGGCGCGACTTATCACAGACTCATGAATGAAACTTTCCACGATGCTATCGGCAAGTACATTGAAGTGTATATGGACGATCTAGTCATTATGAGCAAAGAAGAGAACACTATGCTGATGAACATCCAAAAAACGTTCGACACCTTGCGCGGAGTCAGTATCAAGCTGAACCCAGCGAAATGCTCTTTCGGCATGGAAGAGGGGAAATTCCTGGGTTTCATTGTCACGAAAGATGGCTTCAAAGTGAATCCTGATAAAATACAAGCAATTGAACGCATGCCTTCACCTTCGACGATCAAGGAGATGCAAAAATTGGCAGGACGGTTGGCAGCACTTAACCGTTTCCTGGCCAATCACGCAGCCAAATCTTTCCCGTTTATCAAAACTCTCCGAAATTGCATGAAGAAAAGCCAATTTCAATGGACCCCGGAAGCCGAGAGTGCATTCCGCGAGATGAAAGATTGCCTCATTAAGTTGCCAACATTAACTGCACCAGTCAAGGGAGAGCCTCTAGTGCTATACTTATCAGGCTCAGACAGAGCAGTGGGAGCTGTGTTACTTGTTGACCGACAGGGTGTCCAAACACCAGTCTATTATGTGTCACGAACCTTGACTGATCCAGAGACCCGATATGCCATCATGGAGAAGTTAGTACTTGCATTGATCCATGCATCAAGGCGACTGTGCCGGTATTTTTCCAACCATGTCATTCACGTACTAACAAACTACAATATCGGCAACATTCTCGCGAGGCCAGAGATTTCAGGGAGACTAGCAAAATGGGCAATAGAGCTCGGAGGCCTTAATGTGGTTTTCAGGCCAAGGCCAGCAATCAAAGGCCAAGTACTAGCAGACTTCATGACAGAAGTACCTGACGACAAGGATCGGGAATGTAAAGCAATGGAAAAAGCCGAGAGGTAGGAAGTCGAAGAACCGTGGTTGCTATATACAGACGGCGCGTCTAACGAAGACGGCGCAGGCGCAGGGCTCCGGCTGGTGAGTCCTGACAAACACGAATTCACCTACGCCATACGTCTGGATTTTAAGAGCACAAACAATGAAGCTGAATACGAAGCTTTCCTCGCTGGCTTAAGGCTGGCAATCAAAATGGGAGTTCGACACATCGAAGCGCATGTGGACTCCATGCTAGTGGCCGGACAAATCAACGGGCAGTACGAAGCCAAGGGAGATACAATGGCGCTTTACCTAAGTCAAGCAAAGACGTTGCTACAAACCTTCTATTCCTACAAGGTGCACCACATTAATAGAAGTGAGAATAAACCAGCAGACGCGCTGAGTAAACTCGCCTCTACAAGTTTCCAACACCTAGCGAAGGATGTACGCATAGAGGTTTTAAGCAACCCGTCAGTGCCACTGAGAGAAGTAAGCGTCGTTCAACTAGGAACAACGTCTTGGATGACTCCGATAATCGCGTACCTTCAATCTGGAATACTCCCGGAGAACAAAGCGGAAGCGAGGAAAATCCAGTACAAGGCAGAACATTATCAGATGGCTGATGGAATCTTGTACCGGAAATCATACCTCGGACCCTTGTTAAGATGTGTCGACCCCGAAGACGCAAGCTATTTGATTAGAGAAGTACACGAGGGAATCTGTGGTATACATGCCGGACCAAGAATGGTGGTGGCAAAGGTCATGAATGCTGGGTATTATTGGCCCGGGATGCATTTAGATGCGGTTAAAGAATTGAGGAAATGCAGTGGGTGCCAAAGACACGCCCCCAAAACGATGCGCCCCAAGAATGAATTGGTACCAGTCACAACGGCGTGGCCTTTTCAATAGTGGGGAATAGACATGGTCGGACCTTTCCCCGAAGCCCCAGGAGCTGTCAAATTCATAATAGTCGCAGTCGACTATTTCACCAAATGGGTAGAGGCAAAGGCCCTCGCATCGACCACAGCCACCGTTGTCAAAAAATTCATCTGGGAACAAATCATATGCCATTTTGGATTACCACTCAAGATCATCACGGACAACGGAACCAACTTTGCCGAAGACAATCTTCAACAGTGGTTTAAAGAATTACACATCGAGCACACCTTCTCCTCGGTCGCGCACCCGCAGGGGAATGGTCAAGTTGAAGCCGTCAACAAGAGTATTGTCGATGGAATCAAGGCAAGGTTGGGAGAAAAAAGAAGAGGTTGGGTAGACGAACTGCCCAGCATCTTGTGGGCCCACAGGACGATGCCCAAGACAAGCAACGGAGAAACACCGTTTAGCTTGGTTTACGGGTCAGAGGCAGTAATACCAGCGGAGATAGGATTGCCGTCACCACGAATGCTCTCAATGAACCTGATCAACAACGAAGAAGAGAGGAGGATCGACCTTGACCTCCTAGAAGAAAGGAGAGAAATGGCGGCAATCAACGAAGCAAAGTACAAAACGAAGCTGGAAAAATATTACAACTCCAAAGTCCGAGTCTGCACCTTCAACCCGGGGGAATACGTCCTCAGAGACAACGAGGCCTCAAACGCTGAAAAACCCGGGAAACTGGCTCCCAATTGGGAAGGCCCATATGTCATCGACACAGTGCTCGGAAAAGGAGCCTACAAGTTACGCACCATTGATAACAAAGAGGTTCCACGAACTTGGAATGCTCAACAACTCAGAAAGTGTTACTTGTAAAAAGCTTATGTAATTACAACGGCTGAATCGCCAACACATTTATAGTAATACAAGAAGTGTTTGGCTATCTTTTCATCATGCAAATTTCCTGTCACAACTGCATATATTACTTTGGGCATACACGAAAACACCAATGGCTCGACCATTAGGAAACGTTGTAGACCTCCAAGGCCTGTCACGAACAAAGTGCACAGCCGGGTCAAATACACAACTAAAGCCTAACAAACGCCAAATAAATACTTCGTGCCCACATAAACACGAAAACATCGAACACAGGACAAACAAACATTGTAAGCACCCCCAAGGCTGAGCACAGCTGGGTCCACACAATAACCTGTAATTCGATCACTTCGTATTCACGACCCAACCTGCGCACATAAACGACAGAATAAAACGTTGTATTAAACACAACACAACCTGTCAGCGCCATTATTCATTCGTGATACCTGAATCCAAGTAATTACACATGCACATATTATGATGTTAACGAAATTTGTAATAAAACGAAGGGAAATATTGACAAAACAAAACGTCAAGCATCACCAATTGTTCAGAAGCACGATAGATAGACAAAAATTAAAATTGTTCACGAAATTGTCAAATACAGGACCACCTAAGGTCATACGCGGCACGCAAGCCGGAATCCCTCATTCAGGATGACTGGTCCCAGCACCTCCAGCCCCTCCAGCCGCGCCGCCTTCATCGCCAAGAGCCTTTCTCAACAAAGCGACATCATCAGACCTTCGAGCCAATTTCCGGGCAGCCTTTACAACTGTAAACTCCAAAGACGAGAATTCCTGTCTTTTTATGGTATAAGCAGCACCACAATCCTCTTTCCATAACTCGAAGTGATGCTCCTTCTCATTATTGAGAGCCGCAGCCCTGCCCTCGTTATAACCATCCTTGCGCCCGCTATTATAACCAGCTTGCCCCAACTCAAACAGATAGTTGGCAAGTTCGTGGGAATTCACTACACGATCAGCAATCTGCGAGAAACACACAAATAAGAGAAACAGCCCACAAAAATCAAAAAACAAACTAAAGTAAGCTACCAGGGGCACCGCGCGCGAAAGCAACCACTTGCAATCGGCCGATGTTTCCTCAGCAAGGACTTCAGAGGCCTTGCATTCAACAGTTTTTTCCTGGAGAAGACGTTCAGCAGCCTCATACTGTCTCGCAAGGTCTTCCAATTTAGCAATACGCTCAACATACTCTTTTTCCTTCTTTTCAAACGCAACACACGCCTTTTGTGCTTCTTCAGCAAGCTTTGTCTTCTCACCAGACAAACGCACAATAGCGTCACGTTGACTCTTCAACTCGGCATTGGTACGCTCACACGCAACTTCCCAATTTTTCTGCTTATCAGCATTGGCTTGTTTCTCTTGGGCAAGCTTCTCTTCCGCATCAGATACCCTCCACATCAACCCCTTGTTCTCAACATTGAATTTTTCTCTCTCTTCCGCGAATAGCTTCTTCTCATGCTCAAACTCAAGAGTATGTTCCCCCATCAGCTTCCACTCACGGACAATCTCCTGAGAAGTGGACCAGAAGTTAACCCCGGCTTGAACATGCTCATCCAAAAGTTCTAACCGGCGGCGCCTCTTCTGGAATAACCGCTCAGCTGGGGGAGAGACAGAGAGAAAAACTCATGACAATTTCCAAGATCGTTCATCCGGGAGCCCTGGGTCAAGTGCCAGCGAGGCGCATGGGGCAGATCATCGCATGCTGGGTTATGGGTGTCCCAAGAGCCACCGCGAGCATACTCAACCTCAGGACTCCGGACTACCCCGGAAGTTGCACCACCACCATCACCCGGTGGGCGTTTGGTATATATCGTGTGACGCGGAGTGGTCTCACTTGTCTCCACCTCGACTTCAATATTCTTACCACGATCACCACCACCAGTACCACCCGCATCACCACCACCCTCCCCAACCTGCTCCACATTCACGACATCTTCTTTCCTCTTCTCACCAGAGGTTTGGTGAGGAGGAGACAACCCAAACGTCCTCGAAGGCGGAGAGGTCGGAGGAGTAATTTTGGAAATATCAACCTTGTGTCCAGTCTTGGCTGGTTTGGCACCTGCTCCAAAAACGAGCAACACATTCAGAGAAGAGAAAGAAAAGCAAGCAAAAACAAAAAGACAAACTGGAAACTGAAAAAACGAATACCAGAAGCCTCAAAAATCTTCTGCAACAAATCCCCAGGTTTCTCAGCAAAAATACCCATGTCAACCTCCGACTCAGAAGGGGCAGGAGGATCCTCCTTTTGGAGTTTAATCCTTTTCGACGCGAGCATAGCAGCGGCCTGCTCGTCAAGCTTCCGTTTCTTATCATCAAACATCTTCTTCTGCATTATCTCTGTTAAGGTAGCGCGGTCTTCAGGATCAGATTCTTGATGTTTCTCTCCGGTCCCTAAACCGGACAACGTATCAGAAACTACAACGTAATCGAGGACAGGGAGAGTATGAGGTCACTTACGAGGAGTTTCAGTGGCAGTTTCCTCAGCCTTTTTCCCTTTCCCTTCCGGTTTGTCAACCTTTATTTTCCTCTTTGTTTCCAACCGCTCAGCAGACTCAACAGGAACCTCCACGTCGTCGTCAATGGGCTCGTTCACAGGCTCCTGCACCACCCCCTGCGCCGGACCTGCACGCGGGGAACGAGAAGTTAGGCCTTCAACAGATCTGCCAGATCCATCACTCGAGAGAACAATAACTTCCTCTCGAACAAAATCAAAAGCATCATCATCATCATCCTCACTATCTTCACCTAAGCCAGTGTTGGCGTAAGCAGTAAAACTCTCATTGGTCGGATGCAAGAAACGACCACGAATCTGATCCGACCAGGGTCGTTTCTCAGGCTTCTGAATCGCCTCCACTATGGCACCACCGGCCTTCAAATCCAAAACGTTCAACAAAGTGTAACCCACTGCAAAGACACGAAGATGGAGAACAATGTCAAAAGCAACACAACAAATATATACAAAAGAAAAGCAAAAGGTCTTGGGAAAACACATACACTTGCCATCATAACCATAGACCGGAACCCCCAACGGATGCTTAGGAACCCACTTCATACTCATACCGGCGCCCACCAACGCCATCTCCTCAAGCTGAATATTCAGAGTGGCTTTCCGAGTCAACTTTTTATACCAGTCTCGGTCAGCAAAGTTTGTAACCACTTCAACCTTGGGGATCCCCTCGCTCCCTGCCCGGTAGTGCATATCTTTTGGGATGACCCCTCGGCGAATATAGAAAAATTTTGATTTCCAGTCATGAAGACTCTTCAAAGGCACAGAACAAACGGGAGCAACGCCGGCCCGAGCATTAAATGAATAAAACCCACTCGTATATGAAACAGTATAAAAAACGTTGAACATTTCAAACGTCGGATCTAAACGGTTAGCCATGCAAATATACTCAAAGTGAGTAACACGGGGAAGCCCGATAGCATTAATTTGAGAAATATGGAGACCATAGTTCCTCAGCACCTCACCGGTAAACCTGGTCATTGGGAGTCTGAAATTGCCCTCCCGGAAGAAAGCAGCATATAAAGTAATGTAACCTGGAGGGGCATCCATGGCAGTAGATCCGGGGGTTGGGAACTGAGCACCCCATTCCGGCAAGAAACCCATCTCCCTCACAAGGTTGTGGAACTCCTCCTCCTTCCATCCTATGACCGCCTGGTCAGGGCCCGGAGGAGCTTTACCTTTGTTCCTCTTCTTCTTTGATGATGGATTTGCACCAGACATTGTGAAATAACGAACAAATAATGTGGATGAACTCCAGAAAAGAAGAAGGAAGATAAGGGAAGAAGAGAGAAATCCGGAATTCAAATTTTGAAAAGTGAAGGTTTAGAGGAAACCGCCTTGAATTTATACCCATCGCATTTAATGCGATTGGTAGTAAACCGTCAGAGGTGCAGCAAGACACCCACTAAGGGAAAGACACATCAGAAGAGAGAGAAGACGCCATCATCTTTTTTCGGGAGCAGGTGAACAGACGCCTGACACCCTCGCCGAAAAGTGACTGACAGCGACTGAAAAGGCGCCTGCTCACCTTTGATAAGACAGAGGGGCACGCAACAGTCACATCAGTCATCCTTTCCCAAGACAAACAAAACTTCCGCCTGAAGACAACAGTCAAAACCCATGCGCCATGCGTCCATTTGGCTCAACTTTCAGAGGAGTCAAAACCCATGCGCCATGCGCCATGCGTCCATTTGGCTCAACTTTTGAAGTAGGCAAAACCACGCGCCATGCGCCATGCGTCCATTTGGCTTAACTTTTGAAGTAGGCAAAACCACGCGCCATGCGTCCATTTGGCTCAACTTTCAGAGGAGTCAAAACCCATGCGCCATGCGCCCATTTGGCTCAACTTTTGAAATAGGCAAACCATGCGCCATGCGTCCATTTGGCACAGTTTCCACAAGTCTAGAAAACCGTGCGCCATGCGCCTACCAAGTGCAAATATCTTAGGTCTCCTATAACAAACACACGCCATAATAAACACTACCTTCATAAGTCCAGAATCCCTCCTAGACGATCAACTCAACTAGAAGGCACACTGGACTGGGGGGACTTGAAGAGGTATGGTCCCAATTCCTTGCCCGCATGGCAAGGACCACACCACCTTTTCCAGCCTACATGGCGCTGATGTCAACGAGATCATCCAGAAGCTTCCAGAAGCTTCTGGGAAATATAAAGGTGGCACCAAAGATGCTCCATCTGACATAAAGGACAACACGTGTCACCAGCCATCAGGCGCCAAGTAGACCTGCAACGGATCAAAGGAGCAGTCCGACAACGCCAGTACGACGTCTCTAGAATAAGAAAATGTAAACGCGCCACGTGTACCACTACACTGACCACAGCAGAGGAGACCAAAGGGATATTCCCCTTGGTCGAACAGCTGGCGCGCAACCACGGCTGGCACTGCTGCTCCTCCCTTCTTCACCCTCCTGCTATAAATAGGACCCTTCATCATCCAGGTTGAATCATCTTGCTCTCCATACTCTCACACTAAACACACACTGATTATTCTCCCTCAGAACAGTACTTATTCTCACGCCGGAGCCTGGTTAAGAGGGAAACCCCCATATTCCCCTCTTAACGAGACTAACGGTGTTGCTGTTTTACAGGACCCAGGTCATTCTTACGAGTAGGAAAGGAGATTGAACCCACCGAAGGAATACCCCCACAGACTAACCTTGGTGTTAGCCTGTGTTTCATCAGGTCAACACCCAGTCAAAGCTAGTCAAAGTTGGTCAAGGCAGTCAACAAAGGTCAACGGTTCGGTTCGGGTCAAGCGGCTTCGGGTCAGAGTTCGTGGAAAGGTACGGTTCAGGTCGACTCGGTCAACTCAGTTGAATCGGTCAACTCAGTCAACGTCTCAAAGCGAAGATTGGTAAAGATTTTACGGCGCTAATTATTTCGTTATTTTTTTATAGTTCTATTTATTTTCGTGGAAATGAGTTCTCGAATCGAACACATAAATGAATCCGTTATATACATATAAAAAGTTCTTGGATTGGTTTATTATCTTGTTCGACTAACTTGATTTTACATATATATTGTCATATAAATTGTTGAATTTTGAAAATATAACGACCCTTTAGTTGTCGGGGCTATCCAAAAACAGAGGAAACTCTGCCCGTTTTTCAAGAAAACCCGTAAACAAAATGTGTTTTATTATAAGACGAACTTTTTGAATTCGAATTAAATACGAAGCAAATATTGTTGGGTCTAAATCGTGCAGTTTAATGTTATCAACGAATCAAGCCAACAAAGTCAACGCCAACAAGTCAAAGTCAACGCCCAAGTCGACACGAGAAGATCGAAGAAAGATATGGTGTGTGAACGTTCGAGATTTGATAGTTATATCGCTTTGGATATTTAAGTATATTTTGTTTAGACAAAATATATTTATTATCTTAAGTTAATTAGTTTTCATGTTTAATGCCTCTTTTAGTAAGTTATTGTCTCTAGGTTCCTTAATGTAATTAGCCAAAAGTTGTTTTGGCTATAAATAGAAAGTAATGATTAGGGTTTTAGTAACACACTTTCTAGAGAATTTGGGGGCTAATTGTATTAATCATATGCAAATTAATCTAGTGGGTTTTAAAGCTTGATTTTGAGTGTGTTCATCTTGATTTCTTAAACAAAATCAGATTTTGGCTCGATTTGATCCTACAATTTGGTATCAGAGCTTGGTATTCGAATTTGAGATTCAACAATCTCCAAATTCATCATAAAAACCGGACACTTTTATAGTTTTTGATTTTATTCAACTTTTTCTTCAAAAAATCTTGATTTTAGATGGTCTAATCTGTTTGTTAGTTGATTGGGATTGTTACCTGTGAGTCTAAATCAGAAGGTTTTAGATGAGTTTTTGAAGTTTCAGGGCGATTTTTTTTATGAATACGGTGTTTTTATTTATGAATACAGCGTTTTTATATATGAATACAGCGTTTTTATCATTACGGCGTATTTAAAATAATTCCGGTGACTTTTCCAGCGTAATTAATTTCCGCCGAACTTAAATTTTGAACGCGAGTTAAGTCCTCTGGCGTAATTGGTGAATACGCCGGTAAGTCACCGTTTTTCTGGCGTCGTTATTCTGACCATTTTAATCCGGCCGGCGTATTTATTTTTTTTAAGAAAGGAGTAGAAATAGATCAGGTTTAGAGAGAGAAGCAGGTTTCTTTGTTTGTTTTTCTGGTTATTATCTTCCCTCTTTTAACAAAACACATTCACTCGAATCACCATCCCACAGTTGCAACATATGCTGTGTTTGTTACAGATTAAAAAAAAGGATATATATAAATAAAGAAAAGGAGTAAAAAAAGAGAAAATTGTTTTTGCAAGTTATTTTTCCGGCGTGTTTCCGGTCACCGGCTAGGGTTCCGACAAGTTTTTACGGCACCGCCTCTTTCCGGTGAACTGACCTGCAACCATCTCACTGTTTCGGTCACCATCATTGCTCCACCACCGTCCCGCATCCACGGTTCACCGTCACCGTTCACCTTCACTGCCTTCCTCAACCATCCTCTTCATCGACACCCTCCGGCTCACCGCACAATTACTGTCGTTCATCGTCACCACCCACCACTCCGACCACCACACACCGTCGCAACTCAACACCACGAACCACCACCTCCTTTACCGTAAAATATCCAGAAAAGAGACAGAGATAGTTTGAAAGGGGTAGAGAGGAAGAAAAAGGGGTGACGGCTAATGAGAGTTTTTAGGGTTTTGGTGGCTTTTTGTCTTCAAGCAATTCAAAGCTCTGACATTCGGATTTTAAAATTTTCAAAACTATTGGCTGAATCTATAGTTAAAATATTAAGGGTTTAATGGTGTAATTAGGGGTGTTCAAAAAACTCTCGGCTCGTAGCTCGCTCGAAACTCGCTCGAAAAAAGTTCGAAAAAAGCTCGGCTCGAAATTGGTTCGGTTGTAAACGAGCCAGCTCGGCTCGGCTCGGTTTGTAAACGAGCCAAGATCGAGCTTGTCCTGGCTCGGCTCGTGAGCCGGCTCGATAAGGTTTACCTCCTTCATTTTTTGTCCCACATCGCTCAGAAGACAAAAATCAAGGGAGTATCTCCCATATAAAAGAAGGTAAAGACAATCTACAAAGTGTGCTAACTATTTATACTTGCATATTTAGCCATTTGGTTAAATTAAATTGCAATTATGGCCCTTAGTCTATGAAGAGATTCATTTTTAGGGCTTTTTAAGTAGTAAATTTTGCGGTTCTTTGTTAGTTCGAGCTAGATCAAGCCGAGCCTGTGACAACTGCCACTTTCCGGTAACTTTCTTACACTTAAAGTACTCATTTTTAGCCACATTTTTATGCATTTTGAATACCCGAACTGCGTATTTCGTGACATACACTTTGAATACTCATGGAATACTTACTTAGGATGCATATGATTCATTTTTATTAAATACATTTGAAACAGTTTAAACAATGCATCGAAACTACTAGAAAAGCACCTAGTAAACTAGTATTCTGACGAAAACGCAGGATCCGCAGAAACCATCTAAACGACATCTTTAGGACTCAGACGAAAGTCCAACATCTAATATACAATAAACCCTAACTAGGAATGCAAGGGTTTGATTTAAAAACCTTTCTGAAGTCCGATAACACTAAAAACTACCCGAAAAGCACTAAAAGCGGCGATTTCAACACTTTCCGCAGAAATTCTGCATAAATCAGCTTTTAAATGTCTTTGCAACATGTAAAAATGCTTTTTAACATAGAATTCATATGAGGATGCCTTCGGGTATCATCCAAATCAATAACTACATCAATTCACACAAGTTACACAACTTAGCGTTCAATTAACGATTAATGGAAACAAAGCGAAATAAATACTCGAATGATATCGGATCTTTTTTTAGTGACCATCTAATGTTAATTGGATCATTATGGTCTAGTAATAGTCACTTAACACCTTTAAACACTTAAACATTTGCTCAATACAAGTTTCCTAACATTTCACCTAATAAAAATCTAACACTTTAACTAGTTAAAAAAAAGTTCACCAAGCATGTGGGACCCACTTTTTTTTACCTTGTTCCCATAAATATCTTAGATATTTACTAAGTTGTTGCAACTTGCACAAGTTGGTGAACATGGTGGAAGACTTATAACAGTAGTTAACATAATCAATAAAGCACTTCATCTCATTTTTCACCTTCATTTACACATAGTTAAGAAATCCTCTCAATATTCATACATTAGCCAAGAACACCCACCAAAATCTTTCACCATTTTACACTTCTTTGATGATCAAGATGGAACTTGAAGATACATAAGATGATCTAAGGATACTACAAGAAGAAGCAAGCTTTTTCTTCCATTCCATAGCTTCCAAACATAAAGATCAACACTTTTTCTTTTCTTTGATCATCATATAGATCATCCCTAGCCACAAGTGCTAGTAGTAAGCTTCTAAAAATCTCTTTTTCATACTTATTTATGTATTATTTGTTTAAAGAACATGTAATAAAATAAACAATCACACAAAATAATATGAAAATACAAAGAAGCAAAATCATGATATATAAGTTTGTTATTGTTATGATTTGAAGCTTATTTATTGCATATTTGATCTAGTTTTGATGATTAGCATATGAATAACTTGTTAGATGATGTTTAAAAACATAATCTAACTAGTGTACATGAAAATGTTTAAGGGTTTTGTTAAACATAAATGTTTAGATGGATGATCATAATCTTGGATTTTGTTAAGGTATATAAGATTTTTCACTAAAAACAATACTTTTACAAAGTTATAAAAAGAAACATACAAGATGAGTTTTTATAAAAAGTTTGTTTAAACTAGAAGTAAAGCATGGATTTTGAACTAGTTAACTTATGATATGATCATACCAAAACCCTATATTTTATTGATTTCATCTTGTTAAGATTACGATATAAATCTCATATGTTTTTATTAAGAAAAATATGAGAAGATTATTGGTGATTTTTATAAGAAAAAGATATGTTTTATTAAACATGGCTAAGTATATATTTCAAAGGATATATGACCATTTTTCTTAAAAATCATGTGTTATAAAAACTATCATTTTTGACAAAATCTTTATTAGAATAAAAAGATTTGAAAGAATAGTTTTTATAAAAGCAAAACTAGTTATAAATATATATTTTTGAGAAAATATATATTTAGTTATCTTAACAACTTATGTGCTATGTGTTATTTGTTTGTATTAGTTATATGTATGAAAACTAGTAACTTGAATACAATGGTACAAATAAACACAAGACACATTACAACTAAAGTCTTACAAGACTACACATATAAAGACGCCTTTAAAACAACTTACGGACGATCCGAGCCTTCAAACACAACTTATGGACAAATCGGACTTACGGACAATTATACGAACTATATAAGTATTACGGACTATAATACACAATATATCGATGACTTGGTAAACTACATTTTCTAAACCGAATAAGTAACCATATATTTTCTACAATATACAAAATATGTTACTTATGGTTTATATTAAAAAGGTATTGTTTTTGAAATATATAAACATACATATATATATATATATATATATATATATATATTTCTTACCATCTAAAATATATTGTTTTAGTGAAAGACTAAAAATATATTTTTAGAACTAATCTTAAAAATATATTATTTTTAAGATATTTCCTATAACTTTTACCAAATATAACATATATATTTTTATGAAACATATCTTAGAATATATAAGTATATATATTCTAAGAATACAAGATCACATATAACAAACACGCGGACATACGTACTCCTATACGTGCAACGATATGCACTTTCACATCACCTAACACTTGGTGAAAACACATTTATACAACTACGATACAACTCACGAGATACAAAAATATGTATTTGGCGAAATATATACACTAAACAGTTATCAGTTAATACATCTAAGACATAGTTCAATGAATAACAAAGACATACAAGTCTTAACACATATTCAAGATAAAAGACTTGTACTCAAGTCATTACAAGACCGAAGTGTCTAACAAATATAGAACGTTTGTAGGTCGTGACACTATTCAGGACGACCGTACGTCAGATCACAGTTACTTACCATTCACGGACGCAATTCTGTGAGTTCATGTCCCCTATTCATTTAAATGTTTTACAACTTTACAACTATCGGGGAAAATACATGTTCAATCGTATGTTAAAGTCAGGGAATGAAACACCTTAGATCATGTGCGATTAGGGTTATACATCTAAGCACCATTAATCCAGTTTGGACCTAGGTACAGAGGGTTAGATCTAATGGGTTTTGGCGAGCCCCACTCTTGGTTGTGGACCCATACAGAAGAGTGCGTTTGTGTCCCAGTCGATGGTAGTCGACACGAAATCCTCTAGGTCTGGATTGCTTCCTATTTCGTCACACATATTAATGTCCTCGCGAAACATTAATGATCAACGATTTCATTGACGCTTTACATACTACATCATTACATACAGATACATTTTATACAACTCACATTTTATGGATACATTTTATACAACTCACATTTTATGGATACATTTTATACAACTCGCATTTTACAGATACATTTTATACAACTCACATTTTACAGATACATCTCATACAACTATACTACATGAACTCGACAACTTTTGTTGATGTTTTCAAACTTAACATGTATTTTAGGAAATTAGTGGACCATGCAGACATTTCAGTCAAGGAAAGCAAGTATCAAGACTCCATGCCACCATTTGAAGGGTTTGCCTGTTATATACCGCCTCTTTGCGGTGATATAGTGGTCCTAGCCTTGGCATTTTAAGACTTACATTTTGATGTATAAAACAATGACAACTATTTTCATTTGATGGTTTGTAACCAATACATTTAACTTATGTTGCGTTCTTTTGAAACAATTATGACAATGGCATTGAAGCTTGTTTTTATTCATTTAGTATGTTCACTTATATTGTTATGCAATGAGAATCGATCAGATCACACCTCGCGCTTCCACTACAAGCGGGTGTGACAGAGCCGAGCTAGCTTGAATTTTAATCGAGTCGAGCTCGAGTCGAGCCAGCTCAAATTGAGTTCGAGCCGAGCTCGAGCTGGGCCAAGCTCGGCTCGACTCGGCTCGGCTCGTTTACAGCCCTAGGTGTAATTATGGTTTTCATCGGTAGTAGTAAAATAAAATAAATAATATATATTTAAATAGATTTTAAATTCTAGGTATAGTTTAAAAAAAATTATTATTATTTGAAAGCATCAAATCTTGGGTTTTGACAAGTAAAAGACATTTTATTTATTTATTTGTGGGCTTAAAGTATTGATCGGATGTTATAGATTTTTAGGTGGGTTTATTTGTGGGCCTATAATTTTGATTAGTTTCGGGTCGGATCTTAAAATTTTTATTTGTGGGCATACAATTTTGATCAATTTTTGGGTCGGATATCCATTGTTTATTTTTGGGCCTTTTAAAGTTAACTTGTGTTCGCAAAATTTCACAGGGCTAGGTGTTTCAAATTTATTTGGGCCAAGTACTACTAAAATTTGGAGCCGACACAGGGATATTTTCAAAGTATTTTGAGCTGGGTTTTGAGTGATACAAATATTTTTTTGGGGGATTAATTAAAAAAAAATGTTTCAAACTCAGTTAACTAGCATTGCACAAATTGAACATGAAACAGGAATCGCAACCCGACCTCCGAAGCTGAAAGGATCAACCGATTTTAGCAGTTGGAAAAACCGATTCAAGTCCTTTTTCGAGTATACAGACTATAACCAGTGGATCTCTATCACTGTCAGACCACACATTCCCACGACCGTTTGTGATAACATGCGTGTGGTCAACAACGATCCATCGACATACACAAATGAATACAAGGAGTTGATTCAACGTGACCGACGGGCTCACCCTGCTTTGACAATAGCTTTATCAACGGATGACTACAACATGTTTGAAGAATACACGACGACGAATGAATTATGGTTGGCGTTGATTGATTTCTATGAAGGAGACAAGGAACTGATTCAGAACAAAAGGAACACGGTCCAAAAGGAATAAGACATGTTCGGCAGTGTTCGCGGGGAAAGCTTATCAGGTCACATCAGCCGATTTTTAAACATGATGGCGAAAATGAAAAAGGCTGGTAATCCCATCACCAACCGCGCTGCAATCAGTAAACTTTTGGATTCACTTCCAAAAGAGTGGAGCTTAAAATGTATGAAAATTAAACAAAGCTTCTTAAACAACCTGGATCCAATCACGTTATCAGATCTGATCGATGCTCTAGAATCTTTTGAAATAGATCAAGTCGAACATCCTCAGAAATCTGTCCAATCTGCTGATGCTCACAAGAACATGACATATGTACCTCCAACAACCTCCAACGACTCTAGCTCACAAGCTACAAACACATCAAACTTCAACAATGCTTCCGCAAACTCTGTAAAGGCTCCACAGTTTGACATAAAGACTATTGTGGTCGATAATGCTCAAGCTATGAAGAAGGAAGGAGGTAGCAGTGCAACAAGTGGAAAGATAGAAGAAAAGATTCCTGAAGAAGCGATGAAAATGGAATCCAGCAAAGAGAAGGAGGACAAAGACTTGGAAAACAACATTCCTTATAAGTTTAAAGTCAAATTATGCTCCCAACCGTGTGTCAACGTCGTGGCACATTATAAATCTCTCAACCGTGACCTGATTAGAGAAAAAGAAAAGATTTTTACAATTTAACAAAGAATTGAAAGAAAACGAAGCTGCATATCAGAGAAAGTTGAATTCAACTTTAGCTGAAATGCAGACTTTGAAAGAATTTGTTTTCAGAAAATATTTTGTCATAAATGATTTAACTGAAAGATTAGAAAAATCTCAAAATGAAAACAATAGATTGCAAATCACGATCGATAAATGGAACATAAGCAAAAAGGAACTGGTTGATAATAAAAACTGCCAACGACCGACATACGTGAAGGATGGAATCGGGTACAAAGATAAGCTTGGAAACGAAAGAAAACACTTTCTTCCTCCACATAGCAAAAACTATGTACCCATGCCATCTCCTCATCCTGATAATGATTTGATTGATGAAATTGATCTTATTGCTCAAAATGTTTCTTGTGAAAATGAAAAAGTTACTAACCTTTCTGAAAGCAATGCAGATGTGATTGAGCGTGAAGAAGATGGATGTGATGATGACTGTGGTGGATCGAAGATAGGTATATGTAAGACCCTAACACGTAATATCTTTAAATCGACGCAGCGGAAAAATGAGCCTTAAAATTTCTTTCATTACACACGTCTTGACTTACTTGAAAGTTTATTTTAAAAATGTCTGTTTTACAAAACAAAAGGATAACATTCATTTGCTAAAGTACAAACTCAATTAATCCCGTACAATCTCTCTTGTGACTCGGTCTTCGATCTCTATTCCTCATGATAATAGCCCGTGATTTGCACAACCTGCACTCACCACATACAATCATAACATTAGCATACCATACATAAACAAAATTTATGCTTGTACTGTGACAACTCTAGGTTTTCCCGAGCAAATATCTTGTATTAGCATTATGTGTATATGTGTTATTAAATGAAAGTTGCGTGTTATTTTGTGATTCTATGTGATCTTTGCACTATGATTGTGTATGTAATATATATATATATGTGTGTGCGTATAAGTGAACCGAGAACACCATGGACCCGACTCGAGACCACCTTCGGTCTCGAGTGAACCGTAAACACTTGGGCTAGTTGGGCCGTAACCTTAGCCCACCCGGAAACCCCCTAACCCACTCGATATAAATATGACCAACCCTCACAACTTCACCATTTTTGCAACATCACTCTCTTGCATCCTCTCACTCACACTCTCCCTCTCTCTCTCTAAAAACCCTAAAACCCTAAGGTTCTAACATCAAACTCACCTCCTCTCCTCTCCCTCTCTCGGGTCAACCGGTAACAAGATCACTCTCGGATTCTAGCTCGAGATCATCATTTGGAGCTTGGTTCATTGATTCCTTGTACCCCTACTTCCAACCGGTTAGCATGAATATCTTCATAGTTGTTTTGCTTGTTTGTCTTGTTACTAAAATGCTTGATAGTGCTTGATTGTTGATGTTTGTTGCTATAAAATGCTTGTTTGATGATAAAAGTGGTTGCTTGAAATGATTTTGTGTCTTAATGAAAATGATCCGGTTTTGTGTTTAAAGGTTTGCTATTCGGTTGTAGTAAGGGTTGGTTAGGAGGTTTTAGGCATAAA
Organism: Helianthus tuberosus; assembly: GCA_030545235.1. Classification (NCBI taxonomy): domain Eukaryota; kingdom Viridiplantae; phylum Streptophyta; class Magnoliopsida; order Asterales; family Asteraceae; genus Helianthus; species Helianthus tuberosus. Next base: position 96,422,187 of record CM060373.1, read on the forward strand.
TGTTTGGGTTTATAAGATGAATCTTGTTTGTGTGCCTTGATATTGTCCGAGAAGTATATAGAAGGTTTAAACAGGATTTTTGGGTTGGATTGTTGATAAATGAGGTTTGAATGTTCATAAATAATTGCTTGAATGTTATATGAATATGGTGATGAACAGCATGAATGTCACTTAAATATTTTGAATATGCCTTGTTTGATCCGATTTAGACACAAAATAGACAAACAGACATGTTTAGTGTGGATAGTACTATGTTTCATGAAAATGCAATATCATTGGTTAGTACATGTCAGGTTCTAGAAGATCTTCAGTGCACGTAATCACGGTTGCGAGTCGCAACCTTTGGTAGCGACTCGAAACCACAGCGAGTTTTGTCGAGATCTCCGCGTTGCGAGTCGCAATCAACACGAGTCGAATCCGGTTGCGAGTCGTAATCACTGCTGTCAAGTCGGAACCGCCGGTTGCGAGTCGGAACCTCTGGTTGCGACTCGTAACCAAAACGTGATAAACCGAGACCTCGGTTGCGAGTCGCAACCACCCTTGTCTCGACTGGGCTATTTTGGTGTTATTGGACTTTGACTGTTGGGTTTTCTGTTGACTGGGCTACGTGTTGTTGCTGCTGATTGTATGGGCTGACCAACTGTTTGTTGTTACGCATGTTATACGTGTTTGCTATATGTGTTTGCCGTACGTGTTCGCTATGTGTTTATTTGTACCCAACTTGACCCATACTTGGTAACCATGCTAGGACGTGGTGACCAACATACTTGACCGGGTAAAATAATCTACCGAGCAACCCAAGGTGAGTTCACAACTTAAAAGCATGCGTCCCGGTGGTTTGGGACACGAGACTAAAACAACCCTATCCCCTTGTAAAGGGGATACCATCTACATTCCTTCCCTAGTTACTGGGAACAAACTTACTTTTCCTTCCCTTGTCATTGGGAAACCTTTTAGTTAATTACTGTTTATACGGATTGCAACAAACGGCACTAAACGAAACTCTATCACTTAAAGTCCCTACTACTTAATACCGATTAGTCGCCGGGGCCAGGCGAACGGGTTATTAGTTGATAGCGCTATTTAGGTCTTACCAACCTCACACCGTGCCAAGGTATGGGATCGGTCGTGAACTAATGTACTCAGGCATCCGTCAATGATGATAGAACATTGACATCGGGGCACTTTCTTGCGGATACGCAACGGTCACCTAGTGTTCGGTATTGGAAAAACAGTTTAGTTGCTAACTTTTGGGGTAGCTCCCCATGGCATGTATAAACGGATAAATTAACTGGTGAAACAAGTTTTTGGTAATTAAAACTGGACAACTAGTGAACTCACTCAGCATTATTGTTGACCCCTTACTGCATGCTTTGCAGGTAACCAGTGACTGTGGAGCTGCTGCTTGGGAAGTGTAGTGGTCGTGTAAACCCGCGTGTTGGGTTCTAAATAATTTGAACCATGAACCTTATTTAAACTATTTTATCTATGCTTCCGCTACTTACTTAATTGATATTTGAACTTAAACATTTGAACTTTAAACTATGGTGTTTACTAACCATTATGGTTGGTGATCATCCTCGCTATTATCCAATGCTCAGTATAATTGGTGGCTGGATCCTGGTCGGTCACGCCCTCAAGCGGACGGTACTCCGCAGGTGGAATTTGGGGGTGTGACAGATTGGTATCAGAGCCATTGGTTATAGTGAACTTGGTTTTAAAAAGGGAAGTCTTTTTGAGAAAAACCAGACTATAACCCGTGACTCGTGACGACACTACACTCCAAGGGCAAGACTCGACATACTAGACCTCGTAGCTCGGACTTGTGTTTACTTGCTTGTTTACCTTATATTGACTGCTCTATTATACATACTAGTGTGCCTGATTAGATAGATACACCTCCCTCTTCTATCTTATTCTCGCTACGTTACGACATCACACTCATACTGTGTTTTCTGGTTATGAAGACAATGAGTGGACGCGGAAGAGGAAGCGTTAACATGACTCAGGCTCAATTCGCTAACTTGCTCAACACGGTGGCTGCAGCTTTCGCAGCTCACCCTGGAGGTAAACTCGTTGCTAAAGGATGTTTAGATCCTACCCCCACATCGTCTTTTCACCTCTAGAACCTATTCGCTACATTTCTCACAACAGGTCAGCCTGCGCCTGCGCAACCACGTGTTTGCACTTTCAAAACCTTCATGGATGGCAAGCCTCTCCCTTTCAACGGCACTGAGGGTGCCATAGGCCTTCTGCATTGGATTGAAAAGGCCGAAGCTGTCTTTGCTGTCTGCGAGTGTCCCCCTGCTAACTGGGTTAAGTACGCAACTGGTACGCTTGAAGGAAACGCGCTTTCATGGTGGAAGGCACAGATTCAGATGCTTGGTCTGGAAACTGCTAATGCTACTGCATGGGAAGATTTCAAGGACATGATCAAAGAGGAGTACTGTCACAGGGATGACATCCACAAACTCGAGAACGAGTACTATGCACTCAAGATGGTTGGGTCAGAGATTGAGACCTACACCAAGCAGTCCAATGACTATGCTGCACTTTGCCCAAACATGTCCCAACCTATGTATCGAAGGGTCGAATTGTACATCAAAGGCTTGGTCCCAGAAATCCGGAGCCATGTGACCTCGGCCAACCTCAACACCATACAGCCTGTGGTTCGTCTAGCTCACAAACTCACCAATCAGGCTGTGGAAGAGGGCAAGCTGCCCCAGAGGATCGGTGCTACTACTGGAACTTCTGGCGATAACAAGCGAAAGTGGGATGGAAGTCAGGGAAAGGATGCTAACCCCACTCAGGCCCCAGTTCAACAAAGGAAGACTGAGAGCAACAAGGGCCCTCAGCAACAGGGTGGCTATCGAGGAAACCACCCTAAGTGTAACAAATGTAACCGACATCACAGTGGGCCATGTGGAAAGGGTCAGTGTCAGCGATGCAACAAGATGGGGCATGAAGCCAAAGACTGCCGAAGCCAGTTCCCCGCTAGGCAGAATCAGCAACAACCACAGCAACAGCAGCAACAAGGAAACAACCGTGGATGCTTCAAGTGTGGAGCAATGGGGCACATGCGAAAGGATTGCCCTGAACTGAATCAGAACAACAACAATCAGGGTGCTGGGAACAATAACAACAATGCTGGAAATGGTGCTAGAGGAAAAGCTTTTGTGATTGGAGCCGGAGAAGCAAGGAATGACCCCAACGTTGTAGCGGGTAAGTTCCTACTTAATGATCGTTATGTTTCCATGCTATTTGATTCCGGGGCAGATGCTAGTTATGTATCCCTACGTATTAGTAAGAAACTTAAGCTCACTCTTACGCCGCTGAGCTCTAAGCACACCGTTGAAATAGCTAATGGTAGAAACCTCGAGGCCTCACACATAATTCGTAACTGCAAATTAGAGTTGTCTGGTCAGACCTTCTGTATCGATCTTTTCCCCATCATTCTTGGAAGCTTCGACGTCATTATTGGTATGGATTGGTTATCCAAACATCGAGCTGAAATCCTCTGCCAGGAGAAAGCTATTCGTATTCCCCGTCCCCCTGGCAAACCTCTTATAGTTCAAGGCGACAAGAGCGGAGAAGTCACAGGCATCATTTCATTCTTAAAGGCCCAGAAGTACCTACGAAAAGGGCACACCGCTATCTTAGCACTCATTACCGACACACAGAAAAGGGAAAACAGGATTGAAGATTTTCCAGTTGTACGCGACTATCCTGAGGTATTCCCGGAGGAACTACCTGGACTCCCTCCTCACCGTCAGGTCGAATTTCAAATCGAGCTAGCTCCCGGAGCAGCGCCTATAGCTCGTGCACCTTATCGATTAGCCCCCGCGGAGCTCAAGGAGCTTTCTACTCAACTACAAGAACTCTTGGACAAAGGTTTTATCCGTCCTAGTTCATCACCCTGGGGAGCCCCAGTGCTCTTCGTCAAAAAGAAAGACGGCTCATTCCGAATGTGCATTGACTACCGCGAACTTAACAAGGTTACCATCAAGAACCGCTATCCACTTCCCCGTATCGACGACCTGTTCGACCAGCTGCAAGGGTCGAGCTATTATTCCAAGATCGATCTGAGATCGGGTTATCACCAGCTGAGAGTCCGCGATGAGGACATCTCTAAGACTGCTTTCAGAACCCGCTATGGTCACTACGAATTCCTTGTTATGCCTTTCGGTATGACCAACGCACCTGCAATCTTCATGGACCTCATGAACCGAGTATGCAAACCCTACCTCGATAAGTTCGTAATCGTGTTCATCGACGACATCCTAATCTACTCGAAGAGCCAAGAGGAGCATGAACAACACCTACGTCTTATTCTCGAACTCCTTCGCAATGAGCAACTGTACGCCAAATTCTCGAAATGTGATTTCTGGCTTAGAGAAGTCCATTTCCTTGGACACATCGTCAATCAGGAAGGGATTCATGTTGACCCCGCTAAGATTGAGTCCATTAAGAATTGGCCCGTACCTAAGACTCCGACCGAAGTTCGCCAATTCTTGGGATTGGCGGGATACTATCGAAGATTTATCAAGGGATTCTCTAAGATCGCTCAACCACTCACGACACTCACTCAGAAGGGTGTTGCTTACAAATGGAGTAATGCTCAGGAATCTGCCTTCCAGGAACTAAAGGAGAACCTTTGTAGTGCTCCTATTCTCTCCTTACCCGAAGGTACCGACGACTTCGTCGTCTACTGCGACGCTTCTATTCAAGGACTTGGCTGCGTATTGATGCAACGCGAGAAAGTTATCGCTTACGCCTCGCGACAACTCAAGGTCCACGAACGGAATTATACGACGCATGACTTAGAATTTGGAGCTGTGGTCTTCGCGCTCAAGCTTTGGAGACACTACTTGTACGGCACCAAGTGCACGATTTACACTGATCACAAGAGTCTCCAGCACATAATGGGACAAAAGGAGTTGAATATGCGGCAACGCCGATGGGTCGAACTCCTAAATGACTACGAGTGTGCAATCAAATATCACCCAGGCAAGGCTAACGTGGTAGCCGATGCCCTCAGCAGGAAGGAGACCAAACCCAAGCGTGTTCGTGCCTTACAGCTCACTATCCACTCAAACCTCCCTAATCAGATTCGGAATGCTCAGGTTGAAGCATTGAAAGCTGAGAACATCAGGGCCGAGTCCCTACGAGGATCGAGACAACGAATGGAACAAAAAGAAGACGGTGCCTACTACGTAGCCGGACGCATATGGGTTCCGCTTTATGGGAATTTACGTGACCTTGTGATGGATGAAGCTCACAAGTCCCGTTACTCAGTACATCCAGGGTCAGATAAGATGTACCACGACCTGAGGGCTACCTATTGGTGGCCTGGCATGAAAGCCCACATAGCAACCTATGTCAGAAAATGTTTAACCTGCGCAAGAGTCAAGGCCGAGTATCAGAAACCATCAGGCCTACTCCAACAGCCAGAGATCCCGCAATGGAAATGGGAGCAGATTTCCATGGATTTTGTTACTAGCCTGCCTAGGTCTCAGCGCGGAAATGACACCATTTGGGTAATAGTGGATCGCCTAACTAAGTCTGCACACTTCTTGGCCATTAAAGAAACAGACAAGTTCTCTACCCTAGCAGAGGTATACTTAAAAGAAGTGGTCTCGAAGCACGGAGTGCCTACCTCTATTATTTCTGATCGAGACGCGCGTTTTACTTCTGAGTTGTGGCAAGCCATGCACAAATCTTTTGGCTCACGTTTAGACATGAGCACCGCTTATCACCCGCAAACGGATGGGCAGTCTGAACGCACCATCCAAACCCTCGAAGACATGCTTAGGGCTTGTGTGATCGATTTTGGCAAGAATTGGGAGAAGCACCTACCGTTGGTGGAATTCTCCTACAACAACAGCTACCACACCAGCATTCAGGCAGCACCCTTTGAGGCATTGTACGGCCGTAAATGTCGATCGCCTCTCTGCTGGGCTGAGGTTGGTGACAGCCAAATCACAGGCCCGGAACATGTAGTTGACACCACAGAAAAGATTGCCCAGATTAGGCAACGCATGGCGGCAGCTCGTGATCGTCAAAAGTACTACGCTGATAAAGACAGGAAACCGCAAGAGTTCCAGGTTGGTGAACGGGCTCTACTTAAGGTCTCACCCTGGAAGGGTGTGGTCCGCTTTGGAAAACGGGGCAAGCTTAATCCAAGATATGTCGGACCCTTTGAAGTTACCGAAAAGATCGGTACGGCCGCTTACAGATTGAATCTGCCTGAAGAACTGAGTGCTGTGCACAACGTCTTCCACGTGTCTAATCTGAAGAAGTGCCTGTCAGATGAAACACTCGTCATTCCTTACAAGGAACTTACTATTGACGAACAGCTACACTTTACTGAGGAACCGGTTGAGATCACGGATCGTGAGATCAAAACCCTCAAACGTAGCCAGATACCCCTCGTGCGAGTTCGTTGGAACTCACGCCGTGGCCCAGAGTTTACCTGGGAGTGGGAAGACCAGATGAAGCGCAAGTATCCCCAGCTGTTCCCAAATGAAACCCCCAGCACTGAAGCTACAACTGAATTTCGGGACGAAATTCCGAACTAACGGGGGGATGATGTGACACCCCGTTGAAACGCTCTCACTTTTACTAGCTCGTCAGTGGCTGCTTTAACTTTCAGGACGAAAGTTCTTAAAACTTGGGGATAATGTGACAACTCTAGGTTTTCCCGAGCAAATATCTTGTATTAGCATTATGTGTATATGTGTTATTAAATGAAAGTTGCGTGTTATTTTGTGATTCTATGTGATCTTTGCACTATGATTGTGTATGTAATATATATATATATGTGTGTGCGTATAAGTGAACCGAGAACACCATGGACCCGACTCGAGACCACCTTCGGTCTCGAGTGAACCGTAAACACTTGGGCTAGTTGGGCCGTAACCTTAGCCCACCCGGAAACCCCCTAACCCACTCGATATAAATATGACCAACCCTCACAACTTCACCATTTTTGCAACATCACTCTCTTGCATCCTCTCACTCACACTCTCCCTCTCTCTCTCTAAAAACCCTAAAACCCTAAGGTTCTAACATCAAACTCACCTCCTCTCCTCTCCCTCTCTCGGGTCAACCGGTAACAAGATCACTCTCGGATTCTAGCTCGAGATCATCATTTGGAGCTTGGTTCATTGATTCCTTGTACCCCTACTTCCAACCGGTTAGCATGAATATCTTCATAGTTGTTTTGCTTGTTTGTCTTGTTACTAAAATGCTTGATAGTGCTTGATTGTTGATGTTTGTTGCTATAAAATGCTTGTTTGATGATAAAAGTGGTTGCTTGAAATGATTTTGTGTCTTAATGAAAATGATCCGGTTTTGTGTTTAAAGGTTTGCTATTCGGTTGTAGTAAGGGTTGGTTAGGAGGTTTTAGGCATAAATGTTTGGGTTTATAAGATGAATCTTGTTTGTGTGCCTTGATATTGTCCGAGAAGTATATAGAAGGTTTAAACAGGATTTTTGGGTTGGATTGTTGATAAATGAGGTTTGAATGTTCATAAATAATTGCTTGAATGTTATATGAATATGGTGATGAACAGCATGAATGTCACTTAAATATTTTGAATATGCCTTGTTTGATCCGATTTAGACACAAAATAGACAAACAGACATGTTTAGTGTGGATAGTACTATGTTTCATGAAAATGCAATATCATTGGTTAGTACATGTCAGGTTCTAGAAGATCTTCAGTGCACGTAATCACGGTTGCGAGTCGCAACCTTTGGTAGCGACTCGAAACCACAGCGAGTTTTGTCGAGATCTCCGCGTTGCGAGTCGCAATCAACACGAGTCGAATCCGGTTGCGAGTCGTAATCACTGCTGTCAAGTCGGAACCGCCGGTTGCGAGTCGGAACCTCTGGTTGCGACTCGTAACCAAAACGTGATAAACCGAGACCTCGGTTGCGAGTCGCAACCACCCTTGTCTCGACTGGGCTATTTTGGTGTTATTGGACTTTGACTGTTGGGTTTTCTGTTGACTGGGCTACGTGTTGTTGCTGCTGATTGTATGGGCTGACCAACTGTTTGTTGTTACGCATGTTATACGTGTTTGCTATATGTGTTTGCCGTACGTGTTCGCTATGTGTTTATTTGTACCCAACTTGACCCATACTTGGTAACCATGCTAGGACGTGGTGACCAACATACTTGACCGGGTAAAATAATCTACCGAGCAACCCAAGGTGAGTTCACAACTTAAAAGCATGCGTCCCGGTGGTTTGGGACACGAGACTAAAACAACCCTATCCCCTTGTAAAGGGGATACCATCTACATTCCTTCCCTAGTTACTGGGAACAAACTTACTTTTCCTTCCCTTGTCATTGGGAAACCTTTTAGTTAATTACTGTTTATACGGATTGCAACAAACGGCACTAAACGAAACTCTATCACTTAAAGTCCCTACTACTTAATACCGATTAGTCGCCGGGGCCAGGCGAACGGGTTATTAGTTGATAGCGCTATTTAGGTCTTACCAACCTCACACCGTGCCAAGGTATGGGATCGGTCGTGAACTAATGTACTCAGGCATCCGTCAATGATGATAGAACATTGACATCGGGGCACTTTCTTGCGGATACGCAACGGTCACCTAGTGTTCGGTATTGGAAAAACAGTTTAGTTGCTAACTTTTGGGGTAGCTCCCCATGGCATGTATAAACGGATAAATTAACTGGTGAAACAAGTTTTTGGTAATTAAAACTGGACAACTAGTGAACTCACTCAGCATTATTGTTGACCCCTTACTGCATGCTTTGCAGGTAACCAGTGACTGTGGAGCTGCTGCTTGGGAAGTGTAGTGGTCGTGTAAACCCGCGTGTTGGGTTCTAAATAATTTGAACCATGAACCTTATTTAAACTATTTTATCTATGCTTCCGCTACTTACTTAATTGATATTTGAACTTAAACATTTGAACTTTAAACTATGGTGTTTACTAACCATTATGGTTGGTGATCATCCTCGCTATTATCCAATGCTCAGTATAATTGGTGGCTGGATCCTGGTCGGTCACGCCCTCAAGCGGACGGTACTCCGCAGGTGGAATTTGGGGGTGTGACATGTACACTCCCCATTTCGTTATCTTTCTAACGTTAAGCATTTCATCTGCGTATTCGTATCCTGGTTGTTAGGACCCGGTTTTGGACTCCGTTTCGATTGCGTAACCGAACGTGTGACGTGCGGAATCCGTACACGATGGTGACTGAACACACGATAACATAATATAATCGTGATTCTACTAATCAGATCTGAAATTGTACAAGAACCTGAATCACGTGGAGCACTTTCTCTCTCTAGCTTCTCTCTCTAACACTAGATCTCCTAAGCTCCAAATGTGCAAAAGTCCTAAACTCTAACCCTAAAGCTACTATTTATAGGCCAAGGCATATAATGAGAGTTCCCCTTATTTACAATAATGCCACCTTGCCTTTTCTCTACTAATTACAACATAAAGCCTAGATTTAATGTGTTTCTGCTACGGTCTTGAGATGACGGAGGCGATAGACATACTGCACTAACAGACTCCCCCTTGGATATTGCCGCAGTCAATCTCAAACATTTAGTCAGACTCGTAGCTTTTGATTTTTCTCTATCTCACTTGAACAGAATCCCGGTGGATCTGTCTTCAGCTCCAGCTCCCCCTTTCGGTAAACTCTTCAGGCTCTCCCTTTCATCAAGCTTCCGTGCTTTGGGTTCGACACCTGGCTTTCCGGTTACAAGCTCTTCCGGGAAAGATACCTGGCTCCTTGTACGCTTCCCCTTGCGTTGAGCTCGTCTTCAGACTCCCCCTTAGACTCGGCTTTCGAGATCGTAGTCTGGAATCTGCAATCCTCAAACATTTATAAGTAAAACATTTTACAGTGAAAACATGTTCAGTTGTCCAGGTATCGTAACCTGGCTCTATCAAACTTTCTAAATCAAGATCCTGGCTCTAAAGATATAATAATATGAATATATCCAGAATTACTTGATACTCTCCCCCTATCAACAATCTTTAAGATTTGGCAGTTTCAGCGAACCGGATCAGAAACTTGCTCTATTACATATTTTAACAGTATAAGCATCCAAATCCCTCACAGTTAATCATCCAAGTCCAAATTAATGACCTTGGAGATATCACAAACTGTTTTTGATTTAAAAAAAAAAACTTCAAGTTTCAAATTAATGAACTTGTTTTATTTTCAGAAACATAATCAGCATACTTAGATTTTGAAACTCAGCTTCCCAGACATCGGTTGTCGAAAATAAAGTAGAATTAAAATCTTTTTGTATTTTTCTGAAATATAAAGCAATAAAGAAATATATACAAACATATTTACAGACAATATTTTTGTTTGAGTTTGCGTCAGAGGATCATATCAGTTTTTGACAAGTCACAAGTACCGTTGAGCTTAGTTACACATTAAGAATTAAACAATTCACTTAGATTGTCGATATACTGATCCACTTAAATTTTCACACAAACTTCAACTGATTCAGGACACGGATTAGATGTATTAAGAACTTAAACTCATTCATGTGTCCCACCTCTTGAATATACTCCCGTATCCAGATCCCAATATTCAGTCTTACAAGTGAGTATACCTAGATGATATCTGTAAGGGGAATAAATTATAGTACGAAACCATGAGAGCTCAGGTCAGAACTTTCGTTCAGCAGAGAGATGACGGCTCGACTTTTGGTGTGTCCCCTTTAGAGGATCTTTTGTTACAACAGCAATGACTATCAATTTTATTGTTTCATCAATTTGCTGAGGGCGGCGCTATATTTCAAGCAATGCAGAAAGTATTCTCCGGGGACTAGGCCATTGCTTCCGCAAAATCAGAAGTCCCGGGATAATACCCCAGATATCACTAAGCATAAAGACCTAGTATCTCAGAAAAAGGGGTCCTTCAAACGAGATTTCAGGGGTTACCTATATATCCAAGTAGTGTTCCCCACGAAATAAGCAAGTTTGAATTTAGGTTTATATCCCGAAAAAGTTTACTAAATGTATAAAAATCTACCGGCACATCATTAGTGAGACTGTTTAACGCTATAAAATCATTACATTTCTTTAGCATACCGTAACTGTCTACTGATGTACTATCATTTCCTCTTTTTACACAAAAACTCAATTTTGAATTTTATCATGTTTTTTTTGCTTTTTCAAATTTTCTAATGTTTTTGGATTTTCTGACAATTTCTTACTCCCCCTAAAATGCAAAACCATTTAAAGAAAATTTTGACAACCTGATACTGATAGCTTCATCTCGCCATCCATTTTTTGAATCTCATGCTCTGTTTTGTAGAAAATATAACATACCCCCATTATTTACAACCCATTGATTTTCGACAGTTTGAAAACCGTTTTTCAATCTTGTGAAAGTAATCATGTTTGTTCAGCCGTGAGGGTTTCGGCGTATTCAATCAACATGTTTTTGTATTTTTTGAATTATTTTTGACTAAAACAAAACATATTTTTGGTTTTTCAAAATTTTCAATTTTTTAGGGTTTTAAAAATATTGTTTATTTATGTACAGAAAAATAAACAAACTCCCTGTTCAACCAAACCAGGGTTCAGCAGCCTCTTCTTCTTGTGCCAGGCTGCTCCGATTTCCATTCTCACAATCTTCAGATTTCTTGAGCACCTGCACATTTAGACTACTTGATTACTTGAACAATTTAGCCCAGGTCTGTTTGACCTTAGGCATTTCAACACAATATGCTTCATTCAATTTCGGAAAATCTTTGTCATTTTGTACAAAGACTTTTTCATCTTTTACTTCAACTTTTTCAATATTTACCGAAATCACTTGTTTCTTAGCAGACCATGTTTGCCCTTTCGGAGTACCTCTTTTGTAAAAATGTGACTCTTTTTGAACATTTTGATTTTGAACAACAACTTTTGGTTTCCAAAACTGGTTTGGTTTTGTTGCATCAACAGTTGTTTTCCAACTTTGTGTTGTTCTAAATCTGGGTGTCTCTGATTTCCAGGTTTGTTGTGAGTCAGCCTTTGACATTTTCGGCTTCCAAGTTTGCTTTGGGTCAAACTTGGTTGATTTCTGATTCACAACATCAGACTTCTTTTTCGTTTCAACACCAACAGGTTTCAGATTTGGACACTTGCGAGCAAGATGTCCTGTTTGGTCACATTTGAAACATTTTCTCTTGGACACATCTTTGACCTGTTGTTGTTGTTTTTTCTGAGCATGAAACTTTTCATTAGACTGTTGTCTAAATATGAGTTTCTCCTCTTCTTGTAAACTCGTTCCTTGAACAAAATCCATCTTTTGTTGAAAATTTGGACTTTCATTTCTTTTCCAATTTTGTTTCTTCTTATAACCCAACCCAGCCTTCATGTTTTTCTTCTTGTAACCAGGTTTGTTATAAAAAGTTTTGTGACCTTTTCCAGCAAACTTTGGAATTTCAGACTTTTCGATTTCAACCATTTTGAAAACTTTTTCAACCTTTTCTGAAATCACATTCTGAATCGGGAAAACATCTAAGAATAATTTGTCCGATCCAATCATGGTATAAACCAATCCTTTTGAATCATCACTCAAATTTTTCTCGGATTTTGTGTTTTTCAGATATCCATCATGAAAATTACCTTCATTTTCATCCTGTGATTCAGATTTACCTGTATCAACCGACTCTTCTTTCAACACACATTCAACGACCTTACCTACCACCTCTGAATCATGAGAATCATCAGATTTGGAATAGGTTATATCAATGTTGTCTGGAAATTGATCTACCATGTTGAAAGCTTTTTCGACCTTTTCCTCATTATAAAACACAAACTTTTCCGGTGGTGGAACTTGATGAAACTCTGACCCAATGCCTTTCTTGTTTTGCTCAGACTCACCATCCTCCGGTTTTATATTGAAAATACGTTCAAGCACATATAATGACGCGTGATAACTTTTTAACTTGTTATTATCTTGTTCTAAATCAGCAATCTGACGCTTTAACTTAGCAACATCTTCAATGTAAGAATTAACAACTTGTTGCTTTATTTCATACATTCGTTTATACTCATTAGTTGTTTCAGAACAATATTTCAATCTTGATTGAACAAGTTTCATTTCACTTTTTACTTTTTCATATGATTCTTTTATAATGTGATAAGCCAATTTTATTGAATCATATTCCTTTTTCATTTCCTGAAAAGCATTCTCTTTTTGATCACATTCTTCTGTCATTTTTGAAACCTTTTCTTTCAAAACTTCATTTTCTTTTTCTAACTTTTTACATTTTTCAAAAAGTTTTTCTTCATTATCTTTCAAAACTTTTTCGTTTTCTAACATTTCTTTGCATTTATTTTTGAAAACTTCTTCAATTTTATTAAATTGTTTGTCTTTTTCAGTACAAGCACTGCACGTTTCCATGCATTTCTTGCACTGTTCAACCGTTTTCAAGATTTCAGAGTTAGAATTTACCTTAGTGATTGGCACTTCGGTGTTTGCAGCAACTTCTGTCTGATCAGCTTCTTTCTGCTGCTTTTCATCAACAACTTCAATATCAACACCAACTTCATCACCAGCAACCTTCAAATTCTCATTCTTCACTTCAATCAAACTTTCAATCTTCTTCTCAATTTCTCCAACCTGCTATTCTTCAGTAACAACTTCTTTCACAACTTCCACAATCTTCACATCTTCTTCTTTAACTGCTTCTGCTTTAACCTCTTCAGCAGCTTTCTTCAGATTGTTTACCATCTCTTCAACATTCTTCTTCATTCGTTCTTCATTCCTCTTCCTCAGCTTTGTTGTCATAGCATCTCTAATGATTTTATCCAGCCTTTTTACATATGTTTTGTCTTTTGCAACATTTGAATATTATTCACCGGATCGAGGAATTACGAGAAGAACATCATCGTGAACTATGTCACTTCTGGGAACAACCGGTTCACCTTGTTTGTTGACATAACATTCTTGTTTCTTATCCCATCTTTTGTTCGCAACAGCATTCTCATATTCTTCCTGCATTTTCTCCATTCTGCACCCCACAATGAATCTTTCTCTGTAACACCCCAAAAACGGGTTTGGTAATCAAACTCCGTTAATACTAAAAGACGGGTAGAGTACCATTAGTAGTAAAAATAACCAGGTAAATAATTGGATTATAACTTAAATAGATTGAAATAAAAACCTTGGGGGACTAAAAGTGGACAATTGGAAACAAGTTTATAATTAAAACTTAAAAACACCAAAACACACACATATGTGTGTGTTTTGGGTCGATGCATACAGGAGAAAAAGGGGGGTTCCCTTCCAAGAACCCTAACTCACATAAATTGCCAAAATCAAAGAGAAATCAAGCCAAGAATTTGGGGCTTTTAATAAAATCGTGATCACCAAGCTTAGGGGATCACAAGGTATGTTGAATTTTGATGTTTATTGATATTTCGAATTTGTGATGAACATGCATGAACAAAATTCTTGCATGAATGTTCAATGTTATAGTGATATTACTGGGGGTACAAGTCTAGGAACAAACCCTAGATGCAAACTTGTAGAATTGTGCCATAAACTAGTGATCTATCAAATAGCCAAGTATGAGCTAAGTGGGTTTTGTTGATTTGATGAAATTGATGTGTATAAACATCATATAAATCCATATGAATGAACTATTTGAACAAATTAGAGATTTTGTTAAGAGTTCATAAGTGATTAGAAGTGGGTTTTGACACAAGAGTTAAACCTATGGTTATGATGGTCAAAATGTATATGTGCATACAATGACTAAAATTACATGTTAATTTATGGTTACTTGAGGTATGAATTAGACAACATGTTAGTAGAAGTAGCATCTCAAAAGATGACGCTCACTAAGTGGTTGATAATGTGCCTAAATCGAGTCATGTGAACTTGTTAGTGCATCCATATTTGTAAATTGGCGGTTTGACTTTTAAAAGTCAAACCGACCTATGATAAGGTTCATTAAGAATAGTGGTAAAAGATTCATAAGGTGTGAATGTCATGATCTTGAATGACTAATCTAACCACCTTGAAAATGATGATGATAGTTTGACGCGTAACAAGCTAGGTGGAAGCTTGATGAGGGAGCGGGTCAAACGAATCAAGAAGGAAAGGAAAAGCGTAGTTCGGATGCAAGGTAAGTGAAGCTTACACAATTATGTAGTCTACTTGTTTATTCTATATGATATAAATGCGATAACGATAATATAGAAAATATGAATTTCCGACGCGATCGATACGAGTCGGAACATACAAAGATGATAAAAACCTTGGCTTATGACAAAAAGGGCAAAGCGGTAAACAAATCACGTAATGATTAAGAAATTATGAATTCCCGTTAAGATTACCTTGTAGAGTAATCTAATAATGATAAAAAGGATAAATGGAAATTGGTCAAGTGTTGACTAATGTAAGTCGAAGTTAAAAGAATACCCAAGGCGTAAGCCGAAATGGGTTGAAATTGTAAAAAAAGAGTTTAAAAGAAAAGGGTATGATAATAAAATCCGGGATGGGTTGGATGTATGAATTAGAAATCAAAAATGATGTTTTGATTAAATAGATAACGTTGGGCATATAGTCCAAACAGGTCGAATGGTGGTGATAACACCATTTGACAATAGCGACTAATGTGGTTGTCAAGTTTTGTGTTAACAGGAGCGATTAGCGATTCAGATAATTGCGTCGCCATAGAATATGTGATAATAAAAGTGAGATATAAATCGGGTCTATTTGTTGACCCGAGCCAGGTACGCATCAATGAGATTATATTTTAAATGTGCGATTTTGATCATAATTGTAGTGAAAGTCCTTCGTCGTAAATGAGGGACTAATGTTGATAAATATGCCTTTGATGGGTAAATCAGGCAAACGGCCCTTATGGGTGGCTTGGGAATCACGTATTATAATCATGTAATCCTTAGATAAACATCAAGGTGATATGCATAAACCTTGTGGGTCAAATGCCTAGGAATAGGTCTTTTTCGTAAAATGACAAACCGAGAAGTAAAACGCGACATAAATAGTTTACCATATCAAATCCACCACAAATACAATTGTGGTGGAAGACCATTTGAGAACTAATGTGAAAATATGGTGCTAAAAATGAATGAGCGAGATTTATGCCTAAAAGGACATAAATACCCTTAACGGGTCAAAATAAGCACTTAAGCGAAAACGGGTTTAAGAAGGTATGTAAACCGGGATTTTGAATCTCTTATGATAAACAACAATGACTTTATGGAATTTATGAGAAATTGGAGTAAAATAAATATGTTTGTTTGATAAATACAAGAATGGGTCAAAATTGGGTAAAAAGGGTGATAAGCCGAAGACTTAAAAGTCTGAAATTTTGTTAATCTGGATGTGGGATTTTAACTCCATTAGATGGAGAATTAAATTACGGACGCGTAGGAAAAAGAATCGGGTAAAACGGATCAATAACGAAGAAGTTATGGCCGTTTCCGTGAAATCGAGTCATGCTGGGAACATGCAGCAGCTGTTAAGCATCAGGCTGTGAAAATAGGGGCTAGGCGTCACGCGACGGCCCTAGGCGTCACACGACGCCCCCCTGTTCTGGAAAAATATTGTTTTGTTGTTGTTTGACCCATGTAACTTGTTTAAACTTATTAGTTTACTATCAAAACTAACTTTTAAGTTGGTTTTGATCATAGGTGATTGCCAAGAGTGCCCGGATGAAGATCAAGCTCCATGAGGAACCGAACACGATAAAATACAAGCTTCCGCACGGCGTTTCATTGCATCTTTTAAACGACGAACTTATTTATATTATGTTGAAAACTTTTAAGTTGTAAAAAAATTTTAGATTACTCGTATTTTCCAAGGATACTTAATCGTAATTACATGTTTATTTTCGTTATTTATACGAAAACCTTTAATATAATAACAAGGGTGTTACATTCTCTTTCAGTCTTCTCCTTCAAAATCTCTTCTCGAGTTTTCTCTTTGACCTCAGCAGCAACATTTTCTTCTTTGTTTTCTTCATGAATTTCAGCAACAAGAACATGATGCTGGGCCTTTGATGCTTTTCTGCCATGAGCTGTTACAGGACGATCTTCATCTGGAAGAATTTGACTCCAGTCAAAACCTTCATCGTCATGAATTACTGCATAAGCTCTGGACTTATCTCTGGGTTTGTCTTCGATCATTTTCGGCTCTTCTTTACTTCGGTGGTAGATCGCCTTTCGATAATAATCATCATTGAAAGGTTTCTCAGTTTCGTCAACTTCAGAGTTTTTGCATTCTCTTTTGAAATGACCTTTTTGCTTACATCTGAAACAGGTCACTTTGGATTTGTCGAATCCCAGCTTCGTTGACGGACCACCAATAGACTGCTTCCCAGTAATCTCCATATATCTTTGAGCTCTTCGGATGCAACTTGCTAAACACCAGCGTATGTCAATGAGTTCCATTTCTGCTGGGTCGATCTGGTCGTAGTCTTCTTTTGTCAATTCAGAATTTCCAATTTTGCCGGCTACTAGACCTTCATACGATTCCAGAACAGATGCAAGAAAACTCATTTGCTGCTTAGCTGCATTGATGCTCATAGCCGGAGAATTCTTCAATTTGAGAGCAATGTTGCACAGTATCTCCTCTGATTCTTCAGAATTAGATTTTGAAGATGAATGATATCCAGAATGATAACTTGATGAAGTTGTTTGTGGTTCTTTCATCTTTTCACTACTGAATGCTGTCTTTGGTGAACTAGCAACTTTCTCTGAAGGTACATTTCCTTTGTAGTATAGACCAACATTCTGATGATGCGATGAACCACTCATCTTGTTTTGTTTTTGTAGCTCCAGATCATGACTCTCAATCTTTTCTAACAATGCATCAAGAGAAATTGTATCAAATTTATCATCATTTTTCAAGATAAAAACAAACGTTTGCCACTGATCAGCTCGTGGTAACGCTTCAATTACTTTATCAACGACTTCTTCTCTAGTTTTCACAATTTTAAATCTCTCTAGTTCAATTTTTAAATGGCAAAACCTCTCAATCATTTGCCTGACTGACTCTCCTTTTAAGCTATCAAATAAATCAAATTCTTTCTTGAATAACGCGATTTTGTTTTTCTGAATTTGTTTACCCCCCTTAGCTTTCGTTTACAAAGCTTTCCATACAGACTTTGATGACCCATCATGTATTAATAAAGAAAATATGTCATCTTGAACTGCTTGCTGGATCAAAGCAATCATCTTCTGTTCATATGAAAATTTCTTTTTGTCTTCCTCTGAATAATCTTTGATTAGAATTTCTTCTCCTTTGTCATTTGTTGGGTTCTCATAACCAAACTTCAGACAAAACCAACTCTCATGTGCATATGCCTTCGTCCAATTGACAAACCTCTCCTTCCACCAAACATAATCCTCAATGTTATTCAGCTTCGGAGGTTTTGAATAGGTTCCATATAAGTTCTCATGATTAATGTTGTCTTTGATGGTTTTTGTTATCGCTTTGGGTGTAGCCTCAGAACCTTCCACTGTATCCGAAGTAAACGCGTTGTAGAAAGTGTTGAAAAATTCTTCAGCCATGATGTGATTTTCTCGATTTACAAGCACCTTTTTAATCACCTGAATCACGAACAAACAAGCACAATGAGTTTAATCAACAACAAATGAATCGGACGGGTATCCGATCGAGTGAGTCAACACAAGTCAACAGTGAAAATAATGAGTGCTGTCCGATCGGTTGGAGCTTCGTAAAAAAATATGTTGCCTGTTCGATCGGACAGCGTGATGAATTGATTCACAAAACGACAAAATAAGATGCTGATCGTTCGGTTGGGCTAGCCGAACGGTTAGGCTAGCAGTATGAAAACACTTCACAACAATTAACTTGAATCGGTTGGCACTAAAAGACAAAGTTTAACCGATCGATTGGCCTATTGAATTATCACACGCAACTTGACAAAACTAAAACAATTTCAGAATTATTTTCCGTTACACATGCAAACCGATAAAGTTCACTTACAAAGCTAATTGAAGCTGACAAAGTACTGTGAAATGAATGATGTGTTATGAGACAATTTGCTTGCCGATCGGTTGAGGTTGACAAGTCAACCTTTAAATGTATGGCAGTGGAACGAACAGGCTGTTCAATCGGCTAGGGTGCTAGCCGATCGGCTGGCAAGTTAAAGTCAACGTATTTAATGAAAGTAAAGTGTGGTGCCTTGGATCAGACAGGTGTTCGATCGAACAGCAGTCAACAAGTCAAAGTTTTTAATGAAATGTATGGTGCAATGGAACGGCTAGGCTGTTCGATCGAACTTGCTAGCCGAACGATTAGTCTTTTGCTGTTCGATCGGTTGGCACTACACGACAAATATGCTGTCCGATCGGCTGTCACTACACGACAAAACTCTTGGTCGATCGGCTGGCGTTTTGACTTGAATAGAGTGAGCTGTCCGATCGGCTGACAAATATGCTGTCCGATCGGTTAGCTCAAATAACTTGGAATCAGTTGACAACCCGTATGACCCTCTGTTCGATCGATCAGCACTACACGACAAAACAATATGCTGTTCGATCGGCTTGCACGATGATGCTGTCCGATCGGTTTGCACTTCAAGTGATGGCACAAGACGACAAAATTCTTGATCGATCGGCTGGCACGTTGATGCTGTCCATTTGATGTTACAAAACGACAAAATTCTTGATCAATCGGCTAGCCTATTGACACTTCAACAAAGAACTTGACTTTCAAAACAACATCACATGCAATTTTCAGATGTCAGCACACATTTAATTCTTGATTATCTAAACCGACAACAAACTTTTGTAGAATATTAGTTGGATTTTCATTAGACCGCAAATATTGTCATGTGATAAAGCTGACAATGTTGACTAACAAAATCATTTAAACACGTTTGAACAATGAGACTTTATCGAGTGGAATGAAAGCTGTGCGGGTGGAATGCTAGCCGTTCGGACAGCTGTCCGTTCGACTAGGTCAACATTAGTCAAAGTTTAAATGTAACGCAGTGGAACGGACAGGTGTTATAAAGTGATATGCTAACCGTTCGGCTGGGATTCTGACCGTTCGGCTAGGATACTAGCCGATCGGCTGGCAAGTCAAAGAGGTCAACAACTTAAATGAAATGCAATGTAAAGTGTGACAGTGGAACGGACAGACGTCCGAACGGTTAGGTCAACAATAGTCAACCACTTTAATGAATTGCAAAGAAGGCTTTGGAACGGTTAGCTAGCCGATCG
This sequence comes from Helianthus tuberosus, assembly GCA_030545235.1. Classification (NCBI taxonomy): domain Eukaryota; kingdom Viridiplantae; phylum Streptophyta; class Magnoliopsida; order Asterales; family Asteraceae; genus Helianthus; species Helianthus tuberosus. The sequence continues at coordinate 96,442,418 of CM060373.1, forward strand.
GTCAGCTGTCCGATCGGTTAGCATTCATATGAACTCCAACAACAGCAGTAAACATATCCCAACTTTTTCGAACCAAAAATTCTAGATTTCTCTCAAACGGCTTTGAATTAAGGTCTGAAAATTTGTAGGCTTGTAGATCAAGTACTTTCGCACAACATATCCAAAAATCATTAATTTTGAACCGTTAAAACCTGTTTAATTTGACGATTTTCAGTTGAAAACGTGAAAAAATGTAAAGATGAAGAAATTTGACAAATCTGAGTGAAATTTGAATATGATTCTGATGATTTTCTGTGCGAAATCGTGCGTTTGATCCGTGCAATCGAGCTCCTGCTCTGATACCACTTGTTAGGACCCGGTTTTGGACTCTGTTTCGATTGCGTAACCGAACGTGTGACGTGCGGAATCCGTACACGATCGTGACCGAACACACGAGAACGTAATATAATCGTGATTCTACTAATCAGATCTGAAATTGTACAAGAACCTGAATCACGTGGAGCACTTTCTCTCTCTAGCTTCTCTCTCTAACACTAGATCTGCTAAGCTCCAAATGTGCAAAAGTCCTAAACTCTAACCCTAAATCTACTATTTATAGGCCAAGGCATATAAAGAGAGTTCCCCTTATTTACAATAATGCCACCTTGCCTTTTCTCTACTAATTACAACATAAAGCCTAGAATTAATGTGTTTCTGCTAGGGTCTTGAGATGACGGAGGCGATAGACATACTGCACTAACACTGGTGAGGCTTCAATAATGTACCTGCATTACTTTTCATCCTCAAGACACACCATTTATAACGTATTACTCAATGTATCTAGATTATGCATACTTACATTCTCACCAGCATACATCCACATCTACATACGTACATACCTTCCTACGTACACTTTCCATGTCTTGCATACTTCTTACATACTCATACATTAATCACATGGGACTTAGATTTAGATTTATAATCCATATACATCAAAGGAACGTTAAAAATCATGTTTGGGAGGCCCACCGTAGTCCACAGATAATATACCGAAGCCTACGGTGCATAAATTACATAAATAATGAAATTTCAGCTTTTAGGACATGGGGAGGGCGTCGGCGACGGACCTTACATTTACGCGTAGACAAAAACCTCCGTAGGCAGCAAAATAACCCGTTAGCAAAAACTGACTTTCCAGGGGGCGTCGGCGACGGCCTCTCGAAAGTCAGTTTTCCTGCTGTGTTGTTTTCGTCGTTCGAACGCACTAAAACTCGCATAACTTTTAAACCGTTTACCCGTTTAACCTCCCGTTTCTTCCTACATGATTGTAAATTAACATTCTATCACGTGAACTTGAAATCCAACATCTGGGTTAAGAAAATTCTTGACTTATAGGTTTTCGGCTTATTATTCCTTTACGAATTATTCGACCCGTCATGCATTTATCAAAACAATCTGTTGATTTGACCTCAACTTCATATGAACTGAATAATTTCAACGACGACCGTCATAAGAGATTAAATTCTCGGATGCCTTGCATCCTCTTAACTCATTTTCACTCAAAAGCTTATTTCGACCCGTTATGGGTATTTGTGCATAAAAAGGGGTCTATGACATACAAAACCCTATTCTTCGCTTTCATGCTCGACCAAGAAATTACTCAAACCGAATAGCTTGTTTCCAAACGACTTTTAAGGTCGTTTGCCCGATATACCTATCAAGGGCGTTTTTGTCAACTTCGCTCCATTCTTTAAAACAAAGGACTTCATTGCATACTTAACCAATCCTACTACTTAACTACAACTCTAATCACATATACCTGGCTCGGATCAAAGCTATGACCCGTTTTAATACTTCATGCACTAAATAGCTAGTTAATAGCAACATAATTCCTTTCGCTATTCATTCTGTGAAAGCATAATACTTGACAAAACAATTCATTAGTCAATATCGCCAAATGGTGATATCTTCACCATTTGACCCGTTAAGTCTAAATGTCCATTTTATTCTTGTGGGATTTTAGTTATTCATTATCCCATCCATATAACTTATTCCTCCGTTAACTCGTAACCAAAATCACTATAATACCCTTTTTGACCATCAAACTTAGTTTCTTAACATCCTCACATGTTCCGACCCATATCAAAGCTTGTCGGAACATTATAATTCACATAATTACTTACCATGTTCGTAATCAATACATTGAATAGATATTTTACAAAAAGGGGTGTAAGCTTTACTTACATAGCATCCGAATATGCTTCCCGTGCGCATTAGTCCCGTTTGACCCGCTTCTTTCCCAAGCTTCCATGTCGTTTATCAAGCATCAACTTACGATCCCCTTATGAAGGTGATCATTAATCCATGCTTGGTTATGAATTTAAGCATCATTTAGCCTTTCAATTTGATGAAAAATGATGAAGTTAGGGTTCTTGGCTCCATGGGAGTCTCCTGCTAATTCTCGAACACACGAAGTGTGTGTTTGTGTGTGTGCAATTTTTCATATATTATCTCATCTTTCATTTTTAACCCACTTTAGTCACTTGTGTTAGCCACTAAGACATAATTGGTACAATTTTCATTCCTTTAATTGTTTTTACCATTTTCTTAACTTAGTTAAATAACCTAGTCAGGCGTTTTCTTGATGTACCATACGAGAACATTTAACAATTATAAACATTCGGATTTTGGGGCGTTACAAGTCTACCCCCTTAAATAAGGTTTCGTCCCCGAAACCTTTCCCGCTTCCATTTACACATACACATATCTATGTTTGACCTTATGATCACATCATAATTATAGGTAATCATCCTATCTCATTTCGTAATTATTTATACAATTGACTTCTTCCTAACAAGTCTATACTTCCCATGACATACCTTCACATCACATTCTCATTTCCTCGATCCGTTAGTAATTGGTCAATATACATATTTATTTAAACTTACAATAATGTTTACTTTCATATGATCCGTTTATAACAGATCTAGTACCTTCATCTCATCCTTTAATATTACATTCTATACATGTATTACATAACATTAAATTTTGCTTCGTTATCGCAACGAAGTTACTATTTCATGGTCATGAATTCGTGCTTAACTTCAAAGTTAACATCATTCTTTATTTTGTATAGTTATTTGTATCATACATACTCTTACGTTACCTTCGAATCATTCATTCTACCTTATTACTCTTCACGTGTACCAGCCGTACCAGGCTAGATTTCATTCATCTGTATAATGTGCCTTCGCTCGTGCACAACATCCCACCAAATCGATTGGTTTCATCACCTCAAGATTCTAACATTATCATCAACAATTTAGCAGTTAACACATTTCATTCAAACATTCATTCTATTAGGCGAGTACTCACATGTAATTCTTCTACAATTTCTTACGTACATGCTATAACGTGTTACACATTTCATTTTTCTCATTCAATCCTTTCATTTTAGTTATTTATTTCGTCAACCTTTGCAGTTCGACCTTTTAAGGTTAAATTGACTTTTCTTACTTATCATAGATGCATTGAGGTACACATTCGTGCTTCCTTCCATTCATGCTTACTTACAAAGACATTCATTACATCATTTCGATATTCTTGACAAACTTACCCTTCTTGTTCCTACTCAAATCATTGTCCGGGTCGTAGCCCGTCATTCATTCTGACTCCTAAGAGTCGATTACTAATGCATTTAATACATAACTTGTTCAAAACTTATTCCTTTCGTTTTAAAATTTAGTTTTGCGTGCCAATTTCGATCGTTCTTTTGTTCATTTACTTTGCACCTACTCGTAAGACTTGTTTGACTCAACCATTGTCAAACTATCGTCACATTCAGGTATGGACTAAATCCATCCTTTTTATATCTTAAATCCTTCCTGCGGATTCAAACGTAACATCCCTACCTTTCATTATTTTTATGTTTTAAATTCGCCTAGCGGCTTCATACATATCATTTATATCTTCCATTACTTCTATGTTTTGAATCCATCTCGCGGATTCAAACATTTCGTTTACATCTTCCATTCACATCTCTCATTCATTGCATGTGTTGAATCCGTCTCACAGATTCAAACATATCATTTTCTGCATTTCATTCCTTGAATCCGTCTTGCGGATTCAAACATTCCATTCATGCCTTTCATTCCTTGAATCCGTCTCGCAGATTCAAACAGGTCATTCATACTTCATTCCTTTCACGCTTCGAATCCGTCTCGCGGATTCTAACATATCATTCATACTTTCATTTCTGAAAGTCTTACATTTCTCTTTACCCCCACGTCCACCTACTACCTAATTCTAATGGACATACCTTTAACAATTATCACGGTCTCACGAACGTCGTACGTTTCTTGTGTACTGGCCAGGTACGCAATCCACATACTAGTTTCGTGTCTTCTGGTAATCGCCACCTTATGTCTGAAGAATTAAGTTTCGGCACGTGTAACATTTTCAAAACTTCATTAGCACGTCATTGTTATATTTCATTTAAAATTTTCCTTCACTTGCTTAATTATACCACTTCATACGCCCACACGTTAAATTTACGTACCTGGGGTCAATTTGTCTTATCACTTGCCTTAATGCCGGTTCTAGACCGCAATCACGGATCGTCCTCTCCAAGCAGTCATGCTTACCTTACACATAATATAACCGTTAGTTTCTTCATATGAATGCATACATACACGTTTTCATTCCATTTCTACCTTCAGATCTTGACCGAGTCATGGATTGTACGGGTTCCTTATCTCAAGAGCACACAGGTTTGAGTTCAAGCACCTATATCCTCGTACTTAATTCTCTCAAACCAGGGCTCTGATACCAACTTGTAAGACCCTAACACGTAATATCTTTAAATCGACGCAAAGGAAAAACGAGCCTTAAAATTTCTTTCATTACACACGTCTTGACTTACTTGAAAGTTCATTTTAAAAATGTCAGTTTTACAAAACAAAAAACATAACATTCGTTTGCTAAAGTACAAACTCAATTAATCCCGTACAATCTCTCTTGTGACTCGGTCTTCGATCTCTATTCCTCATGATAATAGCCCGTGATTTGCACAACCTGCACTCACCACATACAATCATAACATTAGCATACCATACATAAACAATATTTATGCATGTACACTCCCCATTTCGTTATCTTTCTAACTTTAAGCATTTCATCTGCGTATTCATATCCTGGTGAGGCTTCAATAATGTACCTGCATTACTTTTCATCCTCAAGACACACCATTCATAACGTATTACTCAACGTATCTAGATTATGCATACTTACATTCTCACCAGCATACATCCACATCTACATACGTACATACCTTCCTACGTACACTTTCCATGTCTTGCATACTTCTTACATACTCATACATTAATCACATGGGACTTAGATTTAGATTTATAATCCATATACATCAAAGGAACGTTAAAAATCATGTTTGGGAGGCCCACCGTAGTCCACAGATAATATACCGAACCCTACGATGCATAAATTACATAAATAACGAAATTTCAGCTTTTAGGACATGGGGAGGGCGTCGGCGACGGCCCTTGCATTTATGCGTAGCCAAAAACCTCCGTAGGCAGCAAAATAACCCGTCAGCAAAAACAGACTTTCCAGGGGGCGTCGGCGACGGCCCATAAGGGCGTCGGCGACGGCCTCTCGAAAGTCAGTTTTCTTGTTGTGTTGTTTTCGTCGTTCGAACGCACTAAAACTCGCATAACTTTTAAACCGTTTACCCGTTTAACCTCCCGTTTCTTCCTACATGATTGTAAATTAACATTCTATCATGTGAACTTGAAATCCAACATCTGGGTTAAGGAAATTCTTGACTTATACGTTTTCGGCTTATTATTCCTTTACGAATTATTCGACCCGTCATGCATATATCAAAAAATCTGTTGATTTGACCTCAACTTCATATGAACTCAATATTTTCAATGACGACTGTCATAAGAGATTAAATTCTCGGATGCCTTGCATCCTCTTAACCCATTTTCGCTCAAAAGCTTATTTCGACCCGTTATGGGTATTTGTGCATAAAAAGAGGTCTATGACATACAAAACCCTATTCTTCGCTTTCATGCTCGACCAAGACATTGCTCAAACCGAATAGCTTGTTTCCAAACGACTTTTAAGGTCGTTTGCCCGATATACCTATCAAGGACGTTTTTGTCAACTTCGCTCCATTCTTTACAACAAAGGACTTCATTGCATAATTAACCAATCCTACTACTTAACTACAACTCTAATCACACATACCTGGCTCGGATCAAAGCTATGACCTGTTTTAATACTTCGTGCACTAAATAGCTAGTTAATAGCAACATAATTCCTTTCGCTATTCATCCTGTGAAAGCATAATACTTGACAAAACAATTCATTAGTCAATATCGCCAAATGGTGATATCTTCACCATTTGACCCGTTAAGTCTAAATGTCCATTTTATTCTTGTGGGATGTTAGTTATTCATTATCCCATCCATATAACTTATTCCTCCGTTAACTCGTAACCAAAATCACTATAATACCCTTTTTATCCTTTTTGACCATCAAACTTAGTTTCTTAACATCCTCACATGTTCCGACCCATATCAAAGCTTGTCGGAACATTATAATTCACATAATTACTTACCATGTTCGTAATCAATACATTGAATAGATATTTTACAAAAAGGGGTGTAAGCTTTACTTACATAGCATCCGAATATGCTTCCCGTGCGCATTAGTCCCGTTTGACCCGCTTCTTTCCCGAGCTTCCATGTCGTTTATCAAGCATCAACTTACGATCCCCTTATGAAGGTGATCATTAATCCATGCTTGGTTATGAATTTAAGCATCATTTAGCCTTTCAATTTGATGAAAAATGATGAATTTAGGGTTCTTGGCTCCATGGGAGTCTCCTGCTCATTCTCGAACACACGAAGTGTGTGTTTGTGTGTGTGCAATTTTTCATATATTATCTCATCTTTCATTTTTAACCCACTTTAGTCCCTTGTGTTAGCCACTAAGACATAATTGGTACAATTTTCATTCCGTTAATTGTTTTTACCATTTTCTTAACTTAGTTAAATAACCTAGTCATTCATTTTCTTGATGTACCATACGAGAACATTTAACAATTATAAACATTCGGATTTTGGGGCGTTGTAGTATAGGTTATCCAGGCGACAATTATTCTACTGTTAACTGGTTCACCCGGACTTTTGTGATAAGGCAAACAAAACTTCCATTCGGAATAACTGTAATGGGCATCTGCCTGAACCTAAGACCCACAACCATGATAATGTAGTGGTTGAATGTTTTGATTTACAATCTGCTTTTTGTGATGAACAAGTTGTGTTTGAACCTTCTGTGTTTGTTCCAGAGTTGAAACAAAACAGATTCAGAAAATTTCTCACGGAGGAAATTCCAGAATTTGTTCTATCTCACACAGGTATGTCAGAGTCAGAGAAAAAGCTAAATAAAGAAAGCAGTAGTGAAGACTCAAGCACCACAATTTCAGAAGGGGGCGAAGGAAGCTCAAGTGAGGATCACGACTCAGATTCTCAGTCACACCAAGAATGGGAAAGCTCAAATGACTTAGAAACTTCAGTAACAGATGCTGGTAAAAAGGTTGAAGACCTTGAACCATCGGGTGTTCAAGAACCAACAACCCCAAACGACTCTACTTCCATATTGATGATTGCACAAGTTCAGATAATGAATCAAAGACAAATGAAAGTCTTGAGGAGTCAAATATCAAAAGATCATCTAAAGTTATCGAACTTCACATTTTTCAACATGCTGAGTCTAGCTCAAAGCAATCCTCGCCCCTAGTTGCATCACACGAAACTGCAAAGTATCGAAAGCCATTCAAGGCTTCTTTTAGGTGTGGAAAAGAAGGTCATGTGCTCAAGCAATGCCCAGAGCGACACGATCCAGACGGTAAAGGCAACCAGTATTGCTTCTCAGGATCAAAAGGTAAAAATCACACATCTTTGAAAGATCAAATGGAAAACTCTCCATCTAGATCTCCACATGTGAAGCCGGTTTCACATGATTCAAAGATGAAAAGGACCAACACATCAAAACCTCAATCTTTCCCTCCGGGTCTTAAACATAAAATTATTTCAAACTTCAGATATTTTACAAACAAAATTTTTAAACCAACACAGGTTTGGTGAGTCAAACCAATGGTTATAAAAGAAATCAATGAGGGAAAAGATTTGGCATATCGGGCGGTTTCTTATTTTGATGAAAGGGGACAACCCAAGACTACGATGGCTTGGGTTCCACTCTCTAACTGAATTGCTTATGTGTAACGACTCGCCCAAAAATGTCCTAAAACGCTCTGTAAGTGAAAACCCGGACACCTGAAACCCTAATGTTCATGAAAAACCAAGAAATTAAAAAATTTGGATTTCACGCGGGCCGCGTAAGACATAAGGGTAGTCTACGCGGGCCACGACAGATCGAAAATCACCGGATAAGCATGAAGGCCACGTGGCATGACACGCATCGACCAGACACCTACGCGGGCCGCGTAGGTGTTCCTTCGAGTTTACGCGGGCCGCGACGCGCCCCAGTTTCAGCCTATAAATAGAGGACGATAGTTTCATTTCAAATCGTTCAATTCTTTTCTTTCTCTTGTTCTCTTGTTCTGTCATTCTAATGTCAGAACTTCTAAATCCCGAAACTCTGCCCGTATTATGGTAATAACTCTAATCACTAGTACGATACTTTATCCGATCGATTAAAACTGATCCAATGGATGTTTAAGTGCTGCCAATATTTGGCTATACTTTGTCATTCGTTGTGAGGGTTTTGATATCGTGATTATCGTTAAAGTTGAATTAAGTTAATACACTAATACGAGTTCCATTGTATCTAGAAATTAGAACTCGTAATCAGGGAGCTGCTAGAATACTTAGCAACTAAGTAAACTTAATAGTTAAGTAAACTTAGTAGTTAAATAAACTTATTAAACTTACTAATTACCTACACTTAGTTGTTAAGAAACTTAGCAGTTAAGCTAATTTAGTAGATTAATTAATCTGCTAATTAAGTTAAGTAATCGACTAAGCAAATTATAAGAGTTAAGATAAATTAATTAGTTAAGTAATTAATTAATTAATTAAGAAAGATTAATTAAAATTAATTAAGTTAAGTAAGATTAATTAATCAGTTAAGCAAGATTAATTAAGTTAAGTAAGATTAATTAATCAGCTATGCAAGATTAATTAAGTTAAGTAAGATTAATTAATCAAGATTAGTTAACTAAGTAACTTAAATAGATATATATGAGGAAGGTGCAAGGAAGGTGCAAAAGGATATATATGGAGGCAGGAAGCTTCCTAAAAAATGTATAGGTAACTTCCTAGGAAAGTATATAGGAAACTTTCTGGAAATTTCATAATTCCTACCTATAAATAAGAGCCTAGGATTTTATTTTTCTTTGCTCATTCCTTCTATTCTTCTCTCTATACGTCGGTGTTCTAACCAATAATCACCGAGGCGATATTTTGTCCGATCGATTCGGGAACCAACTAACGAATGCCAAAGTGCTGTACTTTGTGAATTTCGTTAAACGAATGCCAAAGTGCTGTCTGAATAAGACTATACTTTATGAATTTTGTTAAGGTTCTGATCTTGTGACCATCGTTAGGTTTGATATGGTTTTACACAAATACGTATTCCATTCTGTTAAACTATACATTTAACTATCAGAATACTCTCAACTATACACTTACAATCAAACAAGTTGTTTAATCATCAGAAGGTTCAGAATACTAAAGTATATGCTTAATTATCAGAAGGAGTAGAATCAAGAAGCTTGTTAAATCAATATTGCATGCTTATAATGTGAGTCATTCTCTTTTTATCAACAATGTTCTTCAATACTCAAATTATTTTCAAAAGTTATAATTACAGGGATTAAGTCTTGGTTATCTTGAATCACTGGCAAGTGGGGTATTGTGCACATTACTAATTTCTCACGGTTAGGTTCACCAACCTAACAGTGATAAACATCACTACTTGGGTGAAAGGACCCAATAGTGGTATGACCATCGTCACCAGGGTGTGACACGACGCCAGATAAAAATAAGATAGTAGCCATTGTAATCGCTCTTATGCTGTAATCTATAACAATGTGTCATGTTTGTACAAACTGAATGAACTCACCAGTATTTCCTGCTGACTAAATGTTTTTAAAATGCGTTTCAGGTAATTACAGTATATCAGAATAAGAGTTGGATACGGCACCAAAAGACTTACAGAAGTGGCTTAATTTATCAATTAAATTAAATTAAATTAAGAAAAGTTGTTTTATGTATTCGGGTTTATCCCATATTAAAGCTACCTTTCAAAACATGGTTTTATCTCATCTATTTAATAAATAAAATCCGGTGTTTTCTAAACTCTGATATTTTCCTAACTCACGGTCCTGATAAAATTTCCGCTGCACTACTTTTCGAAATAACCACCGGTACCACTGAACTGGTTCGCGGCTCCCGATTTCGTCTAGGGTGGGGTCGGGGGTCGTGACAGAAGTGGTATCAGAGCCACTTGTTTAAGCAATTAGGTGTTGTAATAAAATACCTAAGTTTAAACGAAGAGTTAGGAACTTGATATTTTTTTGTAGCACTCAGGATAGTATTTAGACTTGAACTTAGGAAAGATGCCTTAATATGAGCTTCAAGATGAGCTAATTACTTGTATTAGTATAATGTGATAGATATTGGTATGCCATAAGAATAATGATTAGAACATTGCAAAGTACGATAAATAAGCAATAACACTTAATTGCTGTTAATTCTTGTTTATTGATACTACTTGGTCTAGAATAAGATATGTTATGGGAATACAAATTTCCTTGATTCTGGATGAAAGCCTTAATAAAAGAGGTACTTTTAAAATCTTGAAAAGATACTATTTATGGGAAACATAATAATTACCTCTCCGGCGAGAACCGGGCAAGATGAGGTTACCTCTCCGACTAGAACCCGGTAAGAAGGAGTATAATATGTCAAACAAGTGACAAAATTCCCTAAATAGTATCATGACCTGATGTCTGACTTGTTTTTGGAAAAATCAATCTGTTAAATACATTGACCTTATGAATGGTATGTATGATTATATAGATATGTATATCTATAAGGAATTCCAAAAGCCATAACGATTGACAATTTAAAATAAATCACGCACATAAGTGTCAATAATAATTCTAGATTTCTTTATCAGGAATCTCTTGCATATATCTATAATTCCGATATCAAACATTATTTCGTTTGATCATCTACCTCGTAACTCGTGCGACAATATAAACAATGGAAACCCTTTAAGTTGGGACGCCATCAAAAGTATAGGAATTTCTAATGCGTTACCATAGACTATTAACGCAAGTAAGAAGCATGTAAAGTTGTGATAGTGCACAAGAAAACACATGAAACTTAAATTATACGTCCACAGACGTCGAAGTATATCACACACGACTTTCAAGGCAAGACCTTTGGAAAATATAATTGGGCATGACGACACCAATGCGAATCCCGTCAGTGGAAGAACTACTAATCAAAAAGCAGCACTTGGCCACGTGATCCTACAAATGACATGAAGCTTGCTGAGGTACAATAGAACAAGATTTCACAACAATCGGTGCATAGACTAATCCAATTCTTGACGCTGCAAAAGAAGTCACATACCTTTACAATCCCCCTATTTCATTTTATTCGACATTCCCTGGTAATGTCACTTAACAACGGTTATCACACAAAATTCCAGATAAAATTCTTAATTTCCTTTTGTTAAAATTCAGACCTCTGCACATAGTAAATAGACTTTTGCATTTCTACTCTCCTAATGGTCATCATGAGGATTTCTTTCATAATCGTGAATATTTATTTGGTTGTTTCATTTCTTGGTAAATCCACACGTTACACATGCACTGTTTGTTGAGCATGTGGTTAGTTTGAATTATGAAGACCATGGGAGGGCTTCATTCCAATTTGGTGTTTTATTAAGACTCAAATATCGTTCCGCTATACTTGATCTTTGTATTGTAAACCGCGCTTTTTTTTTTGCAAAACGGTGACTCTTTGATATCGAATCGATGAATTTCTTGAAAAACTCGATTTTCTTTTGAATGGTATACATGGTTTTTGTTGTGACCATGTCAGAACTTTCTTATTGATACATGAACTCGTTGTGTTTAAACCAAGTTCCATTGTTTGAACTTGCTCGCAATACGTATTCAATTCAAGGTTCCGTATGAGAGATTAAGGTCATCATATTCGAATTAATCCCAACAAGCCCTTCAATTACTTTGAACCATAACAGGCTTGTTTGATCTTCGACTTCATTAAATCGTTTCTTTGATCACGATCACCTTGTGGTGACGTTTTCACAAAATTAAAGCTTGCGCTAATCTCGTTTGCACACATCATATATGGATTTAATTATTTATTTATTTATATTGAATCCGCTTTGTTGGTTTATCCTATAAAAGCAATCTTAACACAATCGTGTGCTAAGATAAGGATACACAAATTCATGTCATATTTCAGTGTATCTCTTAATGGTTCTTACAGCATCAATCGAGCCTTTCGTGATATTTATTGCTTTATCATCTTCAATCGAAAAACATTATTCAATTATTTCAATTTCAATCGAAAATCCTACTAGATTTGTTTGAAACAAATATTCGGACTTACTTCATTTGATTTAAAACACGGTGAACTCGTCCAGTCACTGCTATTATTATTTCGATCACTACGACACCTTGTAGTGTCGGTATAGACTTGTAGCTTGAGCTAATCTATATATACCTTTTGCTTGATTCATCCTTGAAAGTGGTCTTAATACAACTATGTGTTAAGACAATGATACACTAAACTCTGTTGTATATCGGTGTATCCTTGTAATTCGATAAATGTCAACCCATTGATTTTTCTCATATCATAATTCAATAGTTGACAAATCATTTTCGTACTTCTATTTCATTCGAGCTTGTTGATTCTGAGACTTCCTCAGTTGACAATCAAAGTAAGTTTTCTGTTGACAGTGAATTCTATTTATAACAATCCTCAATAAACCGACACCCTCGAATATTTTTCCGACATCCCAAAATATTTTAAAATATCCCAAAATGTCCCAAAATACACCCCATACGCGAAAACGGGCCTCAAATATATTAAATAGTATTAAAAATAATTAAAAATTGAATTTTTGGGCTGAGGCAGGCCGCGTAAGCCCCACCCCAAGCGTGACGCGGGCCGCGTCAACTTAAGACTAGGCACGGCCTTGGGCCGCCACGTGGCCCAACACCCGGCGGAGCTAGTTGTCGACTCAGCCCAGCTAAGCATTGACTGGAGGTCAACGCGGGCTGCGTAGGCCCTTCCCTTATGTTACGCGGGCCGCGAGAGACCCAAACTCAGCAACTATAAATAGAATGCATCTGATCTCAGTTGAATTCGTTCAAAATCGATTTCTTTCTCTAAATTCTGACTTATAGGCATAATACGCGGGTATTATACCCCCCTAAATAGCGAGGTTCTGCTCCGTTGTAAGTATTATAACCCCTGGATACGTATTAGATACGCTGCCTGATTGATCTAGGGTTCCGTAACGGCTGTCATGGTTCTGCCCGACGTAGTCGTTGGAATGCCGTCTCGGGGAGGGTATTACTAATGTTAAAATGGGTTATTAATACTAACGCGTGTACATTTGTGTAAATTATAGATAATTATCAGGGAACCCTTACGAAAAATCTAAGACAACAATGTGAGTAATCTCCTTTTTGTTAACAGTTTTTACAAAACCTTAACTATTTTACAATGAAATTTAGCAGTGATTGAGTCTTTGTAATTCTTCAATTACTGCCGGTATGTTGGGGTTTTGTATACAAAATGTACTACACTGTGAGTAGTAAGTCGGGATGACAATACGTTACCATTGGACAATGAGTTAGCCAATGTGTAATATAACCCACAAGTCAGGATTGACAGTACTAAAGGAGTAATTGTGTAGATATAAACATTGTAATCGCTCTCAATACTGTTCAAATTAAATTAATGTTTCTTGATTAAACTGGGATTCACTCACCAGTATTTCCCACTGACAAATGTTTTTAAAACGCGTTTTAGGTAACACAATGTGAAAGCCAATTAGAAGCCAGCTGGACAGCACTGAAGGCTTGGAAAAGTGGCTATAAAAGTTACCTAAATAAAGAAGGCGTTTTAATTCAAATAAAATGGGATTTATCCCTGTAAATCAGCTTGTAATAAAAACTTGGGTTTCATCCCAATATTTTTATTTATATATAAATGGTGGTTTTACTCTGATAAACATTTCCTAACTACGGTCCTGATGAAAATTTCCGCTGCCAAATTAGACGACACACGATACCACCGAAACTGGCTCGCGGCCACCAGTTCCCGGGACAGATAAGGGTTCGGGGGTTGCGACAGAAGGTGGTATCAGAGCTAAGCCACTGAATCAGCCACAGAAGTGTTCCGCTGACATCAAAATTTAATCTGTTAGGAAATAAATTACGGAAATACGTGCATAACTGTATTTATTTGTTATGTGTTATTTGACTATTTGTTAGTTTACAGTATAAGCGACCAAGGACCATCTGACGCATATCGTCAATTGTCTGGTTCGCCTAGAAGCGAAGGCACCTCCTCTTCTCAGCCTGCCCTCTCAGGGTACTCTGCTGATACGGAAGAAGGAATCTTTGTGTTTAAGGCTCAGTCAGAAGAGCCATTTCCTCAGAAAAAGAGGGGATGGTTCAGTAGAGGGGTACACGAGCGTAGAAAACGTATGAAAAAGTTACAAGATCAGAAGGTACTAGCCGTAGCCAAGAGAGAGACAGATGCCTATGCCCAGGATATGATAAATAGGGGTATAGCCAATATTCACATCCTAGCCACTACTGTCGCTGACCCTAATCTGGAGCAAATAATAGCACCCCAACCACAGCCACCAATCCCAGACCAACCGATGGAGATAGAAAACCCTGAAAACCAAGTAGAAATGCAGGACTTCAATCCGGAAGAAATCCCTAGGGTACCTGCACTAAACCCCTAGACCCAAATTACGATCCCTGGTGGGATGACGTTAGGGACTATGTGCAACGTTACCCGATACATGAAGACACACCCATGCAGAACATAGGAGCTTACCTAGGTTTGGGCCCTTTAGATCCCTATTTCCACGATGAATATGTTAGGGAAATTTTAGAAGATCCTTACCAATTCCAGGCACCAACACCCCCACATCAAAAACCCGCACCCCAGATTCCGAACCCAGTCCTAGAACCTGCACCCCCAACGAGTGCAGAAAACGTACAAGAACTTAGGACATTTGGTGAGGAAATTTTAAAAAGTAGTTAGAGAATGCGACATGTGGGAGAGCGACTCGTATGGAAATACGATGAGCGCAATATGGATTTTTGGATGAATCCATATCCGTGATGTGATGGAGGAGATGGTAATAGTAATAATAATATAATAATAAAATAAAAATAAAATAAAATATGTGTGTACGGATGCCTACTATTATTTATTTCTGTTGGTATTGTAATTTTTATTTCAGTACTGGTGTGTAATAAATATATAGTAGATGAATAGAGTAAAGTCGCAATGATCGACGCTTTTGGCTAAATTGCGTGTCATGTGAATGACTATATGAAATATTATTTTGTGATATTAATATGGGGTAAAATGTTAAAATTCAGATGGCCGATGAAGGAAATCATGGAAATCTGAATAACGATAACCTGAGTAACATTAACGTGGTTAATGAGAATCCGAGCATCAGTAACAATGGAAACCAAATGGAGAATAGTGCCGTTCAACACATAGTGGCACAAGGAATCATAGATGCAATGCCATTTATTATTCAAACGATTCAAGAAGCGAATAATAAAAGTAAGCATAGCAGTAAGCGACCAATTGAACCAGAACACAGCGTGAACAATGGCCCTATGCTTCAAGCGCCCATTCCCAAAAGAAGAAGAACCATGCCTTATGGTTGTTCTTACAAAGAATTCTGGTCCTGCAAACCAATAGAATTCTCGGGCAATGAAGAACCCATTACAACTCTACGCTGGATAGAGAAGACTGAGGCTGTTCTGAAAATAAGTAAATGTGCGAAAGAAGACAAGATAATGTTTGCTTCTAATTTGTTTAAGAACTCAGCCTTAGAATGGTGGAACACTATCCTCCAGTCAAGAGGAAGTGATAGGATTTACAATATGGAATGGGAAGAATTTAGAAATATGGTAGAAAGGAAATTCTGCCCTCCTAATGAAAAGGAACAAATAGCAAACAAATTCCTAAACCTTAGGATGAATGGAGTGGATAGTAAGGGGTACACAAAGTTATTCTTTGAATATGCTAGAATAGTACCAACCCTTGCATCACCAGAGCCGGAATTAATCTCCCGTTACATCTGGGGATTAATTGGAGAGATTAGACATGTAGTCAAGGCAGCTAGACCTCAAACTATAGAAGAAGCTGTAGAACTAACCAACACCTTGATAGATGAATTAGTCTGTACTAGAGAAGAAGACCAGAGGAAAAATCTAGCACAGAGGCTTACTCAAGAATTCCGTTCTGGAAATTACAACCGTAGGAATATGGGTTCTACCTCTGCACCTTTCTGCAAGGTCTGCAAGAAAAAGCATTCGGGAAAATGCTCTACTCTTTGCAATTATTGCAAGATGCCAGGACACAAGGAGGAAAATTGCAGGAAGAAATCCAGTAATGGATTATGCTACAACTGTGGAGAAAAAGGTCATATCAGGCCAAACTGTCCAAAACTAGCCCCAACTGCAAACAACAAGAACACTAAAAATGCTAGAGCATTTGTTCTGACTGCAGATGAAGCCAAGATGATTCCAGACGTCATAGCTGGTACGTTTTTAGTTAATGATGTCTTTGCTAAAGTATTATTTGACTCTGGTGCAAACCAAAGTTTTATTAATACATCATTTTGCAAACTCCTTAATCCGTCAATAACTAAACTACCACAAGAATGTCTAGTAGAGACAGCTAATGGAGAAACAATTTGGATTTCTGAAATCTTGCAGGGAGCAAGAATAGAAATTTTAAACCAAAAGTTTATGGCAAACCTTTATCCCATGAATCTGGCAGGATTTGATGTCGTTTTAGGAATGGATTGGTTAATAGCCAATAAAGCCAGTATTTTATGCGATCAAAAGTCAATCCAAGTAAATTCACCAAAAGGTAAAAAGATCACAATTAAAGGGAATAAACCATCTAGATCCACAAAATTCATCTCTGTGATGAAAACTGTAAGTTATATAAGAAAAAGGTTCTATAGTGTATTTGATTTCCATAATCACTAACACTAAAGGAAAAAAACTAAAGGACATTCCAGTAGTGTCTCAGTTTTCAGATGTATTTCCAGAAGAATTACCAGGACTACCACCGGACAGAGAAGTTGAATTCAGAATTCACCTGCTGCCAGGAACAGCGCCAATTGCCAAAGCACCTTACCGTTTGGCACCCGCCGAAATGCAGGAATTGAAGAAACAATTAGATGAATTATTAGAGAAAGGATTCATACAGCCAAGTTCGTCGCCTTGGGGAGCGCCAATATTATTCGTTAAAAAGAAGGACGGATCAATGCGTTTGTGCATTGATTACCGTGAATTGAACAAAGTCACGATTAAGAATCGGTACCCATTACCGAGAATCGATGATCTGTTCGATCAACTGCAAGGAGCTCGATTTTTCTCTAAAATCGATTTAAGGTCAGGATATCATCAATTAAAGGTACAGGAAGAGGATATTCCTAAGACTGCCTTCAGAACAAGGTATGGCCATTATGAATTTACTGTCATGCCATTTGGTTTAACCAATGCCCCAGCCGCATTTATGGACATGATGAACCGAATATGTAAACCATATTTGTATAAATTCATAATTGTTTTTATAGATGATATTCTAGTTTATTCTAAGAGTAAAGAGGAACATGCAACGCATTTGCACACACTTCTAAGTTTATTAAGAAAGGAAAAGCTTTATGCTAAATTTTCAAAGTGCGAGTTTTGGTTAGAACAGGTACAATTTCTTGGACATTTAGTTAATCATGAAGGAATTCATGTGGATCCCACAAAGATCGAGGCAATTACTAAATGGAAAACCCCTGAGTCACCAACCGAGGTTAGAAGTTTCTTAGGATTGGCCGGTTATTATAGAAGATTTATTCGATATTTTTCTAGAATAGCCATTCCTTTAACTAAGTTAACCTGTAAATCCATTAAGTTTGAATGGGGACCAAAACAAGAAGAAGCATTTAGAATTCTTAAGCATAAATTAACCCATACACCCAGATTAGCGTTACCAGAAGGAACTGAAGACTTTGTAGTCTATTGTGACGCCTCTAAGTTAGGTTATGGATGTGTATTAATGCAATGCCAAAATGTTATAGCTTATGCATCTAGACAACTTAAGAATCATGAAGAAAATTATTCAACCCATGACTTGGAATTAGGAGCTATAATTTTTGCCCTTAAGATTTGGAGACATTACCTTTATGGTAGTAAGTTTACCATATTCACCGATCATAAGAGTTTAAGGTATATATTTTCGGACAAAAGGAGTTGAATATGAGACAAAGACGCTGGATGGAATTGCTTAGTGATTATGATTGTGATATCCAGTATCATGAAGGAAAAGGAATGTAATAGCAGATGCTTTAAGCCGAAAGTATCATGAAAAGCCAAAAATGGTACGTTCTCTTAAATTAAATCTACAAGTAGATTTAAATGATCAAATCAGAAAAGCACAAGAATCAGTAATCAAGGATGATACTGAAAAACTATAAGGTATGATTAAGGAATTAGAACAAGGAATAGATGGAATTTGGAGATTCCATAAAAAGAGAATGTGGATACCTAAATTAGGAAACTTACGTCATCGTATATTAGAAGAAGCCCATAAGTCTAAGTATACAATGCATCCAGGAAGTGATAAAATGTACCAGGATTTAAGGAAAAATTTCTGGTGGATAGGAATGAAGAAGGACATAGCAGCCTATGTTTCTAAATGTCTAACTTGTTCACAAGTTAAAGCTGAACATCATAAACCTTCAGGTTTGTTACAACAACTAGAAATGTCAGTATGGAAATGGGAATTAATAACAATGGATTTTATTACTAAATTACCCAAAACAAAGAAAGGAAATGATACAATCTGGGTGATTGTAGATAGACTAACTAAGTCAGCTCATTTCCTACCAATGAAGGAAACTTTCAGTATGGAACAGCTACCTATGTAAATGAAATTGTATCATTACATGGAATTCCTTTATCAATTGTTTTTTATAGAGATAGTCGATTTACCTCTCATTTTTGGTCAAGTTTCCAAAAAGCCATGGGAACCAAGTTAAATCTAAGCACAGCTTATCATCCTCAAATGGACGGACAAAGCGAAAGGACAATTCAGACAATGGAGGACATGCTTAGAGCTTGTGTAATTGATTTCGGAGGTAATTGGGACGATCACTTACCTTTAATAGAATTTTCTTATAATAATAGTTATCACACAAGTATCAATGCTGCACCATTTGAAGCACTTTATAGACGAAAGTGCCGAACCCCAGTCTGTTGGGCCGAAATTGGGGAAAAGCAACTATCTGGACCTGAGATAGTGCAAGAAACAACTGACAAGATTATTCAAGTTAAGGAACGACTGAAAGCAGCACGTGATCGATAGAAGAGTTATGCTGATAACCGACGAAAACCCTTGGAATTTCAAGTAGGAGATAAAGTATTGTTAAAGGTCTCTCCTTGGAAAGGAGTAGTAAGATTCATCAAAAGAGGAAAGCTAAGTCCCAGGTATATTGGACCTTTTGAGATTATTAGAAGAATAGGACCTATAGCCTATCAGCTACAACTGCCAGAGGAAATGGCAGGAATACATGATGTATTTCATGTATCTAATCTCAAGAAATGCTTAGCTGATGAATCACTAATGGTACCTCTTAAGGATATAGAGGTAAATGAACAACTCAAGTTTGTAGAAAGGCCTCTACAAATTGAAGACAAGAAAGTCAAGAATCTCAAACATAAGAGATTAGTTCTGGTCAAAGTGAAGTGGGACTCCAAAAGAGGACCTGAGTACACATGGGAGCTTGAATCTGAAATGCAAAGGAAATATCCACACTTGTTCTAGTAAGATCTTGTGGACGAGCTCTAAAACAAGGTGGGGAGGATATAACAATCCTCAATAAACCGACACCCTCGAATATTTTTCCGACATCCCAAAATATTTTAAAATATCCCAAAATGTCCCAAAATACACCCATACGTGAAAACGGGCCTCAAATATATTAAATAGTATTAAAAATAATTAAAAATTAAATTTTTGGGCTGAGGCGGGCCGCGTCAACTTAAGACTAGGCACGACCCTGGGCCGCCACGTGGCCCAACACCCGGCGGAGTTAGTTGTCGACTCAGCCCAGCTACGCATTGACCGGAGGTCAACGCGGGCCGCGTAGGCCCTTCCCTTATGTTACGCGGGCCGCGAGAGACCCAAACTCAGTAACTATAAATAGAACGCATCCGATCTCAGTTGAATTCGTTCAAAATCGATTTCTTTCTCTAAATTCTGACTTATAGGCATAATACGCGGGTATTATACCCCCCTAAATAGCGAGGTTCTACTCCGTTGTAAGTATTATAACCCCTGGATACGTATTTAGATACGCTGCCCGATTGATCTAGGGTTCCGTAACGGCTGTCGTGGTTCTGCCCGACGTAGTCATTGGAATGCCTTCTCGGAGAGGGTATTACTAATGTTAAAATGGGTTACTAATACTAACGCATGTACATTTGTAAATTATAGATAATTCTCAGGAAACCCTTACGGAAAATCTAAGACAACAATGTGAGTAATCTCCTTTTTGTTAACAGTTTTTACAAAACCTTAACTATTTTACAATGAAATTTAGCAGTGATTGAGTCTTTGTAATTCTTCAATTACTGCCGGTATGTTGGGGTTTTGTATACAAAATGTACTACACTATGAGTAGTAAGTCGGGATGACAATACGTTACCATTGGACAATGAGTTAGCCAATGTGTAATATGACCCACAAGTCAGGATTGACAGTACTAAAGGAGTAATTGTGTAGATATAAACATTGTAATCGCTCTCAATACTGTTCAAATTAAATTAATGTTTCTTGATTAAACTGGGATTCACTCACCAGCATTTCCCGCTGACAAATGTTTTTAAAACGCGTTTCAGGTAACACAATGTGAAAGCCAATTAGAAGCCAGCTGGACAACACTGAAGGCTTGGAAAAGTGGCTATAAAAGTTACCTAAATAAAGAAGGCGTTTTAATTCAAATAAAATGGGATTTATCCCTGTAAATCAGCTTGTAATAAAAACTTGGGTTTCATCCCAATATGTTTATTTATATATAAATGGTGGTTTTACTCTGATAAACATTTCCTAACTACGGTCCTGATGAAAATTTCCGCTGCCCAATTAGACGACACACGATACCACCGAAACTGGCACGCGACCGCCCGTTCTCGGGACAGATAAGGGATCGTGTGACAACCCGCACAAAACCAGGTATCCGTACAACTTAATTAATGATTAATTATTACTTGATTACTGTGCTTGATTGAAACTAGCTGATAAACTGCTACCTGCATACTGATACATGCACTTACTTGCATCATACTTTATTTGCTGTCACTACATTATTTACGTGCTGAACCCTAGTGACAAACATGATGCACAAAAAGCACAGTAGCACCAAACGGATACACAGTGAACATGCTGATATAACCAGCATCAGGCAAATACTGCCTCAAGGCCTGTTAAGAGCCTCATATATTTTGGCTACACTGGTAGTGAGTGTAGGATATAAGGGTTGTGTTACCGCGTCTCTAGGGGATAAGATACACTGATTCGGATGTGCCAAAAACGTACATTAAGTACCAAACACAGCACTTTAAACAATTTAACCAGCTTCTAGCTGACTAGTAAAGTGCCAAAAATGAGAAAATATTACTAGACACTTTCTAAAGTGTCGGGAAAACAAACTGTGTCACTAAAATGTAATAACGACACTTTAAAGTCTTTTGTAACACTTTAACGGATTACTATCCAACCGAACACCCGGACCTTACCCGGAACATGAAAATATTATTATTTTCACTTTTATTTTTTTCTGAGCCAGTTAGGGTCCCTGATTACCCTAACACCCGCCATAACATGTTACACGTAACTAACGGAGTTTAAACCTAAACTAACTTGGTTAACCTAAACGAATCACTAACCATCCAATTAAAATCGAACTAGATACCCCCCCCCCCTTGCTCTCGTAACCGGCCCCTCCACCTAGGGGGCACCAATGTGTACTTAGTGATTTGGGAGATCTTGCCATGTCTAAAATCCACACTACATATGAACCAATGGACAATAGCACCTTAAACTTCCTATAAATACACACACTAACTCTAGAGATCACACCACTTATCACAACACAAAATCACTCTCTCTTTCTCTCTTGTGGCTCTCGGCCGAACCCCAACCCACACACCATCATACTTTCGGCTCTTGTCATCATCATTCCAACACCATACAATCATCACAAGTCACGCATTAGAAGGTTTGGTGCAAGCGGAACGCGAAGGACCTCAACCGATAGCTTTTATCCACGCATTTTTCGTCACAACTCTTCCCTAGCCTTGAGCTAGAGGTATAACCTTTAAAACTCGTTTTTGCACATATCTAAAGTGGTTAAAAGAACTTTCGTCGGTTAAAAATCGTTAACATGCGTTTTGAATCTTTAAAGTCTAGTAAAATCACTAAAATGGAGGTTAATAGCATATTACTTGTGTAAAAGTCGTAGGACTTGAAATTTGTGCTTATTGTGACCCGATCTATAATGTGGTAGCTCGAAACTTCGTTTAACCCGACTTTGTAAAATCACGTATCTTCACATAAGCTTGTTTTTGAAAGATACAAGGGTTAAAAGTGAAACACTACCACATTTTAGAGACATGAACTTGTAGAGAAATATTTTACTTGTGTAAAAGTATTTTAACCGGTAAAATGGTGTTTAAAACTAGCGGATCTACGTATCCGCAAGTGGTATTTTTGAAAGACCACACTTTAAAGAAATCATGTTTTTCTAAAGATTGATCTTGCACTAATAAATATGATTTTATAAACCACAAGTGTATAGACACTTGTAAAATAAAGAAATCCGACAAAGTATTGTATTTGTCACTTGTTACTAGAAGTTGTAAAGACGGTTTTCTCTAAACACGAGGTTTTTACGCGATTAAAGTTACCCTATATAGAAATCTACATATATAAGGATGATTTACATTATTAATGCGGAAAAACTGCAAGTTCATGCGATTATGCAAATTTACATACTTGTTGACTAGTTTGATGTGTCGGAAATTGTTTGATTGAATAAAGAAGTTGATTGAGTTGATTTGTTAAAAGAAAATGATACGCTTGAAAGCGTGGCCACCTCCAGTTACAGAGGAAACTCTGGCGAAATTTTCTAAAAACCTAACACTTAGACTTTTTACACAACAAGTGTTACAACTATTTTTGGACATACTTTTGAAACATAAATTTCGCCAGTACTATATTTTACTAAACATTCGGAGGTGGGATTTTCACAAAGATTAACGTGATAAATATATTTGTCACAACACTGTTTACGATTATTTTGTGAAATACATAAATATTATTTTAGGGTAAAAATAATATTTACAAGCGTTAATGATTCCAAAACTTTGCGAACGCTTCCATAAACATATAAGTTACACCGGTAATTACAATACCACAAGAATGATAAAACGTAACTTACGCACATGTATTGTATCCCCCATCCTTGGGAAGAAGAATAACTATCAAGCATATACAAAATGTAACACGAAATAGTTGTCTAACTATTTCCCGCAAACATAAACTGTAAAGCTAAAGCACGGCCGTCCGTCTAATAGAATTAGCACTTGTAGGTCGTTGCACAGATTACTGCTTCAGAGACGCTTGATAGAGTTTACGCATCCACTGTGAGTTCATGTCCCCCTTTTATCTAACTGTTTTCAGTTTTCTTAACTGCGGGGGTGAAATACATGTTACTTTGTTTACAAGTACTTTATACACGGTATGAATAACGTAAGGAGGTTTAGATCATGTGAATGGGTAGTTAGAACCCCGAGGGACTCGAGCGGTAGATCTATTTGGGTGTAGCGAGCCCAGCTCCCGGTCCAACAGAACAGGCCTCTCGAAGGACTAACAGAACGGATCCGGAGTGACTTGGTACCCAACGCAAAATCAGCTAGGGTTGTATCTTACTTACTTGCATTTCACGACATGCTAATGGCCTTGCAAACCATTGGTGATCACAAGTCCTCTTACACTGCTACATACCAGGAAACTTTTTATACTTACAAGTGTTTTACTTACTCACTTGCACATGAACTCGCTCAACATTATTGTTGATTTTTCAACTCACATGTATTTCAGGAAATTAACGGATTCTGGCACGGTATGAACGTTTTCCGCTGCAACCTTTCATGAAGTCATCTAGGTTTAGGGTTGTGCCTCTTTCCTGGACAAGGCATAATCCCTAAATCACGTTTATGTTTTATTTTAAGTTGTAATGTTATTGAACAAGGTTATGGATACTAGAGTATGTCCGCGTTAAACAATGGTAATGTTTGTTGATTTTTAACTTAATGATGACTTGCATGGTTTTTAAATTCATATAGCTTTGTTATGATTAAGCTATGGTATTAAGAAGTCACACCAAAATTAACCACGCTTCCGCAAAGCCAGGGTGTGACAGCTTGGTATCAGAGCTCTGATCATAGCGAACTAGGATTCTGTCTCGAGTCTAGACTATGATCACTAGGGCTCTCACGAAAACATTTTTCTGCATACCACTTAAGTCCAGATCCACACTTTTTACAAACAAATGTTGAGCACATTTTATTAATTATAAGTCAGCTTGGAGGGCTGAGGATCGATCTGGAGGATCGAGATGGTTAAGGTAGTTGAACACGTTGGTTTGTTATAGGATCGATCTGGAGGATCGAGGTGAATAAGGTAGTTGAGCACGTTGATTTGTTATAAGGTTCGATCTGGAGGATCGAGGTGAATAAGGTAGTTGAGCACGTTGATTTGTTATAAGGTTCGATCTGGAGGATCGAGGTTTGGTTTAAGTGAAGGATAGAACAGTCTTGTAGACTAGATGGTTTTGACTAGTAAGACTAGGAGAAATTATGTGATGCCCTACTTGGTGACTTGTGTGATTATCTGATTATGAGATTGACTGTTTGTGCATACTTGTGTTTATGTTACAGATACATGGATCCGGTTGATTCAGGTGGTTCAGACATCACCAACCCCAGGCGTGTTGTGTCAGATGATTTAGAGTCCTCGGAGCACGAGGTGTACACGTCAGACTTTACCAGTACCGACGATGACGACTTCCAGCCATTCGCCCTACCTGATGGCGACGATGAGCTCCCTATTGATATACCGGCCGGGGATTTGCCACTAGCGGTGATCCCTGCTCCCATACCCCTTGCTGCTTACCCTGTTCAGGAGTTACCATTCGACGGCGATGAGGACGACGTCGACTTGTTCGCGGAGGAGCCTATGGAGGACGTTCAGGGCGAGGCCCTACCCGCTGTTGCCCCTCTACTGATTGCAGATGCTCCGGCTGCGGAGGCACCTGCACTTTCCCCAGCCCAGGACTCCTCTGAGTCTGTGGCTTCTGCACCGACACATACCCTTAGTGCGCAGCACTACTCTCACGAGTCAGATTCTGATCATGCATCTTCTGTCGCCCCCATCCCCAGTCCCACTTTTGACCACGAGGACGTGGAGGATTCCGACCCTATGTTTCCCCCAGGGTTCGACCCTGATCGTGATTTGGAGTTTGTCCCTATGGACGAGATGATGGAGGATCCTGCTGATCCTATTGATCCTTTCGACCCGATTGATCCTGATTTTGACTTTGATATGGCATTCGATGACTTGGAGCCTGCCCTTGCCCCTGAGCAGGCAGCTGCTCTTGATGTATTACCAGAGCATGACCCTATGCATGCAGATATACCCCTTGAGCCCATTGCTGTTGATCCCATTGATCCTCTACCCCTTGTTGCTGTACCTGTTGACCCACCATTTGAGCACTTGGCACCTGTCGACCCTGTTGTAGCCCCTTTATTTGACCCCGTTCCCATAGAGCCCGGACATGCACCGTTCGCGGCACAGATGGATCCACCGGACGAGGCCGCACAGCACGGGTGGATCCCGGCTGATGAGGACGTCCCACCGTTACCCCCACAGATTCCAGACGTTAGACACACTGACTTTTCGTTTCAGGTTCCCATGTTTATACCTCCAGCAGGGCCTGGAGAGGGCTCTTCAGCCCACCCATCAGGGCATGTACCGATGCCCATGCCTTTCTTACCACAGATGCCTTTTGTTCCACCTATTACTGCTCCTTTTGGGATGGCACCCTTTGACCCCACACGTGAGCCACTGCTGTGGTCACCATTTTCCCCTATGCCACCCACTGATCCATACCACAGATTCCATGTGGGCCACACCATTGAGGATGTACTGATGTCTTTTGTTTACCAGCATGAGTCGCACGAGCAGCGACTACAGGAGCTCGAGAGAGCTCGGCCATGTCAGTGCCATGGTCAGGCACCCTCTCCGTTACAGCCGTTTCGATCATTACCCCCTGACTATGCTGCTCGTCTTGCTACTTTGGAGCAGCAGATTGCCTCCGTTATTCGCACGCAGCAGGCGATGGAGGCAGATTGGTTAGAGATGCGCCGTTTGTTTTATACCCGTTTTCCTCCTCCACCACCACCATCTGCTTGAGCTCATCGATGCCACATGGGTAGGCGAGTGAGAAGGCGGCGATTGCTTTTACTTGCACAGCATTTTTGAGGAGACTACGTTATGATTCGACTTTTGTTATGTACTTGATGTTGTATTGATACTGATGTAGCTTTTGACAGGGGTGATGTAGCCCCAGTGATTCATGATTGTATGTATACACTTACGATGTGGTCTCATTATTATGGCAATCGCAGTTTTCTCACCATATTTGGATTCGCTTGATTACTTATTTGCATTGTTATGGTATGGGATGTTGTGTGATTGATATTTGTGATATGTGATAACATGAGATGCTATGTGATTATACTATTACTACCGTTATATACGTACGCTATATTACGAACTGATTCACGTATTATAACATCGGAGCCTTCTATGGCCTAAACAACTTAAACCATCTTTTAGAAAGATGCCGCCAAGACGACAACAGCAGCCTATGCCTACCACTCAGGAAGAGCTACAGCAAGTCATTGCTGCTGCCATAGCGCAGTACGCAGCTTCTCAGCCAGGAGGGAGCGGAAGTGTTAATCAAGGCAATAACAATCCACCTCACGGTAATACTACGCCATTCGAACCTACCATGAACTAGTTGGAGATTTTAGCGGTGATGCTAATGCCAAACACATGTTTTAACATACGTGCAGGATGCACCTACAAGCAGTTCTTAGACTGCAAACCAGTTAACTTCGATGGCATGGGAGGTGCAGTTGCCTTCACCCGCTGGGCTGAGAAAACCGACTCTGTCATACGCATGAGCAAGTGTGCTGAGGACCAACAAGTTACGTACATTTCAGGGCTATTTCTCGACGGAGCCCTATCTTGGTGGAACTTACAAGTTCAAACCTTAGGCGAAGCTGCCGCCTACGCCCTGACTTGGGCCGAATTGAAAGAACTGATGCGCCGAAAGTACTGTTCACGCGCAGAAATTCAGAGGTTGGAGACTGAATTCTGGCACTTAAAGATGGATGGTCCGAAAGTAGCAGAGTACGTTCAGAGGTTTCATGACCTATCTCAAGTGGTTCCTTACATGGTTACGCCTGAATACAAACGAATCGAGCGCTTCATTTGGGGTTTGGCTCCCCAAATAATAAGCATGGTAACCTCCTCCAAACCAGCGACTATCACTGAAGCCATCGATTTGAGCGTGGCTCTCACCGAGGAGGGGATTCGTTTAAACAAGTTTGGTGATGTAAAGGCAAAGGAGAAAGAGACGCATGTTGAGTCGTCCGGAAGTAACAAAAGAAAGTTTTCGAACTTCAAGCTAAGTGTTAGCGGTGATGGTAAGAGAGGAGCACCAAGCACGCCAGCTCAGGGTGCAGCTGGCGGTGGAAGGAGAGGAAAGGGATATATGGGCACCCATCCCAGGTGTAGTGCCTGCCAACGACACCATTCTGGTCATTGTGGGCTAAAAGTATGTGAAGCATGTGGGAAACGTGGTCACTCTAAGGACACCTGTTGGGTTGGTACTGGCCGTGGAGGCCAGGGAGGATATGGAAATAGAAATGATAACCGGGGTGGAAATGGGAATCGCCAGCAAGGAAATTTTGGAGGAAACAGAAACCGAAGCAACAATGCAAACCAGGCTGGCAATGCCAACCAGAACAACACCCCAGCTGGAAATGGGGATGGTAATGGGCAAAGGCTCGGATGCTACAATTGCGGGGAAATCGGGCATTTTAAGAAGAATTGCCCAACACTGAATCAAGCCCGTGGTAGAGTGTTTCAACTTGAAGCTAGAGAAGCACGTCAAGATCCAAATGTTGTTACCGGTACGTTCCCTATCAATCAACGCTATGCATCCGTTTTATTTGATACTGGTGCCGATTATAGCTTCGTATCGTTAGAATTTAAGAATATGCTTGGGTTAGCTGCTAATAAGTTAGACATACCCTACTCGGTCGAATTAGCTAATGGAAAGTTAGTTGGAGCCGACGAAGTAATCAGAGGTTGTGTGATAGAATTGGGAGAGCGCGAGTTTACTCTGGATCTACTACCGGTCCCATTGGGAAGCTTCGACGTGGTAGTAGGAATGGATTGGTTATCCAAGAACAAGGCGGAGATAGTATGTCACGAGAAAGTTGTTCGTATCCCAACTGACGATGGTGAGACAATTGTGGTTCACGGAGAGAAGCGTGACACACCGCTAAGGTTCATCAGCTGCTTGAAGGCAAGGAAGTGTTTACGGAAAGGATGTGTTGCTTTTCTGGCACACATCGTAGACAAGAAGGCTGCCGAGCCAACAATCGAAGACATCCCTGTCGTAAGGGAGTATCCAGAAGTCTTCCCAGAAGACTTACCTGGACTGCCACCTCAGAGGCAAGTGGAGTTTCACATTGACTTAGTTCCAGGCGCCGCGCCTGTGGCTAAGGCACCATACAGACTTGCTCCATCAGAGATGCAGGAATTGTCAACACAGCTTCAGGAGCTGTTAGATAAAGGTTTCATCCGACCAAGCTTCTCGCCTTGGGGAGCTCCGGTCTTGTTTGTCAAGAAGAAAGACGGAAGTTTCCGTATGTGTATTGACTACAGAGAATTGAACAAGCTGACGATAAAGAACAGGTATCCACTGCCAAGGATCGACGATCTGTTCGATCAACTCCAAGGTTCAAGCTGTTACTCTAAGATCGATCTTCGATCTGGATACCACCAATTAAGGATACAGGAGGAAAGTATCCCGAAAACAGCCTTCCGAACTCGTTATGGACACTACGAGTTCCTCGTGATGCCATTTGGTTTAACCAATGCGCCTGCAGTGTTTATGGACTTGATGAATAGAGTTTGCAAGCCATACTTAGACAAGTTCGTGATTGTATTCATCGACGACATCCTGATTTACTCAAAGACGAAGGCTGAACACGAACAACATCTTAGAACCATACTAGAGCTGCTAAAGAAGGAACAGCTGTACGCCAAATTCTCCAAGTGCGAGTTTTGGCTACGCGAAGTCCAGTTTCTTGGACATGTGGTTAATGGGGATGGAATTCATGTTGATCCCACAAAGATCGAGGCAATCAAGAATTGGGAAACGCCTACAACGCCAACCGAGATTCGACAATTCTTGGGTTTGGCTGGCTACTATCGAAGGTTCATCGAGGATTTTTCGAAAATCGCTCAACCGTTGACGCTCCTGACCCAGAAGGATAAGACGTTTGATTGGGGAATCAAACAGGACGAAGCGTTTCAGATATTGAAAGATAAGCTCTGCAACGCGCCAATCTTAGCTCTACCAGAAGGTACCGACGATTTTGTGGTATACTGCGACGCATCGCGTCAGGGATTGGGATGTGTGTTGATGCAACGCCAAAAGGTCATTGCTTACGCATCACGCCAGCTGAAAGTGCACGAGAAGAATTATACCACACATGATTTAGAGCTTGGCGCAGTGGTTTTTGCACTAAAGATCTGGAGACACTACCTGTATGGTACGAAGTGCACAATTTTCACAGATCACAAGAGCCTGCAACATATATTTAATCAGAAGGAGTTAAATATGAGGCAAAGACGATGGGTTGAGTTACTAAACGATTACGACTGCGAGATCAAGTATCACCCGGGAAAGGCGAACGTAGTAGCCGATGCCCTAAGTCGTAAAGAAAGAATCAAGCCCATAAGGGTTAGGGCTCTAGAAATGATCATACGAACCGACCTTCCCTCGCGCATTCGTGCTGCACAAAAGGAAGCTCTCAAGAAGGGAAACCTTGAGGAAGAATATCTCCGGGGAATGGAGAAGCTTTTGGTACCAAACGAGGAAGGGACGTTACATTTTGAGAAAAGGATTTGGGTTCCTCTGTTTGGTGGATTAAGGGAAGTTATTTTCGACGAAGCGCACAAGTCACGGTACTCTATCCACCCTGGATCGGATAAGATGTACCAGGATCTTAAAGATTACTATTGGTGGCCTAGGATGAAAGGCGACGTTGCTGTCTATGTGAGCAAATGTTTAACGTGCGCTAAGGTCAAGGCAGAATACCAGAAGCCGTCGGGACTTCTGCAACAACCTGAGATTCCCAAATGGAAATGGGAACAAATCTCAATGGATTTTGTCACAAAACTGCCAAGAACGCCAAGAGGCCATGATATGATTTGGGTGATTGTAGACCGCCTAACAAAGTCCGCACATTTTCTGCCAATCAGGGAGAAAGACAGTACTAGTAAACTTGCGGAAATTTACATGAGAGAGATCGTAGCACGACATGGAGTACCACTCTCGATCATCTCTGATAGAGACGGAAGATTTGTGTCAAGAATATGGCAATCTTTCCAAGAATCTTTTGGCTCACAATTGAATCTGAGCACTGCATTCCATCCGCAAACCGATGGCCAGAGCGAGCGAACAATACAAACGTTGGAAGACATGCTGAGGGCATGTGTCATGGATTTAGGAGGTAGCTGGGATAAACACTTACCCTTGGTCGAATTTTCGTACAACAACAGCTACCACACCAGTATTGGTGTTGCGCCTTTTGAAGCCCTATACGGACGCAAGTGCCGATCCCCACTATGTTGGTCTGACGCAGGTGATAGGCAACTTGCTGGTCCCGAGATCGTCCAAGAGACGACAGATAAGATCGCGCAAATACTCAAACGCATCGAAGCCGCTCGCCACAGGCAAAAGGCCTACGCGGATCCAAACCGGAAGCATGTGGACTTCCAAGTCGGAGAGATGGTATTATTGAAGGTTTCACCCTGGAAAGGGGTAGCGCGCTTTGGAAAGCGAGGAAAGTTGAATCCACGCTACATTGGTCCCTTTAGAATTCTAGAAAGAATCGGGACGGTAGCATACAAGTTGGACCTACCTGCTGAACTAAATGGTGTTCACGATACATTTCATGTATCCAATTTAAAGAAAAGTCCAACTCAAGTTGACGTTGCCATTCCTATCGACGAGATTCATATTGACGACACGCTCCACTTCGTTGAAGAACCTGTCGAGGTCACGGATTGGAAAGTTAACAAGACCCGCCGGAGCAGTGTCAAACTCGTCAAGGTACGTTGGAATGCCAGACATGGTCCTGAATTCACATGGGAACGTGAGGACCGGATGAAAGAGAAATACCCCCACTTATTTCCCAAGAACACTGCATCTACAAGCAGAACTTAAAATTTCGGGACGAAATTTATTTAACGGGGGGAGAATGTGACAACCCGCACAAAACCAGGTATCCGTACAACTTAATTAATGATTAATTATTACTTGATTACTGTGCTTGATTGAAACTAGCTGATAAACTGCTACCTGCATACTGATACATGCACTTACTTGCATCATACTTTATTTGCTGTCACTACATTATTTACGTGCTGAACCCTAGTGACAAACATGATGCACAAAAAGCACAGTAGCACCAAACGGATACACAGTGAACATGCTGATATAACCAGCATCAGGCAAATACTGCCTCAAGGCCTGTTAAGAGCCTCATATATTTTGGCTACACTGGTAGTGAGTGTAGGATATAAGGGTTGTGTTACCGCGTCTCTAGGGGATAAGATACACTGATTCGGATGTGCCAAAAACGTACATTAAGTACCAAACACAGCACTTTAAACAATTTAACCAGCTTCTAGCTGACTAGTAAAGTGCCAAAAATGAGAAAATATTACTAGACACTTTCTAAAGTGTCGGGAAAACAAACTGTGTCACTAAAATGTAATAACGACACTTTAAAGTCTTTTGTAACACTTTAACGGATTACTATCCAACCGAACACCCGGACCTTACCCGGAACATGAAAATATTATTATTTTCACTTTTATTTTTTTCTGAGCCAGTTAGGGTCCCTGATTACCCTAACACCCGCCATAACATGTTACACGTAACTAACGGAGTTTAAACCTAAACTAACTTGGTTAACCTAAACGAATCACTAACCATCCAATTAAAATCGAACTAGATACCCCCCCCCCCCCTTGCTCTCGTAACCGGCCCCTCCACCTAGGGGGCACCAATGTGTACTTAGTGATTTGGGAGATCTTGCCATGTCTAAAATCCACACTACATATGAACCAATGGACAATAGCACCTTAAACTTCCTATAAATACACACACTAACTCTAGAGATCACACCACTTATCACAACACAAAATCACTCTCTCTTTCTCTCTTGTGGCTCTCGGCCGAACCCCAACCCACACACCATCATACTTTCGGCTCTTGTCATCATCATTCCAACACCATACAATCATCACAAGTCACGCATTAGAAGGTTTGGTGCAAGCGGAACGCGAAGGACCTCAACCGATTGCTTTTATCCACGCATTTTTCGTCACAACTCTTCCCTAGCCTTGAGCTAGAGGTATAACCTTTAAAACTCGTTTTTGCACATATCTAAAGTGGTTAAAAGAACTTTCGTCGGTTAAAAATCGTTAACATGCGTTTTGAATCTTTAAAGTCTAGTAAAATCACTAAAATGGAGGTTAATAGCATATTACTTGTGTAAAAGTCGTAGGACTTGAAATTTGTGCTTATTGTGACCCGATCTATAATGTGGTAGCTCGAAACTTCGTTTAACCCGACTTTGTAAAATCACGTATCTTCACATAAGCTTGTTTTTGAAAGATACAAGGGTTAAAAGTGAAACACTACCACATTTTAGAGACATGAACTTGTAGAGAAATATTTTACTTGTGTAAAGGTATTTTAACCGGTAAAATGGTGTTTAAAACTAGCGGATCTACGTATCCGCAAGTGGTATTTTTGAAAGACCACACTTTAAAGAAATCATGTTTTTCTAAAGATTGATCTTGCACTAATAAATATGATTTTATAAACCACAAGTGTATAGACACTTGTAAAATAAAGAAATCCGACAAAGTATTGTATTTGTCACTTGTTACTAGAAGTTGTAAAGACGGTTTTCTCTAAACACGAGGTTTTTACGCGATTAAAGTTACCCTATATAGAAATCTACATATATAAGGATGATTTACATTATTAATGCGGAAAAACTGCAAGTTCATGCGATTATGCAAATTTACATACTTGTTGACTAGTTTGATGTGTCGGAAATTGTTTGATTGAATAAAGAAGTTGATTGAGTTGATTTGTTAAAAGAAAATGATACGCTTGAAAGCGTGGCCACCTCCAGTTACAGAGGAAACTCTGGCGAAATTTTCTAAAAACCTAACACTTAGACTTTTTACACAACAAGTGTTACAACTATTTTTGGACATACTTTTGAAACATAAATTTCGCCAGTACTATATTTTACTAAACATTCGGAGGTGGGATTTTCACAAAGATTAACGTGATAAATATATTTGTCACAACACTGTTTACGATTATTTTGTGAAATACATAAATATTATTTTAGGGTAAAAATAATATTTACAAGCGTTAATGATTCCAAAACTTTGCGAACGCTTCCATAAACATATAAGTTACACCGGTAATTACAATACCACAAGAATGATAAAACGTAACTTACGCACATGTATTGTATCCCCCATCCTTGGGAAGAAGAATAACTATCAAGCATATACAAAATGTAACACGAAATAGTTGTCTAACTATTTCCCGCAAACATAAACTGTAAAGCTAAAGCACGGCCGTCCGTCTAATAGAATTAGCACTTGTAGGTCGTTGCACAGATTACTGCTTCAGAGACGCTTGATAGAGTTTACGCATCCACTGTGAGTTCATGTCCCCCTTTTCTCTAACTGTTTTCAGTTTTCTTAACTACGGGGGTGAAATACATGTTACTTTGTTTACAAGTACTTTATACACGGTATGAATAACGTAAGGAGGTTTAGATCATGTGAATGGGTAGTTAGAACCCCGAGGGACTCGAGCGGTAGATCTATTTGGGTGTAGCGAGCCCAGCTCCCGGTCCAACAGAACAGGCCTCTCGAAGGACTAACAGAACGGATCCGGAGTGACTTGGTACCCAACGCAAAATCAGCTAGGGTTGTATCTTACTTACTTGCATTTCACGACATGCTAATGGCCTTGCAAACCATTGGTGATCACAAGTCCTCTTACACTGCTACATACCAGGAAACTTTTTATACTTACAAGTGTTTTACTTACTCACTTGCACATGAACTCGCTCAACATTATTGTTGATTTTTCAACTCACATGTATTTCAGGAAATTAACGGATTCTGGCACGGTATGAACGTTTTCCGCTGCAACCTTTCATGAAGTCATCTAGGTTTAGGGTTGTGCCTCTTTCCTGGACAAGGCATAATCCCTAAATCACGTTTATGTTTTATTTTAAGTTGTAATGTTATTGAACAAGGTTATGGATACTAGAGTATGTCCGCGTTAAACAATGGTAATGTTTGTTGATTTTTAACTTAATGATGACTTGCATGGTTTTTAAATTCATATAGCTTTGTTATGATTAAGCTATGGTATTAAGAAGTCACACCAAAATTAACCACGCTTCCGCAAAGCCAGGGTGTGACAGATCGGGGGTTGCAACACTATTGTTTCTAAAAATCATTCACAACTTGTAAACATTCACATCTATTGATCATATATCTTTTTGACTTAAACCTAATCACCTTGGAAACTATATCATTTCATCTCATTCATTTGACATCGACTTCTTGAACTAATTCAGTTGAACCATTGAGCCCTATTTATTGTAAAACACGTATTCATCTTAAAACTATTCTTATTGACTAAGACATGACATAACTCTAAAAGAGATATCGTAGCCCAAATCTTGAGGACGAGATTTAAAACAAGGTGGGGAGGATGTAACGACTCGCCCAAAAATGTCCTAAAACGCTCCGTACGTGAAAACCCGGACACCTGAAACCCTAATGTTCATGAAAATCCAAGAAATTAAGAAATTTGGATTTCACGCTGGCCGCGTAAGACATAAGGGTAGTCTACGCGGGCCGCGACAGATCGAAAATCACCGGATAAGCATGAAGGCCACGTGGCATGACACGCGTCGACCAGACGCCTATGCGGGCTGCATAGGTGTTCCTTCGAGTTTACGCGGGCCGCGACGCGCCCTAGTTTCAGCCTATAAATAAAGGACGATAGTTTCATTTCAAATCGTTCAATTCTTTTCTTTCTCTTGTTCTCTTGTTCTGTCATTCTAATGTCAGAACTTCTAAATCCCGAAACTCTGCCCGTATTATGGTAATAACTCTAATCACTGGTACGATACTTTATCCGATCGATTAAAACCGATCCAATGGATGTTTAAGTGCTGCCAATATTTGGCTATACTTTGTCATTCGTTGTGAGGGTTTCGATCTCGTGATTATCGTTAAAGTTAAATTAAGTTAATACACTAATACGAGTTCCATTGTATCTATAAATTAGAACTCGTAATCAGGAAGCTGCTAGAATACTTAGCAACTAAGTAAACTTAATAGTTAAGTAAACTTAGTAGTTAAATAAACTTATTAAACTTACTAATTACGTACACTTAGTTGTTAAGGAAACTCAGCAGTTAAGCTAATTGAGTAGATTAATTAATCTGCTAATTAAGTTAAGTAATCGACAAAGCAAATTTAAGAGTTAAGATAAATTAATTAGTTTAGTAATTAATTAATTAATTAAGAAAGATTAATTAAGATTAATTAAGTTAAGTAAGATTAATTAATCAGTTAAGCAAGATTAATTAATTTAAGTAAGATTAATTAATCAAGATTAGTTAACTAAGTAACTTAAATAGATATATATGAGGAAGGTGCAAAAGGATATATATGGAGGCATGAAGCTTCCTAGAAAATGTATAGGTAACTTCCTAGGAAAGTATATAGGAAACTTCCTGGAAATTTCATATTTCCTACCTATAAATAAGAGTCTAGGATTTCATTTTTCTTTGCTCATTCATTCTATTCTTCTCTCTATACGTCGGTGTTCTAACAAATAATCACCGAGGCGATATTCTGTCCGATCGATTCGGGAACCAACTAACGAATGCCAAAGTGCTGTACTTTGTGAATTTCGTTAAACGAATGCCAAAGTGCTGTCTGAATAAGACTATACTTTATGAATTTTGTTAAGGTTCTGATCACGTGACCATCGTTAGGTTTGATATGGTTTTACACAAATACGTATTCCATTATGTTAAACTATATGTTTAACTATCAGAATGCTCCCAACTATACACTTACAATCAAACAAGCTGTTTAATCATCAGAAGGTTCAGAATACTAAAGTATATGCTTAATTATCAGAAGGAGTAGAATCAAGAAGCTTGTTAAATCAATATTGCATGCTTATAATGTGAGTCATTCTCTTTTTATCAACAATGTTTTTCAATACTCAAATTATTTTCAAACGTTATAATTACAGGGATTAAGTCTTGGTTATCTTGAATCACTGGCAAGTGGGGTATTATGCACATTACTAATTTCTCACGGTTAGGTTCACCAACCTAACAGTGATAATCATCACTACTTGGGTGAAAGGACCCAATAGTGGTATGACCATCGTCACCAGGGTGTGACACGGCGCCAGATAAAAATAAGATAGTAGCCATTGTAATCGCTCTTATGCTGTAATCTATAACAATGTGTCATGTTTGTACAAACTGAATGAACTCACCAGTATTTCCTGCTGACCAAATGTTTTTAAAACACGTTTCAGGTAATTACAGTAGATCGGAATAAGAGTTGGATACGGTACCAAAAGGCTTACAGAAGTGGCTTAATTTATCAATTAAATTAAATTAAGAAAAGTTGTTTTATGTATTCGGGTTTATCCCATATTAAAGCTACCTTTCAAAACATGGTTTTATCCCATCTATTTAATAAATAAAATCCGGTGTTTTCTAAACTCTGATATTTTTCCTAACTCACGGTCCTGATGAAATTTCCGCTGCACTACTTTTCTAAATAACCACCGGTACCACTGAACTGGTTCGCGGCTCCCGATTCCGTCTAGGGTGGGGTCGGCGGTCGTGACATTATGAGTGCAGGAACATCCAATGAGGACTGTTAGTAACACCGGTTATTATCAGTGGTTGTTTCAGATACAAGTTTGGTTATGGCATCTAACCTGGTTGCGCACTTAACTGCACTGTAACACACACATTTTCTTGCTGACATATGCTTTGTGTGCCAGGTGTGGAAGACTTTATTTTGTAAATACAGTTTTTCAGTAAATAGTTGTACATAAATAAAATTTTAAAAGGGGGGGGGTATTAAAATACTCTCTAGACCATGAGATACAATTATTGCAAAATAATTAATGATCTTATATGAGAAATGATAGGAACTAACTTGATCATGTCTTCGCATGAATAGGATCTGATGGAAGTTAGGCTCCAAGTTAATGATATGTCAGTAGATTCAGCATTTCAGACAAGTAAACTGCATCTTGGTGATAAAGATAAAGATCGTATGAAAATGTGGATACCCACCTTGTTGTAGGATTTCACAAACCGATTATGTCCAAAAGGGGTTGTGAGATTAAATCTAGGAGTTCAAAAGACACACAATATTGTGCATATATATATTTATTAAAAAGACACCAATGTGTCCAACCAAAAGACATCAATGTGTGCAACCCAAAAAGAGCAAAAAGACACGCAATGTTAATGTCATGCAATAGGAATAAAAGATACGTATATTAAGTAAATATTTTATTAGTTATGCTCTCTAATCAGATGATCATCTTCTCTGCTTATGGAAACATAGACCTGAAGCTCTCATCATCTGATTTAAGGTGATCATCTCCTCTGCTTATGGAAACATAGATCTGGAGCTCTCATCACCTAGTATATACTATTTCTAAGTTGTTAAGGCAGTCATCTCAAAAGGCCATGAGGACAGAAAATTTTAACCGAACACGTGTGGGGTCCACTAGCTTCATCCTAAATATACCCAAAACATGATAATGAATCACTGAATGTATGTCGAAAGAATGGTGCATGGATTTAAATGGACAAACATACCAGCAATCGTTCTTGAGTCGTAGCTATCCTAAAGAAAGTTGAAGTGTGGCTAGGCTTTTCAAGTTAGTATGATCTCGTATTTGATCAGCTCTATATCTCAAAGGTTGAAAGTTAAAAAAAATAAAAAAAAAATAAAAAAATCTAAAATCCAAAAATATTTTGATTTGTGTACAGTTATTTTTCTAAGTCTTCCATATCACATCAATCGTGTCTCAAACCGCTTGAGATACTCTTTCCATTGCACACTACAGATAAATACGGTTTTATCTGTACTTTGAATCAGTCTAAAAGAAAATGTGGAGTTGTGTTTATGCCTGTGAACAGGTTACTTCCACTACTTGCTGCAATGATGGCCGATCATCTGTTAAGCAAGATACTAGAACAGAGCACCTGTTTCCTCAAGATTGCAAAAGATACCGAGGTAGGAATCCTCCTCCTACGTCTTCTGATTTACTCAAGCTAAAGAGAGTTGGAAAAAGGTTGTTCCTGATTGTCAAAGATGATGCATGCAAAAAGGGGGAGCTTATCCAGATTAAGTACTCAAAGAGCAAAATGTCAAAAGAAGATCTTCAGTGAAGAAAATTTGGAAAGCGTCATTCTAGGGGGAGATTGTTGGGTCTAAAATTGAGATTGAAGCTTGCCAAATTGAAGATCACAACATGCATGATGTTGACGGTTCTAAAGATGATGTAAGAGTTTGATAACATTAGCCTAAGGGGGAGATTGTTGGGTCTAAATCGTGTAGTCTAATGTTATCAACGAATCAAGCCAACAAAGTCAATGCCAACAAGTCAAAGTCAACGCACAAGTCGACACAAGAAGATCCAAGAAAGATATGGCATGTGAACGTTCGAGATTTGATAGTTATATCGCTTTGGATATTTAAATATATTTTGTTTAGACAAAATATATTTATTATCTTAAGTTAATTAGTTTTCATGTTTAATGCCTCTTTTAGTAAGTTATTATCTCTAGGGTCCTTAATGTAATTAGCCAAAAGTTGTTTCTGGCTATAAATAGAAAGTGATGATTAGGGTTTTAGTAACACACACTTTCTAGAGAATTTGGGGGCTAATTGTATTCATCATATGCAAATTAATCTAGTGGGTTTTAAAGCTTGATTTTGAGTGTGTTCATCTTGATTTCTTAAACAAAATCAGATTTTGGCTCGATTTGATCCTACAAATATGACTATCACAATTGTTATAAACAAAACGACAATTCAGAAATTATTTACAACAATAAATATAGTTATTATATTTATTTTAAACTTCAAAAATTCGACAATTCTTTTAATAAATAATTATAGTTTATATATTTATTTCCAATAACAAACAAAACAAATTCTTTTAATAATAAATATAGTCTATATATTTATTTCCAATAACAAACAAACCAAATTCCTTTATAAATAAATATAGTTTATATATTTATTTCCAACAACAAACAAACCGAGTTTTTTTATAAAAATAAATATAGTTATATATTTATTTGAAACACAACAACTCGACGATTCTTTTTATAGAAATACATAAACTATTATATTTATTTTAAACGACCTCAACCCGAAAACTCTATTGAATAGAATATAACTTTTTTTATATTTAATTCAAACGCCTAAACGACATATACATATTTTGCCAAATATCATACGAGACGCAATATATAATACGAGTTTGTCATATACTAATTTCATAGAAGTATTCGTTACATACACGTACGACTTCTCGGGACGACTAACGCGATTATAACAATATATTTATATATTTTTATATAAATATTTATATATTTTAAATCTCTCGAGAACTAAGTCTTTCCAAGACTTGTTAACTACCGACAATAAACGAACTAAACGAGTATAACTTAATCATTTTCGTTAAGTTAACAACTTACCGTTGAATCGTTCGGTTAATGATTCGGTAGAGCTCGGTGACACGTAGTTAGTTACCGCTTTTATTTAGAAACTTATAAGCTATTCCGTGTTAGGGATATTATAGAATGCACGCTGGCGAGTCACATCTTGGAAACGACATCACGAAGTCATAATTAGCTAGCTTTGCACAAGGAAATCAAGGTGAGTTCATAACCCCCCCTTTTTACGGTTTTACAATTTTCTAATTTTTTCGGGGAGGAAAGAAATGCAAGTCTTGCAAAAAGCATACAAAGTTCTCGATGAACACAAATTAGCTATTTCTGAACCATGCTACATACAAGTTTTAACTAACACAAATGGTTTGTGAATTTCAATAAACTCAAATGGTTTACGAAAGGTTTATACTAAATGCACCGGTTTTTCAAAACATACGCGTATTTTTGAAACGTGCATACAAACGTTTTCTAGCTTCTAAACTTTGGGGAAAAAATACGCGTACAAAGGGTATGTTAAACTAAGGAATGATACTATAGATCATGTTATGAATAGGGTGAAACTTAAGTACCGTTAATCACATAGACAACTAGACCGAGGAGCGAAAGGTTAGATCTAACGGGTATTGGAAGCCTCACTCTTGGTTTTAGACCCATGCGGAAGAGTGCTTTTGGGTCCTAGTCGAGAGTAATCGACACAATCGCCTAGGTTTGGATGCTTCCTATGTCGCCACACACGTTAATGTCCTTGCAAAACGTTAACGATCTCGATTTCCTTACATTTACAACTCACAACTTACATTTACAACTCACAACTTACATTTACAACTCACAACGTACGTTTACAACCCACAACTTACGTACATAACTTACAACTTACATTTACAACTCACAAGCTTACTATTTACAGTTTACAACTTACATTTACATACCTGTTCGATACAAATACAACTCATGGGTTCATGCACGCATGTTGTCATTGTCAGGTGTAGACATTGATGGTTATACAAGTTTTACAGACACAATAGTTTACAAATACAGAGTTTTCACATATCATTGCCGAAGAAAATGATTTTTAGTTCGTTTTCTCAACAATACTTAAAAACCGGTTATTCCAAAAATATTTATTTCAAATCTTTTTCCAAACAAACTATGAACTCGTTCAACTTTATGTTGATTTTTCGCATGTTTCTTTCTCATGTTGCATTTTAAAATTATGGCACGGATGGAATAGGAGAACCATGAGGATTCGAGTACTTAGTGGGCGTTCGTTTTCTAGAAGTCTTAGCATTACTTGCTTCAGCTGTGCAATGAAGATATCAGTCTATTCCCGCCAACTCTAATTTTTACAGGTGTGACAGAAAACCCATGAGTAACGTGAGTAATCATATGTGACAACTAAACAATAGTACTTTCCACCTATGCTCCTTACATTCAATGGACCGCATAAATCCATGTGAAATAATTCAGAAGGGGCATCTATGGAATTTACTGTTTTAGATTTGTGAGGTTTCTTTTGTTGTTTCCCCTTTTGACACGGGAGACATTTATCTTCCACTTGATACCTCTGCACTGGCACACCTTCCACTAAACCATTTTTAATTATGTAATTCATTTTTCGGTAGTGGATGTGGGCCATGCGTCTGTGCCACAACATAGACTCAGCCTCAGATGCTTTTGACAGTATACACACCACTACTGCAGAAGAATCCTTAGCAACCATGTCCATGACATAAGTGTCATTCCTCCTCGGTGCTCGCATCACTATCCAATCGTCCGGAGTCACCAAACCCAGTTTCAATACCAATGTTCCAGACTTGGTAAAATGGACTGAGTGACCCTTGGAGCAGACTTGTGACACGCTCATCAGATTGTGTTTAAGTTGCTCGACATAGTTCGCTTTGTCCAATGTGATCTTCCCATTTGTCATTGTTCCTCGACCTGTAATGTGACCTCCTTTAGCACCAGCAAAATTCACATAACCTCCATCTATACTTTCAAAATCAGTCAACAATCTCACATCCCCTGTCATACAACAAGTTGATAATCCTCCTTAGCAGCTCCTTCGCAAACCAACCATAAAATTAGTTAGATTGGGGGACCCAAGCCTTAATGGTCTTGGGTCTTCCAAATTCATCAACTATTTGAACATTCATCCAAGATCCATCACTCCTAACTGGAGTCTTGGATCTAGGACCTGTTGACCTTTGGAAATTTTGGTTTTGGGACCTTGAGTTTCGATACAAATAACCTGAGTTCGATTGAACTCTAGATTGACTCCAAGAACTTTGATTGTTATAATTTCTAAAGCCATTGTTATAAAAATTTCAACCACCATTATTTTGGTATC
This sequence comes from Helianthus tuberosus, assembly GCA_030545235.1. Classification (NCBI taxonomy): domain Eukaryota; kingdom Viridiplantae; phylum Streptophyta; class Magnoliopsida; order Asterales; family Asteraceae; genus Helianthus; species Helianthus tuberosus. Next base: position 96,485,410 of record CM060373.1, read on the forward strand.
GAGTTTGATATTGACCTTGACTTCTGAAATTACGTGATTGACCATTAAAATTGTTCATTCTTGGTGAACTACTCCTAGGTCTCTCATATCTGCCTGATGTAGATATGGGCTGGAATTTTTGTTGATTTCTTTGTAAACGAGGAACTTGTTAAGTTCCTTTTCTAGCCTTATCTATACTAACAACAACACCCTCTTATTGCTTAGGAGGAGATTTCTTTGGAGAGTTAGACACTCTCTGCTCACCATCACCATTCTTTTCTGGTGATTTTCCTTCCTCTTTCGCACTGACTTGTGCTTCACTTTTTTTGTTAGGAAAACAACTTGCTACATGTCCCTTGGTGTGACATTTGAAGCATGATCATTTTGCCGATAGCTTCTTTGTAGAAACTTTTGAACTAGATCCTTCATCTGATGATGACGATGTCTTAGAAGGACTTTGTTTGGTTTGCTCAATTTTAGATTTGTCAATGTTTTTATTTTTTGCAAACTCCACATTTGATTCACTTTCAATAACTGTTGTTGTAGGTCCCTATCACGTGGATCGTAACGAGATTGACAATCAATCAAGGGTGCATAATCCCCTTGATAGATCACACAACACACATAAACAAGAAAGATAAAGAACACAATGCACAATACTTTCAATCCGGTCTTCTATTGATTATCCAACATGAATGTTTTCAATCAATTCAAGACCCACAAGAAATCTCTCAGCCACTCTCTGTAGCTTTCTCAATCAGTCTCACAGCCACTATCCATGTCACTGAATTACTAACCACCATCACACTAAACCCTAATGCACAAATTGTTTATATACCCCATGTTTGCGTACTAGGCTTTAGAATGGGCTTGGCCATTCTCCAAGCCCATTCCAATAATAAACTTACTAACCAATAATGCTAAGCCTAATATAAAATATCCAAAGACTAAATACTTAAATTATTAAGTTGTTGTCACAGAATATGCACCAACAGACTCCCCCTTGACAATATCTTCATAGTGTAACTTTGTCTTCAAACATATTGTAGTCTTTTGGTCTTCAGATAGCTTCAGCTACACACAGATTCTAAACATCAACAGAATCCCCTTAGCTGATGCTTCCAATCTCCAAAACTTTCATTCGTTGTAGATCAGTGAACTAGCAATCTTTGGTTAAGCATGTAAGCTCCAATTCTTCCATGTCTCTCTCTGCAATGTAGTAGAAGGATCCTACCATGCATATTCACGCATCTTCACTTCACTCTCAATTTGCACTTTACTTGTATTCTACACTTCATTTTGATAACTGCATCAATCTGTTTAGAAACACAAGCAAGTATCTCGAAAAACCATTTGTCTTTTTCACATTCAAGATAAATTAATATTTTATGTTATCATGCAAAAACAACAACCTGTCAGTTCAAAATAGGAGACATTTTAAAAGGAAATCTTTTTGGTATTTATGACATTTTTCAAAACAAACTAAACAAAACTGAAAAATATATACAATACATCTTTTTGTGAGAATCATGTGCAAGAAGATCATATCAGCAAAATCAAACTGTTTTCACACTATTAGATAATTCTATATATAATTTTCGTGAAAAGAAGTCCAAGACGATTACCAATATTGTTTATCCACTTAAAAAAATACATGAACATTTCAAGTTCCATTACCGTGTGATATGTTAGGTACTATTATACTGATATACTAGTGTGTCCCACTTCAGGACACACCCCCGCGATCAAGGTATGGACAAAGTTTCCTCGTAGTAGGTGAGTATACCAAAAGCATCTGTTTTGTTTTACTACGTTAGATATGTGGTGATCGGGTCAGTACTTCCGTACAGTAAAGAGACCAATATCTAACAAGGGTTAAGATAAATACCAAATATGGTATGATATATGCATTTTGCGCATTTGAATAACTCTCTAGGAGAGCATCTTCAATTTCTAGGTTTTGGGATTTTTTAGCTCTTTTAGGATATCTTGGTTGTGCCTAGGTCAGCATATATCTGGATGCAGCAGAAGGACAACCCTGATATCCCTGGATGAATTAACGGTATAAAGACCCAAAACTTTAGATTTTGGCAATCTCTCAACGCAAGATTTAAGGTCATTAAACCATACGCTACTGATGTGTTACCCACTCATACTCAGTTCATTAGGTTTATATCACATTGGTAAGTTGATTATTTCATGTTTTTTGCCTACTGGTACATCATATAATGAAGCTGCTATCACACTTAAGCTATTTATATTCAATTCCAGTGTGACAGTCTAACTTGTTGATGTACTATCGTCACTTCTTTTTCACACCATAAAATCTCTTTTTTCATTTTTTATATGTTTTTCATTATTCAATGTTTTTTAATTTTTAAAATTTTTAGCTTACTAACTTACTCCCCCTAAACAGACATTTTTCATGTCACTTCCTTGAACAAAAGTAACCTTTTGAACAAAAATTTGCTTTTTATTTTTGGAATGTGCACTCTTAGTTTTCAAAATGGGTTCCCTGTTATTTTCCTTCATGACACTGACATCATCATATTCAGAAACATCACACTGTTCTGATGTGGAACTACTGGGTGTTGTTGACACAAAGTCTGTTAAATCATCTTCATCTGGCAAGAAAGAATAGTCAAGACCAAGTGGTGGTGGTACTTCATTGAATCCCTGGAAGCCCACGCTAGTCTTGTCATTGCTTTTCTTCAATCCACCCATCATGTGTTTCATAACAAAAGTGGAATCTCTTAATTGACTTAATTCCTTTTCAAAGTTCAACAATTTTGAGTTGTGCATCTGATAATTCTTTGCATTTTTCAGAAACCTCTTTTGTCTTCTCACTCATCGTATCATGAACTAAGTCTATAATTTAATGTTTTTCATTTAATTTGCAGGTTAAAATGTCAATTTCATTTTCATAACCTTTAATTCTTCAAATACAAAGACTCATTTCTTTTTACGAAAAAGTTCGATTCTTTATGCTTGACATATCATTTATCAGACTTTGATTTTGAGTTAATAACTTATCAACCTTACCCTGTAGTTCACGGCATCTTAAACAAACTGAATTAACAGGCTTAGGATTTACCTCTCCTGTTGATTTGCCTAAGTCGGCCATGAGAACAGCAAGGTCAGCAGCCATCTTCTTCACTGCAGCATCTCTCTCTTCATCAGACTTTAACTCTTCCTCTTGAGTTTCAGTTGTTTGATCAGCATCAACTTTTTCAGCTTCAATTTCCTTCTCAACCTCCGCATTTACCTTCGCTTCAGCATCATCAAATGTGGCAATCTCTACCATGAAAGCTCGTGTGACACTTTCATCACCTTCCATATGAATGCTCCAATCATACGAACCCTCTCGTGCAGTGGAGATCAAAGCTCTTGAGCTATTGTTGTTGGAAGCATTCTTGTTGCCTGAACCTGAACCTTGACTCGGAGAATCTTGGAATGATGAGTTAGGACGAGATTCGGTCTTTGGCCTTTGACATTCCCTTACAAAGTGTCCATAGTTCTGATAGTTATAACATCTAACTTTGGACTTATCAAAGCCAACACTTTTCCCAACAAACTTCCTTCCTATCCTGTTCATGAACCTCTTTACTCTTCTAGAGATCATGGCCATCTGCCACTGTAGATCCATCTCTTCTAAGTCATCAGGGTCAATCTGATCATAATCTTCATCAAATGTGTCTGGATCAGATATTTTCCCTGAATGTAGTTCTCGTAAGAAACAACAAATGACGCAAGCAAGGCAAGATGTTTTTTAGGAGCCTTGACAATCAGAGGCATAGACCTGGTATTGCTATTCTGATTACTGGCTTGTTGTCTCTTAACCCCTGTTGATCCTCTTGAAGCAACAATAAAGCACACATCACCATCATCATTCATTGTAACCTGCTCATTTTAACATAACTGAAACGCAGTTGCCGAATCACTAGAAGTGTTGTGAGACGAAGAAGATGGAATTCCATTGTAAACTCCCGGATCCTGAACCTGATCATATTCCATTTCCTTCTTCTTCATGTTGAGCTCATAAGCACTCAACTTTACAATAACCTCTTCTAGGTCTTTCGTCTCATATTCAGCTTCCCCTTTTATCATGAGTGTATAGATATCCCACTTCGCAGGTAGAGCATCGAGCAACTTATCATTAATCTCTATGTCAGGGCCAGCCTCTATGTCATAATTATCCATCTCCGACATTAGATGAAAATATCTTGTGATGATATCTTCAAGCGACTCATTTCTCATACACTTGAATACAGCAAACTGCTTCTTTAGTAAATCAACCTTGTTTTTCTTCACGTCAGCATTTCCTTCATACCTATTTTCAAGTGCATCCCACATCTCTTTCGATGTAGTGTATCTCTTGAAATTATGTTTGATGCCATCTGGTAAAGACATTTTGATCGCAACCAACGCTCTCTTTTCAGCTTCGTACATTTTCTTTTTAGCATCCTACAGTTTAACATAGGCAGTGACACGTTGTCTGGCTTCAAGGTCGTGTCTAGGGTTCACATACCCATCCTGAATACTGATCCACATCCGTGTGTCCTGATATTCAATGAATGACTGAAACCAGTCCTTCTATGTGAGGCAATTTTCCACCTTCATCATTTTAGGTGGTTTATTCGTAGTACCGATTTCGTGCTCCATCCTCAGCAGTTCATTAAGATTAAACATATTCGACACCCTTAACTCAGAAGCAGATACACAATATTGTAAAGTTCACAAATCCAGAAACTCCCAAACTGAATAACTCACAAACTCTAAATAAATTTCACAACCTTAGTATCCCAGAACTACTAGATTTAAATCCGGACAAGTAAGTTCGATCAACCTAATTAATTCGGAAACTTGTATGGCCTTCAAATCCGGAATATTGCACCAAAATAATAAGTTCGGACTAGTGAAGTAATAAAATTAAGACACTTGGGGAAGTTAATAGATTCGGAAATTTGAGGAATGTAATAAGTTCGGAATCTTCAAAACCCACTTTTGTTTAAAACTGGAACTATGATTATTATAATCAGACACCTAAAGTCAAAACCTGAGATCACCTTTAATAATTCAGAAAACAAACAAAATCCCAACACGTTATATTTTGAATATTATAATACCCGCACACTCTTTTTAAGATTGTAACTTGAATTAAATGTAAGCTGGGCACACTAATTAATAAAGCATAATAACTTGGAATTTCGAAAACAGTTATAAATTGGAAACTATGAAATCCGGACAACTGAATTTATAAGGAACCTCGGACAAAGTGAAACAACCTCAGACACTTGAAACTAATATTAAATCCGGAAATGTGTGTAACTCAGACAACCATTAAAAAGTCAGACAAGCATTAAATTGAACGTAACTCGGAAATTCTGATATCTCAGAAATTCTAAAGCTTTAATAACTCGGAGATCCTTTCTTAACTCGGAACAAAAGAATAATCCCGAAAATGTATATTCGGTAAAATATAAAAACCCGGAGACCTTTTCTTAACTCTGAAACAGATTCAACTGTTAAACCCAGACAAGGATGTAAATCCGGAAAATATGTTAACTCCGGAGAATTAAATATTTTAACAAAGTCCGGAATAATCAGTATCCCTGTATCCGTACTTTCTAAACATGTGTGTTTTTGGCAAAACACAAAACAGTGATAGAACTGTAATGTGTGTTTAACCTTGAATTTAGAAACCCTAATAACCAAAAAAATGATGACGGAAGAAACTTATCAACCAAAAGAAGAAAAAGAACTTGATTTCTGTGTATCAATCTTGAACCGTACAATAAGAGAAAAAGCTTTGACACCAATTGTAGGTCCCTTTCATCTGGATTGTAACAAGATTGACAATCAATCAAGGATGCGGAATCCCCTTGATAGATCACACAAAACATAGAAATAAGAATAGATGAAGAACACCATGTAAAATACTATTAAACTGTTCTTCTATGATTATCAAACCAATGTTTTACAATCACTTAAGATCACAAGAAACTCACAGCCACTCTCTGCGTATTCTCTCAGAAAAACTCTCAATCACTGCTCTCTCAGAATGACTGCAACTTTTCTCTCTAACGTCTTTTCTTTTACCTAAAACCCTAGTGCACAGTGTTTATATACCACACATGCAAACTGGGTTAGGCTCACGTAAATAATTACATAACCCGGACTAAATACAAAGACAAAACAAAACTCGAACTACATGACATAATAAACTCGGATGGCATGATTCTTGAAAACTTGGACAAACATCCTTGATAAACTCAGATCCTTGAATGAGGCATCAATAAACACGGATTCAAGGAAGTCTAGTAAACTCGGATATTAATTCCTTGAGAAACTCGGACTCCATGAGCTTCCTTTATAAACCCTGACTCCAAGCTTTCTTCATAAACCCTGACTTCTTGTTATCCTTTAATTCCTCATATCCATATCCAAGAGTTGTTAATATCCAAAGACCAAGTCCTCAATTATCATCCAAGTATGACAAGTAATATCCAAAGACCATAACCGAAGTTGTTGTCACATAACATGCTCCAACAATTAATGACGATTAACGTTCTAACCGTTATTTTGACTCTAACTCGCTGGTAAAGCGTGTTGACTAAATAAATCCTGAAGGTAAGGTCAAGAAGTCAGAAAGAAGAGTAAAAGATGCGAAGAATGTGGTTTTAACGGTTACTTTGAAGATTGACCAAGTCTGCTGAGGATCCCGGAAGCATTGGCGAGTTAGTTAGGATTTGTTTTTACTTCTATACTATAAATAGGGCATATTGGTTAACTTAAGACGACACTTAAACACTGTTACAGACACAAAAATTCGCAATACACTCTGTAAACACTTAGTAATCGATCAATCAAACTCCATACTTGTAATTTTTCGAGTTATCAATAATACCAGAGCTAGGTAGTTTCTATCTCCCGGGATTTTTGTGCAACTGATCATCTCTCGTAGATATCAAGAATTTTTTGTCATGCCCCAAAAACTTCGCAGTGGAAATACAAACATGGCGGTGACGGAGGTTGGTACCCATAAATATCTTAGTAGACGATGCATTGTTTATTTTGGACATACACTTATTAAAAGCATGACTTTAGAGTTTAAAGTTCGGATACAGTCCATAGTTACAACATAGTTGTTTTGATCCTTATGGATCCAAATACACATGGTCCCAATTTATTTTTAAAAAGTTGTCCAAAAAATTTTTAAACACAACAACCATAACTACCACAAGATATGCCATAATCCCGAAGCCGAACTCATGTACCTGAAGAACACATAAAAATCAAGTGTCAACACAATGGAGGGTGATTTCACATATCAAATTTATAACAACTTGTGTAAGGAAAGTCTTTCTTGATATAAACATTTTAATGTTTTAAAACATTCACATATGTTTAAGAAATACCATCTTTTTTTCCTTTGTAAAATGTCATGGAAGAAATTCATCCCAAATGGCCCCGTAAGCATATCGCTGATGAAAACTTATACCCATGATTTTAATTATATTAAATTTTTCGTTATAACTTCGGTTTCGTAAGTTAGCTAGACTGTTGGTGCATGTGTCTGTCGACTTCGTCTTGTATCGAGTCTTGTTTGTATTTAGAAAGATCGGGGCACGTTATACGAGAGATATGTCAAAAATAGGGATGTGACAAGTTCAAACGAAATTAGAGGTTATGATTTCGTTTGAAATTGTCAATAGCACTTTCAAACGAAATTGATTATTTCGTTTGAACAATAATTTCGTTTGAGACATCTTCAAACGAAATCACCCTCCCTATAAATACTTGATGTCTTGATTTCATTTGTAACTTTCCGGTCAGTGTAACGAAGTGCTGCCGAAGTGTTGTCAAACTGTATATTGTTCTCAAATCAATCATACAACAGTTTAAAGTGTGAATCTTGCTGAATTGACCTCTACACGTCTGTTTCTGCTTTTCATGTTGAGATAAACTCTTCTGATCGACTCGTTCGGGTTTGAAAACGATCCTACAAGTGGTATCAGAGCTCAGGAGGAAGAGTTCATACTAATTCAGCCGCAAATTCTGATTTTCTACACTTTCTTTCAAAATTAAACAAGTTTTCACGGTTTAAAACATCTGATTTTCACATATCATGTGCGTAATGTTGTTTTAACAAACCCTAGAAAGTTTCAGAACTTTAATCAACCATTTGCTTGACCAATTGGACCAAAATCTGATCGAAATGATGACATCACACTGATTTCGTTTGAAGGAACTTGCTGATTTTGTTTGAGAGTGGTCATTGTTACTGATTCCGTTTGAAAAACAAAGATAATTTCGTTTGAATTCCTGATTTCGTTTGAAAGAGACTGGTGATTTCGTTTGAGTTGAAAATCTCGTTTGAACAAGCTGGTTAATCTCGTTTGAAACTACAATTTCGTTTGAGGGATCCATTGGAAAACTGTGATTTCATTTCAAGACTTCTATTCTGTTTGAAATTCCAAATGAAATAAGAGATTTCGTTTGAGGATAGCTATTCCGGTTGAAGTAGGTTATCTCGTTTGAAAGGTATTCAGTTTGAGGGTTGCTATCTCGTTTGAACTTGTAATTCCGTTTGAACAGAACAGTTTTGTGAATTTTGAAAAACTGAAACATGGACGAGGATTTTTACAACGCATTCGCTACCCCGATTACTCTTGCACAGAACACGATGTTGGAAAATGAAACTGGAACGATGCAGAAACCTCCAAAACTCATGAATATTGAAGAATATAAAAGTTGGGAGGAAAAGTTCGAAAACTGGGTACAAGCCAATTACTTAGATGCTTGGGAGAATGTTGAGACGAAATACGTTAGACCAATGAATGATGACGAAGAGATAATTGCAATTAAAGATCTAAGTGCTGAAAATCGAAAGAAATACAAAGATGAGAAAATGATGTTAAGTCTACTACAACAAGCTGTTAAAGATGACATCCTGGTTCTATTACAACACAATGGAACTTCTTATTCGATTTGGAAAGCTTTAAAATCAAAGTTTCAAGGAAGTGAAGAAATGGTAAAGAACAAGAAGTCACTGTTGAAGAAAGAGTTTGATCTGTTTCGTGGTTAAAAGAATGAAAGTACAAAGCAAATTATTGAAAGATACTGCAATCTGCTGGCAAAAATGAAAAGATTGAAAATCTCTAAAGATAATGAGGAGTTGATTGAAAAACTGTCTGATGCGTTACCATATGAAACTTGGGGTACATATCTCATGATGTTGAGGAACAAGAAAGGGTTTAAAAATTTAACTTTGAGCAAGTTCATTGAGAAATTAGAAGCCCATGAGATGGAACAAAGGAAAGTCTCGAGAATGAAAGATTTCGATGGTGAACAAGACATTGGTCTTTATTACAAAGGTGGTATCAATGATAAAACTTCCAACACGTCACCGAAGGTAGAGACTGCTTACAATGCAAAGAGTTCTTCTGGAGGTTCATCCAAAGGATCTAATAGCAACACAAGTTTTTCATCATATCCATCATTTGATCCGAACATCTTAACAACCAAGATTGGAAAGAAGCTTCAATGCAACATTGTTTTGAATCTGGAGAATGATGAGGATTATTCAGCAGAAATGGCCAAAAGTCACATGTCTTTGTTGGGAACTGTATTGGAATCTTTTGGTAGTTTTGTTGCAGGTCGGATCGGGAATCCAATGCTTACAAAAGAGGATTACGATTAGATTGATGCTGAAGAGATGGAACTGATGGACATAAAGTGGTGTTTGGCAAGTGTTTTGAGACGAGCTGAGAAATTTAAGCAGATCACAGGAAGAGATGATTTACGTGAAGCTAATATTTCTACTTTAGGTTTTGATAAATCTAAAGTCACTTGTTTTCATTGCAGAGAAAAAGGACACTTCAAGAGGGAGTGCACTAATCGCGAAGCAAGTGGAGCACAAAATCCATTCAACAACAATGATTACTACCGGAAGGCCATTTATCTTCAAGTTGCTCAACAACAACACGAACCACAAGTGGCACATGGAAGAAAAGTGATTGAAGAACCTTCAAAGAGAGCTTGTATGGTGAATCAGGATGACACAAAGCCAACAAAAGGATTCAGTTGGGACAAATATATTCCGGCTGATAACAAAGCATGCTTGATTAACCAAGATGATGAAAAATTACCAGAAGGATTTAACTGGGAAGGTTTTAGTTGGGATGATTTTGATCCAAATAAAACTTCACATCAAAAAGCTTTTGTCGCTCGAGTTGAAGAAGATAGTGATGATGATCGTGAATATTATGCAAGAAGATTGGATGCTGATTTGAAATTGATAGCAGAAAGTGACAGTGATGATGAAAAAGTCAAAAAGAAAAAGAAAAAAAGTTAAAACACCGGTCAGCAGTGATGATGAAGCTGTTCCAGTGATAAAGAAAAAGGTGAAAGATATTCCAAAGTTCAAAATTGATGCAGAATTTAATGCTAAAAAGATTCCGGTGATTTGTGAGAATTGTGAGATTATCAAAAAGAAAAACAGTGAACTGATCAACAACATAAATCAGTTGAAGGAATCTTATGATGTTCTGAACAAAGCCATGAATCAGTATAATCAATCAAGTGAAGAACAAGCAACAGCAATGAAGACACTTCAGGGAGCTTTCATGATAAAGCAGAAAGTGGTGAACAACTACATCGAGAAGTGTGCTATGCTAGAACAGAAACTTGAAACACAAAGAATTGAAACTGAAAGAGTAAATCGTTTGTTGAAAAGTTACTCATGTACTTCTTATGTTATTGACAGGATCTATCCAACAGTAGAAGGCATGAAGGCGTTTGAAGAAGAGGAGACTTCTGAGGCAAAGAATTCTGAAGAACAAAAAGTATTTGAAGAAAAGAATCCTGAAAAGAAGAAGGATACTAAAGAAAAGACATCTGGTAAGAAACAAAGTGCCAGTTACAACAAGTGTCCACCCCCGCTTGAAAATGGATATTCTCCGAGAAATCCAAATTCAGAAAGAGTCAAAAAGGCAATAAATTTACAGTGGGAGTCGGAGTCTTCAGTTAACTTGCCAGATAATATTGATGTCACGTTTACGTCATCTGACACTGGTCATGAGTCCGAGTTAATAAAGAAAGTGGTCGATCAGGTGTTGGATAAAGATGAATCCGAGAAGTCAAAGTCGGAGTCTATGTCGGAGTCAAAGTCTGAGTCGAGCATTTCGAGTCAAACCGACAAACAGGGCAAACAAGTTTACAATAAAGAATTTCTTCTATCAAAATCTACTTTGAATGACGAAACGTTTAAAGTTGCATATACTTTGAATGATTCTGACAAATTATATTCTGATGAGGAATTTCCAATAAGAGGTGTTAAACCAGAAATGATCAAAAAGGTTTTCAAACTAACAGAAATTAATATTTCTGACATAAAAGATGAAAATCTTTCTAAAAAACCTAGTCCTTACACCTCAAGATATCAACAACGTTTAAACAAGAAAAAAGGTTACAGTTTTGGTTCTGGTTATCGAAATAAACCAAACCATAACGGTAATTTCAAAAAGAAAGGATTGGGATTTATTCCATCAGAAAAACAGAAAAATGAAAAATATGTTCGTGATTTTAAATCAAAAATGATATTGGTTTCAGGTACGTCTACTGAAGAAGAGAAAGAAAATCTATTCAGGAACCAGTCAAACAGAGAATTCCTTGCAAAGAAGCAAGAAGAGTTGGAGACTGCTGGTTAGATGAAAGAAACGAGAACCTGTTTTCAATGCAACAATGTTGGACATATTGCCAAAGACTGTTCCAAGGCAATAAAATCAAAACAGGGAGTTTCTCGTAACTTGAAAGATAAAAGGGTTGTTTTTGAATCACCAATTGATAGAACCAAATTTTTCAAAGATTCAAAATTTGAAATTGGTGAATGTTCAAACAGATTTTACAAGAAAAAGGGAAATCTTGATAACCAAAAATGGGTTGTTAAGAAGTCAGAGAATAGTTCTAACAATGATTCTGATTCGTCAAAATCAGAGGAGCTATCTTTAGGCGATGAATCTGATTCCACGAAATCAGAGGAGCCACAGGTTGAGATTAAATGTGAAACTTCAGTTCCTCCAATGGATGATGTTCATTTTCCACCATTGAAGGCTGAAAACGTTAAACAGAAAGTTGGTAAAGTCGAAATTTCAAATCAATTTTTTGCTAAAAAAAGAAAAATTTGATGTTGAGAAAGTTTTTAACTCCAAAGTGCACCATATTTTTGGTAAAATGGTTGACAGGAATGTCAAAGGAGTCAAGGAATTTTACGAGAAGAAAACCAAGAAGCAAGATAAAGTATCATCCCTGATTTGTGACTGGGATGGTACTTACTATGAACAGTAAAATCCTGGACTTGCCGGAGCTCCCAAGTTGGTAATCGTGGAGCATGAATCAGCATCTTTATTATGTTTTTGAAAAATTGAAAATTGGTCACTAGTATGACTTGCAGGAACTTCCAGGTTGGTAAGTGAGGAGTAGGTATCGGCATCTTGAGAATTCAACCTACATGAGGTATTGGTTGGTAAGCCATGTGGTTGAAAAAGTTTTTTACTTGCAAGTGATAAATCAAGGACATTAAGTTGTACTTGCATTTTCCTAAAAGTGGTTGAAAGACAAAGTGATGAACCAAACTCCTAATTTACAAGTTTGAATAACTACACTTGGTAAAATCAACAAAACTTATTTTCCGGAAAAACCGTTTGATTAAAACAAACTTAAGTGTTTTGAAATCACATTGGGAAAATAGTTTGTTGTGAGGGGGAGTTCTGATTGTTTATGCCAAGTGGATGGCGATTTGAAGTGATTCGATATCAGTTGTCACGTTGTTTGTACAGTTTGTTTTCAAATTTTTTTAATTGTGTTTGAATTTTATGGGGAGTAAGAAATTTTCAGAAAATCCAAAAACATTTGAAAATTTGAAAAAGCCAAAAACATGATAAAATGAAAATTTGAGTTTTTGTGTCTAAGAAGAGGAAATGGTAGTACATCAGTGGACGATCACAACATGCTAAAGAATTGGAAAGTTAAAATGTGATAAATGGTCTCACTGATGATGTGTCAGTAGGTTTTTGCACATTTAGTAGACTGTGACGAGATATAAACCTAAACTTCAAACTTACTTATATTATGGGGAACATCTCTCGGATATATGGGTAACCCCCGAAATCTTGTTTAAAAGGTCCCTCTTTCTGAGATACTAGGTCTTTATACTCAGTGATATCTGGGGTATTATCCCGGGACTTCTGATTTTGCGGAAGCAATGGCCTAGTCCCCGGAGAATACTTTACGCTTGCTTGAAATATAGCGCCGCCCTCAGCATAAAAATGATGAAACATTGAAAAAATATGTAAATCATGTGTTGTTGTAAAAAAGATCCTCTAAAGGGGACACACCAAAAGTCGAAGCCGTCATCTCTCTGCTGAACGGAAGTTCTGACCTGAGCTCTCACGGTTTTCACAATTTAACCCCTTACAGATATCATCTGTGGTATACTCACCTTGAAGAAACACTAGATAAATGGTCGGAACCGAAATATCTAGGGGGTTTGAATCCGCATAAAAGGGTTAGCTCTCTCTCTCGATTGATTCAGTTGCAGCTGATCTTTTTCTCCGATGGTTCTACAAAAAAGAACACCGTTAGCCTCGCCAAGGGGAGAAGAGGGTTCTCTCCTTGACCCGACTCCGGTGTGAGAATAAGTATTGGTAATGGAGAAGAGAATGTATTTGAGAAGTGTGTGTGACTTGAATTCATACCTGGGTTCCTTTTCATATTTATAGCCGGGAGTCATTTTAGGCGGGAAAACCCGTTAGTGAAAGTTTAACGGAAGATGCTAACCCCGTAAGCGGTTACATTTCCTTCCGTTTAAGTTCTGTGATCCGACGTGAGAGCACACGGATCGTGGTCTAGATCAATGGCTGGGGATTTGCCACGTGTAATGTGATCAAGTGGAGATTACTCTCCAATTGCATGCCTTTGTTGTGATTTCAGGGGCGTCTGTGGTAATGACACGTGTCCAGACGGTTATAATCGTCTGGGTGGTGCACGATTGTATTCCTTCTAGAAGATTACTGCTGTAATCCGGTGTGGCACCTTATTGTGTGGAGACCACTGAATAAATCCTAAGTCTGAGTAATTATCCAGGTCTGGATATTTAGGCGGAAGTATTGATCTCAGGATTTTTATCCTTTGCTAATGGGAGAAGGCGCAAGGATTTATGTTTTCCTTTGGGCGCGCAACTGTAGATTGTTGATTACTTTCTTCCTTTTGTAAGACCAGTGCGCGGCCGCGCAAGGTTAAAAGGTTAAAAAGCCAGTTTGTGGTATGGTCTCAAATACTTATTATGGGGTTTTTGGGACCTTACCCCTTCAAGTCCCCCCAGTCTAGTGTTGTACTTATGCAAATAAGTGGAGCACTGGACTTATGAGAGGAAAATGTTTTTGGGCGCGAGAAATAAGAAATCTTCTGTGAGAAGATTGAATTATTTCTAAAGAGGGAGGAAAATGTGGACTTTATAATCATACCTTGACGTGTGATGACGTCAGCTGACAGTAAGAGTGGGTATTTTTTCCTTTGTCTTGAGATTTGTAGTGGCGCTTGTCAGCCTTCATTAATGAGGAAATGACCCTGGTTCCTGTAGCGCCGTTTGGATGTGATATAGTTCTGACAATTGATGATGAGTAGGTTTCTCCTTTCTCGAGGTTGAGTTCTTTTTATATATATGCATTGGGGTGCTTGGTTATTTCTTTAATTTGGAAAAAATGAAAGGAAAACGTACCGTTCGTTCCCGACGACTCTCAGATATTCTGAGGATTCGAGAAGCTGCTGAAGCTCTCTTGCTACTCGCTAATTCTCCGCCACTGACAGTTACCGGAGAGAACTCTATCCTTGCTGGTCCTTCTATGGTGGCTTGTTCTGGTGATAAAGTTCTCCGGCAGGGGAGGGTTGCTGATAATAGTATTGCTGTGCTGGATGTGGATGGTTTGATTGCTCGTTTTCCGACAATCCGGGAAGGAGGGTGTCGGTTGGTGTATCGACGTCGGAAAAAACTTCCGGGGAAAGTGGATGTTGAAGATGAACTTGCTGTTGATTAGGTTTGGGAGTTGTATATCCCTTCTTTTGATGTTTATGTTAGTTTGTTAGTACAAACTTCTTTTTGAAGATCACCGGTGTGATCATTGTAAATATTCTTAACTTTTGGTACTAAAAATTTCTGAAGATCATTGTCATGATCTTTGTTAAGAAGTGTTTTTCTGGATAATGTATATTTTGATGCACTGCCGTGCCTGTAAATTGCTGTTTAGATTACAATATGTTGCATGTTCTTAATTGCTTTTGGATAGGTAAGGCGAATGAGAGATGGTATTGTGCTCATGTGTGAACGTTTGTCCAAAAGGCATGATCTTTTGCCTGGTTTGGACTGTTCATGAGGTGTACAATGTTTGACCATACGTTTTCGCGCGAACCAAAGAAATTACATGCAATTTGTAATAAATAGTGACATAAGTAAAGATGATGTTTGTATTGATAAGAGCGCAAGGCTTGTAATACAAGACATAAAGAAATACATTGCCTGTATGTTCTTTCCGCTTTTGTAGACTTGGTTCATATGTAACACCTGCACAACTGTTGCGCGTTCCAGGTGCGGGGGACTAGGGTCCCATCGATCCTTTTTAGGGTATATGCCCCCTTGCCTAGGACCTCGTTGATGACATGTGGCCCTTCCCATCTTGGCGCTAATTTGCCTGGTTTTTCGGCGTTTGAAGCTTCATTGTCGCGCAAGACGAAATCACCCAGAACAAATGTGCATACGCGGACGCGCGCATTGTAGTATTTTTCGAGTTTGGATTTGTACCTGGCCTCTCTGATGGAGGCATTCTCGCGCCGTTCTTCGAGGAGGTCTAGATCCAATCTTCGCTCTTGCTCATTGTTCTGTTTTTCCATGGCTATCATGCGCGGTGATGGTAGGCCGATCTCGGCTGGGATGACGGCTTCAGAACCATAGACTAGACTGAACGGAGTCTCGCCTGTGCTAGTCTTTGGCATTGTTCGATGCGCCCACAGGATGCTGGGGAGTTCGTCGACCCAACCCCTGCGTGCTGTCCCAAGTCGCGCTTTTATGCCGTCGACAATCTGCTTGTTTACACTTTCCACCTGACTATTTGCTTGTGGATGCGCGACGGAGGCAAAGTTATGTTCGATCTTCATTTCTTTGAACCATTTTTGAAGATCTTCTGAGGCGAAGTTTGTGCCATTGTCAGAGATAATGCGCAATGGTAATCCAAACCTGCAAATGATATGTTCCCATATAAATTTGCGGATTACCATCGCTGTGGTTGAAGCCAAGGCTTTGGCTTCCACCCATTTGGTGAAGTAATCGACCGCCACAATGATGAATTTTACTGCACCTGGTGCGTCAGGAAATGGGCCAACAAGATCAATGCCCCATTGTTGGAATGGCCAGGCGGATGTGACTGGTATTAGCGGATTTTTTGGTCGGAGCGTCTTTGGTGCGTGGCGTTGACAGCCTGCGCACCTTCTTAATAAATCCACTGCGTTCATATGCATCCCCGGCCAGTAGTATCCGGCGCTCATTATTTTTGCCACGACCATGCGCGGTCCCGCGTGTATTCCGCATAAACCCTCGTGGATTTCTCTAACCAGGTATTGAGCGTCTGTTTTATCAACACAGCGTAATAATGGTCCCATAAATGACTTCCGGTAAAGGACGCCATCCGCCATCTCGTAATTTATCGCTTTGTGTTGGAGTTTTCTGGCTTCTGCTTTTCCCTCCGGGAGTTTTCCGTGTTGTAGGTATAAGATGATCGGAGACATCCAGGATGGGCTACCGACTTCTATAACGTTCACTTGTTTGAGATGAATTGAAGGATTAGACAATACCTCTATGCGCACTTCTTTTGCCAAGTGCTTGAAGCTGGTAGCGGCTAATTTGCTGAGTGCGTCTGCATGCTTGTTCTCGCTTCTGTTTATGTGGTTAACTTTGAATGTTTGGAATTGGCTGATTAGTATCCGCGCTTGTTCAAGGTATAATGCCATAGCTTCTCCTCTCGCATCGTAGTGACCATTGACTTGCTCGGCCACCAGTTTTGAATCGACGTTAGCTTCAAGGTTTCTTGCCCCCATTTTTAGTGCTAAGCGGAGACCTGCCAAGAATGCTTCATATTCCGCTTCGTTGTTTGTGCTTTGGAAATCTAAGCGTATGGCATATGTGAGTTCATGATTGTCTGGGCTGACTAATCGGAGACCTGCCCCTGCTCCGTCGTCATTGGAAGCGCCATCTGTGTGTAAGGTCCAGACTCTATCGTCGAAAACGGGTATAGGGTTCTGGATTGCTTCGCACTTTTGAATTTTGTCAATGGGAACTTCGGTGGCGAAATCTGCTAGAACTTGCCCTTTGATTGCTGGTCTTGGCCTGTAGAAGATATTGTATCCTCCCAGCTCAATGGCCCATTTGGCCAACCTTCCCGCTACGTCGGGTTTGGATAATATTTGGCCCAAATGATAATTGGTGAGAACTGTGATGACGTGGCCCGAAAAATATCTGCGCAGGCGTCGTGATGCGTGTACTAGTGCGAGGACTAGTTTCTCTATCATCGAATAGCGAGTTTCTGGGCCGGTGAGCATTTTGCTTATATAGTAGATTGGAGTCTGAATGTTCTCGCGTTCTACCATCAATACAGCACCAACCGCTATTTCCGCAGCAGATAGATATAAAATCAGTGGTTCTTTTTCTTTTGGCGCGGTCAGCGTTGGTAGCTGGATTAAACATTCTTTCATTTGTTTAAATGCTGCTTCTGTTTCAGACGTCCATTGAAAGTCAATTTTCTTTGCGCAGTTTCGCAGCGTGCTAATGAATGGATAAGACTTTGCTGCGTGATTAGCCAAGAATCTGTTCAAGGCTGCTAAACGCCCAGCGAGCCTTTGCATTTCTTTAACTGTTGCAGGTGATGGCATTAGCTGGATGGCCTGCACTTTTTCTGGATTAACTTTAAAGCCGTCTCTTGTGACTATAAAACCCAAAAATTTTCCTTCTTCCATGCCGAAGGAGCATTTTGTCGGATTAAGTTTTAAGTTTACGTTGCGCAAAGAGTCGAACGTGCGCTGGATATTGTTGAGCATTGTGTCTTCCTCATGGCTCATGATGACGAGGTCGTCCATGTATACTTCGACAGTTTTGCCAATATCCCCGCTGAAGACTGTGTCCATTAAGCGTTGATAGGTTGCGCCTGCGTTGCGCAAGCCGAACGGCATTTTGGTGTAGCAGAAGATGCCTTTATCTGTGCGGAACGCAGTTTTGTCTTCGTCTTCTTCTTTCATCTGAACCTGATGATAACCCTTATAACAGTCGAGAAAGCACTTCCATCTGAATGATGCTAGAGAGTCGACTTTTTTGTCTATCTCTGGAAGCGCGTAGCAATCTTTTGGGCATGCTTTATTCAGGTCTTTGAAATCGACGCACATTCTCCATCCGCCGCTATGTTTTTGTACCATTACTGGGTTGGCAACCCATGTATGGTATTTTACTTCGCGCAAGATTCCTGCATTGAGTAGCTCTGTCACTTGCTCGTCCATCGCTTTTGCTTTTTCTTCGCTAAAACTGCGCCTTCCTTGAGCGACAGGTTTTGCTGCTGGCTTGATATTCAGGCAATGTTGCGCTATGTCGCGTGGAACCCCAGTCATGTCTGCTGGGCACCACGCGAATATATCTTTGTTGTTGGTCAACAATTCCTTTAGTTGTATTCGAGTTGCTGATGAAATGGCATGTCCTAGTAGGATGGTTTGCTCTGGGTATTCGTTGTTCAGGACCCATTTTTCTGGTTCGTTTGATGTCGAAGGTATGACTACCTTTGTCGGTGGCTCGTCATCTACGTACATGACTTCTTTGCTTGAGTATAGAATTGCGACTCCGGTTTCCGTTGGAAATCCACATGCAGCATGTGGAATAGAAGTGATCATGCTAAATTCTCTTTGTGACCTTCTTCCGAGCAGGACATCATGGCGTGATATTACCGGCATGACCATGAAGTTGACTGTGACTGTTCGTGAATGCTCGCCATCCGATAGAGTCACAGGAAAAGCTATTTGCCCTAATGGGAATACAGCTTCATTGCAGAATCCGGTGAGGGGAAAATCAACCGGTTCTAGACGTGCTTTATCATCTGGGTCAAGTTGTTTAAAACACTACTCGTATATAATGTCCATCGAGCTTCCCGGATCTATGAACATATAGTCTGTCCGGTAATGACCAAAGATACCAGTAATAATCACTGGTCGTTCTTCCTGAGGGCCCCCAGGAACAACGGGAAATATGACTTGCTGTTCTCTCCAATGTTGATCATAGTTTCGTTTATTTGGCCTTCGTGACGGACCTCCTTGAACCATATTTATTTGTTTCTGATGACTGCTATATCTGGATTGGCTGGATTGGATGTCCCCTCGACGTGGTGTTGGTGGGTCCAATATTGTAGTGTTGATTTCTGTTCCAGATCTGACATCTGGGGACTCGGATCTGACGATTTGCATAACAATTGTGTTTAAAGCAGCTTGGCATCTGTTAAACCAATGCTCTGGGGATCCTTCTATTTGTAAATTGTTTCCGACATTTGGTCGAGGTCCAGATTGCCGGTGAGATGATGAATTTTCTGCCATATGCAAAACAGAAAACGAAGAGAACTGAATCGAAACGAGATAAAAACTAGAAAACAGAGGAATCGGTGGGCGCCAATGAAGAAACACTAGATAAATGGTCGGAACCGAAATATCTAGGGGGTTTGAATCCGCATAAAAGGGTTAGCTCTCTCTCGATTGATTCAGTTGCAGCTGATCTTTTTCTCCGATGGTTCTGCAAAAAAGAACACCGTTAGCCTCGCCAAGGGGAGAAGAGGGTTCTCTCCTTGACCCGACTCCGGTGTGAGAATAAGTATTGGTAATGGAGAAGAGAATGTATTTGAGAAGTGTGTGTGACTTGAATTCATACCTGGGTTCCTTTTCATATTTATAGCCGGGAGTCATTTTAGGCGGGAAAACCCGTTAGTGAAAGTTTAACGGAAGATGCTAACCCCGTAAGCGGTTACATTTCCTTCTGTTTAAGTTCTGTGATCCGACGTGAGAGCACACGGATCGTGGTCTAGATCAATGGCTGGGGATTTGCCACGTGTAATGTGATCAAGTGGAGATTACTCTCCAATTGCATGCCTTTGTTGTGATTTCAGGGGCGTCTGTGGTAATGACACGTGTCCAGACGGTTATAACCGTCTGGGTGGTGCACGATTGTATTCCTTCTAGAAGATTACTGCTGTAATCCGGTGTGGCACCTTATTGTGTGGAGACCACTGAATAAATCCTAAGTCTGAGTAATTATCCAGGTCTGGATATTTAGGCGGAAGTATTGATCTCAGGATTTTTATCCTTTGCTAATGGGAGAAGGCGCAAGGATTTATGTTTTCCTTTGGGCGCGCAACTGTAGATTGCTGATTACTTTCTTCCTTTTGTAAGACCAGTGCGCGGCCGCGCAAGGTTAAAAGGTTAAAAAGCCAGTTTGTGGTATGGTCTCAAATACTTATTATGGGGTTTTTGGGACCTTACCCCTTCACACCTGTAAGACTGAATATTGGGATCTGGATACGGGAGTATATTCTGAGGTGGGACACGTGATTAAGTTTAAATATCTAAGTCATTAATCTCGTATCTCGAAGCAGTTGAACTTTGTGTGAGAATTTAAGTGGATCAGTATACTGACAATCTAAGTGAATCGTTTAGAACTGAAAATGTTTAAAGCTTAACGGTGTTTGTGATTTGTCTCAAGAACTGATATGATCCTCTTACACAAATTCACAAAAACATTGTTTGTAAATATTTCTTCTCTGCATGTCATTACATTCAAAAATCCAAAAACATTTTAGTGTGTTTTAGCATAAATTTTGAAAAATAAAAAAAAAGATTTTCGACAACTGATGTTGGAAAACTGATTTTCAAAATTCCAAGTGCTAAACATGATGAACAAATCGGGTTGGGAGAATGTGTTTTGAAAATAAAAATGATATATCTTCAAATGTTTCATCAGAGATCTACATTGTAAAATCATTCATTGATTAAATAATTCATGCAAGTGATTTATTGTCTGAATATCTTATTCACAAGTGTTCATTAGATGGTGAGATTGTTTTTACAAGTTATCATCAGAAAATTTATTTTTGGGTAGAGAATGTGCAGGATAAGAGCTAGGTGATCTTGGATAGATGATAGAGAGGCAGGTTCCGATACCTGAGGACTCTGTGATGTTAACAAGCCAGGCTGCGATCCCAGCATATCGAAAGGAGGAGTCTGAAGACACCTAATGGAAGGAGTGTGTTGGTGCTGGTGAAAAGAGAAAAGAGAGATTTGAGGATGCTTACAGTGTCAGATACTTCAAAGAGTTCGTAAGGATTGATAAAGACTGAAGATGCGAAAACTCGACACTGAAGACTCGTCAACATTCGAGGGGGAGTTTGTTGGTGCATGCGTCTGTCGACTTCGTCTTGTATCGAGTCTTGTTTGTATTTAGAAAGATCGGGGCATGTTATACGAGAGATATGTCAAAAATAGGGATGTGACAAGTTCAAACGAAATTAGAGGTTATGATTTCGTTTGAAATTGTCAATAGCACTTTCAAACGAAATTGATTATTTCGTTTGAACAATAATTTCGTTTGAGACATCCTCAAACGAAATCACCCTCCCTATAAATACTTGATGTCTTGATTTCATTTGTAACTTTCCGGTCAGTGTAACGAAGTGCTACCGAAGTGTTGTCAAACTGTATATTGTTCTCAAATCAATCATACAACAGTTTAAAGTTTGAATCTTGCTGAATTGACCTCTACACGTCTGTTTCCGCTTTTCGTGTTGAGATAAACTCTTCTGATCGACTCGTTCGGGTTTGAAAACGATCCTACATAGACGTTACGAGCTATATACTATGATCGAGGTTTTAATCAATACTAGACAATTAAAGAATTCAATTTCGCCGCTATGTAGACCGGAGCGACCGGTCACAACGGGGTAGTCAACCCTATAGATCTATCAACGATTCCACGTGTGCATTACTTAATGATTAAATGCTATTAACTGCGCCTAGTTTCCCGCATTTATGAAACCACTTGCTTTCCCCAATTCATCAATATATATAACCTACTGAATAACAATTTAATATTTGGCGTTGCACAAATTCCCGACATCCCCCACGCAATGTAAGCCTATGCTGCTACTTACACTCTTAAGATTTGGAAATTTGTCCCAACTTAGATTTAAAAATGTTTTTAAATCTTAGGATCGTTATACCCATAACATCGTAATTTTTCCCCGTTTCTCCCCGAAACCTATTTATTTCATTAAAACTTGTTTTTCTCGAAAACAGTTTAAGTCATACACATTTCTGAATCCATGTTTTCCATAAAACACGTTATAATACTTCAAAAATCATATTTTCCATGAAAATACATTTTTTATGTAATTCAAAAGCATATTTTTATACGAAAACATATATTTTTATTTAAACGACGTTTTCTTCCCCCAAAACAGTATATAAAACAGTAAAATGAGGGGTATTCGTGACACTCACCTTTGGGTGCGTTTTATATTATCGCAATCCCTCAAATTGGTTTATACATCCTAAATTAAGTAAGAACGATTTAATGACCAATTATTCTACAAACAACTAAGTTTCTCCAATACTTAGAATTTTCACATAACTTTGAGATTTTCTCGAAAAGTCTTTGTTTTGATTATGTTGCCATTTATATATATATATATATATATATATATATATATATATATATATATATATATATATATATATATATATATATATATATGTACGTTCATATATATACATATTAAGATTTTTGCATTTTGAATGATTTTATAGGTGACCCTTTATTTGTTATTATGCCTATTTATTCGCAATATATCTACGATTTGCGCTTCGTAATATACGTGCATAAGTATGGACATGTTCGACATATATTGTAATTCACATACTACTTCATTTCACACATATATTACACTTAAACACTTAATATGCCAAATAACTCATCAAGTTAATTTAAGCATTATTTTTCATGTTCATCACACCTTACACACACAACGTGATTTTTGATCTAGCTTACCGTTTTTACCGCACAAACGCCTAAACTTAGCATCAATCCATATTATCATGTAAATACTTAACAAACCAAATTACACAAATTCATATTCATATATCACTTATAACACACAAAGTTCACCTTTGAACATCCCGTTTTCACGTACGTTGAAATATGCGTATTTTACCGTTTCGGTAATGTTTTCGGGCGTCGGAAGTCACGTATGACCAACCAAATACCAAAGATACTTAATATAAGTTAAAATACTTATATTTATTATAAAAAATCAGTTTATAATCAGATTTAAAACAGTTTCAAAAAATCACTTTAAAAGCCGATTTTTACCGTTTTTAACACATAGTTTCGTACCGAACTTTACCGTAACCATCCCAACTCATTATGACTTGATATTTTAACACAACACGTTATTTACTGATTAAAATGGTGGTTATACTCATGATAGTGCAGGTCTCACATAAGACACATAAATCACACAATTTCACCCATTTTACTATTTTTTAAGCTACATGTACAACATGCAAAGCTATCTAACTTATGATAAATTTCATGCCATCATAACACATCAAACAATATTATTTTTATGAGTTTATATTCTGATTTAATTCAATTTCATCATATCATTTTTAATTCACCAACTTTGATCATTAAGTCATCACCTATAATCATATACAAGTACCTAATGCATGTTTATCACATCATCATCATCCAAGATTTTTAAAAGCTTGTACCATACTTTTTATAACTTTCAAATTAATCCAAGAAATCATGTTTATCTAATCATCATCAAATCATCATTTCATCAAATGCATGTAATACTCTCATGTTTTCATAAACTAACAAAACTCATGTACTAGTACATATACACACATATATATACGGCCACACACATATATATACACACTTTAAATTTTTAACATTTTCACTTAATCATTTAAACCACAAGAATTTTCATAAAAAACCTTCTTGATTATACATGCATCAATCTTTCAAAACTCTCATCATTCAAGAATCATCAAACAATCAAAACACAATTTATATCCACATAAAAATATTTTCGGCCATGTATTTGTATCCACACATATCACCACTTTTTATTCGATTAAAACCATTTTCTTGTTTAGTATTTCAAGTTTGAAAAATCCAAGTATTTAAGAAACTTTCCATCATCATCATCATCATCATCATCATCAAAATGTATGAACATAATTTTTAAAGTAAGTTTATACCTTTAAGAAATTTAGTGGGTTTTGATGAGATTTTTGATGATATGGAGCTTGTTCTTCTTTGAAATCATTTGGAAACACCTTTTGGATCATCACACCAACTTGGAAATTACTTGGAATGATCTTGATCTTCAAGAACAAGCTTCGAAATTTGAAAATGGTGTTGTATGTGTGTGTGTGTGTGTATACGGTTATGGCGGATCTCTGTGTATATTTGGTACTATGAGTTGATTCGATTTGATTTTTTTGTGGTTCATTTGTTTCGTCACTGAATTGACATTTGTTTATGTCGTAGGTGGGATTGGCAACCACTAACCAAATTTAGGACGGGCGCTACTTCATGGCAACCACCAGATACCTTCGATTTTACACAATCCGCACCTACTTCTAGCCACAATCCCTTAGATTTCTAATTTTACCATACACTAATAGGAATTCATTTGTTCCCTTCAAACTTGAACAATTTTACATTTATGGGGTATAATTTACATTGATTTTGTTAGATTATAGGTGATTTATAGCTCTTGCATAATAATAGTCAGGTCCTTAAGGTGCTCCAATTCAGTATTGCATACAACTTTCATACAGCAATCAATTCAATGGGAACCGAAGGTACTTCTTCATCCTACATTTTTTTCTGTAGTGTTTGATGCTTTTACAGAAATAAAAAAGTTTGAATAACAATAACTGTTTGAAGATATAATAGAAGTTAATGACAATTTTTATATAAAAATGATAAGTTTGGTGATTTAATAGCATTTGACGTCAGGCTAATATATTTAAACTTGCAGATTGATGATGGTGCCTTCTTCATCGCCTCAGAACTCATCCACTTGACGAAGATCCTCATTATCGTCTTAGAATACCCATTATCTCAATAGGGCCCTGTACTTCCTTTTTGTAAATGATGTTACCGTATGTGATGTGCGATTAAAGGAAAGCTAGATTTTTTCCACCATTATGCTAGGCGATTTCTCATGGCCAACATAAACAATCCCATGACGCTCATAGACAATTATGATAGTTTCACTTACAACCTTAGCCAGGTTTCCTATTCTTTACCTATGTCAAAAGTTGGCAGATACAAGTACAAGAAACAAGAATTAAGGAGGTTTTTTTTTATATCGTAACCCGTTTATATGGGAAGAAGTCATAGGATTACTCATATGGGTCAGTTTTTTATGAGATTGAATGTACCTACATGTTTGTGTCCAAAATATCGCTTTCTTTTCCATTCCAGCTATATGAATGTCTCATGTTTGTATACATTTCATGTAGCTTTAGGTATATTTTCTTGTCTGGTGTTTGTATACGTTTCATGTAGCTTTAGGTATATTTTCATGCATATTTTTAGGTATGAAAAAAACAGCTTCTTTGAAATACTTTAAAATGTCATTGCGCCGGCTTAACTACTAGTTAAAATCCGAATTTCCAAATTTTTCGTTGACGTTTCCTTAGATTTTGAATAAATGTGAAATCAATCAGTACCCCTATGGATTAGATGACATAAAATACTATTATTTCATATCCACTTATTCTTTGATTACGTAAGCTGATAGATCATTTTGACGACCATTATTAATATGAAATATATCAGTTTTTATATGACATGATTAATCAAATGATGGAAAGTAACAATGTTGAAATTTTGTATCTTATCTTATCATGACATTATAATACTTCGCAAATCATTATCGATTTAAACTAATCATTATAAGTTTTTTCTATATTTCTTTTCGGTTATGGTATGATGTATTGTTTGTTCAGAAAATACATGTAATTGGTTCTCATGATCTATGCAATGCTAATTAAACTAGTACATCTAAGTTTTAATTTTAATTAGGGTCGCTACTTATAGTATATCGGATAAAGCAAAATCGAAACATAAACCAAAAAAGAAATACTCTTCAGACTTCAGAGAACACTGATATATTATTAAATTCTGAAACAAGTATATCTAATTTTCAGCTAATTTTTTAAATTTATAGATCGATAAAGCAAGGACAACCATTGCGATGGAGAAGTAGTTGCAAATCTGTCTTCAATTCCTACCGTCACAACTTATTAGTGACTACCATCTTTTGTCGCAACTTAGTGCCATTTTTTCTTCACAAAACAATATTAGCTAACGTTCAGTTTTATAGCAATGTTTGTACGTGGTTTAGAATGCTAAAAGAACAATAATTATGCTACAATAAAAATACAGTCAGACGATATTGTACCTCCTACACTTTCTATACAAATAATTTGTTGTATTGAGACATGAGAGGGCCACGCAACATATGATTTTAGAGAATATTCCAATTGACACTTATCTCCTTATCTTAAATGATGTTAGTGCTCTTTGCTTGCGTAACTTATCTTCGTGCTTGTCAATTCATCAAAATTATTCCAACTAGTGGTTTTTCCCCGCACTATGCGGTGGAAACTTAAATGGTATCGGTTCGTTTCGTTTCAGTACCGAGATTCACTACAACAGCTGAAAGCCTGAAAGAGAAATATAAAAAAATAAAGTCATGATACGCTGAAAATAATATATGTTTTATATCAATTGAAAACCATAAAAAGAATATTGGTTCCGATACTACCGATGTTAGTACCGATGTTGTTCGATTGAAATCGATTCGGTTAGTGACGTATCAAATACTCGTATAGTTTATGATACAAAAAGTATGTGTTTATTTAATATTTTTATGGGCACTTTACGATAAAAATAAATAAATTACTATTTATTTTCAATTAAAAAAACAAATCAAATTTATATACTATTAATTTGAAACAGTTATATGCTTGTTTGATTGTAAGTTATGTTTAAGTGATTGTACCTTTATCAAAGTATGCATGTTTGATTGTAAGTTATGTTTAAGTGGTTGTACCTTAATCAAATATTGGTTGTAAGTTGTGCTTAAGTGGTTGTACCTTAATCAAATAATAGTTTCTTTACCTTAACAAATTCAATCTGTTTTGTATGCATGTACGGTTGTAAATTGTGCTTAAGTGGTTGTACACTAATCAAATAATGGTATCTTACCATATTCAATCGGTTTGATCCATTCAAAGTTGTGTTGTTTTATTTGTAAATTATTATTATTTATAATAATCTAATTAATTTAGCCAAAATCTTGTATAAATATAATTTACAACATATTGATGCAATGGTTGTTGTAATGTATGCATTATGGTTTTTATAGTAGTAACGATATATATTATATATAGATTACGATGAACCTGTCAAACAGGAAAAAATAGACGCTGGTTCATCGTAACGCGCGTGACCTAGATCAACTTAGTTATTCTATTATATGTTTTACGTTTTGGTTTAATTTTTTCTTCATTAACACCGCAACTTCAGTGTCGGTGGTCGCTGGCAGTAGTGTTGCATTAGTGCTCGCCCCCGCCGCAACGTGGGTGTGCTTAATACTAGTTAGAATAAATTAAAATAAATATAATATAATATTATTAAAACTTTAATTTACTATTCATCAAGAGTTGATATTAATATATATATATATATATATATATATATATATATATATATAACTAGTAATATTCCACTCGCGTTGCGGCGGGTCTACGGTTAGGCCGGAGGGTGTGGGGGGCGCCATACCCGCCACCTCAGCCTCTATAACGCCTCGGGCACTATACACCCACACCCACCATATTAAGTTGGGGCGCCATACTTCACTCGCCAACATGGTAACGAGAGGAGAAGGGGGTATCAGGTGGGGCCCACTTGTTTGCACCAATCAAAATTTTTTTATTTTTTTATTTTTTTTTCTATAGCGCCCCTAGGGGTTATCACCACACCCTCCATGTTAAAGGGGGGGGGGGGGTTATAAAGCCCCCTTGGCTGACGTGGCGCTGAGGTGGCGCTTATAAAGCCCCAAGGGGTTATCCCACACCCTCTAGCCTTAGTATCGATTCGATTTATGACAAGATCAGTATGGTTTCAGCACTCGGTATAGTAACTAAAAGATACAACCAAAAAATAAAAGTAATGATATGACCAAAATGATGTTCACATGTGTCTTAGAATGCTTGAAAACCATAAAAACAAATAGTGGTTCCAATAATAACAATACAGTACCAATGTTGTTTGGTCGAAATCGACAAGGAATTGATGTTGCTAAGACGGTGTTAGTTTGTTAGTCATGGTAGGGATATGTTATCAACACTCGCTATAGCTTACAATATATAAAATATACTTTATACTGCTACCGAAGTTGTGCACACGGTATTGGTTCATTTCGTCACAATAAAAAAAATCAATTATATTTTACTCGTTCGATTCAAACAAAACTTATATTGAAATATAAATAAAAATAAGCATGCCGCATCAAAATTTATAAGGCGTTACTTATATTATTAAAATAAAGTAAAAGATAAACGACGTCGACATATAAAAAAATTCAAATAAAAATAAGCATGTCGCATCAAAATTTATAAGGCATTACTTATATTATTAAAATAATGTAAAGGATAAACGGCGTTGACATATAAGAAAATTCTAAATATAGATAAAATATAGACACGTCGTAACTGCATACTAAAAAAAATTATAAAATATCGTTTTGATAAAAGTTATAATAAAAAAACAAAATATGTTTAATTAATATAATAAAATACATAAAAGGTAGAAAAAACATATTAGCAAATAAAACTTGATTTGTTCATCACAAGTTTCTTTTAATAGTTATATATATATAGGGTAAGGATATATAGAAAACCACTTTTATTGAGAAAACCCGGGAAACTCAAAGCTCCCGACATTTTGTTTTTGAAAAAAATAACACATGTAATATACATGTTTTTAAGACTTTTGGGCCAAAAAAACAAAAAAGCGCCGAAGGGATTTTAAAAAAAAAATAAACAAGTTTCAGCATTTTTTGCCTAACTCGTGTTACACAGCAAAGTTGCTGAAATTTGTTTATTTTTTTTAAAAATAATCCTTCGGCGCTTTTCGATTTTTTTTGCCCAAAACTCTTAAAAACATGTATATTACGTGTGGTAATTTTTTCAAAAAAAAAAAAGTCGGGAGCTTAGAGTTTCCCGGGTTTTCTCAATAAAAGTGGTTTCTATTTATCTTTAGCCTATATATATATATATATATATATATATAGTGGACCGCTAAAATGAAAACCACATTCAATTGTAAGAACCGAGAGAACCACTTTCTAGCCACTAGATCAACAAAATGGATGGATGAGATTAAAAATAACTAAAATTAATATTAAATACGTTTTGTCTTATTATGTCTTTAATATTTTAATCTATAAGGGTAGTTTAGTAAAATTACTATTTTTTGTCTTTATTATTTTTTATTGCTTTTTTGTTTTATTATACTACTTTTATTTTTTAAACAGAATTTTTTTATTAAAAGCATTTTTAAATTCAAATTTTTTTAACAAAACAATTTTTTTTGCGCGCCGGTTTTTGCACGCCGTTTTTATGCCCGGCTTTTTCGCGCATCGTTTTTAACGCGCCGTTTTTGCACGTCGTTTTTTACGCTCGGCTTTTTCAAAACGTCGTTTTTTTAACGCGCCGTTTTTTACGTCCTGTTTTAACGCGGCGATTTTAACGTCCCGTTTTTTTCGCGGCGTTTTTATGCCCCGTATTCACGCCCCTTGTTTAGGCGCCGTTTTACCACACGGTTTTTTACGTTTTACAATTTACGTAGAAAAAGTTTTACGTTAAAAAGTTTTTACATAAAAGTTTACGTTTTACGTTAAAAAGTTTACGTTTTACGTTAAACTTTTTACGTTTTACGTTAAAAAGTTTAGGTTTTACGTTAAACTTTTTACGTTTTACTGTTTTTTTATACACACGTTTTTTAAACTTTTTTACGTTTTTTTTACGAAAACGTTTTTTACGGTTTTAAACTTTTTCTTTACAAAAACTCTTTTTCCAAAAAAATTTTAAAAAATGTTTTTTCATAAGAACTTTTTTTATAAAAGGCAAAAATTTATACGAAGACCTTTTACGGTTTTAACCTTTTTTACAAAAATCTTTTTTTTACACACACGTTTTTAAACTTTTTTACATTTTTTACGAAAACTTTTTTTACGTCTTTAAATTTTTTTCTAACAAAAATTTTTTTACAATTTTTTTTACAAAAACTTTTTTTTATAAACTAACAAAAAGAGGAGAGAGAAATGTGAAGATAGAGAAATTGAAGAGAGAGAAATTGAAAAGACTTTTAAAAGAGACTTTAATGAGGAGAGAAATGATTTGATGGTTTTGATTAAATGACTATTATCCTTTTAGTTGTCATTACCTGATTGGTGGAGAGTGGTTCTCACGGTTCTTACAACTGGGGGTGGTTTTTATTTTAGCGGCCCCCTATATATATATATATATATATATATATATATATATATATATATATATATATATATATATATATATATATATATATATATATATATTAGCAAATAAAACTGCCATTTTGGTCCTTGAGGTTTGGTAATTTTTGCCACTTTAGTCCAAAACTCAAACTTTTTGCAACTGGGTCTCTGTGGTTTCAATTTTATTACTATTTTAGTCCAAAAGCAAAGTCAGCTCAGATTTTTCATAAAAAAAACATGGTTTTTTGTCCTTTAGTGAAGGGCATTTTGGTCTTTGCAAGTTTTATCATAACAAATTTCTAATTAAAATAATAAAATAAAATTAATGACCTTATAAACATGAGAGATCATCTTCCTCCCCCAAATTAAACCCTAATCCACGCACACAACCACCTGCCTCACCAACTACCACCATCTCTACCACCACAACCATCACCACCATCCGACCACCACTTTCAGTTAATATCATAGCGTTGATTATCATCTGATTTCATCTTCATCTTCACCTGTATCACATCTAAAATGGAAGAACCACTGTAGTGGCCGTGGTAGAGTCGCCGGAGACACGTCATCGTCATCGCCGCCTCACCGATCTCCGTCTACTCCTACATCTCATCATCATATTCATCTTCATCCACCTCATCTGCAGATCGTCACCGTACGTTTCACAGCGGCCATCACCTCTGCACAAGCAATCGCTGATGTGAGATTTCGAGTCGGAATCTGAATAAAACGGCATCGTTCCGATCGGAAAACCTAGCGGAAAAACAGTTTATGAAAAATCAACAATCGTCAAAATCAGGTAGTAGCATCATTAGGCCTTTATCTTGTATTTGACTTTTGATTTGAAGTGTAATGGCATGAGATCTTGAAGAACGAAGAACACTCATGTGGGGTTGCAGAGGTTGTGTTTGTGTTTGAATTTTGGGTATTATGGGTTGGGTTTTATGTTTTGTGTTAATTGATTTGGGTAGCTTGAATTATGTAAGTATTGAAGATCAGAAGCTTGATTGATGTGTTTCAGATGTAAATCTACAAATTTGATATGGGAATTATTTATGATGGTGAGGAGTGAATCTGCAGTTCATATGTGCACAGGTCATTGATGAATTTTATTTTATTATTTTAATTAGAAATTTGTGATATATATTATGGACAAAATGACCATTTTGCCCCTGTGCAAAAGGACAAAACTTAAGGGTTTAAGTTGGGGAATCTGGCCAAACCACAGGGACCCAGATTTAAAAAGTTTGAGATTTGGACTAAAATGGCAAAACTGACCAAACCACAGGGACCAAAATGGCAGTTTACTCCTTTTAATAATAAGGAAAACCGGAAATTCCATTTTCCCATAAATAATATGTGAATTTGAGTTTACTTACTTTTATAATGATCTGTAAAGGTTGTGTTTGCAGTTCTTTTAACCTTGTCCATTGTATTGTATGAAATGAGCATAGTCTACACATGAAGTAGATACCATTCTAAATGGAAATTTCCACGTCATTAATTACACAAAGTGGTCTATCTAGAATGTTGCCTATAATCAGTTTTTGTGTTTATAATTTCAAACTTTTTTAAATCTTATCTAACTAATTATATTTTCTTAATGACAAAGCTTATGTACTCCTAAATTATATCAAATAAATCTCAATCTAAAAAATAAAGCTAGTTTAGTTGTTAAAACACTCAAATTTAAAAAGCAAGGTCACGGGTTCTAATCCCCTCCTTTAACCATCACTAGTGCTCTAGTGGTTGTCACGGGTATTTAAGTTTCACTTATGGTGAATGATATTTGTTTTCTCATTGAGGGTTTGAAATTGAGAATCTATTGTGCGAGGGGCTCTCTAGCGTGGACCCGTTTAAGACAACGTATGCTAGACCTCCCCACATTCACGAATAATTCACACCTTTCAAAAAAAAAAAATCAATCTACTTTTTATTTGGGTTAAACTCAAGACCTTTCACTAAAATAAAAAAACCTCTACCAAGTGAGCTTAACTCAAATCTGAATTGAGTTCAACTTTGTAATTACTTACTTACTATATCCAAAATAAATTTCTTCCCTACTGATTAGAGATGAGCACGGTACTCGTTCGGTACCGAACCGATACCGGTACCCGAAAAATGGGAAAAGTTGGCACCGGTACTTACAGGTGTTTTACCTGTAAATACCGGTACCGTACTATAACAACCCTCAAAATATTTTCGACACCCTAAAAGATATTTAAAATATCCCAATAAGTCCTAAAATACACCCCGTATACGAAAACAGGCCACTAATACCTTTATTTTTATTAAATTTAATTAAAAACCTAGATTTTAGGGCTGTCGCGGGCCGCGTAGCCCTTGGCTACCTCCTACGCGGGGCGCAACAGACTGGCCACCAGGCTTAACCCGGTGTTGCCACGTGTCGTCGATCGTGTCGAAGCTAGTTGGCTGATCAAGCAAAGCTTGGCCCTACCACCCTATGTCGCGGGCCGCGTAAGACGACCCTTTGGTCTTCGCGGGCCGCGTAAGACGACCCTTTGGTCTTCGCGGGCCGCGAGGAACTGCAAATCAGGCCCTATATATAGAGGGCATCGGCCGTTCATTTGAATTCGCACCAAATCTCTCTCTCTCGAAATTCTGAAGAATTAACATAATTTTCGGGCATAATACCCCCCTAAATAACGAAGTTCTGCCTCGTTGTAAGTATCATAACCCCCGGTTACGTATTAGATATGCTGCCCGATTGATCCAGGATTCCGTAATGGCTGTCGAGGTTCTGCCCGACGTAGTCGTTGGAATGCTGTCTCGGGGAGGGTATTACTAATGTAAATATTGGGTTATTATACTAACACGCGTGCATTTGTGTATTTAATAGATAATCACCAGGAAATCCTTAAGGAAAACCCTAAGACAACAATGTGAGTAATCTCCTTTTTTTAAATTGTTTTTACAAAACCTCACTTAATTAATAAAATATTAAACAGTGATTGAGTATTTGTATTCTACAATTATCGTCGGTATGTTGGGGTTTTGTATACAAAATTGGTTACTACCTTGCGAGGAGTAACATGACCACAAGTCGGGTTGACAGTACCGTGGGTGGTAATTAAAGTAGATGGAAACAAATGTAATTGCGCGACCGCCCTCAATACTGTACAATGGTTTTACTTAACTTGATTAAACTGGGATTCACTCACTAGTATTTCCCACTGATAAAATGTTTTTAAACGCGTTTCAGGTAACAAAATGTGAAAGCCAAATAGAAGCAAGCTGGACAGCACTGAAGGCTTGGAAAAGTGGCTATAAAGTTACTTAAAATAAAGAGATGTTTTATTTAAAATAAAATAGGGTTTAACCCTCTAAAAATGTGTATACTTGAAACTTGGGATTTTCCCATGTGTTTAATATATTAAAAGCGTGGTATTTTACTCTGATAAAATATTTTCTAACTACGATCCTGATGTAATTTCCGCTGCCAAAATGATAAACACCTGGATACCACCGAAACTGGCCGCGGCCGCCTGTTCCCAGGTTGTTAGGGGACGGGGGTTGCGACAGAAGGTGGTATCAGAGGTAAGCCTCTGATTCAGGCATAGAAGTGTTCTGCTAACACCAAAATATTATATGTTAGGAAATTAATTACAGAAATACGTGCATATCTGTATTTTATTGTTGTGTGTTATTTGACTATTTGTTAGTTTAAAGTATGAGCGATCAAGGATCCTCCGACGCCTATCGTCAGTTGTCCGGCTCACCTAGGAGCGAAGGCACCTCTTCACAGCCAGCCCTCTCAGGGTATTCAGCTGAAAATGAAGATGGGATATTCGTGTTTAAGGCTCAGTCTGAAGAGCCATTCTCTCCTAAAAAGAGAGGAAGGTTCAGTAGGGGAGCACATGAGCGTAGGTAGAGAATGAAAAAGTTACAACAGCAGCGAGTTCTAGCAGC
This sequence comes from Helianthus tuberosus, assembly GCA_030545235.1. NCBI lineage: Eukaryota > Viridiplantae > Streptophyta > Magnoliopsida > Asterales > Asteraceae > Helianthus > Helianthus tuberosus. The sequence goes on from CM060373.1 coordinate 96,520,053, forward strand.
CGCTAAGAGAGAAACAGATGCCCACACCCAAGACATGCTTAATAGGAGTTTAGCAAACTTCCATATTTTAGCAACCACAGCTGCCGACCCAAACCTGGAGTAACTCATAGCCCCTCAACCATTACCCTTGTTTCCCACACAACCAATGGAGATAGAAAACAACCCAGAAAATCAAATTCAAATGCATGATTTTAACCCAGAAGACATACCTAGGATACCAGCACCTAATCCCTTAGACCCAGACTACGACCCGCGGTTCGATGATCATAGAGATTATCAGCAACGCTACCACCTAACAGACGAACCCATGCCAAACCTAGCAGCTTACCCAGGTCTGGACCCTCTAGATCCCTACTATGATAATGATGAATACATTAGGGATATCCTAGAGAATCCATATTGTAGAATCGTTTTCAGACCCGAACGAGTCGATCAGAAGAGTTTATCTCTATACGAAAGGCGGAAACAAACGTGTAGAGATCAATTCAGCAAGATTTACTCTTTAAACTGTTGTATGATTGATTTGATAACGTTTTACAACCTGACAACACTTCGGCAGCACTTCGTTGTACAAACCGGAAAGTTACAAATGAAATAGACATGAGAGGTTATTTATAGGTGAAGCTATTCCGTTTAAAAGTGGCATGGCATGCTTCAAACGAAATCACATGTGCTGATTTCGTTTGAAGATGTCACAAGTCAGTTTCAAACGATATCACATCAAATACACCCTAAACTCTCCTATTTTCTCGTATAATGCGCCCTGATCTAACAATTTCAATGTAAGACTCGATACAAGACGAAGTCGACAGACGCATGCACCAACACATATCCTCAGGAATAACCCACGCCACAGTACCCAGATCCAGTACCAGCACCTGCACCCCCAATGAGTGCAGAGAATGTGCAAGAAATTCGAACCTTCGGTGAGGAGATTTTAGAAAGTAGCGAGAGGATGAGACAGGTTGGAGAACGACTCGTCTGGAAGTACGACGAGCGTAATATGGAGTTCTGGATGAACCCATATCAGTGATGGTGATAGTAATAATAATATAATAATATATATATATATATATATAATATGTGTGTACGAAAAAAAATATATAATAATATATCTATCGTAGTATAGACCACTTTGTGGTTAGTGATGCATAATAGTATTGTAATTTTCTAGTTCCAGTTTGTATTAGAAGCATACTATAAGAAAGAGTAAGTCGCAATGTTCGACGCTTTTGATCAATATGTGTTTTGTGTGATTGTTTGCCTTAAATATTATCTTGTGATATTAATAATTGGCAAATGTTTAAAATTCAGATGGCAACGAAGTGAACCAGGAAAACCAGAATAACGATAACCAGAGTAACAATAACCCGGATAACGATAACCCGAACAACAACAATAATGGAAACCAAGTGAATAACAGTGCCATCCAACACATAATGGCACAAGGGATAATAGATGCGATGCCATATATTATCAAAACGGTTAAGGAAGTAGATAATAAAAGTAAACATGATAGTAAACGACCCACTGAACCTGAAAACAGCGTAAACAATGGACCCATACTTCAAATGCCCATTCCCAAAAGAAGAAGAACCATGTTTTATGGTTGTTCTTATAAAGAATTCTGATGTTGTAAACCAATGGAATTCTCGGGCAATGAAGGGGCCGTTGCATCTCTACGCTAGATAGAAAAGACTGAGGCAGTCTTAAAAATAAGCAAGTGCGCAGAAGAGGATAAGATAATGTTTGCTTCCAATCTATTAAAGAATGCAGCACTAGAATGGTGGAACACAATCCTCTAGTCTAGGGGAAGTGATAGGGTTTACAAAATGGAATGGGAGGAATTTAAAAACATGGTAGAAAGGAAATTCTGCCCTCCCAATGAAAAGGAGCATATAGCAAATAAATTCATAAACCTTAGGATGACTGGAGTAGATAGTAAGGGATACACTACGTTATTCTTTGAATATGCTAGAATAGTGCCAACCCTTGCATCACCTGAACCAGTATTAATCTCCCGTTACATCTGGAGATTAATCAGTGAAATTAGACATGTAGTCAAGGCAGCTAGACCTCAAACCATAGAAGAAGTTGTAGAACTAGCAAACAACTTGACTGATGAATTAGTGCGTACACGAGAAGAGGATCAGAGGAGAAACCTAGCTCAAAGGCTTACCCAAGAATTCCGTTATGCAAATTCCAACCGTGGGAAAAATGTAGGTTCTACCTCTGCACCGTACTGCAAAGCCTGCAAGAAAAAGCATTCAGGAAAATGCTCCACTTACTGCAATTTCTGCAAATACCAGGACACAAGGAAGAAGATTGCAGGAAGAAACCTAATAATGGAATGTGTTTCAACTGTGGAGAAAAAGGTCATATCAAGCCAAGCTGTCTAAAACTAGCTCCATCCACGAATACCAAAAATACTAAAAATGCTAGAGCATTTGTTCTGACTGCCGAAGAAGCCAAGATGATTCCGGATGTGATTGCCGGTACGTTTTTAGTTAATGATGTTTTTGCTAAAGTATTATTTGACTCTGGTGCAAACCAAAGTTTTATTAATACTTCCTTTTGGAAACTTCTCAATCAACCGTTAACTAAACTCCCACAAGAATGTTTAGTAGAAACAGCAAATGGGGAAACCATTAAGATTTCTGAAATCTTGCAGGGAACAAGAATATAATTTCTAAATAAAAACTTTATTGCAAACCTTTACCCAATGAATCTGGCAGGATTTGATGTTGTGTTAGGAATGGATTGGTTAATAGCCAATAAATCCAATATTTTATGTGATCAAAAGTCAATCCAAGTAAATTCACCAAAGGGTGAAAAGATCACAATTAAAGGAGATAAGCCGTCTAGATCCACAAAATTCATCACTGTGATGAAAACAACAAGTTATATAAGAAAAGGATCATTAGTGTATTTGATTTCCATAATCACTAACACTAAAGGAAAAGAATTAAAAGATATTTCAGTAGTATCCCAGTTTTCATATGTATTTCCAGAAGAATTTCCAGGACTACCGCCAGATAGGGAAGTTTAATTCAGAATCCACCTGCTACCAGGAACGGCACCAATTGCCAAAGCACCTTACCGTTTGGCACTTGCAGAAATGCAGGAACTGAAGAAACAGCTAGACGAATTATTGGAAAAAGGATTCATACAGCCAAGCTCATCGCCATGGGGAGCACCGATCCTATTCGTCAAAAAGAAGGACGGATCAATGCGTATGTGCATTGACTACCGTGAATTGAACAAGGTCACGATTAAGAATTGGTACCCACTACCGAGAATCGATGATCTGTTTGATCAATTGCAAGGAGCTCGATTGTTCTCTAAAATCGATTTACGATCAGGATATCATCAATTAAAGGTACAGGAAGAGGACATTCCTAAGACCGCTTTCAGAAAAAGGTATGGCCATTATGAATTTAGTGTCATGCCATTTGGTCTAACTAATGCCCCAGCTGCATTTATGGACATGATGAACCGAATATGTAAGCCATATTTGGATAAATTCATAATTGTTTTTATAGATGATATTCTCATTTACTCAAAAATTAAAGAGGAACATGCAGCGCATCTGCACGCACTTCTAAGTTTATTGAGAAAAGAAAAGCTTTATGCAAAGTTTTCAAAGTGCGAGTTTTGGTTAGAACAGGTACAGTTTCTTGGGCAGTTAGTCAAACATGAAGGAATTCATATGGATCCCACCAAGATCGAAGCAATTACCAAATGAAAAATCCCTGAATCACCAACCGAGGTTAGAAGTTTCTTAGGATTGGCCAGTTATTATAGAAGATTTATTCGAGATTTTTCTAGAATAGCCATTCCCTTAACTAAGTTAACCTGTAAATCCGTTAAGTTTGAATGGGGACCAAAACAAGAAGAAGCCTTTAGAATTCTTAAGCAAAGACTAACCAATGCACCCATACTAGCGTTACCAGAAGGAACTAAAGACTTTATAGTCTATTGTGACGCTTCTAAGTTAGGCTATGGATGTGTGTTAATGCAACGTCAAAAGGTTATAGCCTATGCATCTAGACAACTTAAGAATCAAGAAGAAAATTATTCAACCCATGATATAGAATTAGGAACTATAATCTTTGCCCTTAAGATTTGGAGACATTACCTATATGGTAGTAAGTTTACCATTTTCACCGACCATAAGAGTTTAAGGTATGTCTTCGGGCAAAAAGAGTTGAATATGAGACAAAGACGCTGAATGGAGATACTTAGTGATTATGATTGTAATATCCAGTACCATACAGGAAAGGCAAATGTAGTAGCTGATGCTTTAAGTCAAAAGTATCACGAAAATCTAAAAAGAGTACGTTCACTTATATTAAATCTACAAGTAGATTTAAATGAACAGATTAGAAAAGCACAAGAATCAGTAATCGAGGATGATACTGAGAAATTGAAAGGAATGATTAAAGAACTAGAACAAGGAACAAATGGAATTTGGAGATTCCATAAGAAAAGAATGTGGATAGCTAAACTAGGAAACCTACGCCACCATATATTAGAAGAAGCTCATAAGTCTAAGTATACAATGCATCCTGGAAGTGATAAGATGTATCAGGACTTAAGAAAGAATTTCTGGTGGATAGCAATGAAAAAGGATATAGCAGCATATGTTGCAAAATGTTTAACCTGTTCACAAGTCAAAGCTGAACACCAGAAACCCTCAGGTTTGTTGCAACAATTAGAAATGCCAGTTTGAAAATGGGAATTGATAACAATGGATTTTGTTACTAAATTACCCAAAACAAGAAAAGGTAATGATACAATCTGGGTGATTGTAGACAGGCTAACCAAGTCAGCTCATTTCCTACCAATGAGGGAAACTTTCAATATGGAACAATTAGCTAAATTATATGTAAATGAAATAGTTTCATTACATGGGATTCCTTTATTAATTGTTTCTGATAGGGATAGCCGTTTTACCTCTCATTTTTGGACAAGTTTCCAAAAAGCAATGGGAACCAAGTTGAATCTAAGCACCGCTTATCATCCTCAAACGGACGGACAAAGCGAAAGGACAATTCAGACAATGGAGGACATGCTTAGAGCTTGTGTAATTGATTTCAGAGGTAATTGGGACAATAACTTACCATTGATAGAATTTTCTTATAATAACAGTTATCACACAAGTATCAATGCTGCACCATTCGAAGCACTTTATGGACGAAAGTGCCGAACGCCAGTCTGTTGGGCAGAAATTGGAGAAAAGCAACTATCCGGACCTGAGATAGTACAAGAAACATCAGACAAGATCATTCAAGTCAAGGAACGATTGAAAGTAGCACGTGATCGACAAAAGAGTTATGCTGATAACAGAAGAAAGCCATTGGAATTTCAGGTAGAAGACAAAGTGTTATTGAAAGTCTCTCCTTGGAAAGGAGTGGTAAGATTCATCAAAAGGGGAAAGCTAAGTCCCAAGTATGTTGGACATTTTGAAATTATTAGAAAGATTAGATCTGTAGCTTATCAGCTACAACTGCCAGAGGAAATGGCAGGAATACATGATGTATTTCATGTATCAAACCTCAAAAAGTGCTTAACTGATGAATCACTGGTAGTACCTCTTAAAGATATAGAGGTAAATGAACACTTAAAATTTGTAGAAAGACCTCTACAGATTGAAGACAGAAAGGTTAAGAACCTCAAGCACAAGAGATTAGTTATGGTCAAAGTAAAATGGGACTCCAAAAGAGGACCAGAGTACACATGGGAGCTTGAATCAGAAATGCAAAGGAAATACCCACACCTATTCCAGTAGATCTCGAGGGCGAGCTCTAAAACAAGGTAGGGAGGATATAACAACCCTCAAAATATTTTCGACACCTTAAAAGATATTTAAAATACCCCAATAAGTCCTAAAATACACCCCGTATACGAAAACAGGCCCCTAATACCTTTATTTTTATTAAATTTAATTAAAAACCCAGATTTTAGGGCTGTCGCGGGCCGCGTAGCCCTTGGCTACCTACTACGCGGGCCGCGACAGACTGGCCACCAGGCTTAACCTGGTGTTGCCATGTGTCGTCGATCGTGTTGAAGCTAGTTGGCTGATCAAGCAAAGCTAGGCCCTACCACCCTATATCGCGGGCCGCGTAAGACAACCCTTTGGTCTTCGCGGGCCGTGAGGAACTGCAAATCAGGCCTTATATATATAGAGGGCATCGACCGTTCATTTGAATTCGCACCAAATCTCTTTCTCTCTCGAAATTATGAAGAATTAACATAATTTTCGGGCATAATACCCCCTAAATAATGAAGTTCTGCCTCATTGTAAGTATCATAACCCCCGGTTACGTATTAGATACGCTGCCCGATTGATCCAGGATTCCGTAACGGCTGTTGAGTTTCTGCCCGACGTAGTCATTGGAATGCCATCTCGGGGAGGGTATTACTAATGTAAATAGTGGTTTATTATACTAACACATGTGCATTTGTGTATTTAATAGATAATCACCAGGAAATCCTTAAGGAAAACCCTAAGACAACAATGTGAGTAATCTCCTTTTTGCAAATTGTTTTTACAAAACCTCACTTAATTAATAACATATTAAACAGTGATTGAGTATTTATATTCTACAATTATCGTCGGTATGTTGGGGTTTTGTATACAAAATTTGGTACTACCTTGCGAGGAGTAACATGACCACAAGTCGGGTTGACAGTATCATGGGTGGTAATTAAAGTAGATGGAAACAAATGTAATTGCGCGACCGCCCTCAATACTGTAAAATGGTTTTACTTAACTTGATTAAACTGGGATTCACTCACTAGTATTTCCCACTGACAAAATGTTTTTAAACGCGTTTCAGGTAACAAAACGTGAAATCCAAATAGAAGCCAACTGGACAGCACTGAAGGCTTGGAAAAGTGGCTATAAAGTTACCTAAAATAAAGAGATGTTTTATTTAAAATAAAATAGGGTTTAACCCTATAAAATTGTGTGTACTTGAAACTTGGGATTTTCCCATGTGTTTAATATATTAAAAGCGTGGTATTTTACTCTGATAAAATATTTCCTAACTACGATCCTGAAGTAATTTCCGCTGCCAAAATGATAAACACCTGGATACCACCGAAACTGGCCGCGACCGCCTGTTCCCAGGCTGTAGGGGACGGGGGTTGCGACGCGTACTGGTACCGAAAACGGATAAAGTGGGTACAGGTACTAGTTCTGAATATACCCGATACAGTTCGGTACCAGTACGGTACCGGTTCGGTACCAAATGCTCATCCCTACTACTGATTCACTTTTTACAATTAATAACATTATTAATATATATTTAGGGGAAGATCCACTAAAAATGAGTTTTGTTTAAGTAGGCTATGAAGAATTATAGAGATGACATATGACACTCTTTATAAGTAAAATAAAAGGATATTTTGGTTCTAAAACACAAACTCTCACTATTTTACCATATTATGAATGTCATTCGTGTGTTATGGATAACGCACCAACAAGTTTACCACATTATTGAAATCGTATTGTTATATATAAACCATAGACTTTGTTTTGAAAACGGTTTAGCGCATATGAGTCAACTCAAAACACTTAGAAAACGTAAAAGAGGGGTGCTATGTACTCACATGAGATTGCGTATGTGTCCTCGTTCAATGGAGTAAACAAAGCTCGATCAAGTGTGTCCTAATGTGACGGTTAACTATGTCAGTGTGTCGAGACTTTAATCGGAGGATTCGGATAGAATGAGGTTTATAAACCAAACGAGTGATGGGTCTCGTATGATATGGTTTATTAGACTCTACATTCTGATTTGGATGAGTTCCTAGGTGCTTTTGACCCGTTATGACTCGTTAAAGTGGTTTACGCCACTTTAACAGGTCGTAAGCGTAACTAAAAGATCGGATGGTTAAATAAGTCCTATGACAAGTCTAATATGTCCAAACAAGTTTGATTATGTTGCATCATCAGTTTATATGTCAAAACATTGGTGTTATATGCTTAAAACCATTTTATGCACAAAAAGGGCGTTTTCGTCAATTAAAAAGAACATAAAATCGACTCGTCATATATCTAACCAAACTACATGACCATAAGGTATAACCTCAGAAGGTTATTGCCTATATTACTATGGTCATAAAAATGCACTTGGTCGAATCCTAAGATTGACCAAACGGGTCAGATTTGAAAGTCAAAGCGGTAGTTAAACCGCTCGACTTTCGACTAAATAAAAAGCGCTAAACTGGAAATGACGAGTTAGACATGTTTGAACATGTCTAATAATGTTATAAAATCGATTTGGTGTCAAAACTTTAAGTTTTAATACCCAAAATCTCTTTCGTCGTAAAATGCTCTTTTGCGCATTTTGACTTTTAATTCATAAAACTTTGACTCGTCAATTCGCCTACTAAACGTGGTAATCAGAGGGTGCAATCGCAAGGGACTTATACCTTCGTGATTACGATCACGTTGCAAAGTTTAATTGAACTTTGACTTGAACAAAAGTGGTCAAAACCGAAAGTCAAACAGAAAGTCAAACTGTTTGACCTTTAGATCAAATAGCTAAAATAATGAAAGAACTAAGGAAAGTACTTACTTGCGTTGAAGAACACTTTCCGAACTTCAAGTAGGAGGCTTCCAATCAGCTGGAAACAAGCTCTAATGAAGAGAGAAAGAAGAAAGAAACGAGCAAGTTGAATGGTGGATAAACAAGGCTGTTTATAGTGATCAAATGATCACCAAATCTTGCCAAGTGTCCCTCCAGGTGTTAGCACATGCTTAGTATCCTCCCAGGTGTCCAAAGCAGGTGAGAAGTGGAAAAAATCGCGACTTGGGGGCCAAGAAATGCAGGTTAACAGCCAGCTGCCATTTTTCTGATTCTGGGTGGTCCTTACGGACTGTAAGCCTATGACCTCGGCAGAACTTTTGAAATTTGGTCGTTTTGGCCCCTAGACTTGTATAATCACGTTTTGTCATTTTTGGGACACCTGTGCCTCTGCGACCATCAAACAAATACCAAATCAATGAAATATTGTGTTTCATACTTAGGATTTGTATAAATATGTGTATCATGTGCACATATCAATTCATATTCGATTTTGAGCTTTAAATCGCTTTCTGGAAGGTTATACGCGAACTGATGCGTAAATATAACCAGTTTAATGCAACAAACACTCCGGAACAGTGGCATAGGCTTAACATACCTTAAATAACCTTTACATAACTTAGAAATAAGTTTTGGAGGGTTTGGTGTGGCAAAATCAAGTTTATTCGCTTGTAGGGACTAATTTCGACAAACTGCGAAAGTATGCCAATTCGTACTGTAACGAATATTCTGGAACTTGAGCATAAGTTAAATATGCCCTAAATATCCTTTACATAGCTTAGAAATAGGCTTTGAGGTGTTTGGTGCGCAAAAATAAACTTTCTTGATCAATAGGGACTAAAAGCGTCAAAAAGTGCCCAAATGACCAGATTCATTGTATCTAGTCGAATTTTGATGTTTTGATGGTTTTAACCCATGGTTTTGCACCCTATGGGCTGGTATTTGATGGTTTTGCATGTTCCCATGGTATTCTAAAACCATGTGCCCACTTGTAAGGTCAAGATCAGAGCACGATTTGCGAGAAACGATCTTAACTGTTCTCCGAAATCTATAAATACCCAAGCTCCCATTCTATTTTCCTCACACATTGATCTGATTTTATGCTTTAAATTGAAGCTTTATGCTTCATACCTGAGTATTTAGATCAAGTTTTTCCTAGCTTGGACCCGTTGTAAGTTTCTTTCATGCTTTTATGCGTTTTTAAGCACGAAAGTCAAACTGTGTTTGACTTTCTGCTTTGACCAGTCTTTGGTCAACACGAAGTTCGTTTGAACTTCGCAATGTGAGCATAATCACGATGGTTATAGTCCCTTGTGACTATACCTACTGATTTCCACGTTAATTAGGTGTAGTGATGAGTCATAGTTTCGGTCAAAATGCGTATTCATGCGTATTTTGCAACCAAACTATTCTTGGGTATCAAAACCTTTTGTTTTGATATCAAACTTGTTTTCTAACTTCGTTAAACATGTTTAACTCGTCGCTTTTAGTTTAGTGCTTATATAGGGTCGTAAGATAAGCGGTCTAAACAACCGCTTAGACTTTCGAACCCGACCCGTTTGGTCGATCATTAGGATCCGACCAAGCATTTATTGTGACCATAGTTGTATAGGGAATAACCTTCCGAGGTTATACCTTATGGTCACTTCTTTTAAGTAGTTGTATGATAGGTAGTTTATATGCCTTAGGAAAATGACCAAAATGCCCTTTTTACGCATAAATTCATTTTAAGCATATGTAACCTAAATTTTGACATCTAAACTGATTAGGCAACATTATTAGATGTGTTAAGGCATATAATACTTGTCATAGGACTAGTTAGGCGTTCCGAACGCGCTTTGCGCAAACGACGCATTAAAGTAGCGTAAGCTACCTAAACGGGTCGTAATGGGTCGTAAGCACTTAGGATAGGTTTCGATTTAGTATGTAGGCTTTGTTAAACCATATCGTATGAGTTCCAACACTCATTTGGTTTACGAAACCTCATCCTATCCGATCTTCCGATTTAGGTCCGGTTATTAATGTAGTTACCTATATTAGGTGCCGTTTGATTTCCGTGATACCTTTAGCCTTGCTTGGTTGTTTGTCAAGACTTCTAAGCATCCTCAAGTGAGTACATAGTCCCCTCTTTTACTGTTTTCAACTGTTTTGGGGTGAAACACATGTGCCTACTTGTTACTTTCGTGTTTTTCATGATTTTATATCATATGCTTGTTATGTTCATTAGTACATATATAGTACATGATTTCATTATGTTTTGCTATGTATGTTCACTTAACATGCTAGCACATTGATTTTTGTATATTACATTTTGTTGCATATGTTCTCTTAGCATATGGACACATTGTTTTACATTTTGAACCGTTTGTAACTGTTTGATTATGTGAACCGTTTGTAACTGTTTGATTTATATGAACCGTTTGTAACTATTTGATTATGTGAACCGTTTGTAACTGTTTGATTTATACGAACCGTTTGTAATTGTTTGATTATGTGAACCGTTTGGTATTGTTTGAACCGTTGGGTTAGGGAAGTGATTAGGTAACGGGGTGGGTGTAATGTGTTAAAAGCATGGTGGATACGCCGCTGGTACTTCCTATATATAAGTGCTTTTAACACATTATATATCGTTGCGTTATCTAGATCACTTGGGCAAGTTTATCAAAACAAAGTTATATTACAAGGTTTTTCTAACAATATAAAACATTCGAGTTTTATTTCAAAAACGATTTACAATTTGGGTTTATATAAACAAATGTTTTGGAGTTAAGATTCATGGTATCGAGGTTTTATAAAACAAATTTGTTTTGACTTAGTTATTTCAATTTACATTACAAACATTTTACAAAACTTGGTTTTCTAATTATCAATTTACAAAGGTGTTTAAGTTATATTTTCAAAACATAAACGAGCCATGAATCTGACACTCTCATAAAATCCTATGTACTCGCTGGCATTTTATGCTGACGTATTTTCACATGTGTTTCAGGTACCATAGTTGGTGATATTTGATGATGATATTGATGCATGCTCACATAGGAACGGACGAGGCCTTAGTGACTTAATAATAATGAAAGTCTATTTGTTCATGTTTTGTTTCTAATTTCAATGTAATGTAAAACATTCAATTCAATAAAACAGAACTTCAATCCATGTGTTATGAAACAATGATTCTGTTACAACACTCCCCGACGTTTCCGCCACGATTTGTTGTTTTTCGTGGTCGGGGTGTGATAATTTTTAACCCCTTTTAACCTAAAATTAAGGTTATATAAAGGTGTTAAGGCATGTGTTACTTGGATTTTGTCCAGAAATGTTGTGGATATCATTTCGTTCGATCGTACGATTACGTGTTTTATAAATAAAATATAACATTTTATCGAACACGAAAATGATCGAAATTGTACAACGATTGAGAGTATGAATTTCGTAAATAAAATACAAGATTTTATTGACTACGAAAATGTTCGGATTTGTACAATGATTGAAAATATACAAATGTCATAGTTTCCCTACTTTAGGAAATTTCGTCCCGTAATTTAATTAGAGGAAACTTGTGAGAACAGATATGGGTATTTTGCTTTCATTTGATCCTCTCGTTCCCAAGTAAATTATGGGCCACGTTTGGATTCCCAACGAACTTTAACGATCGGTATCCGTCTGTGCTTGAGTTTCTTGACTTCATGGTCCATTATCTCCACAAGTTTCTCGACAAAATGCATAGTGTTGTCAACACGAATTTCATCGAGAGGGATGTGGAGGTTTGTATCGGCTAAACACTTTTTCAAATTGGACACGTGGAATGTTGGGTGAACGTTCCTAAGTTCAGAAGGTAGCTCAAGTTTGTAGGCCACCTTTCAAATCCTCTCAACGATCTTAAATGGTCTCACGTATCGAGGTGCAAATTTTCCTTTCTTTCCAAATCTAACCACACCTTTTCAAGGGGATACCTTGAGAAGGAGGTGATCACCAACTTGGAATTCCAAGGGCTTGCGTCGTTTGTCCGCATAACTCTTTTGACGGCTTCTAGCCGTCAGAAGGTTATCGCAAATTTTCTTGATTTTGTCTGTTGTTTCCAGAATGAGTTCAGGTCCAGTGAGCTGAGCTTCACCGAATTCATTCCAACAGACAGGTGAACGGCATTTTCTACCTTATAGAGCTTCGAAAGGAGAGATGTTCATGCTAGAGTGATAACTGTTGTTGTAGGAGATATCGATCAAAGGTAGATGTGAATCCCAACTTCCACCAAATTCGATCACACACACTCTAAGCATATCCTCAAGTGTTTGGATTCTCCTTTCAGATTGTCCATCCGTTTGAGGATGATAAGCAGTGCTCAAATTGAGTTTGGTTCCCATGGCAGATTGCATGGTCTTCCAAAAGTGAGATGAAAATCGAGCATCGCGATTTGATATGATGTTCAAAGGAACACCATGACGAGAAGTGTGCTGACTTTGTTAGACGATCGATGACTACTCAAATTGTAACCCTTGTCCAAAATTATGAACTTTCAAAAACTTTTTCTTTTGGAAGTAATTAGTTAACTGATACTTAAATGTAATCAGTTAACGTAACGTACACTCTGGAACAAGTACATAAGCTACACATACCTTAAATACCCTTTACATAACTTAGATATAAGTTTCGAAGAGTTAGGAATGACGAAAACACGTTTATACAAGTTCAGGGACCATTTTTTACAAACTGTAAAAGTCTGCCCAAACCGCGCAGCATACGAACTGTATGTATAAATCCGAACATTTTCATTCTCAATAGAATCTTGTATTTTATTGATAAGAATGCAAAATTGTCAATCGTTGTGTAATTTCGATCATTTTCGTGTTCGATAAAGTCTTGTACGTTATTTGCGAAACACGTAACCGTACAACCGAACGAACCAACATCCACGACATTTCTGGACAAAATCCAAGTTACATATGCTTTAACACCTTTATATAACCTAAACATTGGGTTAAAAGTGACAAAACACAACAATACAAGTCCAGGGGCCAAATCTGCCAAACTTTCACCGCTACCACAAGCCTTGCGGACCGTAAAAGGGGCCCCCTTACGGTCCGTAAAGGGTCCCAGATCAGCAGCTTTGTGGCAGCTTCTTGTTTGAAGCCTTGGTCGCCAAGAATTTGATTTTTCCAGCTTCTTTCCTTCAATTGACATGTGTTAACACCTCCCCTCTGATCATGACACATGTGGGACACTTGGATTGATCTTATGCACCCAAGAATGCAATAAATAGCAACCAAGTTTATCCATTTTCCTTGCTCATTTCTCATTTCTTTCTCCCATCTTCTTGGAGCTTGTTTCCAGCTTTTGGAAACCTCCTACTGAGTTCTTAAGTGATCTTTAACACAAGTAAGTACCCACTTCTAGTCTATTTCTTTATTTTAGCTTGGTATGAGCTAAAAGTCAAACAGTCTGACTTTCGGTTCTGACCATTATTGGTCATGTCAAAGTTCAATTGACCTTTGCAACGTGATCGTAATCATGAAGGTTATAATCCCTTGCGATTACACCATCTGATTACCACGTTTACTAGGCGAAGTGAAGAGTCAAAGTTTTGGTCAAAAATGCGCATAAAGTGCATTTTACGACGAAACTATTTTCGGGTTCAAAACTCCAAGTTTTGATACCAAATCAGTTTTATAACTTAATTAGACATGTTGCAACATGTCTAACTCATCACTTCTAGTTTAGTGCTTTATTTGGGTCGTAAGTCGAGCGATTTGACCACCGCTTTGACTTTTGAATCCGACCCGTTTGGTCGATCTTTGGATTCGACCAAGCGCATTTATAGGACCATATTTGTATAGGGAATAACCCTCTGAGGTTATATCTTATGGTCAAAAGGTTTGGTTAGTTTTATGATAAGTCGCTTTTATGTTCTTTAAAAATGACCAAAACGCCCTTTTTGCGCATAAATCAATTTTAAGTATATGTAACCAAAGTTTTGACATATAAACTGATGTTACAATATTATCAAACATGTTTTGGCATATCATAGGACATATTTAACCATCCAATCATATAATTACGCTAATGACACGTTAAAGTAGCGTAAACTACTTTAACGAGTCATAACGGGTCAAAAGCACTTAGGATCCTTTCCAAATCAGAATGTTTAGTTTAATAAACCATATCATATGAGTTCCAACACTCGTTTGGTTTATAAGACTTCATTTTATTCGATCTCTCGTTTTCAAGTTTCAATACACTAACACGTAGTTATCAGATACACTAGGAACCACTTCAACATTTGCACATTGAGCTTTGCTATTCAATTGAACAAGACCTTTACCCAAACCCGTGAGTACATAGTCCCCTCTTTCATGTTTTTCAAATGTTTTGGGGTGATTCATATGTGTAATCAATTTTTCTCAATGTATGGCATATATGTGTTTACTAAGTGCTTTTTGTGTATTATTCTTATTAAGCAAAATGTCGCAACCCCCGTCCCCTAACAACCCGGGAACGGGCGGCCGCGAGCCCAGATTTAGTGGTATCAGTGTTTATCATTTTGGCAGCGGAAATTACATCAGGACCATAGTTAGGAAATATTTTATCAGAGTAAAATACCACACTTTTATAATATTAACCACATGGGAAATTCCCAAGTTTCAAGTACAATCATTTTCATAGGGATAAACCCTATTTTATTTAATAAAAACATCTCTTTATTTAGATAACTTTTATAGCCACTTTTCCAAGCCTTCAGTGCTGTCCAGCTGGCTTCTATTTGGCTTTCACATTTTGTTACCTGAAACGCGTTTAAAAATATTTTGTCAGTGGGAAATACTGGTGAGTGAATCCCAGTTTAATCAAGAAGAGTTTTATTCTTTAACAGTATTGAGAGCGATTACAATGTTTATTTCTACACAATTACTCATTCAGTACTGTCAATCCTGACTGGTGGGTCATATTATACATTGGCTAACTCTTTATCCAATGGTAACGTGTTCCACATTTTGTATACAAAACCCTAACATACCGGCAGTAATTGAAGAACTACAAAGACTCAATCACTGCTAATCACATTGTAAATTATTTAAGGTTTTGTAAAAACAATTTACAAAAAGGAGATTACTCACATTGCTGTCTTAGGGTTTTCCTTAAGGATTTCCTGGTGATTATCTATAAATTACACAAATGCACACGTGTTAGTATAATAACCCAATATTTACATTAGTAATACCCTCCCCGAGACGGCATTCCAACGACTACGTCGGGCAGAACCACGACAGCCGTTACGGAACCCTGGATCAATCGGGCAGCGTATCTAATATGTAACCGGGGTTATGATACTTACAACGGGGCAGAAATTCATTAATTAGGGGGTATACTACCCGAATATTACTTCAATTATACAGAATTTTGAGAGAGAGAAAGATTGTGAGCGAGTTCCAATGATCAGCCGATGCCCTCTATATATAGGGTCTGATTCGAGCTTCGTTGCGCCCCGCGAAGACCACACCAAGGTCTTACGTGGCCCTCGACCAAGGGTTGTAGGGCGTAGGCTTGCTGATTTGCCAACTGTAGACCTGACACGAGCCTGCCACGTGGTAGCTCAGGGTGTCGTTGCGTGGCAAGGCTGTCGCGTCCCGCGTAGCTCTCAGCCAACACGTTCGCGGCCCGCGAGCGAGGTTAAAATCTTGTTTTTATTTAATTTTTAATGATATAAGGGTGTTTGGGCTCGGTTTTCGCATACGGGGTATGTTTTAATACATATAAGGATACTTTAAATATATTAGGGGTGTCAAAAATTATTTAGGAGGGTTGTTATATCCTCCCCACCGTGTTTTAGAGCTCGTCCTCGAGATCAACTGTAACAGGTGTGGATATTTCCTTTGCATTTCCGATTCAAGCTCCCATGTGTACTTTGGTCCTCTTTTGGAGTCCCATTTTACTTTGACCATAACTAATCTCTTGTGCTTGAGGTTCTTAACTTTCCTGTCTTCAATCTGTAGAGGCTTCTCTACAAATTTAAGTTGTTCATTCACCTCTATATCCTTAAGAGGTACTACCAGCGATTCATCAGCTAAGCATTTTTTGGGATTAGATACATGAAATATATCATGTATTCCTGCCATTTCCTCTGGCAGTTGTAGCTGATAAGCTACAGGTCCTATTCTTTTAATAATTTCAAAAGGTCCAACATACCTGGGGCTTAGCTTTCCCCTTTTGATGAATCTTACCACTCCTTTCCAAGGAGAGACTTTCAATAATACTTTGTCTCCTTCCTGAAATTCCAATGGCTTCCGTCTGTTATCAGCATAGCTCTTTTGTCGATCACGTGCTGCTTTTAGTCGTTCCTTAACTTGAATGATTTTGTCGGTTGTTTCTTGTACTATCTCAGATCCAGATAGTTGCTTTTCCCCAATTTCTGCCCAACAGACTGGGGTTCGGCATTTTCGTCCGTAAAGTGATTCGAATGGTGTAGCATTGATACTTGTGTGATAACTGTTATTATAAGAAAATTCTATTAATGGTAAGTGGTCATCCCAATTACCTCTGAAATCAATTACACAAGCTCTAAGCATGTCCTCCATTGTCTGAATTGTCCTTTCGCGTTGTCCGTCTGTTTGAGGATGATAAGCTGTGCTTAGATTTAGCTTGGTTCCCATGGCTTTTTGGAAACTTGTCCAAAAATGAGAGGTAAAACGGCTATCTCTATCAGAAACAATTGATAAAGGAATTCCATGTAATGAAACTATTTCATTTACATACAGCTTAGCTAATTGTTCCATAATGTAGGTTTCCTTCATTGGTAAGAAATGAGCTGATTTAGTTAGCCTATCTACAATCACCCAGATTGTATCATTACCTTTTCTTGTTTTGGGTAATTTGGTAACAAAATCCATTGTTATCAATTCTCATTTCCACACTGTCATTTCCAACTGCTGCAATAAACATGAGGGTTTCTGATGTTCAGCTTTAACTTGTGAATAAGTTAGACATTTAGAAACATAAGATGCTATATCCTTTTTCATTCCTATCCACCAGAATTTCTTTCTTAAATCCTGATACATCTTATCATTTCCAGGATGCATCGTATACTTAGACTTATGGGCTTCTTCTAATATACGGTGGCCTAGGTTTCCTAATTTAGGTATCCACATTCTTTTCTTATGGAATCTCCAAATTTCATCTATTTCTTGTTCTAATTCCTTAATCATTCCTTTAAATTTCTCAGTATCATCCTTGATTACTGATTCTTGTGCCTTTCTAATCTGTTCATTTAAATCTATCTGCAGGTTTAATTTAAGTGAACACACTCTTTTTGGCTTTTCGTGATATTTTCGACTTAAAGCACAGCTACTACATTTGCCTTTCCTGCATGATACTGGATATTACAATCATAATCACTAAGTATCTCCATCCAGCGTCTTTGTTTCATATTTAATTCCTTTTTCCCGAAAACATACCTTAAACTCTTATGATTAGTGAAAATGGTAAACTTACTACCGTAAAGGTAATGTCTCCAAATTTTAAGGGCAAAAATTATAGCTCCTAATTCTAAATCATGGGTTGAATGATTCTCTTCATGATTCTCAAGTTGTCTAGAGGCGTAGGCTATAACCTTTTGACGTTGCATCAATAAACATCCATAACCTAATTTAGAAGCGTCACAATAGACTATAAAGTCTTCAGTTCCTTCTAGTAATGCTAGTATGGGTGCATTGGTTAGTCTTTGCTTAAGAATTCAAAAAGCTTCTTTTTGTTTTGGTCCCCATTCAAACTTAACATATTTACAGGTTAGTTTAGTTAAGGGAATGGCTATTCTAGAAAAATCTCGAATAAACCTTCTATAATAACCGGCCAATCCTAAGAAACTTCTAACCTCGGTTGGTGACTTAGGGGTTTTCCATTTAGTAATCGCCTCGATCTTTGTGGGATCCACATGAATTCCTTCATGATTGACTAAATGCCCAAGAAACTGTACCTATTCTAACCAAAACTCACACTTTGAAAATTTTGCATAAAGCTTTTCTCTTCTCAATAAACTTAAAAGTGCATGCAAATGCTTTGCATGTTCCTTTTTACTCTTAGAGTAAACGAGAATATCATCTATAAAAACAATTATGAATTTATCCAAATATGGCTTACATATTCGGTTCATCATGTCCATGAATTCGGCTGGGGCATTGGTTAAACCAAATGGCATGACAGTAAATTCATAATGGCCATACCTTGTTCTGAAAGCGGTCTTAGGAATGTCCTCTTCCTGTACCTTTAATTGATGATATCCTGATCATAAATCGATTTTAGAGAAAAATCGAGCTCCTTGCAGCTGGTCGAACATATCATCGATTCGTGGTAATGGGTACCGATTCTTAATCGTGACTTTGTTCAATTCACGGTAATCGATGTACATATGCATGGATCCGTCCTTCTTCTTGACGAATAAGATCGGTGCTCCCCATGGCGATGAGCTTGGTTGTATGAATCCTTTCTCCAATAATTCATCTAACTGTTTCTTCAGTTTCTACATTTATGAGGGTGCCTAACGGTAAGGTGCTTTGGCAATTGGTGCTATTCCTGGTAGCAGGTGGATTCTGAATTCAACTTTTCTGTCTGGTAGTTGCCCTGGTAATTCTTCTGGAAATACATCTGAAAATTGGGATACTACTGGAATATCCTTTAGTTCTTTTCCCTTTGTGTTAATGATTATGGAAATCAAATACACTAATGATCATTTTCTTACATAACTGGCTGTTTTTATCACAGAGATGAATTTTGTGGATCTAGAGGGCTTATATCCTTTAATTATGATCTTTTCACCCCTTGGTGAATTTACTTGGATTGACTTTTGATCAAATAAAATATTGGCTTTATTGGCTATTAACCAATCCATTCCTAATACAACATCAAATCCTGCCAGATTCATTGGGTAAAGGTTTGCAACAAATTTTTGATTTAAAAATTCTATTCTTGCTCCCTGCAAGATTTCAGAAATCTTAATGGTTTCCCCATTTGTTGTTTCTACGAGACATACTTATGGGAGTTTAGTTAATGATTGATTGAGAAGTTTGCAAAATGAAGTATTAATAAAACTTTGGTTTGCACCAGAGTCAAATAATACTTAAGCAAAAACATCATTAACTAAAAACGTACCGTCGATCACATCCGGGATCATCTTTGCTTCTTCTGCAGTCAGAACAAATGCTCTAGCATTTTTAGTAGTCTTGTTGTTCGTGGATGGAGCTAGTTTTGGACATTTTGGCTTGATATGACCTTGTTCTCCACAGTTGTAGCATATCCTGTTGTTAGGCTTCTTCCTGCAGTCTTCCTCCTTGTGTCCAGATATTTTGCAAAAATTGCAATATATAGAGCATCTTTCAGAATGTTTCCTTTTGCAATACTTGCAGTAGGGTGTAGAAGTAGAACCTACATTTTTCCCACAATTGGAATTTCCAAAACGAAACTCTTGGGTAAGTTTCTGAGCTAGGTTCCTCCTCTGGTTTTCTTCTTGTGTACGAACTAACTCATCAGTCAAGGTGTTTGCTAGTTCTACGGCTTCTTCTATAGTTTGAGGTCTAGCTGCCTTGACTACATTCCTTATCTCACTGATTAATCCCCAGATATAATGGGAGATTAATACTGGTTCAGGTGATGCAAGGGTTGACACTATTCTAGCATATTCAAAGAATAAAGTAGTGTATCCCTTGCTATCCACTCCAGTCATTCTAAGGTTTAAGAACTTATTTGCTATCTGTTCTTTTTCATTGGGAGGGCAGAATTTCCTTTCTACCATATTTTTAAATTCCTCCCATTCCATGTTGTAAATCATGTCACTTCCCCTAGACTGGAGGATAGTGTTCCACCATTCTAAGGCTTAGTTTTTAAACAGATTGGAGGCAAACATTATCTTATCTTCTTCCGCACACTTTCTTATTTTTAAGACTGCCTCAGTCTTTTCTATCTAGCGTAGAGCTGCAATGGCCCCTTCATTTCCCGAGAATTCTATCGGTTTACAGGACCAGAATTCCTTATAAGAACAACCATAAGACATGGTTCTTCTTCTTTTGGGAATGGGCACTTGAAGTATGGGTCCATTGTTTATGCTGTGACTAGGTTCTGTATGGGTTCGTTTACTTCCATTACCACTTTTATCATTATTTTCTGCATCCCTAACATTTTGGATAATAGCTGGCATAGCATCTCTAATTCCTTGGGTTACAAGGTGTCGAATTTCACTATTATTCATTTGGTTTTCATTATTCTGGTTTTCCGGATTTGCTGCGTTGGCCATCTGGATTTTAAAACAATTACCAAATATTAATATCACAGGACAATATCTAATTCAAACAATCACACGGCAAGCATGTTGACCAAAATCGTCGAGCATTGCGACTTACTCTATTTTATAGTATGCATCTATAATTATTACAATACAACTGGAATAAAAATTACAATACTAATATGCATCACTAACCACGAGGTGGTCTATACTACAATATATATGTTATTATTATTATTATTTTCAAACATACACACATATTATATATATATATATATATTTATTATCATATTATTATTATTATTGCTAATGATAGTGGTTCATCCTGTAACACCCCAAATTTTGTATGTCATAGTATAATATTTTAATCGTGATGTTTTAATGATAAAGAATGGTGTAACACCTCAAAAGTTTAACTATGCAAAATAATTAATAGAGACATAACTTAGTTGAAATATATGTGAAATATTGACAAAAAATGAATGATATCTAATTATGAATAATCATATAAAGTGGAGGGACTAAACTTGAACATTTAGAAAGTAAATTAATAAAAGAAAAAAAACACAGACACAAACACCTGTGTTGTGTGGAACGACCCAAAGCAAAGGAAAAAGGGGGAAACCCTTAGAAATCTGATTTGGACAAAAATTGAAGAAGATAATCAAGAATTTACTTGTGCATGAGCCTGAATTGAGATAATCTAAGCTTTCCTTTCAAGTGGTAAGTCGAAATTTCTGATTTGGTGATTTGAAGGAAGTGGGTTTTGACCAAATCATGAGTTCTTATGAAGATTGCGGTAATTTTGAGTTAGAATCTTACCATAGAACATGATTTATGCTTGAAATTTGGATGAATTAATGATTAAAAGTGGAAACCCACTTAAGCTAGAGCCATTGTGTAGTGTAGAGATGAATTATGTGCAAATTGGTGTCATAATCATGTATGAAGTTACTTACCATGAGTATTTGTTGGATGAAATTTGATTATGAATGAATGTTGTATGAAAATTTGATGAATTAGATGATCTTGATATGAACTAGTGAAGATGTGCATATGATACTTGTACATTATGCTTTATTAATGTTATGCACGCCATGTGTTTAATGAAATGCTTAAGTATTGTCTATTATGTAACTTCGTATGCATATAATGGAAAATGAATTGGAATGGAGAAATGATGAGTTAGTAACTCACTAGGTAAAGGTAAATATGAAATAAAAAGCGTGAGATTAAAAGAATGTTGAATATGTAACTTGTAGGAGTGAAGGAAGAAGGTACGAGCCAATCCGGATCGCAAGTGTCGCAAACTAAAGGTAAGTTCATATGAACTTCATTCTCTCTATATGTAGATTTATGAATGCAAATCTTGATATTTGAGTCCTAGTGTAGAATTATTATTATTGTTCATGGTAGAATTGTGTTAAGTTGAGAATTGGTAATGGATAGGAAATGCGAAGATAATGGATGTGTTTTAACCCGCTTCTAGTGGGTCGAAATGTTGGAAAGTATGATGTTGTAATGTTTAAGTAAGAACTAGTAGAAACGGGTCAAAATGGTGAAAATGTGTAGAAAGTGTATGGTATTTATTGATCATGTCTGGATGAGTCGAAAAGCTTACATGTTGAATGTTTTGAAGTGTAAGGGTAAAAGAGCATAAAGGAATTTATGTTAGAATGGGAAGAATGATTATAATAAGGATGTTGGTTAAAAGAGAAAATGAAATGTTAAATTTCACTAACGGGTCGAATAAGAATAAGTATATGGAGGACTTAAAATTTGTTTTGGGAATTTATGCTAATGAATATTTGTGTTATGTATGATAGGTAAATCCCACTCTTGATGATGCGAGCTCAGACCGAACACATTACATCGCCCTTTATGCGCTTCCGGTTAAAGTCGTCTTTTGTAAATGGGTCAAAACACTTTCATAATGTAATGCTTCAACTTTTATGTCTTTTGAAACATGTCTTAGAATTAGTATTGAATGATGATTGTTGAATGATGATATACAACAACCAAGTAATGTTGAGTTAGAAACTGGTTGGGTTGAGCCTGATTTAGACGTTGAGGTAAACATTAGCAATTCGGAGGGAGATAATATAGGGCAACCTAGCAGTGTTTTAAGGAAATCTTCTAGGAATATAAAATTTTCATCTAAACTTGATGACTTTGTCATTGATGGTAAAGTTAAATATGGTCTTGAAAAAGTGTTGAATTATGCTAATCTTGATTCTGAAAGTATGTGCTTCACTTCTATGCTTAATAAGAGTTGTGAACCAAAAACTACTTTGAAGCTAAATCGGATAACAACTGGGTTAATGCCATGAATGATGAGTTAGAAGCCTTACACAGAAATGATACTTGGGAAATAGTCGATTTGCCCCCTAATAGGAAAGTCATAGGCTGTAAATGGATTTACAAAATCAAATATAAAGCATCAGGCGAAATAGAAAGGTACAAGGCTAGACTTGTAGCTAAAGGCTTTAGTCAAAAGGAGGGTATAGACTTCTTTGAAACCTTTTCACCTATTATGAAAATGGTTACTGTTAGATGTGTTCTAACTATTGCTATTAATAATGGTTGGGATGTACATCAACTTGATGTAACTAACGCTTTTCTATATGGTAATTTAAATGAAGAAGTTTATATGACCCTTCCTGATGGTTATAATCCCAACAATGCCAATAAAGTTTGTAAGCTTAAAAAATCTCTTTATGGTCTTAAACAAGCTCCTCGAATGTAGAATGAGAAGCTTGTTGATGTTTTGCTTGAACTCGGGTTTGAACAAAGTAAGTGTGACCACTCCATGTTTGTCAAAACAAGTAAATCCGTGTTTATTGTTTTACTTGTTTATGTGGATGATATAGTCATAACTGGTAGTTGTTCTACTGAGATTTCTAAAATTAAATCTCTTCTTAAATCTAAGTTTCTCATTAAGGAGTTGGGAATACTAAAATATTTCCTTGGAGTTGAGGTTCTAAAAACCAAAGATGGCTTATGTTTATCACAAAGGATATATTGTCTTGACCTGCTTGCTGAATTTGGCTTGATTGGATGTAAACCAGTTAACAATCCAATTGAACTTAATCATATTTTAACCCAGTTGTGTGAAAAAGATAATCAATCTTTACCTGATATATTTGTTTATCAAAAACTAGTGGGAAAACTAATATATCTTTCTCATACTAGACCTGATATTGCCTATTCGGTTCAATATCTAAGTCAATATATGCACAATACCACTAATGCTCATTTCAAAATCGCTTTAAGACTTTTAAGATATCTTAAGGGTGCTCCTGGGAAAGGTATTTTGTTTAAAAAAGGGGATTCCTTAGAGCTTAAAGCCTTTGCTGATTCTGACTGGGGCAAATGTGTTAACTCTAGGAAATCTATCACCGGTTTCTGTGTCTTCTTAGGAACTCTCTTGTTTCATGGAAAAGCAAAAAGAAGTCTACCATTTCTAGATCTTCTGCTGAGGCAGAATATCGTACTATGTGTGCTGCAACATGTGAAGTCATTTGGCTTCTTAATATTTTAAATGAACTTAAAGTTAATTTTAAACTTCCTGTTTCTGTTTTCTGTGACAACACAACAGCTATTTCAATAGCTGCTAATCCTGTTTTTCACGATCTTACAAAAAATTTTGAAATCGATCTCTTCTTCTTTAGAGAAAAAATTTCAAAAGGTGTCATTAAGACCGTTGGTGTCTTGTCTGTAGATCAAACTGCAGATGGATTTACGAAAGGGTTGCAAGTTCAAGCTCATGACAATGTTTGTGAAAAACTTGGTTTATTTAACTGTTTTGCATATTGAATTGAGGGGGGGGGGGGTTGAAATATATATTTAGTCTTTATTTCCGATTCAATATGTTCCCCATTTAACTTATTCCCTTTCTTTTTATTTCATGTTTCCGTTGGTGTTTGTAGGCTGCTCCTGTCTCTTGGGCCTCATATGTTCAAGTAGGGCTGAAGCCCTTTTTTATATAAAGGGATTGTTGTCTTTTGGGGATTCACACATAACAACCACTTCATCATCTATACATCACAGTGGTCTCTCTCTCTCCTCAAGAACCTTTGGAGAAGGCTTTACCTTTGTTTTGTTTGAGAGTTATGAGAGATCTTGTTATTGATCTCTGTTTGTAACAGATATGTTCATTGATCTACTTTGTCTTTCTGTTTATTCATAACCGGTAACCTGTACCCGGATTTGTATTGTTCTTGGTTGGAATAATCTGTGCCAACCGTTTAAGTAATAAAGTTGTTCTGTTTTGATATCCTGTCTTTGACAGATAGTTAGGTTATTTTTATATTTTGTTTGTTTTGAGAATGCTAATTATTTGTATTTAACTTCAATTAATCGGACTTGGATTCCTATGCAGTGAATTGGAGTAGGATAAAAAACAATCGTGTAGGGCTTTTGGTTTTGGTTAATCATATTCACAGTAAATTGGGGTAGACACACATTCTTTATCTTGGCTGTGGTTAATCAGATTCACAAAATTCACACATTCTTTTGGTTGCTAAGACGATGAAATTTGCATTTATCACACAACTACTCCTAATTTTAGTCACATTTCTTGTCCTTTTTTGTGGATCATCATTGTGTTACTAATATTTTTGGGTAATTTTTGTCACCGATGTTGCCACTACATGACATAAAAACATATATAATGGGTGAAAGCATTTTTTGTACTTTTTTTACTTTTCTAAAACAGTCCCCGATCCTATTTTGATGAGGAATTGTTTTGACCTGTTAGCCGACCTAACCTTTTTACAAGGCTCATGTAAAATAGTTTTCTTAAATTTCATTTTGTTGAAATAAAATGAGTTTTGTTTCCTAATTTTTACTATTATAGGATGGTAGACCCAAAGCTGATGTATTCAGCCGGTAGGAAACTGAGCTATGGACATGCTATATTTGAAATTAATAACAGAACTAGTGTTTATTACGCTTGGTATCATAATCAAGATGGCATTTTGTCGAAGCCGGTTCTTTCTACTTTCACAATTTGTACTAGAAATCATCACCAAATTCATGAGCGAGCTGCATCATTCTAAGTATAATTTCAAGGTTAGAAGTTAGAGTTCTAAGAATGGTTATTTTTTTCTGCTGCATTACTAGATTCATCGTGCACCCAAACTAAAGAAGTTGATGGTAAAGAACTTCGTGTGAAAAAAAAAAGATATGAGTTGGGTTAGGAAGTGGAAAAATGATTGTGAATAGAATTATAATGCACTTGAATAGATGATTTTGAATTCCCAAAGTGTTTTAGTTATTTGTCTGTAGAAAGTTGAAGTATAATATTGGTAAGTTGTCAAACTGACATAATTGACACGGATTGTTTAGGTTTTGAGTTAGATAGCTAGCAGTTAGTAAGGGCCAATCGTCTCCAGAAATGATAATATTGCACCTCCCATGACACTGTCACTTCATTGACCATTTGATTGCATGCATATTATGTTTCCGTCGTGTATTCTCGATTCTGCCGTAACGCGAGGGTATCCCACTAGTATATATTAATTTACAACATATGAATGAATAGTTACTATTTTGTCTTGTAGTTATTTCGTTTTAGTGTAAATTTTCGTTTTCTTCTCCTGTAGTTTACTCGGTTATCATTTAGTACTTTGTCATTAGCGGAGTTTTGTTTACACCTCCTATACTTTGCTCCTTTATCATTTGGTGATTTTTGATTTACACATGTGTACTTTACTCGGTCTATTTCACTTTCAAAATTATCACACCTGCCAACTTTTGACTTCGTCTACTTTTTATGTCACGTGAGTCACTTCACCCCCACGTTGGTAGCACGGTATTACACTCACTAACCCGCACGAGAAAGGCTTAAAACTAGTTAATATTAAGGTAACGCGTACTCTCTTGATCATCTTCCGTTAAAAATGACTCTAATATCCATGGTGGAGGTTATAACATGATGATGACGCTGATAATGTCATTATATTTGAAATCATGTACATCTGTCACAACCCACCTCAAGTGAGCCTATACATATTTATCTTACGCAACATGAAGTTTAGGTCTATCTTTATACGTTCAGATTAAAATTCAACATTATGAACTTTCGAATAACAATGTTTTGAACCGTTTCACAACACAAGGATGTAACACATTAACTATGTTTCATCACCGGGTTCCCACACATTCGACTAAATATGTGGCTAAAAGTCATATATAATATTTTAAAACACTTTTAAGTCACACACATTATTATTAATGTGATCATTGTATAATATTTAGTTACCTTTAACCAAACTTTAGACAATTACCTGACATTTACTAGCCATAACTAGAAAAGAGTGGCCAAATGTAAACTATTGTTATAGTATTTATTTGACATTTTTTATTTATGTGACAAAACATATTTTTTCGAAACCTTTAGCCACACTTTCAATAAAAGAATGTGACAATTACTAGCATGGATAATTAATTTATAGTTTAGCTTTATATATAGATTTTATATTTGTATGTAGTTTATTTATGGATATTAATATAGTTTTCTATAGATTTAGTAATGAATTGTAATTTGACTAGTTTATATTCTGAATCTCTGGATTGAATGTGTAATGGGTCGATTTGAACAGGTTCAGATTTGATGCAAATCTGTAAACTTTTTTTTATTTAACAATTCTAAGACGTGCGATAAATTACTTTTTGAGTCCCTTTGTTTTATGTGTTTTAACTAATTGAGTCCAAAAGCAAAAAAGTTTAACCTGAGTCCTCGTAAGCATTTTCTTTAACCATTTGAGTCCAAATTTCTAACACTGTTAGAATTATTTTGCTAAAATTTGTTAAATGACCAAATTACTCCTACCTAATATCTCTTTCTCTTCCTTATCTTTCTCTCTCTCGTATCAGACTATCCCCAACGCAACGCACCGCACCGCCACTGCACCACCACCATCCGCACCATCATCACCACCACCATCCCACCATCAACCCCACCATACCTCTTATTTCGATCACCCAATCGGATAATCTCAGAAACAATCTGCAAACAACAAAAGTCAATTATCCCACATTGTAGATAAAAATCATCACATATTACTCTATGATGTTCACCGGAATTCAACGAAATAAAACACTCAGACAAATTCGTAAGCACTTCCGCCCTAAATATCTGTTTCTCTATAATCATTTCCACCATTGACACCCTGAAATCTTCATACGGATTGCTGGATTTCTTCGCTATCGTTAACCAACTTCCCATTATTCTTCTCAGACTTCCGGTATGCTCTGTTTTTATGAAAAACCCGATGATTCAGAACGGAATGAACGAGATGAATACATATTTGATGCAAGCTAGAAAACTAACAAAAGCAGCACATACCTCCTCATAAAAGGTCATAGCAGTCAAACGGTATCCTGCTAAGAGCAGATATTCTTTTACAGAACAGTTCAGGTCTTGACGCTCTTTTGCCTTTAAAGGACCCAATTCAGTGTAACACCCCGAAAATATAAAACTTTATATTAGAATTATAAAGTATAATTAAATGGGAATTTGCTAACTAGGAATTTTAACCTAGTTAGTTACAAGTCTAGAAATAACTTATAATAGGGTTAAAAAGCCAAAGATATAAATTAAATAAGAGTGGAGGGACTTAGGTTGTTAAAATTGAAACTTTAATTACTAATATTTAGTAAAATAAAAATCCAAACACTCCATTTTGGAGTTCCTGGATCGATCAAGGCAGGAGAGGGCGACCCCCACTCTTGAAAACCCTAACTTCCACTAAAACTCTCAATTGAAGGCCTAAATCAAGCTAAACTCGAAATCTGAACATGGAATCGTGATCACCTCGTCAAGAGGATCATAAGGTATGTCAAATTAGGTTATTTGAGTTCAACCCAAATTCTTGCATGTTATTGAAATCGAGTGTTGAGCTTGATTATGTGT
Organism: Helianthus tuberosus; assembly: GCA_030545235.1. Taxonomy (NCBI): domain Eukaryota; kingdom Viridiplantae; phylum Streptophyta; class Magnoliopsida; order Asterales; family Asteraceae; genus Helianthus; species Helianthus tuberosus. Next base: position 96,548,818 of record CM060373.1, read on the forward strand.
TGTAAACGCGAAATTGGAAGTAATATAAGGTTTAGGGACAAACCCTAGACGATTTCTTGTCAAAATCTTGCATGATAATAGTGAGAGTCAAAATCACCATAGTGGGTGGTTAATAAGCTAGGAGAAACTTGATAAACACTAGGATTAAGACTCTTGTTCTAGTGTAAACTGAAATTGTGAGATAATCTCTAAAATCATTGATGTTAAATATGAGTATATTGTCTATTTAAAGTTAAATTGAGTGGTAATTTCAAGTTGTGAACTTGGTTTAGATCATGTAGAAATTTGACCCGCAAGGTGTTTGATAAAACGCCTAAATGAGGGCTAAAATGTTATAAGTTGGATGAAAACGCAGATTTGATTATGTTAAGAAACAATGCGTTAAAGCTTATGAAAGAGTTCTAAAACTTGTTATGAATTGAACTCTATAGGCAAGGAATCCGGAACGTCAAGCGGACACACCGGAGGGAATACACGTGGAAAAGGGACACTTTGAAGGTACGTAACTTGATTGGTTACATTAAGCGAGTTGTTGATAAGTTTCGTAAATCTTATTGTTGAAATCAAAATTGCGTTGAATTTATATTGATTATGGTTGGAATGTGAATTAATAGACTTAGTATAGTCAACGAACCAATTGGTAGTCATCATAAGTGGATGGTTCCACAAGATGAGCCAACGGATCTATTAGTTGTGAAAATTGTAGTTTTAAACGTTCTAGTAGTCGATAATGGCGATAATAATCACAAAGACATTAAACCATGAAATTGGTAAGAAATGCGGGTGATAACAAGCCCCGGATGTTGGGCATAAGGCGCCATAGGTTTATTAGTTAAATGGTAGTAAAATGTGTAAGGTTAGAATGGGTGGAATAATTACATAAATACATATGGTCTTTCGGTCCGTAAATAAATTTTTCGGTATGATAATCGTAATAGGCATGTCGGTAATGAATTTACAGACGCATAGGAAAAAGAATCACCTAAAACGGACTTACGAGTCAAAAGATATGCACATTTTAAGTTAAAATCTGAGTTTTCCGGAGCTGGCAGAAAATGCAGCTCACAAAACATGAGCTGCTGGAAAACCCGATCCCCCGCGCCACGCGGAAGATGACTCGATATGTGCCGCGACACGCGAGGGGTTCTCGCGGCCCGCGTAACTTCTCTCGCGGGGCGCGAGCGACCTGATCCGAAGAATTTTAATTGTTTTCAATTGTTTTGATGCCAGATTTCGATTATAAGTGTTTTATTATTGTCAAAATTAACCTTTGATGTGGTTTTGACATTAGGTCATGTTGGTGAACTTACAGATGGCGATCAAGCATATGATGAAGAACCGAACACTACTTTTGAAGCTTCCGCAATGTTTTAAATCTTTAATAGACTTAGTGTATGGGTTGTAAACAACTTTTGAAACGTTCTAACTTAGTCGTTAGTTGACTAAGGTTGTTGCTACTTGTGAACTTCTTTAATGAATGTTAGGTTACTTAAGCAATATTTTACTGGAAATGGTATAATCTATTATTAAAATCAAGTAAAATTAGACGGGTGTAACATTCAGAGACTGCTGTCTCCCTGCTTTGCTGAACATCTGATCCATTTTTCGCTTTAGCATCTGCAGACATCATAAATTGCATAATATCTATAAGGAAGTAATTCAAGAAACCAAGAAATAAGGTAGTTTCATTAAAGTAGACAGAATATAGCCGCACACTAAATGAAAACAGAGATGTGAATGACTAACTTCATGTTTGGTGGACACCCAAATATGAATGTTAAAGACCGAGTAAACAAATCAGTTGTAAATGAAGAACTTACCACTTAATTCATCGAGTCTGGCCTCAAATTTCTTTTGTAACTCGGTCTGTAACTTTAGAATGTCTTCTTGAGCCAAACGACTCTCATAGTCCCTAATTGCTAGTTTCAGAATGTCCTTAATTCATAAGCTCTTCCTCCCCAAATATCTGCTTATCCACAATCATTTCCACCATTGACACCCTGAAATCTTCATACGGATTGCTGGATTTCTTCGCTACCGCAATACTTTCGTTAACCAACTTCCCATTATTCTTCTTAGACTTCCGGTATGCTCTGTTTTTAAAAAAAGAACCCGATGATTCAGAATGGAATGAACGAGACGAAAACAGAGTGGTTTCGTCACTCGTATCATCTTCATCGTCAATGCTACGCCAATCGTAGTAGTAGTTATGTGTTGTTGATGAGAAACAATCGATTTTTTTGGGTTTTCGGTGACGGGGTTTCTTTTTGGTGATTTTATTTGGCCGGATCTTCAATACCCAACACCGACAGCCACCCCTGGATTTGTAATGCCCATCCCAACAATCGCCACCGTCTGGATTTGCAATACCCAACAAGTTTTGCTGAAGTTTCTTGAGTTGGAGAGGGTGGTGGATGTGTTGTGGGGACTGGGGAGAGTGGTGATGGTGCGGTGGTGGTAAGATGGTCTAGGAGTGAGTGAGAGAGAGAAGAGAGAGAGAGAATGTGTGTTTGCGCCCAAGTTGCAGGTGGTATTATATATATTATTTAATTTTATATAATATTAAAATCATGCATTAAGGACTTGTTCCTTATACTCTTGTGCATATAAGACTTGTATTTTGTGTGTAAATGACCAAATTACCCTTTTAGTTAACAAACTTGGTGGATGGAGTTAGAAATTTGGACTCAAATGGTCAAAGAAAATGCTTATGGGGACTCAGATCGTTAAACTTTTTGCTTTTAGACTCAACTAGTTAAAACCCGAAAAACATAGGAACTCAAAAAATAATTTACCCTAAGACGTGATTTACGCTTCCCTTTTAAAAAGATATTTCCAAAATGTTTATGTGTACGGTTTCTTTGTTTTAAAACACGGTGGAACAAACCCTTCTAAAAATACTCCTATTTTAAGCAGCTGTGGTTTATAATAAAAATAACCACGTCTATTTATGAATTTTGTACAGTGTGATCTTTTAAGCTAACGTGGAAGGATAATCCTCCTCAGCAATTACAAAGTTGTCAATTGGCTTGATCTTTTTATATTAGTAAGATTAAATGTATTTTTTTTTTTGTTCTTTGATCGCAATATCTATAACAGAAAAAAAAAAAAAAAAAAAAAAAAAAAAACCCTTGTAATTCATAAACAAGGTGTTCAACATTACTGTGGCCTCGTTGGCATGCATGGTCTAATTAACGAGCTTCAAGCCTCTAGCTTGAACATAAAAAAAATCTGTAACAACAGACATTAACTCATCGTTACTATGTAGGCATTGACGGGTTAGACAATTTTATAAATCGAATGAATTTCTATAATTTGATTATCTAGTAGAAAACAAGGTATTTGCGACCATAACTTTATAAAAATGATCGATTGCGGCCGCCATTCATGTTGTGACCGTTGTGATTTCAGTCGAAATCGTAATGCTCAGTTTTGTAGTAGTGTATGAAATAAAACCGAACCACGTAATCCATATCAAGAAATAGTGATTTGTAGGATCATTATGAAAACTACATCCACTTATCAAACCATTAGGCCAAAGAATGAAGGATTAAATCAAACACCACCTCACCCCACCCCACCCCACCCCACCCCACCCCACCCCACTCACCGGCCACACCATAAATAACCATTATAAATGGCTGACGTCATAAGGTAGTGACCTTGTAGGGTTACCTTATCACCACCAATAGGTGTACGGTCAGGATTTAGTCTAGAGTCATACTCAAAACCCTGTCACAAGGGTTAACTCTCCACTCACTACAACAAGATGATAAGGACAACAATATAAATAAGAACCCTAATTTCATCCGACTCACTTCAACTCTACTGCAAAACAAGATTCTTGATCACAAACAAAAAGAAAATAGAAAATGGGGCAAGAAGATCACATGATGATAATGATGAGAAAAGGTCCATGGACAGAACAAGAAGATATTCAGTTGGTTTCATTTGTGAACATGTGTGGAGATCGAAGATGGGATTTTATAGCAAAGGTTTCAGGTTTGAAGGTGGCGGGAGATACAAAATGAAATAATATAGGTAGTAATAATTGATTATGTTAGGGTTAGAGATTTGTGAACAAACAATAAGTAACAAATTTATGTTTTTACTTTTTATACACATACATTTATAAGGTTATAATTAATTTTTGTAACTCCTCTTTCTAACCTACCAAAATAAATAATTTTGGGAATTTTTTTTTCTTGAAATTTCATTGTTCAGGTTTAAAAAGAAGTGGAAAGAGTTGCAGATTGAGATGGGTAAACTACCTCCACCCAGGTTTGAAAAGAGGAAAGATGACTCCTCAAGAAGAGCGTAGAATCCTTGAGCTTCACACTAAATGGGGAAATAGGTTTGACTTTTTTCTCTTCATTTATTATTTTTATTATTGATATTATATTTGGCTTTGGAGAATTTGAAAAATCAATGTTCAAAATTGGAAATAGGTGATCATTAGGGTTGTGTATGGGTTGGTTTGGGTCGGTTTTAGCCTAAAATCATAACCATAACCGCGATATCGTTTAATGGATAACCATAACCATAACCATAACCATAACTATAACCATAACCAATCGGTTATGACGATTATGGTTAATCGGTTTTGATATTTATAGCGGGTCGGTTGTGGGTGGTTAACCATGTATTTAGCCTAGCTAAAAATAGTTTAATTTTTTTTAACATGCAATAAATTGTTATTACATATTTGTACATATTAGTATATTACATAGTACTACCTCCGTCCTACTAAATGTGTCTTATTTTGAATTTTCAAAGTCTTTGTTTATGAACTTTGTCTTTAATTATATATTTTTTGTGTTATATAAAACTTGATGAAACTTAACCCGATAAAAATACTTGTAAAACACACTGAAATCATATAACTTTCATCAAGTATTATCTAATACAAACAAAATTATTTAAGGTCAAAGTTTACAAATAAAGACTTTGAAAATTCAAAATATGACACTTTTAATGGTACGGAGGGATTATTAAAAAATACATATAATCTATAATATTAATACCGATTATTACTGAATATTCAAATAACGTGATCTGATATATTCTATAAATTTAAATAAACATAAATTTAATGATCATGATGGAGTAATGTTGATGATGTTTTTTTTTTCTTTCTGCTTAATATTATTTAAGAATTTATGACATTTTTCTTTAACCTTTCTGTCTATAAATATACTTTAGTGTATGATATTAGTTAAGAATAAATGTATCCAAACTTGTTATATATCTATTATATTCCTTCTTTTATTGCCTTTTATTTTGTTCATGAACTTATAATTAAAGTGTAGACGACTCGCATTATCCTAGCGGCTATTTGAGGTAAAAAATCTATCTTTTAGTTTTATGTGATATAAACTATCTATTAAAGGTGGAGTCAAAGCCAATACTTAAACTTGAGACCTCAACATTATCTTGGGATGATTTTTTTCCACCCCACAACCAAGACTTTTATATATAAAAATTGAATGCATATATTAAATATATCATTTACTATATATATATATAAAAGCTTATAAAAACTTTTCGGAGCTTTTGAAAATTTGCGTCTCGAGCAACGGCACAGGTTAGCCGGCCCAAGAGCCGACCTGAAACGGATGTTCTTAAAGGTAACATACTTGCATGGATTGAAACAAATTCAAAATTTCAGTATAAGACCACCCGTAGTGGGGAAAAATTTGGGCGTTTTATGCCAAAACCACGCCCCTCAACGCCCTCAAACCACCCATTTAGGCGTTTTTTTCAAAAAAAAAAATAAAAAAAAATCCAAGAAGCGTCCTTTTTTCCACGCCCCCACTCTTTTCTTTGGCCAATGACATTTTTTCTTCTTTTTGGTTGTCCAGTACCCTTTTTTTGATGGTTTTTTATTTAATTTTTTACACCTCTTTTAACATAATGCCCCATAATGCTCATATCCCCACTACAACGATTTTAGAAAAAACCGCCCCCATAATGCCACATTACTGACCGGACTGTCACATGTCGCAAAACGCTCAAAGATGGTGTATTTCACTACGTATGGTCTAATATTGTACTAACTTTTAGAAAGAAATGATTAGCCTTTTGTTCAATAAATTTCACTATAATATTATACTAGCTTTTAGAAAGAAATGATTGGCCTTTTATTTAATAAATTGTTTATCAATATATTATTACTGGCCAGGGGGACAATGGTTAGCTAGCAGTGGGTCAAGCCCCACTCCACACGCTCCCCTGTCGTTATAAAATTACTTTATGCTTGGCCAGGTTTAAAGAAATAAAGTTAATGACATGTTTGTTTCTTGCTGAGAATTGAGAACTTACAAGACACAAACTTAAACGATTTATTGTTTATAAGGCTAAACGAATTCAGGTTACAATTTGGTTGACATATTGATGACACCAATAAAAAATGTCTAAATAGGTTCAATCCGCGCACTTAACCCACTTATGACACATATTACACTTTTAGTTATTGTGTTAAATAGGTTAATAGGTCGCCACTACTGGTTCATGAGCTGTTGATAAGAATATACATAGTTTTATAAATAATTAAAAATGATTATAACTTTGGTAACTTTTACTTCATGGCGTTAGCCGTTAACCGTGTCTTATTGTTTGTTAACCACGTTTAGTGAATCTTGTTAAATGTGTCATGTTAATCTTATGTTTAATTGTGTTAAACATGTATGTTGTCCATTCGTGTTATCAAACTAGTTACTATTAATCGTGTTAAACATGTTATGTTATGTAACCCGCTTATTAAACATGTCCTACTTAGTGTTTTTAAAAAAATAACACGTTTGGTTAATGTTTCTTGTTCATGTTAAACGCTTTTTGTTCTATTCAATTGTCTGTGCCTGATTATTAAATTTATAAGCAGATGGTCAAAAATTGCTCGGAAACTTCCTGGACGAACTGATAATGAGATTAAGAATTATTGGAGGACCCATATGAGGAAAAAGGCACAAGAGAAAAAAAGGTCATTATCTTCATCTCCATCAGTGTCTAATTCCTCTATCTACTCTTCAATTACTAGCAATCCTACGGTTGATTCCATGCCAATGACCGAAACCAAAGAACGAAACTTTTATGACACTGGCGGGTTAGAAATGGTGGCGATTACAAATTTCAAACGCGATAACTATAAGATGAAGAGTACAGCTACTAGCGTAAACAACGCGATTGAACAACAAGATGGGTATAATTCAATGGATGAGATATGGAAGGATATAACATTATTAGATGATGATTATGGTATAGAAAGTGTTTTTGGTACATATAGTGAAACAACACCTTCTTCTATTTGGGATTACTCCCTCAACACGTTCTGGATGGTTGATGGCCAAGAGGAGATAGGAAAAAAAATATGTAGTTCCCCGACAACAAGGGAGCGATTTAGCGCAAAGTTAACCAGCTAACATAGTTCTTTTAAGTTACATATTTGGTGCCATACAATAAATCGTTAGATTATCATGTCATGTTATAGAAGTAATACCAAAAACGAATCAAATGTGATGTGAAATACGTACTCTGTCACACTGGTAATCATTTACGATGTGAAATACGTACTCTGTCACACTAGTAATCATTTACGACATATTTAATTAACTTTTGTAATTATTTGCTACATCTTTTGGTGGTGTAAGTTTTAAATTGGTTCCTCAATAATAGAATCATATGGTTACAAAGATATTATGTCAACACACATTTACGAATTTTGACACTTAGTAACAAATAAAACTAGATTAGTTGATTAACTCACCTTTTATATCCAAGCCCGGATAAAGGAGAAGAGTTTATAACAATAAAATTCGAAAAACGTTGAGCCTCTATGTTTTTTAATGATTGTGTTTTTTTATTATATTCGCCAACCCGATCCAACCCGAATTTCTTTTACGTTTGACTTTAAGAAATTAGATCACTGAAAAAGGTAAACCCACCGGAAAAAAAAAAACCTAGATCCGCAACTAGATATTAATACTGACAAGGTGGATTTAAGGTGCTACACGTGTTCTTGAGGATGAAGAACTACTTAGACTAGTGGGTATGAAGAGCCTCATCCCCAAGGGCATGGTCCGCCACTTCAGCGCCACGTAGGCTCGGCTTGGAGGGGATGGACCTAGGGGGTGGGGGATGAACCCTTTTATATATATATATATATGTGTATGTATGTATAGGAGTGTGTGAGGGAATGAGGGGCGTCGAGATCGGCTACCAGAGGCCGGATATCACGGGCCTGGCCCGGCGCCGGAGCAAGGGGGTGGGGAAGATGGGGCGGCGACATGGGGACGGGCATGGGGAGGGGCCCCATACCCTCCGGTCTTATGGGTCTATGTATGATACTCACCCGGCGTAGGTGTTCCATCCGGATGGTCAAGCCATGACTTTGACCAATTTTTTATATTAATTAGTTCAACAACTCGTATTATTTGATAATAAAATATTTTAACAACAATCATCTTCTATATATACCATACAAGTTAATCATTCTCTATCACCACTCGTCGTCACCACCGCACCGCCACTCGCCACCACCACCACCTACCACCGGCCACCACCACCACTCACCGCTAATTTTATTACTCCGTTTTTCTTGCCTGCCGAACAATACACAATAATAATTCATTCCATTCACATCGTAACCAAACAAGACATGGAATGGTAATGATCCATTGCATTCCCTCGTCCATTCCATTACCTCGTCCATTCCATTCCTTCGTCCATTCCATTACCACATACCAAACAGGCCCTTAGACAATGTCTTCATTCTAGTTCAAACTGCTCAAGCTACGTTACTTGATTTTTAAGATACTTCAAGTTCAAGAAATTGTGTAACAAGACATCTTGAAGCTGCATATAGCCGTGCTGTGCAACATTACTTTGTTGAAAATCCAACATTTAGTGATAAGGTGTTCCGAAGAAGGTTTCAGATGCAAAGAGAAGTATTTTTACAAGAGAACTATTAATATTAATATCTATTAATAACACAATGGAAATGAACACTGTATATCCTCGTGGTTTATTCTGACTGATCTATTTGGGCGGCCATCCACCTTAGAGACGCGTGTCTTCCAGCTTTACCAACACCTCTTTGAAAGTATCGAACGAGACTTAAAGTGAGAGAAAGGGAAGGAGAGGGGTGGTGACCGGAGTGTCACCCCCACTCGCCACCACTCTAATCAAGGTTTCTAGGGCTTTAGTTCGATTTGATTCGTGATACAAGGTTTCTGGGACTTCAATTTCTGATTCAAGGTAAGTACTGATTATATATTATATGATTGGAATTCGTTTTTTGATTAGATGATATGAATAGAAACTTTCCATATATTCAGTTAACCTGGAATACTCGATGAATCGCTGCCCAATTTTTAGAAAACAAACAAATTCAAAATAGAAAAGGAAATAGTTATGATACCATTTAGAAAAAAAAAAAAAAAAAAAAAAAAAAAAAAAAAAAAAAACCCTAATCTAAGTCAACATTTTTGATTGAGAAAGAGAGCATATTCCATAAAACTTGTTTTGTAAATCTCCGAAGACCGCCATCGATTCTCTTCTTTTCTAGAGCATATTCTAGATATCCATGGATGTTGTAAGCGCAGACAACACTGCAATCTAATATTCGATTAGGATTGGCTATATAAAAATTAGGGTGCTAAATAGTAAACTCCAAAGACAATTGAAACTATTAAATTTGAAAACAAGTCATGGGTTTTTCGCTATCATAGTCCCAAACCACTTTTTTTCTTCAATATAACCCAAGAAGAAAAAAAACACTGAAGAGAGAGATGCCTTCTTAAGCGGATAGAATCTTGAATTGTTATGGACTAATACCATTGCAAGGTATGAGACTTATCACACATCGGTTGTATGGGCAACTGGTGTGGGGTTTATATACCAAATGGGCTCCTTCACCCACCAGACTAGTCTTTTGGGTTGTGTTCTCCTGTTGGGTATGTAACATTGGTATCAGAGCCAGAACTCGGAGTGGTGGCCCACGGAGTGGTGGCCTGGAGAGAGCCAACCGTGACCAATGTGGCCGTGACCAACGAGGCTCGGAGTGGTGGCCTGGAAAGAGCCATCCGTGACCAACGAGGACGTTGGCCCTTAATGAGGGTCGATTGTTATGGACTAATACCATTGCAAGGTATAGGACTTGTCCCACATCGGTTGTATGGGCAACTGGTGTGGGGTTTATATACCAAATGGGCTCCTTCACCCACCAGCCTAGTCTTTTGGGTTGTGTTCTCCTGTTTGGTATGTAACATTGGTATCAGAGCCGTTCCGACTCCTCATCGGAACACCTTGCCGCCGCCGCCGCCACCGCCATGGCTAACCCCCGCAACCAAGAAGTCGACAACACCCCCAAATCCCACGATAAGGCGATCGCTGATATCCAAACCGCCTTAGCCGCTTTGATGAAACAACAAGAGCAATCGTCGAAGCAACAGGAAGAAATCTTGAAGGCTATCCGTGATAAAGGAGTTCAATCGTCAGGCAGTTCCTTCGGGTCCTTCTCCGGCCCAGATGGTGACTCACGAACATCCAAACCATTCCGTATCGGTAAGATCGACTTCCCTAAATTTTCGGGGGACGATGTTGAGGGATGGGTCTATCGCTGCGAACATTTTTTTTCGATGGATGACACTCCCGATGACTCGAAATTACGTTGTGCTGCGGTTCACTTGGAAGGCGATGCCCTCCAATGGCACCGTGCCTATCTGAAGACCCGTAATGCCACGGTTGCCGAGGTCCCATGGGCGGACTATGTTCGTTCGATCTCTGCCCGTTTTTCTGATGCAATGTTTGAAGACCCTATGGAAGAGATTGCATCTCTCGTTCAACTTACTGATGACGCCAAGGGTCTACAAGAATATAATGCAGGTTTTGATGGCTTGCTTAACAAGGTTACCGTTAGCGAACCTTATGCTGTTAGCCTATATTTGAAGGGTTTGAAGCCGGAAATAAAAGGGCCGGTAAAGATGTTCAAGCCTCAAACACTACGTGGGTTAGCAAGAATTCAAACTATCAACAACACATGCTTGATGAAGCGTTTCAACGCTGTGGAGGATGGGCTGCAATCCGAAGATGTCAAAATAACACCTCCGGTTAACGCTTCAAAACTTCCATTGCTACCAACTCCAAACGTGTCGCCAAGTAAACCAGGAACGCTTATCTCGAGGCGTTTGACGAGCGATGAACTTGAATTAAAAAGGGCAAAGGGGGAATGTTTTTGGTGTACCGAAAAGTTTGTTCCGGGCCACAAGTGTAAGAACAAACAACTTTACATACTAAAGGTGATAGATGATGATGATCCGGCACCGAATGAGCTGGTTGAAGATGATGGAAACAAAGTTCCTTGAATCACTTTTTGAGGACAAAAAGTGAAGGAGGGAGTATTGTTACGTTATTTATTTATTTATGTTTTTTAGTATTTTAACTTTGATTTCTAGTTTGAGGGTATTTTTGTTATTTTCTATTATGCAAGGGGTATGATTGTAACTTGCATATCTATTTATGTTAAATGTATGAAGGAATAATGGCAGCAGATTTGGTGAAATTATCTTTCTCTTTAGTTTCTTCTCCTCTAATCTTTTCTAACCCTATCATGTATAATGTGTAGGAACCGTTCGTATAAAAAATAGATTAAAATGCTTTAATAGAATTACAATACAAATATCAAATGGGAAGTAGTAAATTACATGTAATTTTACAATTGAAATAAACCCAAATACAAGGAGTGGAAGAAGAGAAAGTATACTTGCTGAGGATTCATATTCAATATGGGTTCCTTAAAAAAATTTGTGAGTTTCGCAAAAGAACTCATTTTGTTTCGTACAGCATGACAACCGAAGCAATATGTACTAAAGGGGAAGATCCTAGCACTCAAAACTATACCTTGAAGAAGACGACAAGGAAAAATCAAGATTGTTGAAAATTTTTAAGTTGTGTGTTGTTCTTGGTGTATCTCAACTAAGGAGCAACTCAGTATTTATAATAATAAACTTGAAACAATTCTAGTAAATTAAACATCTTTTATGCACTTTTTCTTACACCTCAAAGTTTTTACTACTGATAACTCTTGTTACTACTGAATCTTAAATACCAAAAGTGGTCAAAAATGCCAAAATAGTTTTAAGTAACCAAAAGTGGTTTTCAGCACTAAAGATGGTCTTAAGCACCAAAATAGTCTTTAGTGCTAAAATACTCTTAAGCACAAAAATAATCTTTAATACTAAATAGTCTTCGGTGCTAAAATACTCTTAAGCACCAAAAATAATCTTCAATACTAAGAATTTTTTTGCATAAATGAGTGGTTTTGAGAAAAAAAGAGTGTCTTTAGGTGATCCCTGAATTTTGTTGCAACTCTAGGTATGTCGCCATATGAAACAGCGACCTTCTACACAAGTTCTGTCCAAAAGCTGCAAAAGCTGCAAAAGGCCTGAAGATAGCTGTTTGAATCGACAATGTTATTAAAGATCGCTGTTTGAAGCAACAACCTTACCAAAGATCGCTGTTTGATACAGAATTCTTATTAAAGATCGCAGTTTCATACTGAATTCTTATTAAAGATCGTTGTTTGTTTCTGCATTCTTATATAAAATCGTTGTTTCAAACATAATTGTTGTAAAAGGTCGCTGAATCGTGCAGAAATGTTAACTAAGGTTGCTGTTACAAACATAATTGTTATTAAAGGTCCCTGAATGGTTCGGAATTGTTATTAAAAATCGCCGAATCATTTGCAGGCACATGTGACACTACAATTCAAAATTGTGGCCAATAAAGACTGTAGAAATCAGACCTCTCCCTCTTTTCTATAGCATGCATGACCTGCATAGTTACAATGCATGCATTCTTACAAGTTCTGATATGACTACACCATCCAAAGTTTGATTTCATTGTAATTTTTAATTCTGGTTGTGTAAGAATTACACTGTTTATGACTTTGGATTCTAAAAATCATACAGGGATGAGTAATACAGAGAAAGGGGTGTGTAGTCAAATCTCCGAACTTGTCATATTTGCAGAGAAAGGGGTCTTTAAAGATGAATATAACCAAACCAGAAGCACACTTCGTTTCAAAAACCTAACAAACCAACCTTCAAACCTTGCTATACAAATACATTTTATGTGAAATTTGATCTGCCTAAAATGAGTTTCGAATGTCATCCTGGTCCTCTTAATGCAATGGTGTTGTTTTTGAACAAGGATCACCGGGCGTTTGAGGTTTTCAAAAATCCAGTAAATTACAGTAACCCGATAAATATTAAACGATCAGATCGGTCGTTCTGGAAGTATATGAAACAACATCTGGTTGGTCCAAGGGTAGAAGCTTTAATACGTGTAGCAGGATTCGGTGGGATCGTGGATATTGGGTACCGGTATATAGACCACGCATTAATAAACGCATTGGTTGAGCGGTGGAGGCTAGAAACTCACACGTTTCACCTTCCTTTTGGCGAAACCACTGTGACATTACAGGATATTAACGTGTTGTGGGGGCTACCAATAGAGGGGGAGCCTGTATGTGGGGCTGACACTGGTATAACAGTGTATACTGCAGTATCCAAGTGTCAAAATCTGTTGGGGTTTACCCCTGCAGAAACTCAAGTGAAGGGCAAAAGGGTTAATTCGACGCGAGTTTTAGAGGAAATAAAATCGGATTTTTCCGAAAACGAAGCTCGGATCAAGACTGCATTATTCGTGCACGCTTAATAATATTTTATTTGATATGGTGCATAGTCTTACCTGATAATGCAAACAACCTGATTTCTCTAAATTTTTTGGAGTTTCTTGAAGATTTGCCCGCATGTTCGGGTTATAGTTGGGGCAGTGCTGTGTTATCCCACCTTTACAGAAACCTTTGTAACGCTGCAGCACCTGATGCTATAAGCGTTACTGGCCCAATGTCGCTTCTACAAGTGTTGGCTTGGGAGAGGTTTCGTTGTTTTGCTCCTGCTATTGTCGAGTTCCACTACAATGCCCCGTTAGCTGCTCGGTATACTAAATTGGAAAAATTTTAAATTATTTTTTCGGTATGTATATAACACTATGTTAATTTATTATTTATCTTTGTTGGTGGAAGGGAAGCTTAAGCTGTACAGAGGTTCCCACACATTGCCTGAAAACATATAGATCTCAGCTGCAATTTATGAACGAGGCAATGGTATGGTAGTTAGTTGTTGACATATAAAAGTTATTTTGATCACGTTTCTAAAGTTTGAATTTTTTTTTGTTTCAGTTTAATTGGAGACCCTACGACGAAATTGTGGGTAGACTCCCCGATATATGTCGGAGTGGTATGGGAATTTGGCTGAGCTCTTGCCCTCTGATATATTACTCAGTTGTGGAGCATCACTATCCTCAACGAGTGATGAGACAGTTTGGCATGGTCCATTATATACCTACCCCAATTGCCATAAGTAATATTGAGCATGCCAGGCTTCATTCCATAAACCGGATCGGGAAAACCGGGTGGAACTGGAGATCTCGTCACGATCAGTATGTTCGTGGGTGGGACACACGTCATCAAAACTTCGTAAACGGGGAATTCATCACATCTGTTTCCGTTGCCAATGATTACATGGCGTGGTACATGCAGCATACCGTGTTATATCTGACGAACCCACAGTTGCACCTGGCCCCATGAGCGGCTTCCGAGATGAAGGAGCAAGGGTCTAAATGATGGTATATTTAACTTTAAAATTATGCTTGGTTACCTTTATTATTATTCAAGTTATTGTTAGTATAAAAATTAACTATTGTTATTAATTATTTTTTTGCAGTCGGAGACGATGGGTCTAATACACTGATCTGAAGATCTGGACTTTATTTAGGGTGCGGCGTATCGGGCCCTCGAGTCTAATGTTCCAGAATACACACAGTATCCGACTCACCTGACACAGGAGCCGTGGACCTTGTTTCATATCCTCATACATAGAGGTTAGGGAGGCCACAGCGTCGTGAACGTGGTGGTAGAAACGTTCAAGAGTCGGGGACATCAAATTGGGGCACGAACTTCGAAACAGGGGGGATCAGGATCCTGTGTTAATGAAAATGAAAATTATGCTGGAAACTTTGGTGGGGTACAAAACGTTGGCAGTATGTATGTCGGAGACGTGGAAATGAGGTAAGAGTTAAGTCTCACGTTGAAATCTACAAACTACCAAGTTTACACACAATAGGGCAGAACCCTTCTCACACTCGTTAAGCCTCACTGGGACTTACATGCACCTCACGTTATTATTATATGTGCACCCATAATAATAAGGCAATTTGCATCACAATCTCAGTGCCTCTTAATTGCGCTAAAAGTTTCCCCACACTCAAATAGCACAACGAAAGGCATTACAAGATTAATAATCACAAGAGTTGAAGGGTAGTGCCACACTATCTAGCTCCACTAAGACACGCAGCACAGGTAATCACATCAAGGTTTCAAATATGTTGTTTCATGCAAGTCGTGTGTGTGTAACTACTAAATAAGTAATGCGTAAAGTAAACAGAAGATGAACCTTGCAATCTGGAGCGGAGTGTCATGGTCGATTTTTGAAGTTGTTCGGTTATAGTCTGGTTTTATAAAAACGTTTTAAAACATAGTTCACTATAACCAGTGGCTCTGATACCAAACTGTCACACCCCCAAAATACCACATGCGGAATCACCCCGGGGCGTGTGACGTACCAGGATCCAAGCCACCAATCACATTGAACTACTCATAACATTTAAATAAAACATTCCATTAATTTCAAAAATATAAATCCAAGACATAAGTTAAACCAAAGTAGTTGTTCAGCGGAAGCATAATGTAAACAGTAAATCAAATGTTTCAAGCAAGTGTTCATAATCAACGAAGCAAGTATCCAAGAGTCTCGACCCATGACCACTCCAGCACTCCCAGATAGCAAGTCCATGTCAAGAATCTAACGACCTGCAAGCATGCAGACAAGTGTGTCAGACGACGCTGGTGAGTTCAAAGTGTTGTTAACGCGTTTAGTTACCAGATATGAGTATAAGACAGTTCAATGATTTGATTTTGATGTTGTTATTAACTCGATTACTGCAGATGGCTACTAGATTTATTTGCCCAAACCCCAATGTCTCTATCAAAACATTGGTCAAGTGGTGAAGGTAATTAGTTGACGACCGTCCTCCCCGGTATTGTGTGAGGGTGCCAAACCTAATAGCGCTATCAACTAAATACCTCGTTGCCTCCCCGGCAACTAATCGGTAGATGTAAGGGGTCTTATCGATAGAAATGAGTGTAATAACAAACATCCCAATAACCTGACATTCCTCCCCGGAACGTTACCCGATATCCCTCCCCGGGATGCATGCTTGGAAAAAGAGAAGTGAACTCATCTTGGTTTGCTCGGTATGATTAATTACTTGTTCACAAATAATTCAGTCAAAGCCTACAGTATTCATGTACGCATAATCAGTTTCACATTCTCAAGATTCACGTATAACTTGTAGTCATGAGGTGCATTCAAACAATAGTTTCCAAATTATACATAGCCGTTATATAACTCAATCAAGTCCACAGTTCATATGTATGTTTCGTATGCAAATTCATGTTTCCTCAATCATGATTAACATCATAAACAGGCAGGTAGTAATCATTCAGGTTTCATACACATGATAAACACAGTCTGTTGTGAACCAACCCCTAGGCGACGAAACTTCAATCGGCGAAACACCAAGGTGTTTCGTCGACTTTAGGAGTGACGAAAGGCTCATGGGTTTCGTCGACAGGGTGTTTCGTGGGGGTGGGACTTCCGTCGTCAAATGTAACAGTTAATCATACACACACACAGAAACCCTAATCGCCACTGTTCCAATCATGCCGAACGATTATTTGCAATCATCATTAATCAGTTAACCCTAACTATTAACCAATTCATCATTTAACCATCCCATAACAGATTAACAGATCAACCATTTACAAGTATCATTCCAATCAACGATTAAATCTCGACATACGTAACCATCATAATAATCTAACCATGAATATTCCATAACTCATCAATCACTGTTAATCATGCATTAATATCAAATATATCAATGTTAATCATGTATTCATATCAAATATATCACTGTTAATCATGTATTCATATCCAACAAATATTAAGCAATAACACAATCAACCAATATGTATTCATGTACTAACCGAAAGAACCGAGATAACAATCACAAAGATCTTCGAAAGGAAGTGTTGCCGTCGCTAATTTAGAGAGAGTTTTAGGGTTTGCAACTGATCAGTTGTGCGACGTATATATACACACACGTTCTAAAAAGGGAGTGGGTTGGGCCCCTACTGGGCTTCGATGGCAACTGGCTCGACGAAAGATCCCCATGGTGAAACTCCACAGGTTTCGTCGAGCAAGCATATGGGGAAACTTCACAAGTTTCGTCGAACATTCGTCGAGCAATAGTGTGAAAAGGGTTTCGTTATCAAAGATTTTTATGGAATACTCAAACATTAAACCAACAAACTTATACTAACATTATTCCACAATAATACACATGATCCAATGTATAAGGTATAAAACATGAATATGAAATAGGTAACGCTTAAAGGAAAGGTCTTGAAATCTCTGGTTGTCACATCATCCCCAACTTGAAAGAAATTTCGTCCCGAAATTTGATAAGCAATCCAAAACAGCAAGACGTTAACTCAGGATGACTGTGGATTTTCCGCGGGTACCACATCATCCCCAACTTGAATGGGAATTTCGTCCCGAAATTCACTAATTGCATTAGATTTAGATTTGCCAGTTTTGGACTTGTCATCTGGAAATAAATGTGGGTACTTGAGCTTCATCTGATCCTCGCATTCCCATGTGAACTCCGGTCCACGTCTAGAGTTCCAACGAACTCTCACAATTGGAATTCGGCTATGTTTGCGGACTTTGACTTCCCGGTCCATGATTTCAATTGGTTCTTCGACAAACCGCAACTTGTCATCAATCTTTAACTCCTGAAACGGTACCACAAGTGTTTCATCGGACAAACAATTCTTTAGTTGCGATACGTGGAAAACATCATGAACGTTACCCAACTCAGCAGGTAACTCTAGCTTGAAGGCCACTTTACCGATTCGTTCTAGAATTTTGAATGGCCCTACATAACGAGGGTTTAGCTTGCCGCGTTTTCCAAAACGTACCACACCCTTCCAGGGTGAGACCTTCAACATAACACGATCATTAACTGCAAACTCCAGCGGTTTTCAACGCTTATCAGCGTAGCTTTTCTGACGGTCGCGCGCTGTTGCCATCCGATTCCTGATCTGAACAATCTTTTCTGAAGTTTCCAACACAAGTTCAGGGCCTGTGACCTGGCTGTCACCCACCTCAGAGGTAAACGACACTTTCGTCCGTACAATGCTTCGAACGGAGCTGCCTGGATACTGGTATGGTAGCTATTATTATAGGAAAACTCTATCAAAGGCAAGTGTTTCTCCCAACCCTTGCCAAAATCAATCACGCAGTTTGCTCACTTTGTCCATCCGTCTGCGGGTGATAAGTAGTGCACATATCGAGACGCGAGCCGAATGATTTGTGCATCCACTGCAACAAATCTGCGATGAAACGCGGGTCACAGTCAGAAATAATAGATGTCTGTCGACACCCCGTGCCTAGAAACCACCTCCTTAAGATAGACAGCAGCTAGTTGTGAGAACTTATCTGTTTCCCTGATTGCCAGAAAGTGTGATGACTTCGTGAGACGATCAACGATCACCCAAATGGTATCGTTTCCGTTTTGAGTTCTCGGAAAACCTGTGACGAAATCTATTGCGATTTGCTCCCACTTCTACATGGGTATTTCTGGTTGTTGCAGCAATCCAGACGGTTTCTGATATTCCACTTTAACCTTCGAGCAGGTCAAACATTTACTCACATAAGTCGCGATGTGAGCTTTCATCTTTGGCCACTAATACATGACTTTGAGATCCTGATACATCTTATCCGAACCTGGGTGAACAGAGTATCGATACTTGTGTGCTTTGTCCATCACAAGGTCTCTAAGGTTACCAAACAACGGAATCCATATCCGCTCCATAAAATAGTAAATGCCATCTGATCTCTTCTCGAGTCGTTTCTCCATACCCCGTAAATACTCAGCTTCATAGTTTTCTTCCTTCAACGCCTCGGCCTGAGCCGAACGGATCTGGTCAGGTAGATTAGAATGAATGGTGAGTTGCAAGGCGCGAACACGTTTGGGTTTCGATTCCTTTCGACTGAGAGCGTCAGCTACCACGTTGGCCTTACCCGGATGATACTTGATTGCACAGTCGTAGTCATTTAAAAGTTCTACCCAGTGACGCTGTCGCACATTCAAATCCTTCTGGTCGAAAATATGCTGAAGGCTCCTGTGGTCGGTATAAATAGTGCATTTAGTACCATACAGGTAATGCCTCCAGATTTTGAGCGCAAATACTACGGCTCCCAACTCCAAGTCGTGTGTCGTATAATTCCTCTCGTGAACCTTCAACTATCGAGAGGCGTAAGCTATCACATTGTTGCGTTGCATCAGCACGCAACCAAGACCCTGTATGGAAGCATCACAGTATACTACAAAGTCTTCTGTACCTTCAGGTAGAGACAGATAGGTGCACTGCAGAGTTTCTGTTTCTATATCTAAAAAGCTTCCACTTGTTTCATTCCCCACGAGTATACAACGCCTTTCTGTGTCAATGAAGTAAGAGGTTGGGTGATCTTCGAAAAGTCCTTTATAAACCTGTGATAGTACCCAGCGAGTCCAAGAAATTATTGCACCTCTGAAGGAGTCTTCTGTGCAGCCCAATTTTTGATAGCATCAATCTTTGCAAGATCCATGTGTATCCCTGATTCGTTCACAATGTGGCCAAGGAAGTGTACCTCTCGAATCCAGAAGTCACACTTAGAAAACTTCGCATAGAGTTGCTCCTTCCTCAGGAGTTCCAAAATAAGACGCAGGTGCCACTCGTGATCTTCCTTGCTCTTCGAGTAGATCAAAATGTCGTCGATGAATACTATAACGAAATCGTCGAGATACGGTTTGCATACACGGTTCATGAGATCCATGAAGACCGCTGTCGCGTTTGTCAACCCAAACGGCATAACTAAAAACTCATAGTGCCCATAACGCGTTCGAAAAGCCGTTTTAGGAACATCCTCCTCTCGGACTCTCATCTGATGATAGCCCGACCTTAAGTCGATCTTCGAATAAAAACTTGACCCTTGCAACTGGTCAAACAAGTCGTCGATGCGTGGCAATGGATAAGGGTTCTTGACAATCACCTTGTTGAGTTCCCGATAATCAATACACATGCGAAAGGACCCGTCTTTCTTCTTTACGAACAGAACTGGGGCTCCCCAAGGCTAAGAGCTGGATCGAATAAAGCCCCTATCCCGTAACTCTTGCAGTTGATTAGAAAACTCCTGCAATTCTCCAGGTGTAAAACGGTAAGGAGCGCGAGCTATCAGGGTTGCTCCTGGCGCAAGTTCAATCTGAAATTCCACTTGACGGTGAGGAGGTAACCCAGGAAGTTCCTCAGGAAACACATCGGCAAATTCGCGTACCGCTAGCAGATCCTCGATCCTTCTTCCTCCTGACGGAGTATCAGTAACAAGTGCTAGAATAGTAGGATACCCCTTTCATAGACATTTATGCGCTTGCATAGCAGAGATGATACCAACCATCGCACCACTGCGATGCCCATGAACCGATAATGACTCTCCACCAGGGAGAGGAATACGTACAATCTTCTCCTTACACAAAATCTCAGCTTGGTGTTTAGACAGCCAATCCATACCAACCACTATATCAAAACTACCGAGGGTAACATGAAGAAGATCAATATCAAACACTTGACCCACAAGATCTAGTTTACACCCAAATAGGACATGCGAAGCTTCAATCTCTTTACCATCAGCTAATTCTACTACATGCTTAACTTCTAAAGGTGTTGGAGTTAACCTTAATCACTGACTAAACTCTAGGGACACATAACTCCAATCGACACCGGAATCAAATAACACAGAAGCAATAAGATTGTTCACAGAAAACGTACCAGTCACGACATTGCCGTCGTTCCTAGCATCACCAGCGCCGATCGTAAATACCCTTCCACGAGCACCATTGCCCCCATTGTTGCCATTGTTGTTGTTCCCAGCATTGTTGTTGTTGTTCTGGCGGTTGTTGTCGTTGGCATTCTGATTCAGCTGAGGGCAATCCCGCTTGATGTGGCCCTCATCCCCATACTGGAAACACCCCTTCTAAAAGTCCTGGTGATGGGGTTGTTGCCTTTGCTGTCGCTGATGCTGCTGATTTTGCTACTGCTGCTGCTTTGGCTGCGGGGCTCTACAGTCTTTGGCCTCATGGCCCACCATTTCGCACCTACGGTAAGTCCGGACACACTGTCCATAATGATGATAACCACACTTGTTGCACTGTGGCTTCTTCCCAACATAGGAGCCCTGATTCTGATTGCTGCCCTGGCCTTGGTTAACTGAGGACGACTGAATGAAGCTACGGTTATTGCTGTTGTCAGGCCTTTTCTGAGATTGACTGGCACAGGTTGCCTTGTCAGCGTCGTTCCATTTTCACTTGTTATCACTAGCAGGTGTGGTAGCTGTAGCAGCAGTGGTAGTAGCAGATTTACGAGGCGGCAATGAGCCACGCTCAACCTCTTGGTCAGTAATCTTATGTGCCAAACGGATGATCTGGGGCAGATTGTTAAGGTTTGCAGCAGTGACATACCCCTTTACAGCTGATGCTAGGCCCTTGAGATACAACTCAATTCGTCGATGTGGAGGTCGAGATAGGTTAGGGCACAAAATTGCTAGTTCATGAGATCGTTTCGTGTAAGCCTCGATCTCGGATCCTTCCATCCGCAAATCGTAGTACTCATTCTCAAGCTTCTGAATCTCATCACGAGGATAGTATTATTCTCGTATCAACTCCTTATAGTCATCCCAAGTAGTGGCGTTAGCCATCTCGATGCCCAACATATGCACCTGGGCATTCCACCAAGTTAAGGCACCATCCTCCAAAGTGCAAGTAGCATACTTCACCCGGTCCCCCACGGGACAGTTACACATAGCAAACACTGATTCAGCCTTCTCAAACCAACGCAGTAACCCCACAACCCCTTCAGTCCCACTGAACGTCTGTGGCTTACAATCCATGAATGTCTTGAATGTGCAGGCAAGCGGATTGTTCTGATGCGCTGGCTGACCTAATGGACGAAAGAAAATACAACACAGGGGTAAGAGTTGTGTACGCGACACAAGATTAAAGAGTATTCCGACCATTTCGTACCAGCTTGGTAGGCTGCCAAAACCTCAGCCACACGTGTGTTGATTAAGTTTGTCAGCTCAGCGTGGGTCATCGCGATGTGACAACGTCCATGACCTCATCCACTCATGATTCTATATAAGGAGAGGGAACAAATTTAAGAGTCGAAATGAGGTAAGAGTCAAGTCTCACGTTGAAATCTACAAACTACCAAGTTTACACACAATAGGGCAGAACCCTTCTCACACTCGTTAAGCCTCACTGGGACTTACATGCACCTCACGTTATTATTATGTGTGCACCCATAATAATAAGGCAATTTGCATGCCCATCTCAGTGCCTCTTAACTTGCGCTAAAAGTTTCCCCCACACTCAAATAGCACAACGAAAGGCATTTCAAGATTAATAATCACAAGAGTTGAAGGGTAGTGCCACGCTATCTAGCTCCACTAAGACATGCAGCACAGGTAATCACATCAAGGTTTCAAATATGTTGTTTCACGCAAGTCGTGTGTGTGTAACTACTAAACAAGTAATACATAAAGTAAACAGAAGACGAACCTTGCAATCTGGAGCTGAGTGTCATGGTCGATTTTCGAAGTTGTTCGGTTATAGTCTGGTTTTATAAAAACGTTTTAAAACGTAGTTCACTATAACCAGTGGCTCTGATACCAAACTGTCACACCCCCAAAATACCACATACGGAATCACCGCGGGGCGTGTGACGTACCAGGATCCAAGCCACCAATCACATTGAACTACTCATAACATTTAAATAAAATATTCTATTAATTTCAAAAATATAAATCCAAGACATAAGTTAAACCAAAGTAGTTGTTTAGCGGAAGCATAATGTAAACAGTAAATCAAATGTTTCAAGCAAGTGTTCATAATCAACGAAGCAAGTATCCAAGAGTCTCGACCCATGACCACTCCAGCATTCCCAGATAGCAAGTCCATGTCAAGAATCTAACGACCTGCAAGCATGCAGACAAGTGTGTCAGACGACGCAGGTGAGTTCAAAGTTCTGTTAACGCGTTTAGTTACCAGATATGAGTATAAGACTGTTCAATGATTTGATTTTGATGTTGTTATTAACTCGATTACCGCAGATGTCTACTAGATTTATTTTCCCAAACCCCAATGTCTCTATCAAAACATTGGTCAAGTGGTGAAGGTAATTAGTTCACGACCGTCCTCCCCGGTACGGTGTGAGGGTGCCAAACCTAATAGCGCTATCAACTAAATACCTCGTTGCCTCCTCGGAAACTAATCGGTAGATGTAAGGGCTCTTATCGATAGAAATGAGTGTAATAACAAACATCCCAATAACCTGACATTCCTCCCCCGAACGTTACCCGATATCCCTCCCTGGGATGCATGCTTGGAAAAAGAGCAGTGAACTCACCTTGGTTTGCTCGGTATGATTAATTACTTGTTCACAAATAATTCAGTCAAAGCCTACAGTATTCATGTACGCATAATCAGTTTCACATTCTCAAGATTCACGTATAACTTGTAGTCATTAGGTGCATTCAAACAACAGTTTCCAAATAGCACATAGTCGTTATATAACTCAATCAAGTCCACAGTTCATATGTATGTTTCGTATGCAAATTCATGTTTCCTCAATCATGATTAACATCATAAACCGGCAGGTAGTAATTATTCAGGTTTCATACACATGATAAACACAGTCTGTTGTGAACCAACCCCGGGGCGACGAAACTTCAATCGGCAAAACACCAAGGTGTTTCATCGACTTGAGGAGTGATGAAAGGCTAACATGTTTCGTCGGCCATGTGAGTGACGAAAGGCTCATGAGTTTCGTCGACAGGGTGTTTCGTGGGGGTGGGACTTCCGTCGTTAAATGCAACAGTTAATCATACACACACACAGAAACCCTAATCGCCACTGTTCCACTCATGCCGAACGATTATTTGCAATCATCATTAATCAGTTAACCCTAACTATTAACCAATTCATCATTTAACCATCCCATAACAGATTAACAGATCAACCATTTATAAGTATCATTCCAATCAACGATTAAATCTTGACATACATAACCATCATAATAATCTAACCGTGAATATTCCATAACTCATCAATCACTGTTAATCATGCATTAATATCAAATATATCACTGTTAATCATGTATTCATATCAAATATATCACTGTTAATCATGTATTCATATCCAACAAATATTAAGCAATAACACAATCAATCAATATGTATTCATGTACTAACCGAAAGAACCAAGATAACAATCACAAAGATTTTCGAAAGGAAGTGTTGCCGTCGCTAATTTAGAGAGAGTTTTAGGGTTTGCACCTAATCAGTTGTGCGACGTATATATACACACATGTTCTAAAAAGGGAGTGGGTTGGGCCCCTACTGGGCTTCGATGGCAAATGGCTCGACGAAAGATCGCCATGGTGAAACTCCACAGGTTTCGTCGAGCAAGCATATGGCGAAACTTCACAAGTTTGGTCGAACATTCGTCGAGCAGTAGTGTGAAAAGGGTTTCGTCATAAAAGATTTTTATGGAATACTCAAACATTAAACCAACAAACTTATACTCACATTGTTCCACAATAATACACATGATCCAATGTATAAGGTATAAAACATGAATATGAAATAGGTAACGCTTAAAGGAAAGGTCTTGAAATCTCTGGTTGTCACACTTAGACTGGGGTGACGACTTGAACCTGTTTCCACCGAATGACCCATAGTTAACTGGTTTAAGAATGTAATACATTTTTGAATTAATATATTGTGTTTTTTTGTTGTTGTTATTTGTGCAAAATATTTTACTATTATTTTATTGTCAAATGATTTATAATATTAAAAGTTAATTTTAGTGAAAACCCAAAAACTGTTTAAAGGAAAAAGAAAATTGATATTTAATTGAACTTCCACCCACTGTAAATACCCCCACCAAGTATGACAACTCCACAAAAACCACAACCACTTTTGTCAATTATGGCAAACCAAGGTAACAATCAAGTAGCTGATGAACAAGACAATTCGCATGTTGTCGAGAGAAACTCATGTTCGATTCTAAACAAATTAAGACGTCCAAGCGGTCGTTCTAACACTTCGTCTTTTCCCAAGCCGACCCAAAACGTTATCCTAAATAACCCCGGGTCATCCGCTCAGTCGAGTAAACCTGCTGGCAACCCTCCAGAAAGAAAAAAAATTGCATTTCCAACCGACGAGTCCAAAAATTGGTCAAGGGATGCTGTTGATTTTTACCTAAACGGGGATTTCCCTTTTTGTTATTCTCGCTTTTTAGGGGAAATACAACAACTAGAAGCTTTTGGGGTAGCCTACTAGGCTACGAATATAATGGATGCCTAAATGACATTGTAATTCCAATCCTACAATTATTAATTTTTATTATACAAATCACTGATTAGATATATTATTTTTATGGCAGCATGTTCAAGCGTGGACGTTAAGGCTAATACGGCTACGACAGTCTAAACTTTTAAAAGACCCGTCAAAGAAATTGCGTTGGACGGTTTTACCTCCGCAATTTTTTGAAGACGTGTGTTATACTAAGGATTGTTTAAGAGCGGTAGACATGGCGGGAAGGAAGGAACCGTACCCTCCATTTTGGGAGGTTGATTATTTGTATATTCCGATATGGATTAAGCAGGAGGACTGGTTACTATTCCGTGTTGATATGTTTAACATTTAAATAACACAATATTTGACTGATAAAAGATGGGGAAATGAAAAACGACAGCTGCTTGAAAACGTCATGGACATTTTTCCAATTTTCTTCAAGCAATTTCTTGACCAAATCCAATATTGGCGAAACTCGAAATACTTCAAAAACAAAAAAAGTTTCATTTGGTTTTGTTCAAGATGGTGTGACTCAAGACAATGGTAACATTGCTAATTCAGGGGTGCTTGTCTGTATGACGATGGAGAACCTTGTAAGAGGCAAGTCGCTCATTGATGAAAGTGACGTAGAAGAGGCTTGTATCAGCTACCGTCGCCACATGGCTAACGAGCTTTATAGATGGCGTTGTGTGTAGGATGAATGTTGTTTAGGTTTATCAATTGTAGTTTCGTACTATCTATAAAATAAAAATATAATGTTTCCTCATACTGTTGCATTTTTGCTTTTTGGCAAAAAAAGGGCCATCCTGGCCTTTTCTGAGTCTGTTTTCTCACCGGTGCATCGCAGGTGACCGTCACCGGTTTTCTCCGTGTTTTAAGCTAGGGTGAATATTGACTTGGACCAGTGGCGTCGTCTCGCCAGAGGTCGTTACCTCTGGTTTGGAGGGGCCAAAACGGGCCAAATAGCCATTTTTGGCTTTTTGGCAAAAAAGGGCCATCCTATTCTTTTTTGAGTCTGTTTTCTCACCGGTGCTTCGCAGGTGACCGTCGCCGGGTTTCTCCGTGTTTTATGCCAGTGTGAATAAGGACTTGGATTAGTGGCGTCGTCTCGCTGGAGGTCGTTACCCCTCGTTTGGAGGGGCCAAAACGGGCCAAATAGCCATTTTTTTGCTTTTTGGCAAAAAAGGGTCATCCTTGCCTTTTCTGAGTCTGTTTTCTCACCGGTGCGTCGCAGGTGACCATCACCGGGTTTCTCCGTGTTTTATTCTAGGGTGAATAAGGACTTGGACCAGTGGCGTCGTCTCGCTGGAGGTCGTTACCCCTCGTTTGGAGTGGCCAAAACGGGACAAATAGCCATTTTTTGCTTTTTGGCAAAAAAGGGCCATCCTTGCCTTTTCTGAGTCTGTTTTCTCACCGGTGTGTCGCAGGTCACTGTCACCGGGTTTCTCCGTGTTCTATGCTAGGGTGAATAAGGACATGGATCATTGGCGGCGTCTCGCCGGAGGTCGTTTCCCCTTGTGTGGAGGGGCCAAAACGGGCCTAAAAGACATTTTTGGCTTTTCTATATAAAAAAGTGCATGATCACATTATTTAATAATTTAAACCTAATACAAATACGATAACGCATTTCATGTTTTATTACACGTTTGGGGGTGAAAAACGAACTGCATAAAACTCATCCGCCATCTCTCGTCTGTATTTCACGCAAGCCTCGTCAAGATCTCCCCCAATCCCGAGCTCCTCGTCATTAACCAGTTTAGTTAACAACATAAAAACTAAGACCCCTGAATCAGGTCCTGGGTTTTCCTTCTAATGTTGGCAAACTTCAGTATGTGTCACCATTGTCTTTTCCACGTATGGGCGTCCAGAATGTTCCCAGTAGGAGATTTTTTCCAAAAATGTTTTGAATAACGATTCAAATTTTATTAGGGTTGGGTACACCCTAAATTGAATCAAGCTTGACCCATCAGAAACACTTGAAGCACACGTCCCAGTAAAATACAACGTAAGGTGAAGTGTCTGCATATCAACACGAACCATGAACCAGTCTTGAAGGTCAACACAGATTGGAATATAAACCTGAGACAAAAATATATAAGTTAAACATATTTGGTTTAAAATAAATAGTGGGGGATGTAAGTGTTACCGTATCAATGTCCCAAAATGGAGGGTAATGTTCCTTTAATCCAATGGCAAAAGGTAACGCACGGTGGTTCGGATTCTCACCCAAAAGGTCCAGGAATTGCGGTGGGAGAATCGTCCATGGAAACAATTGTTCTGGTTTTCTGGATTTTTTTATTAAAATCCATCTGAACCTTATCATTCTCGTCACCCACCCACACACATGCTACAAGGTTGAAAGTTATATAACATAAGAATAAAACATATTTTTCGGAGAACCTATATTTATACTCCTTACCAGTGCCGACAAGTAACCGTAGTTCTCGTATCCAAGTAGAGCACCCCAAAACTCAAATCCGAGTTGTCTTCTTCCAAGGAATCTGATATAGCAGAAAGAAGAATCGCCGTTATGATAGAACGCCATTACATTTTTTTACCACGAACTAGACTCTTCTGTTGGGTAATAATACCAGTGTGTCTTTCTGGGGATCTTTTCAGGGGGGGTATCGGGAACTTCCTCCAGCTCCAAGAATGAGTCTTCCGGTCCCCTATTTATTGTGTGTGGTTGGTGCAATTCGAGATGGGGGTATGAGTCACTATTTATGTTTGAATAATCAAAGTAGTAAAGTCGCTGTTTCATGCTGAAATGTTATACTAGGTCGCTGTTTCATGTTGAAATGTTATACAAGGTCTCTGTTTCATGCTGAAATGTTATACTAGGTCGCTGTTTCATCCAGAAATGTTATACTAGGTCGCTGTTTCATCCAGAAATGTTATACTAGGTCGATGTTTCATCTAGAATACTCATATGGTTGTTGTTTCAACCTTATATCTACCATAAGTTCTCAGTTTCATCTATAAAAAGTCACCTAAGTTTGCTGTTTCAGCTAAAGTGCTTCCTATTGCTGATATTCAGTCTTCTTGTAGACTCTATCTTTTTTTCTTTGCAGACACCACGTAAAGCCTGAACAACAGACATCACCATGGTGTCTGCAGAGAAAAAGAGACGAGTCTTCGTATGAATTGTTCCTAAGGTTTAAACATCAACACTACTGAAGGTGCTAGCAACCCCTTCCATATCACTTTAGACCAGTTGAAACTAAAATTACATTTTCACCCCTAATTTTTTCTCTATAAAATCCCTTGCAAAACAGCCCTCCATTGGTCCTCATCACTCTTCTTTGCAATACCAATTCTTAGTAATAGATAAGAGGAATGGAAAGAAACGGTTACCTCCCTTCTCCCACTTCCAAACTAACTGCATGAGTGAAGAAGACATCAAAGCTTGTTTGGAATGGGAACTACCCCCAAAGCTTCCTGATTTGGAGGTAGGAAAGAAATAGAAAAAATCAGAAGCTGTCAAGGAAGGAGGTTCGTCTTCCGGTCCTGTTGTGAATCATCAACTGGCGAAACAGATGGACGTTCTTGGCAAAAAGAAACAGGTTGAAGAAATCCTCGTTGTTAAAAAAGTTTGGATTTATGACAACCAACAGTTTGATTTTAAACCTAACCCGGAGGAGGATTACGACCTAGAAGTCCTGAAGGATGCTTGGAACTATGAGGAAGAAGAAGAAGATTGGTCTTGTGTTTGGCACAACCCATATTCTGGAGAAGAGTCAGACTCAGCTATCATCTAGAGGTGACTGCCATTGGAAATAGGGTTGCTCGTTTTGTTGCAGGATGTTTGTTGTATTGGGGTTTAGTTGAATGTTTTTTTGTCGTTTGTTGTATCAGCACTTTATGTCCTCATCTGGATTGTCTATAGTGGAAGGTTATTCTCATTTATTGTATCAGTAGGTTATGTTTACTAGTATTCTAATAATTACCCCTACACTTCTTCTCTCTATAAATACCACCTATCACACCAATATGTCTTCACATCTTCACCTTACCTTATAAGTCATTCGGATGGCAGATGGTGATAACGAATTCCACATTCATTTTCATTTGCATGTACATGAAGGGGAGCCAAATCCTGCAAATGTTGAACCACAACCCAACCGTAAATCTGTTGTACCACAACCCAACCATAACTTTCTTGAACCCCAACCCAACCGTAACAATATTGCTCGACAAGCAAACCCTAACAGTGTGCTCCCCTACACTGAACAGCTGCGTGCCTGTCCCGGACCTTCAACGCTAGACCAACATCGTTACCGTCCAGATCATCATAGTCAGGAAAATCAAAATCAAACTTCCTTCATGGCAGCACCACAAAACCCCTCTTCTGTGCAAAACCCTCGCAGCCAGTACATCTCAGTTGTCGAAAGGGAAGCAGCCATACGTGGTCTTATCCGACCCATATGCAGGTATGGAGAGCACTACTACTATAGGCATACTGAGCCATTCGAACAGTGATCGAGACTCAAACGCGTTATCAGATGACGCAGTGGTTAGTGATGATCCATGGGAGCAGTATCAGAATTACGATAGCGATTCTGATTCATCCTTTTGATTCCATATTCTACCTTAGCTGCTATCTTAGGTATTTTCAATTCAATAATATTTGTGTTGTTGTGTTTAATGTTTCTTAGTGAATTTTGGAACAAATATCTTAATTGTTAAATTACACCAACTCATAACTCAAACAGAAATACCAAACACAAAACATAGGAGGATACACCTAACAGTTAACAGTGAAAACCAAAACAACATACTAACTTAACGTCGGCCACATGTCTTCCTGTTGTGTCCGGTTTCTCCGCATCTGCTGCATCGACGTGCCTGGGGTTCATCATGGTAGTTGACATCCATCTCATTTTGAATTCTTCTTGAACGAACCCTGCCTCGATGTGTTGTGACCCTCGAAGGGTCCCCTTGAATTGTCCAGTCCGCTTCTTCCCACTCTTCTTTGTGTCCCAGGGTGAAAAGATGACCGCTGTACTGTTCCTGATAGGTGGTGGTGTGGAATTTGGAATTGGTTGTGACAACTGCCAAATTTGCATGCATCCGTACAATTAATTAGACAATAATTAAGGATTCATAACTGTCCTGATTTACAATTAATGACTTGAACTGCTTTCTGATTATTGCTTTATACACACATGTGCATCACATATTGCAAATGACATATCATTGACTGCATGCAAACATATAGACATAAATGATACACAAAGCACAGTTAGCACAGTTAACAGATAACTCAGAAAAATGCTGACGAGGTTCAGTACATAGACAGACAATGTTTTGAGACCCAGTATGGGCCAGAGACTAAGTACTACACTAGTATGCTATGTAGGGAAATAAGGATCACAAAACTGCATTTTTAAGTGATGGTTTAAGTGCTGGAAAGTGCCTAAAACTCACCCAAAGTGCTGAATTCAGCATAATTCAGCAAAAATCAGCTTTTTAACAAGCTAGTTACATGCAAAAATATGACTAAATGGTCCTGAAAGCTTTCCTAAGTGTCAGGAACTAAAAGTATCACAAAAGGGTACATAAAGAACACTAAACGGCATAATTTGGCACTTTAATGAACCGGTATCTAACCGAACAACCGGACACTACCCGAAACACCAAAATTACACTAGAAGCATTGTTTTATTATTTCTGAGCTAGTTCTGATCCCCGAACACCCTAACACACTATATAACATCATATTAACTAAAACACCTAAACATACACTTGGATTTCAACTAGTTCTCTTAAACACCCATCACAACCCAACCCAACCCTATACCCCCCCCCCCCCATGGTGGACGGTCACCAAGGGTGGACCCACCCTTGATCTTCCTTGATTTCATTTGATTTGCTAATAGATCTTGTATGTACTATTAATGACATATTACACAATGGTTAAAGTGTTAAGTTGGATATAAGAAGAAGATGATGAACTTGGACCCTCATTATCTTTCACACACTTCACACACCTTTTTCCTCTCTTCTTCTTCCCCCCTCACGGCCGCAAACAACCACCCACACCACCACCATCTTCATCCAACTTTCATCCATTTCCTACATTCTTAAAGGTGTTAGAAGCTAAGTTAAGGGGATTGGAGCTTGTGGATCTTCAAGGACCTTTCTTATTTGCTATTATCCATCACATTTATCATCTTCATCTTCAAGAGTTCATCCCTAGCCTTTGTGCTAGTAGTAAGATCTTCTACACACCATTTTACTTCTTATTTAGTTGGTTAAAAGATTATGTAAGATGTTAATGATGTTAGACATCATATGAAACCTACTAGATTGTGATTAAACTTATGATCTAGTAAGTTAAAGATAATGATCTTGTGAAAGACCAAGACGATCATACTTTATGTATGCATGAACATGAATAATAAAAATTGTTTTCATATGTGATGATGATTTAAACAAAATACAAGTCTTGTAAGAGGATGATTTCCAAGATAGTTTTCTCAAGAAACTAAGTGAAGTAACAAGATTTATATAAACTTGGTTCTTACATAAACCAAAGTTATTTTTAATGGTTAAACACGTGTAGAAACACTTTTGTAACAAAAAGATTACATAAAGAAGCATTTTTAGAA
This sequence comes from Helianthus tuberosus, assembly GCA_030545235.1. Classification (NCBI taxonomy): domain Eukaryota; kingdom Viridiplantae; phylum Streptophyta; class Magnoliopsida; order Asterales; family Asteraceae; genus Helianthus; species Helianthus tuberosus. The sequence goes on from CM060373.1 coordinate 96,581,066, forward strand.
AATGTGTTTGAAAGTTGTAAACACCCAACTTCTTTAAAAATGGGGTTTTTAAAAAAGTAAATACATTTTAAAGGGTAACTAAACTTACTAAACACACTACCAAGTTACTACAAGTTTTTATGAAAGTTCAACTTCATGTTGTTATATAAATTGCATGATTTTGGCACTGGGTAAGTGTTGATTGAATTGTTGATTGATTGTGATGAATTTACAAAAGAAAATGATATGCTTGAAAGCATGGAAACTTCCATTTTTAGGGGAAACTATGGAAAAATTTTCTAAAAAAAATAAACACTTAGAGAAATATTTTTAAACAAGTATTTACAAGTATATTTTAACCATGAGTTTCCATATAAATTTTGCTATAATTTTTGTTACAAAAATACAAATATTGGAGGTCAGTTTTTATAAATAAAAGTGGCTAGATATATATATATTTAGAAGACACATGTGTGTAAATACTTGTATACTTTGTGTAATAGTTATATTATTTTAGGGTTAAAATAATATAACATAACAAAATACCAAGAAATCACAATCCAAAATATTACAAAAAATCCCGAGGAATAAATACACAAGTTACACACACAATATTGAGAAACCGAATAAGAAATGTAACTTGCCAAATATTCCGCAAAATACATTTATAAACGTATTGTGGTAAATAGTATTTTGGATACAAAGGAAAGGAAAATATGATTTTTCCAATTATTACAAAGTTATATCATATTTTTGACAAGAAGAAAATATATTATTTTTGGGAAATAAAAATATATTTTCTTGGAATTTTTAGAAGATATATAATTTTTAGGAAAAATATATATTTTCTTGGATAAACTTGAAATACATTATTTTGGATAAAAATAAGTTTACATTTTCTAAGTGAGACTTGAAAATACATTGTTTAGAACTACAAATATTTTTGCCAAAAGGAAAAATTATAAATAATTTTTCTAAGCAATAATTCTTAGATATATATATATATATATATATATTGGGAAATGTATATATATTAGTGGACTTTTATTAGAAATAATATTCCGGAAAGTTTAATACAAAATTAAGTATAAGAATACTTAACGATTACAAGAAACTACATATTCTCGTACGTATAAATCCACACCGGAATACGACACCGATACATAGCAAGAAATACAAATACAAGAATACGGATATATATGTATAAGACACCCCCATCCTTGGGAAGGAAATACAAGTATAAATACTTGAGAAGTATTAGTACAAAAATATTGTTTTAACAAATTATTCCAAAATTAAATATAATTTAAAGTTAAAATATTTATTATTTTAACAAGTAATTATAACTTGGAATAATATTGAAAACATAAAAAAAAAACGTAACTCGAAAGCGTTAATACTAAGACAAGGCACGACCCGTCCGTCTAATAGACATAGTACATTGTAGGTAGTCGTGTACACCCGAGGACACTTTGAGTTACAGGCGGATTCGAAGAACACAAAACTGTGAGTTCATGTCCCCCTTTTCTTTAAACTGTTTTGTTTATTAACTTCGGGGGTGAAGTACATGTTTCAAATGATTACAAAATGCTTACAGACAAATACAATTGGTATGGTTAGCTAAGGAAAGTACAGTAGATCATGTGAATGGGTAGGCGCATACTTAAGGCCATTAATCCTCGTAGTAGGACCAAGGGACAGGAGTGATAGATCTATTTGGGTGTAGCGAGCCCCATCCATGAGTCCGCCGAATGGGCCATGTGGTGACTACGTTTTACAGCCGGAGGCCCGGTACAAAGTCTGCTAGATTTGAGTCTTCCTGCACCATGTCACGTATATTAATGTATTAGCTTCACATTAATCGATCTGTTTCCTTGTTGCTTTCATACCGGGATTTCAAGTACATACAAACATACTTACAAATGCTTCAAATGTTTATTCACAAACACACACATGAACTTGCTTAACTTTTGTTGATGTTTTCAAACTACATGTATTTCAGGAAATTAAGTATGGATCGGGCGGGCGTTGGAGTTTCAAGGCATGTTGAGAATAAAAGATGTCATCCGTGTCGTAGAGTTTGGTTAGTGTGTCTTATCCTGGATGAGACACATCTTTTAAAACCTGGTTTTAACCAAAGTCTTTTGATGAGTTCCTATGGAACTCTATACAATTTATATGGATTGTAATTCGGATTTTAAGTCTATGTTTCAAGACAATGATGATGTAATGTTTTAAACTTGTTCAATGGATGATGGATCTATGATTTTATCATATAGTTGTTGTTATGATTGAATGCAATGGTATTAAGAAAGTCACACCAAAATCACGCTTCCGCAAAAGTCAGGGTGTGACAGCTTGGTATCAGAGCTTCGATTGTAGCGAACTAGGATTCTTTCTCGAGTCTAGACTACAATCATTAGGGCTCTCACAAAAACGTTTTCACAAACATGTTTTCATTGCATACACAAAACGCCTAGATCCAGGAAAACAAACATTTTTACAAACAAAAGACATGAAACACATTTCAAAGTTTACGTTTATGACTCAGTCTGAGAGACTGGGTAGTTCAGTCTGAGAGTCTGGGTAGTTCAGTCTGAGAGACTGGGAAGTTTAGTCTCAGAGACTAGGGAGTTCAGTCTGAGAGACTGGGAAGTTTAGTCTGAGAGACTGGGAAGTTTAGTCTGAGAGACTAGGGAGTTCAGTCTGAGAGACTGGGAAGTTTAGTCTGAGGGACTGGGAAGTTTAGTCTGAGAGACTGGGAAGTTTAGTCTGGGAGACTAGGTGGCTTAGTCTGAGAGACTAGGAAGGATAGAAAGTTTCATAAAGAATAATGTGAATACATGATTACATGATGAATCGTCCTTGTATGCAATATACTAAGTGAATACTATGAATGTACATGCTATGATTACTATGTACCGACACACAAGACACCTTCCTCAGAAAGCAAGTTGTCAGACGTTGGCAACCCTATGGCCACCGCCACAAATAATGAGATTGCACCTGCGCCGGAGATGTTTACGTCAGACACTGAGAGTGACCCTGACATGTTGACCAAGGACGAGGACGACTTCCAACCATTCGCGCTACCAGACTTTGGAGATGAATTACCCTTGCCGATGGTTCCCCTGACGAGAATCCTTCTGTCTTTCTTGTTTCGGCCCATAACCACCTTATCATTGGCTACCCCGATGGCGAGCACATCGTGGTTCTGATCCTCGATGTCGTACCTCTTGTGGTCAGGATTTCTGAGGCTTGGCCATTCGATGATCTGTTTGATGATAACGTTGAATTGTTTAATGATGATCCTCCTGCTGGCGCCCAGGGTGATGGAGAGATAGCTGGGAATGTTATTGCTATGCTAACTCCAGAGATTCCTGCCATTGAAGTATCCTCTGCTTCCATTTTACACTCGATTTCAGACTCCTTTGAGTCTGTGACATCTGCAGCCTTACAGATGGCCGGATTGCAGCTTTCTACTACTGACTCAGATGACGACACCGCTATGAATGTTGCACTATCACCTGCTTGTGATGCCACGCCTTTACACGACCCAGAGCCTGTTCCTGAGCCAGCTCCTGTTCCTTTTGGGTCAACTTGATGTTGCACCTGCTGATCCTGAGCCATTGCTCGATCGCGACCCTTTTTTTTAGTTTACCAGGCATTGCACCCCCCCTTATACCTAACCAGTACCTGTACCTGATGATCCTCTCTTATGTTGAGACATTTGTTTCCGCACCTGCACCCGCTGATGTTGCTCCTTTTCTCCCTATGGAGACCGACGTCCATTGCACCGACATGCCTATCAGGACATACCCGTACCCCGCCCAGGGGAAGGTACCTTTGGTCAGCACCCGCATGACGGTCCTTTTATATCAGCAGCTTTTCCACAGATCCTTCAGGCTGCACTGTTCATTTCTTCACCACTGGACGAGCCATTCCAATGGTCCCTACCATACACTATGCTGATTTCAGACCCCTACCATCCCTCACATTATGGAGGCTACACACGGATGAGTTGCTCCTGTTACTTCAGCTACAGTTTGAGGTTTTGAGTCGTAGAGTTTTGGAGCTTGTGCTGATATCATGCCCTCCACCCTGTCCATGCCAGTACACTTTGATCTTCCACGTTCATCATCGTCTTCTTTTGCACTCTCACCTGCTGCTCTTACACCTTCCATAGGTGTTGATGCTCGTTTCTTTATTATCAAGCAACAGATCAGTTACTTATTTCGCCGTGTATACGAGCTCGAGAAGGAGCTCGCACATGTTGGCAGTTTGCTTTTCTTCACTCCTCCACCACAGGCACCAGTATAGTTGGCTTTTGGTTTTATTTGGATTGCATTACTTTTGGGAAAAGACACTACTAATAAGCCGAGATTGTAGAGACTTTTGAAGACCACTTATGACCACGTGATTTTGATACACTGATAGACTCATTGGACAAGGGTAGGGTGACCCTGTGTCCCTTTTGATGTGATACACTCTGTAAACAATGTGATTATGGTCGGTAAATAATGAAAGCTCAGTCGCTATGTCCTCACTAAGCACGTTGTTGATCTGCATGTTTGTGCTATAACTATAATTCTACGTGCTTGCTTGTTATGATCTCATTAAATATGTTCCTATCTACAAGTTTGTGCTATAATTGTGATTGCTTTTTATAACGACTGCGTATATACATGTATGTAATACACCTCATAGGTCTTATTTGTTAAGTAGATGCTTACGTGCCCGTATTCTTAATAAGACCTGACCTATCTGATCTTCTTCTTAGAAGATGTCGCTTCAAAGGAACACCGATACCAATAACCCATTGCCGACGACAGAGGCAGAATTATAAGAGCGCATCTTACAGGCCATCGCACAGCATGAGGCCCTTCGCTCCGAACGCAGTGGAGGTACCTCAGGAAATAACCCACCCAACGGTAATGTTCAGTCACTTAAGACACATTACAAAAAGTTTGGACATTTCCAAGTGTGCTTTGCTAATGCCTTACGTGAATGATGTTGCTTATGTCACAGGCTGCACCTACAAGCAGTTCTTGGGCTGCAAGCCCCTGGATTTCGATGGCACTGGGGGTGCCGTAGCCTTCGTGCGCTGGGTTGAGAAGACGGATTCTGTTTTGAGTTTGAGCAAATGCGCCCTAGAGCATCAGGTCACGAACATTTCCGGACTGCTCCAAGATGGGGCTCTGTCATGGTGTAACCTTCAGGTTCAGACGTTGGGCGAGGCTGTTGCATATGCTTTGACATGGGATGAACTGAAAGAACTAATGCATAAGAAGTACTGCTTGAGAGCAGAAATCCAGAAGTTGGAAACTGAGTTCTGGAACTTGAAGATGGAAGGTCCAAAGATAGTTGAGTACGTGCAGAGATTCCATGATCTGTCTCGTGTTGTCCCCTACATGGTAAAACCAGAGTTTAAGAGGATCGAATGTTTCATCGGGGGATTGGCACCTCAGATTCTAAGCCTGGTGACAACATCTAAACCCTCAACGATCACCGATGCTATCGACTTAAGTGTGGCGCTCACTGAAGAAGCGGTTAGACTAGGAAAATTTCCCACTTCGGAAGAGAAAAAGGAGACTCCTGTAGAGCCATCTGGAGATAACAAGAGAAAGTTCGCAAACTTCAAGCAGGGTACTCAGGCCAAAAAGGGAAAATAGTACATGGTTAAACTACCTAAATGCGACAAGTGTCGACGTCACCATATCGGGCGATGTAAAGATGGAAAGTGTGATAACTGTGGCAAGGTGGGGCACTGCAGGGAAACGTGTTGGCATAAGACGGGATGTGGAAAGAGAGGTCAAGGGTGTTATAACTACGGTGACGTGGGGCACTTTAGGAAGGATTGCGCAAGGGAGATTAAACAAGATCGTGGAAGAATGTCCAACACCTGAGCTAGGGAAGCACGCCAGGATCCAAACGTGGTCATCGATACGTCCCATATTAGTCAATGTTATGCATCGATGCCACTTGATACCATTACAAATTTTTGCTTCGCATCTCTAGAGTTTGAGAGTATACTTGGTTTAGTAGCAAGTAAGTTAGATAACCCGTACTAGCTTAAGGGAAACTTCGACGACGTATTTGGAACGGATTAGTTGTCAAGCAATCGAGCGGAGATTGTTATCCGCATCCTGATGACGAACGACGAAACGATCATGGTTCATGAAGCAGGATACGCCCCTACGGATTATCCGTTGTTGAAGACACGGAAGTTTTCACGCAAAGGATGTGTTGCCTTCTTGACTCTTGTCGGGGACAAAGAAGCCGAAGAATCTAAGCTCGCAGATATCCCTATGATAAGGGAACATCCTGAAAGTCTTCCTCGGAGACCTTCCAAGAATACCGCCCCAACGACAAGTCGAATTCCATATTGACTCTGTTCTAGGCGCCGCGCCTGTAGCCAAGGCACCCCATCGACTTGCACATCCTGAGACACAAGATTTGTCAACGCAGCTTCAGAAGTTGCCAGATAAGGGATTTTTAAGGCAAGCTTATTGCCCTAAGGAGTTTCAGTACTGTTCGTCAAGGAGAAGGGCGATGATTTTCAAATGAGCATCAAATACCAGGAGCCGAACGAGCTAACCAACAAGAGTCGGTAACTCTTGCCGAGGATTAACGAATTATTTATTTAACTAACTGTGAGGATCCAATTACTATTTCACAACTGATCGATGATCGAGTGTCATTAGCCGTGAATTCAGGAAGAAAGTTTACCTGGGAAATTGTGGGACAATAACTTGTTTTAAAACATACACAAAAATTGTGTTTCCTACACAATGCACAAAACAGTTTTACACGGAATACGAAACTTTGAGAATCCAGAAAACATGTACTTAGGACCTTTGGGAACCCAGGTCCAAACTCGTAAAGGTTGTTGCTTAGGAACCACACCTGTTAACTCAAGCAAACCCCACTATCCTGACATATATGCTATTTCAGTTAGCCAAACAGAAAGTACTCAAATTTCTTTTATTTGAAATTTCCACTTTTGCTTCTAGCGAGTAGATGTTTGCATCTCTACTCCCCTTAATGGTAGTTGCATCGCGTTAATTTCCTTCACTAAGAGCGAACACACATTTGCTTCGATACTTGGTCATTTCTTCATTATAGCAAATACTCATTGTTTCATTACTTGGAAACTTATATGTCACGCATGCACCACTTGCTACGCATGTGGTTTCGTTTCAAATAAACGCTTCGTTGAAGTTCAAATATTATTTTGCTAAAGCTAACTATTGGTTTACGGTTCAAATAACCTACATTATTGTAGTTATTGGCTCCTTTGCTATCAAGTCAACACATTTTCTTGAAACTCCTTTTCTTTTAAGTTACATTCATGATTTATCTTCGTAACCATGCTGAGATTCCCTTGTTGATACATACGTTTATTGTCGGGTTACGCTGAAACCAAGTTCAATTGCTTGAACTTATCCATTTCGCATATTAAATTTAAAACGCCATATGATGTATTGAGAGCAACATATTCAAATATTTTTGCAAAAGTTCTTCTGTTTCGAGTCGTAGTAGACTTGATTGGTCTACGACACCATCAGATCGTTTGTTGGTTTCGATACCTTACGGTGATACTTTCACAGAATTGAAGCTTACGCTAATTTGGTTACGCGCCTCATACACGGATTTAATTGTCTATTTATTTGTTCTAAATTCGTTTTGTTTATCACGATTAAAGCGGTCTCAACACAGTTGTGTGTTAAGACAATGGTACCTAGATTCATTTCTTATCACGGTGTACCTCCTAACGATTCTTTCGTTATAAATTGAATACCTTGCAGTGTTTATTGCTTTCCATCTTCAATCAGAAACAATAGCTCTTTGATGTTCCATATTCGATTGAAAGCCCCATGACGCTGTTTAAATCAAAATTTCATAGTTGTTTCAGTACACTTTCCTTTGATTTCAAGCATGATGAACTTGTTCGGTCACCGCTATGGTTGAAATATATCAATTACGACACCTTGTGGTGTCATTACAAATTTGTAGCTTGTGCTAATAATGGACAGCCGTTTCACACAAAACTACACATACTTTTGATTGACTTGTTGAGACAATGACACACCAGATTCGATTGTATTTCATTTCGGTATATTTTCGCAATTCAAGAATGTCAACACACTAATCTTAACCATTTATTTATTCATAAGTTTCGTGCTACTATCATATCCAGGTTTTTGATTTCGAGTTCATATAGTGGATGCTATTGTTTTGAAAACTCATCTGCATAGTGTGACCAATTGTTTGAAAATCCATTGGTCAAATCCCCTTTATTGCACCTCTGTTAACTAAGTTACACTAGATTATACATCCATACACCTCGTGTCCTTGGACATCAAATGCTAGAACACATACCTTTTAATCATTGGGTTCTTGTTGTTGTAATACATCCTTGGATTCACCCAATGTGAATAAGATTTGATTCGGTTTTGTGGTTATCTACCTCAGTACTATTCATATACATACACGCATGATATAACCATAAGGAGTTAAGGTGGTACAAATTTCGAGGACGAAATTTTCTTAACAGGGGGAGAATGTGACAACTGCCAAATTTGCATGCATCCGTACAATTAATTAGACAATAATTAAGGATTAATGACTGTGCTGATTTACAATTAATGACTTGAACTGCTTTCTGATTATTGCTTTACACACATAGGTGCATCACATATTGCAAATCACATATCATTGACTGCATGCAAACATATAGACATAAATGATGCACAAAGCACAGTTAGCACAGTTAACAGATAACTCAGAAAAATGATGACGAGGTTCAGTACATAGACAGACAGTGTTTTGAGACCCAATATGGGCCAGAGCCTAAGTACTACACTAGTATGGTGTGTAGGGAAGTAAGGACCACAAAACTGCATTTTTAAGTGATAGTTTAAGTGCCGGAAAGTGCCTAAAACTCACCCAAAGTGCTGAATTCAACATAATTCAGCAAAAATCAGCTTTTTAACAAGCTAGTTACACGCAAAAATATGACTAAATGGTCCTGAAAGCTTTCCTAAGTGTCGGGAACTAAAAGTGTCACAAAAGGGTACATAAAGAACACTAAACGGCATAATTTAGCACTTTAATGAACCGGTATCTAACCGAACAACTGGACACTACCCGAAACACCAAAATTACACAAGAAGCATTGTTTTATTATTTCTGAGCTAGTTCTGATCCCCGAACACCCTAACACACTATATAACATCATATTAACTAAAACACCTAAACATACACTTGGATTTCAACTAGTTCTCTTAAACACCCATCACAACCCAACCCTATACCCCCCCCCCCATGGTGGACGGTCACCAAGGGTGGACCCACCCTTGATCTTCCTTGATTTCATTTGATTTGCTAATAGATCTTGTATGTACTATTAATGACATATTACACAATGGTTAAAGTGTTAAGTTGGATATAAGAAGAAGATGATGGACTTAAACTCTCATTATCTTTCACACACTTCACACACCTTCTTCCTCTCTTCTTCTTCCCCCCTCACGGCCGCAAACAACCACCCACACCACCACCATCTTCATCCAACTTTCATCCATTTCTTACACTCTCAAAGGTGTTAGAAGCTAAGTTAAGTGGATTGGAGCTTGTGGATCTTCAAGGACCTTTCTTATTTGTTATTATCCATCACATTTGTCATCTTCATCCTCAAGAGTTCATCCCTAGACTTTGTGCTAGTAGTAAGATCTTCTACACAGCATTTTACTTCTTATTTAGTTGGTTAAAAGATTATGTAAGATGTTAATCATGAAGAAAATTAATGAACAAGAACATAATCTTTCACATAAAGCTTAAAAACCATAAGAATACATGTTGTTTAGTGTTGATTTGCTTCTTGATGATTGATTGTTTGTGTTTATGATGTTAGACATCATATGAAACCTACTAGATTGTGATTAAACACATGATCTAGTAAGTTAAAGATAATGATCTTGTGAAAGACCAAGACGATCATACTTTTTGTATACATGAACTTGAATAATAAAAATTGTTTTCATATGTGATGATGATTTAGACAAAATACAAGTCTTGTAAGAGGATGATTTCCAAGATAGTTTTCTCAAGAAACTAAGTTAAGTAACAAGATTTATATAAACTTGGTGCTTACATAAACCAAAGTTATTTTTAATGGTAAAACAAGTGTAGAAACACTTGTGTAACAAAAAGATTACATAAAGAGGCATTTTTAGAAAATGTGTTTGGAAGTTGTAAACACCCAACTTCTTTAAAAATGGAGTTTTTAAAGAAGTAAATACATTTTAAAGGGTAACTAAACCTACTAAACACACTACCAAGTTACTACAAGTTTTTATGAAAGTTCAAGTTCATGTTGTTATATAAATTGCATGATTTTGGCACAGGGTAAGTGTTGATTGAATTGTTGATTGATTGTGATGAATTTACAAAAGAAAATGATGTGCTTGAAAGCATGGAAACCTCTATTTTTAGGGGAAACTATGGCAAAATTTTCTAAAAAAAATAAACACTTAGAGAAATATTTTTAAACAAGTATTTACAAGTATATTTTAACCATGAGTTTCCATATAAACTTTGCCATAATTTTTGTTACAAAAATACAAATATTGGAGGTTGGTTTTTATAAATAAAAGTGGCTAGATATATATATATTTAGAAGACACATGTGTGTGAATACTTGTATACTTTGTGTAATAGTTATATTATTTTAGGGTTAAAATAATATAACATAACAAAATACCAAGAAATTACAATCCAAAATATTACAAAAAATCCCAAGGAATAAATACACAAGTTACACACACAATATTGAGAAACCGAACGAGAAATGTAACTTGCCAAATATTCCGGAAAATACATTTATAAATGTATTTTGGTAAATAGTATTTTGGATACAAGGGAAAGGAAAATATGATTTTTCCAATTATTACAAAGTTATATCATATTTTTCACAAGAAGAAAATATATTATTTTTGGGAAATAAAAATATATTTTCTTGGAATTTTTAGAAGATATATGATTTTTAGGAAAAATATATATTTTCTTGGATAAACTTGAAATACATTATTTTGGATAAAAATAAGTTTATATTTTCTAAGTGAAACTTGAAAATACATTGTTTTAGAACTACAAATATTTTTGCCAAAAGGAAAAATTATAAATAATTTTTCTAAGCAATAATTCTTAGATAGATACATATATATATATATATATATATATATAGGGTAAGGTTCATGCGAGAACCACCTTTATTGCGAGAACCGCGAGAACCAATGTGAACACAACCTAAAATAGCTAAAAAAACCTAACCCCCACCCCCCCCCCCCCAAAAAAACCTAAACCCCCCCCCCCACCCCCCCCCCCCCAAAAAAAACCTAACCCCCCCCCCCCAAGCTAAATGCTAAAAACTAAACCCCCCAAAAAACCTAAAAAATACCTAACCCCCCCCCCCACCCCACCCCAAAAACCTAAACCCCCCTCCCCCACCCCCCAAAAACCTAAACCCCCCCCCCCCAAGCTAAAAGGCTAAAAACTAAACCCCCAAAAAACCTAAAAAAATCTAAAAAAAATCTAAAAAAATAAAAAAAAAATCTAAAATTTTTTTTTTGATTTTTTTAATATTTATTATGTTAAAATCGCTACTTTCAGAAGCCAAAAAAAAAAATTTTTTTTTTTTTTAAAAAAAAAAATTTTTTTTAATTTTTTTTTTTTTTTTTTTGCTACGAAAAGTAGCGATTTTGTTATAAAAAATATTAAAAAAAAAAATTGTGTGATTTTTAGCTATTTTTAGGCATTTTTTGTTGCGTTCACATTGGTTCTCGCGGTTCTCGCAATAAGAGGTGGTTCCTAACGGATCTTTGTCCTATATATATATATATATATATATATATATATATATTGGGAAATGTATATATATTAGTGGACTTTTATTAGAAATAATATTCCGGAAAGTTTAATACAAAATTAAGTATAAGAATACTTAACGAATACAAGAAACTACGTATTCTCGTACGTATAAATCCACACCGGAATACGACACCGATACATGGCAAGAAATACAAATACAAGAATACGGATATACATGTATAAGACACCCCCATCCTTGGGAAGGAAATACAAGTATAAATACTTGAGAAGTATTAGTACAAAAATATTGTTTTAACTAATTATTCCAAAAGTAAATATAATTTAAAGTTAAAATATTTATTATTTTAACAAGTAATTATAACTTGGAATAATATTGAAAACATAAAAGAAACGTAACTCGAAAGCGTTAATACTAAGACAATGCACGACCCGTCCGTCTAATAGACATAGTACATTGTAGGTAGTCGTGTACACCCAAGGACACTTTGAGTTACAGGCGGATTCGAAGAACGCAAAACTGTGAGTTCATGTCCCCCTTTTCTTTAAACTATTTTGTTTATTAACTTCGGGGGTGAAGTACATGTTTCAAATGATTACAAAATGCTTACAGACAAATACAATTAGGTATGGTTAGCTAAGGAAAGTATAGTATATCATGTGAATGGGTGGGCGCATACTTAAGGCCATTAATCCTCGTAGTAGGACCAAAGGACAGGAGTGATAGATCTATTTGGGTGTAGCGAGCCCAATCCATGAGTCCGCCGAATGGGCCATGTGGTGACTATGTCTTACAGCCGGAGGCCAGGTACAAAGTCTGCTAGGTTTGAGTCTTCCTGCACCATGTCACGTATATTAATGTATTAGCTACACATTAATCGATATGTTTCCTTGTTGCTTTCATACCGGGATTTCAAGTACATACAAACATACTTACAAATGCTTCAAATGTTTATTCACAAACACACACATGAACTCGCTCAACTTTTGTTGATGTTCTCAAACTACATGTTTTTCAGGAAATTAAGTATGGATCGGGCGGGCGTTGGAGTTTCAAGGCATGTTGAGAATAAAAGATGTCATCCGTGTCGTAGAGTTTGGTTAGTGTGTCTTATCCTGGACGAGACACATCTTTTAAAACCTGGTTTTAACCAAAGTCTTTTGATGAGTTCCTATGGAACTCTAAACAATTCATATGGTTTGTAATTCGGATTTTAAGTCTATGTTTCAAGACGATGATGATGTAATGTTTTAAACTTATTCAATGGATGACGAATCTATGATTTTATCATACAGTTGTTGTTATGATTGAATGCAATGGTATTAAGAAAATCACACCAAAATCACGCTACCGCAAAAGTCAGGGTGTGACATTGGTAACCTGATGTGGTTGCTTACCCCTCCAAGTGCAAACGGCGATAGCATGGGAACAAGGGAATCTAAGCATTTGCCATTTCCCGCATGAGCACCGTCTGCGTCTGTATTCAATGGTGTACTCGTTTCCACCATCATCATTTGTTTCATCCCTTGAAACTACCACGTAGCGACCATCTCTAACATCGTAGAAGGACACTTCATGGTGCATGGCTACGGAATGCAACTTGTTAAACCTGGACCAAATTCAAGGGGGCAGATGGGTATTGCAGCTTTGGGCCATCTGCACGTGCTGAGCATACTCTGATACGTCCTTGGTGAACGTATAATGAATCAAGGCTTCTACTGGAAGGAGTCTTGCTTCACGTAAGACATTATTCATAGACTCGGATATGTTCGTCGTAAGGTTAACCGAACGACGGTTTCCGCGGTCATGAAAAATAGTCCACTTGCTTTTGTCGATGTCGTTCAGGTAGTCCCAGGCATCCTGATTTAACATCCGTATTTCCCTCACAGCCCAAAGATACTTTCTGCGTTGACTTGTGCTCCCGATCATCCAACCCAGCTTCCTAAGAGATTTGGTCTTGAACCTACCACTAAAATTGCTTCTTACATGCCGAAGACAATAACGGTGGTAGGCGTTTGGTTTCTTCCAATCCTCAAGGTTCTCCATGGCATTAATTATCCCGACATGACGGTCTGATAGAACACAAATACTACTGTTACAGTCTCTGGTGACGTATTCCCTCAAACTTTGGAAAAATCAACACCAACTATGAACCGTCTCTTCGTCAACTAGAGCGTACGCCATTGGCATTATGTAGTTGTTGGCGTTTTTGGTTACCTCAACCAACAACTTACCAAGGTACCCTCCTTTCAAGTGTGTGCCGTCCACAGAGATTACAGGCTGGCAAAGATGAAATGCGCGAATAGAATGACCAAATGCCCAAAAAACATATTTGAATGTTGGATGTCCTGGAGCTGAGTGCGGGTGATGAAACCATGAAACTACGTACTAGGGTTTCGAGACTGAAGCTGTAACACGTACTTTGGCAGCTCCTCAAAGTTGCTTTCCCAGGTTCCATATATCCTCTCAATTTCCTTTCTTCGTCCATGCCACGCCTTTGTATACGTAACATCGACAGACATCGCTTGCTTTATATGTGTCCTGATGTGTTTCACCTTCAACGCAATGTCTGTACAAATTTGTGGTAGGATGTGTGCAGCGATATCCTTAGATCTAAGGCACTTGTTGTTGTTGCGTACCACCGTAGAATAACAACTGTGGGCAGGCGCCCAATTGGTAATTTGCCACATGTGTTGGTGTTTCTGTTTTGATGCCGTTGCACGCCATTCACACAAAGGAGCATGAGGGAAAGGGTTTTTATAATTTTTGTTTCTGGTGTAACATTTAACTTTGTATAAAGTTGGTTGGCTATCCATCACAAAAATTTCCCTTCCACGGCGAATGTTCCATTCTCGGACAGCAAGGTTGACCTCCTGTTTAGATTTGAAATACATGCCGAGACGTATCTGTTTTACTTTTGGATTCCATACGTCCATTGGATTATCTTCATAATCCGGACACATGTAATCCCTAAGTTCCACGTCCTCGTCTGGGTCGTCATGTGTCCCTGGAATGATAGGCCTCACCTGAGCAAGGGTCAACTCAGTCTGTTGGTTGACTGCAGCCTCGTCGTCAGAAGTGCCATCGTCGGATGGTGGTGCCTCTTCACTTTCAGAACTTTCTTCGGTGCTGCAACGTTCCGAAACATCAAAACCGTCATTATTGTCATCACCGACCACAAACTGCGACAACGGACCTACTATGTTATCAACAGGAGGCATCAAGTGGTGTTCTTGAGTTATTTTCCTGTATCCCTCTTCATCTTCATCGGAATCTTGGGTGTCAACAACATTGTCAACAACATTACGTTGTGTAATGTCATGCAGAAGGTTTGTGAAACTCATGTGTTGGACAGGATTGACTGCCTCCCACTGAACATAGATCTCGGCAATGAAGTTGCCATCCGATACTCCAGCTAAATAGTTCATGATTTCAACATCATCATCGTTGAAAAATTTTGTTGTCTAAGATATGCCCTGAAACGTGTACCCTAGTAACAATGAAAGGCGCACCGATTCTTTCTATAGTTGAACATGATTACAAATTGAATCCACCAATTGGTCATACGACGATTTCTGTCGCATAAGGAAAGAGGTTGTTAGCGTGGATTGGTCAAACTGAACAACCCTGTTTACAAAGGAAAACACACCGCCCCAATATAGTCTTACGAGGTATGGCTGAAAAGAATCCATGATCTAAGAAAGTGAAATGTTAAGGATGGGTGGGTTGTGTAAGCTGGATTTGGTTAAGTATACTATCTGTTTTAAAGAAACTTAGTGTGGGTTGAGAACCTAATCCAATTGGTATTTATAGTGTCGAGGAAGCAGATAGTTGGTGGAGCCCACCATCTTGAAAGTTAATATACATATAATAATTATTTTTGAATATTCTAAAAAGTAAAAATGTAAATTGCCTTAAATCAACTTTAAGTACATATATGGCACTGTTTGTTTGAACGAATGTCTGTTATTCGGATTTTATTATTCGTTTGAACTACTTATAATTATTTCGTTTGAACCATCCTTGAAATTAAGTTTATACCGGGTTCTCAACAACACAACATTTTACAACACCAAATTTAACAAGGTTTTTTATTAGCTAATTCAACAACATTACAACATTACAATAGGAACTATCAAACTCGCAAATTATATAAATGCATTACTATTTTAATTACATACATGCAGAAATACAATGTTACTTCGTACTATCTTAACAAATCATTTCTAATTGCAAGACCGTTTGTCGGGCTTCCAATTAGAACAGAAGCGAATTTAAACCCATCCGGTTTCTTCGTATATCGAGTTTCGATATAAAGTCAAAAGGCCGTCACTGGCTGTTCGACCCGTAAAGTGTTATGGGATGGGTTGTTTGCATCATCCATGACTATTCTGCAACTTTGGTAATGTTAGAGGATTTGCAAAAGCCCGGATAAGCGTGACAGGGAATGTGGAACAAAAACTGGGCTGATGCAGTAGGAGCTAAATCTCCTACCGAAAAAGGGGGTGATGATGACTGTTCGACAGGCTCACCCCCCCCCCCACCAGAAGTTGCAGAATACTTTACGGGAGGAGGTGGTAGATGAGAATAAACCACCCAACAACCTGAGCGGCTGAATCTTCCACAAGACTCAGTAGAAGCCGGTAGAAGCATCCACAGGAGCAGTTGAGTCATTATCCTCGTACAACTTACGGGAGGAGGTGGTAGATTAGAATGATCGTTCTCCTCCATACAAGATTTTCCCACTTGGTATACGAAAATTAAAACTGAGAAAAACATCATGATGAATGATGACCCGAATGATCCAAGAGCATACTTTGACAAAATTTTCGTATCGCCTGAAATATCAAGCCCCGAACATCTTTTATATAGAACATCATACCGACACAATTGCAAGATCATCATTATATTATTTTCAACATTATATTATTTTAACATCATTGTGTTATAGAAGACTTCTTGTGCATCCATCAGTTTGTATTATATTTGGGTTATAAGACTAACATGCATACTGAACAACGTATATGGTAATATTTTAAGTTAGCTAAATCAAACAGCAATCTTCAATTACATATTTCTATGAAAAAGCGATTTTATATAAGAATGCAAGATGAAACAACAATCTTTTATAAGAATGCAGTATGAAATAGCGATCTTGTTTAACATTTCTCTTTCAAACAGCAATCTTGTTTAACATTTCTCTTTCAAACAGCAATCTTGTATGAGTTGGTGGTTTCAAACAGCGACCTTCTTAAGGTCGCTGTTTCAAACAGCGATCTTCTATAACATTGCTGTTTCAAACAGCAATCTTCTATAACCTTGCAGCTTTTGCAGAATTTTGACAGAATATGCATGGAAGGTCGCTGTTTCATATGGCCACATACCTAGAGTTGCAATAAAAATCACAAATCACCTAAAGACACTCTTTTTTTCTCTAACCCACTTATTTATGCAAAAAATTCCAATACTAAATAGTCTTTACGCACTAAAATAGGCTTCAACACTAAATTAGTCTTTAGTGTTAATTTTCCATAGCTTCATTCATACAACTTTAAGCATCGATATCTCATTATTTTAGTTGTTCATTGTGAAACTCTCACATAGTAGAACCCACAATTATAAATTATAAATTAGCAACATGTTTATGCATGTTGCACTTGTATCTTATGCTTTGTTTATGGTATATGCTTATATTGGTAGTGAAGTTAGTTTAAGAGTCGTACAGTATGGAAATGCGAGTTGTACTCCTGATGCTTCTTTTCTATCTGCAGTTTGTTTATTCCAAGCAAAAAACACACGTCACATTCACCTCAGATTCCCCTTTACACGCCCCTCCTCACCACCCCACAAGAAGCAATCTCTCTCTTACAAGAAAGTAATACCGAAGATGATGGCAAGGTCTCCGGTGAAAGAAGAGAAGAGATTTGACAAACTAGGGATACTGGTGACCGATCTACATCAGTGAACCAATGACTGCGATACGACTAAACCTACCATTCCATCAAAAGAGAACACCGACAAGGGATCTTCCGACGAGTAAGGTAAGACCCAAAGCACCTGACTCTGTTTTCTGCATAATACTGTTCATCACCAAAACTAACCCTATTTTTCCTTTATGTAATTCTTGCGATGTGTTGATTTCATACCCAAATCATGTTCATATGGGTATTTCAATGAAACTGAGTCATAGAAACCCTAAATTAGGTTACTTAAAATTGATTAGAAAAAATGGTTAGCTCAGATCATCAAAGTTGTATAACCTGAATTTATGTGTTTGTTAGATCATTACAACTCCATCGATTCTTATTATTTTGATCACTACTTGGGTTTTCAATTTCATCTCAGATCCTATTGTTGAAGAAATTAGTAAGCCGCTATCTTTAAAGACTCAGGTAAGCAAATTTCAAACCCAAAGTTATCTTTGTTGGTTTTTAGTCAGATTGTTATAACTCTTACATTAGTTTCTTGATATTTACTATGAAAATTAATGTCCAATTTCCAACCCTAACTTGGTGGAGCAGTAAGCACTTAACCTATTTTGAGGTTTATGGAGATCCCCTTCCTCATTCTCAAAAGGAGACACCAGAGCCGGCCTGAGAATTCGTGTACCCTGTTCAAGCTCGAAAAAACGTGCCCTTACGCCTTAACGAAATTGGGTATTGGGTTAATGCCAATGGGCTAAAAACTAATTTAAACCACAACAATAGTTTTGTAAGTGGGCCTATGTTGGTGTTTGTATGGGTATACCCTATTATTTTTTTACATATATATATCGGGTTTTTAAAAAAATAATGTGTCCTTTGAAATATCAAGCCTAGGCTGTTGGTCCTCCCCGCCCACCCGCAAGGCCGCCTCTAGGAGAAACATTGGGGGCAATTGTTGCATGGATTACTTTTATTTAATTTGTTTATATATTTTATTATTATGTTTTTTTAATGTTTCTATGATTCTGTGATGCTACCATATTTCTTTATGATCTTACATAGGTGTTAAAAGCTGCTATGATGAAAGGAAAAAAGACTGCTGAAACCATGAAAATGGATTATCATCAAGATCATGGTGTAGAGGTGATTACTCAATAATACATTCTATCATTGTTCTTTTATGTTACATTGAGGTGTCTTTTGATCAATAAGTATACGATAAAGCAATATGCATAGGGTTTTCCATGCTGCACCTTTTTCTTTTCTAAAACCATCGAACAACAAGTAAATAAATTAAAGATATAGAATTAGAGACAAAGTGAGGTGAAAATATTAAGTTGCTTCTGTGATATTGAACCTTCACAAACGGTTGCTACACATTTGTTCTTGGTCTATGATGTTGAGCATGGCAAATCAAAGACCGATCACAAGCCGGAGCATAAGGAAGGTATTATTGATATGTACAAGAACAAAATTCACAGCAAAGATAGCGCAAGCAAGGAAGAGTGCGGTGAAGGAGGTAATTCTTTTTCCCCAATATTATTTGTTCAAGTAAAAATATGTGGTCATTTTATATGTATAATTTCATAGTTCAATGTGAACACAGCTTTTGAAGGGTAGTGAAAACTGAGGTTGTATGGAAACAATGTACTATTATTTGGTTGGTTGCGACCATATCAAATCTGACGATGCTTTATTTGGTTTGGTGGAATCAAAAATTTTCCATCTTTTATTTTTGTATACGTGATGGTATTAAAATAAGTAAGGATTAGGATTATTTTCATGTAGATCGACGCGTCTTTTATAGACAAAAGGGAGAAGGAAGGTCATCGCGGTGATGGCGATAGCGGCAGAAGCAACGATAGCAATAAGATCTCAACTGTTGTTCAGTGGTACGTTTTTTCCCAAATCTAATTGATTGCACAGTTCACCATACTCACTTTTCAGTTTTAGTACACATAATATCTGTTGGTCTTGTTACGAAGCAATTGAATCATGAATTTGCATAGAAACTATACGAGATTACACAAACTATCTGTAAAAAACCGATTAATAGGTATGCATATACTCTCAGACCTGTTCTCTGTTACAGTTGCACATACTTGCGTTTCAATTTGCATACACATGGTATTTTACACGAACTGTCGCTGAAACGCAAGTTGTCAGTATTTATATATGTCAAGTTTGGTAAAACTGTAAAAGTGTGGTCTTTCTTGATATTCGCAGGTACTATGTGCTGATTGGTGGAACGGAGATAGCGTGGTAACTGGAGGGGCAGATTCAAAGTTGTAAATATCTTCTAAAGTTTGTATGTCATAACTGTGCTGGTAATTTTGTACAGCCTCTCCCTTCCGCTCAATAGTATACTTTCTACCTCTGATAATAGTAACTATAATGGTTGCTATCATTTTTTTAAACTGACATACATTGTTTCTACTTCATGCAGAAAGGCGAGTGAAAGGCGAGTGCTGGTTACTAATAGCAAGTCCGGCATCTTTGAATTAAAGAGATGAAATGAGGGTCTTTGTCTCAGTTGATGTATTTGCCACACTGCACAATATTGATTTATCACCACAAATCATTAACATTTTACACTTTAATGTTGTTTTCCGTACGAACATGTTTTGTGTAATTCAAGCTTACTGATGTTTTTTAAGTTTTGTGTTGTCAAAGGCTTTACATGGTTGATGCTTGATGTCATTTAACCTTCACCGCCGTAACGCGTGGGCCTTCCATCTAGACGTTGGGCCATAAATTGTAAGCCCCCGGCCGCAACGTGGCGGGGATAAAACCTAGTTACATATAGTTGTGTCCAATAGTAGAACCCAAACCTAGAAGAAATTGACTATATTAATCACAATTACATATAGTTGTGTCCAAAGTTGGGATACATTCATTTTCCTATTTTTTAACTCTATTTTCACAATTTTCCAACATAAAGAAATTATAGTTGTGTCCAAAGTTGGGATACATTCATCTGCCTATTTCTTTAAACTCTATTTTCACAATTTTCCAACATAAAGAAATATGAACGTTTAGAGCAAGAAGCCACTAGTTATTAAACTTGGCTTTACGAAACTTCAAATCATGAAATATGATTTGATTTTGGTTTATAGCCCTAAATAAAGTTTGGTGTTTTTCTATATCTCTTTAGTGTGACGTGGTAGATGTTTGAAGATCCCATCTACTCACATTTTTGTTGAACCATTTGGTTTACTAAAGTGTTTGCACTTATGGTGTACCATTGATTGGGAGTTAGGGCCATTACTTAAATGAGTTGATGACGTGACGAAATTAGCAACCCTTATTAATAAGCAGAACATAATAATTGAGGGTTAACCAAGGGCACCGTTCTAAGGAAGACCCATGATGAGTGGTATAAGATTGGGTTCAAGCCTTAGGGCACTTGGCATGCTATAGTCATTTATCCCAAAACTTCTTAAATAGATAGCTAAGCAAGGTGGTACTATAAGAAAGCAAGATCTTGCCTATTTGGATGGTTTGTGGGTGAAATACCCATGACTAGCTATGCATGGGCCACAACTTGCAACTTAGAGTCAAATATTAGGTGATACTACACCAAATGTCATCGATAAAGTTAGAGAGCATAGTTCGTTGGTCGAAAGAATGTCAAGGTGACTTGTAGCTGCAAAATAAGTGTAATCTTCCCTCAATCGGGTTTCCATGACCCATGGAGGATGACTAGTTGGTTGCATGCAGTTAAGGTGTGTCTGAGTCATAAGTTTGACAAGTTTATCGAAGTCGTAGGTTCTACATGGTTGGTAGAATTCGGTCAAAAAATGTGGTGGACGGGGGTGTCCATGGAACCGATCGAGGGTAGAACGATTGATCACTAGAAAGCGTAGTGGTAATGGACACATCTAAAGGAATAATCAAAGCCAGTGCGACAATCCGAAGTGATGAAAGGGTGTCGCATGTTGGGATCAACATTAGTGGACGTCCCTTTAGCCAAGAAGCCAAAGTAAAGCTTTCATTTTATGGTGTTGCTACGGATGTGTTGTGATGCATTAGGAAGTACATGTTTTGGTGGTGAGAGAATGTAATGTGTTAATTATATGAAGATCACATCTTGCTGAATCAAATAGGTTTACTAGCTACTCATGCATCTCATCTAAGGTTACCTCAACAATTATGCATCTCATCTAAGGTTACCTTAACAATTAAGGGAAGTTCTGCAATGGAAATGCTTGGAATTTTGCCATACCCCCTAGTAGTCAGGTATTGGGACCGCTCCCCTTACTAATTCATGGAAGCACGAAACCAGTGACACATATCAATAAGTGTTCATGGTTGGCCCTCCGGAAACCAAGGGGGTAAGGTTGACAAAAAAACCGAGCCTGACGGGCACACCCGAAACATCTGGGAGTGGTATATCCGAAGCTCGATATGTATGCAGTGAACTTCAAAATTTTCATAGGTATGGTATTATGTGGTATCCAACCGATTACCCGAAAGGCCGAAACCACGTACCCCTTTACCTTAATCATATACTTGAAAAAATGTATTTTTATTTTTATTTTCCTTCATTTAACAATCCATTCAGTGAAACTTCATGAAGAAAAATACTGAATATCCAAGAAAGCATGTTAACCATCTTTGATTTTTTTTTAAATTTTTGGCATTTTACAGTGAGTGGTATTTAGGAATATTGGCGTTTGTTTTTTTGGTGTGATCAAATGGAGGTTGCTGAGAGGTATCATTTTATAAGATGTCTTTGGCGCGTAGGTTAGGCGGTGTATTATTATAATAAAGTATTCATCGTTTTAGTTACTATTTGTAATTACTGTTTTTGATAAGCTTTATCTCTGAAGTCTGTAACACGTCCCATCTTTCAAGTTTAGCGCTTTAGATTTTAATATATTAAATGTTTTAATAATAAAGTTTCCGTCGCTTCAGTTTTACTATTTTGTAGTTACTGTTTCTAGTTACCTTTTCAAGATTTTGGCATTTTTTTTATTTTTAATGAGGTTTTATATAATACTTGTTCAAAGTAATTTTATTATAGTTTGGGAGTTTTGGGGCGTTTTATGGGATGATGGAGTTTTCACAAGCATTTGTCTGTGTGGCGTTTTTATTATATATGACGTTGTTATTATATAACAATCAACTGAAAAGGAAAATTAATATATATATATATATATATATATATATAGGATTAGGTTCAAACGTGAACAAAATCCCAAGAGTGAACTGCGTGAACTGATCTGGGCACTTGATTTTTATGATCTTGAGATTAAAGTGAGTGGCATGATGGTAATTATTTAGTTAATTTTTTTCATTTAATTAAATACAAAAAGGGTATATGTGTAATTTCAATCTTAAATTGATTGCATAAATCTCTCACAAATCAAATCAAAAATTAGGAAAGATGTAACTTAATTCAATTATTAAAATAATTATTTGTTTAAATGCGATGTACACATGTGTATTCTGATTTTGCCCTCTTTTTAATGTGATGTACACATGTGTATACCGTCTGTTTTTGTGATATCTCAGAATTTTTTTTGTGTTGAATGTTGATGTACACCTGTGAATTATTGTACACATATGTACGATGTTGAGTACACATGTGTACTGTTCTATTTATATCCAAGTACACATGTGTATACCGTAGAAATATGAAGGTTACGTGGATCTTAAAAATCAAAATTTGAATTCTGGTGATAAGTCTGAAATAAAAATTAAAATTGAAATCTAGTGATTTGTTGTTTGTTTTGATAATTATCATATTAATAAATAAACATAATGTGGATAATGAATTTAAATTAGGAAAGATGTAACTTAATTCAATTATTAAAATAATGATTTAAATCTAATTTTTTATATAATTACAATCATACCCTTAACAACTAAAAAGGAAATCAATGGTCCATATCTGTTCACGCAGTTCACTCTTGGGATGTTGTTCACGCTGGAACCCTACCCTATATATATATATATAAACAATTGATCTTCCAAATCTTCACTGTCACCAGTCTCTTTCTTCTTTTTTGAATCATCTTAACTGGCTGTTTCGACTTTCGTATGATTCATTTTGTTTTTTTTTTTGTTTTTGAAGAGCTTTTTTGTTGCCATTTGGAAGCACAAAGTGTGACATCAGCCTCTTTTTCTTGAAGATTTGTCCATCTCATACAGCAAAATGTTATTGAGTTACACCGCTCAGCTAACAATCCATTCGGCGAAACTTCACGTAGAACAATATTGAATATCCAAGGAACGATATTTGATTTTTTAACTTTTTGGCGTTTTACCGAGAAAGAACGTCACTAAATAAAAGTACCTTAAATCTCTAAATTTGGTCATGCTAAACGCAATAATGTTTTGCTGTATAAGATGGACAACATTGTTAATCCTCAATTAAGAAAGATGTCTAACAATGTTGTCCACCCCATACAGCTAAACTTTATTGAGAACAAAACTCAATAATGTTTTTGTATTTTTTGGCGTTATAAATTGGATGGAAGTTGAGGATAAAGTCAATAAGATTTTACTCAATGAAATGGACAATATCCTCACTTAAGGATTTTGTCCATTACATTGAGCGAAACTTACCGACAACCAAACTGAATTTCAAAGAAACGTTTTGTTTTAGGGGATATTTGATGTTTGGGTTTTTTTGGCATTTCTAAGACGAATGGTATATATTAAATATACCGTTTGGGGTTTTTGTGTGTTTAATGGAAGGTCTGAGATGTTTTTTTACGGTTGTTTTAGGCGGGATTTTATTATAATAAATGCTAGTAATTAAGTCCTATCGTTTCAGTAACTATTTGTTCAGCTTTATCATTTAAAACAAGTTTGACGTTTTATATCTAATAGCGTTTAGATTAGGATGGTGTGTGCTATGTTGGTTAAGGCAGTAACTTAATGGCGTTTTATTTATGAGATGGTGTTTTGTGTAGAGAAGTCAAAAGACTTTTTTACCCTAAATGAAGCGCCACACTAATAAAAGTGATGTTATTTACGAAAACGTCACCGCGTCATCTAGTCCATAGATTGTTTAGATCTGACGATCCATAACCGTTCTCTCCGTTCTCACACTTTTCACCGTTTTCTCTAAATCCTGACCCTTTATATTTTGTGTATCGTGAAGTATATACATAAAACTATATAAAATTTATAATGTATCATATTTTAATTTGCAATAGTTTTTATATTTATAAAAGTTATAAAACAATTATAACAGTAAAATAGAAATGTACATGGAAATCCTAAGCGATACTTTTTATTTTTTAACGAACTAACGGCCATAGCCGATGTCCGTGGGTATGCCCGATGCCCGACGGGTATTGATCTGGATACGAGACCGGAATATTTATCAATGTCAGCCGAAAGTCGACCCAATGCTATCTCTATGAAGGTGCCGTTTGGGGCATCTTAGATAGACCGACATTAGGTTGTTATTAGTTATTCATACTCCATCACCCTTTATAGTCCATTTACTTCGATGTCTTGAGATTTAGTTTGGTCCATTAGTTGTAGCTATTTTCATGACATTGATTCTATCTTCTCGGATTTGGATCCTATCTTCTGGTTGTGTGTCAAAGATATCGATTTTTTTGCTTTTGCTCTCTTAAGTCTTTAAAATGATTGGTCTCCTTATTTAGACTATGGGGTATGGTTCTCTTTCCCCCACTTCACATTAACTCCACCTCATCACCTTTTCTTCCTCTTCCTCTTCCCCCATAAAGAAGAAATGGTCTCCCTATCCATCCCTTCCAATAATATTAAGAGAGAGAGAGAGAGAGAAGCAAGACAGAGATAGAGAGAGAAGCATTTCGGGGAGGCCCGGCGCCACACCCATTAGTGTTATGACTGCTTCTCTTAAACTTTTTAATGACAAGGTCTTTAATTTATCTTTGGAAGATGATGGCCGGGTGATAAGATTTCAACCTTCTTTATTAAGATTTTTGAGATATAAGTTTCTACATGTTGGAGTTTAACTAGTTTAAAATTGTGTTATCTTCAAAAAGAAAAAAAAAAATCCCTTTAAGTTCGGCTGGACAAAGAATTAATGAATCTCATGATACAACTATATGGTTTGAACATATACAATTACCACATTGTTTAATACAACTATATGGCTTTAACATATACAATTACCACATTGTGTAGCTAGAACGAAAATGTGTGCAAAAATTATAATTATTGATCCAAATTCTTTTTGATAAAAAGTAGACAAATATAATCTAGGAGATCCATAACCATAAATCAACTCTCTAGCCTAGAAAAGTTGGCATTTTGCAGGATATGAGAGCGAACAGCCTGATAAAAAACCGATCTTTCTTCAACAACATCTTCTCTAACATGATTTTCTCCAAGACTGTCACATATAGAGACCGAAACTTCAAGATCTACAACATCAGATCTACAAAGCGGGCAACTTGAATGCGATTGAAACCAAGTATCGATGCACGATACATGAAACACATGAGAGCAAGTAGGTATGGTTTTCACCCACTCATCATCTTCATATTCACCCAAACAAATTGCACATTCCGTACTTTTATCTTTATCTGATTCACTCTTTCGTATAAACTGTGTAACCGGAATCATTTTCACAATGAAAGAGTCGAGCCCACGGCTCTGGAAATGTAGAGAAGGATCATTACCATCTGTGTCATGTAGAAGCCTCCTTTGCCTGTTTCGTGTTGGTAAAATGGAGCGAAATGAACAACGTCTAAGTATGTTAAAGTAGCTAAAAACTAGAAATAAGGTTCCCACGGTGCCAACGATAGCAAGAACAAGTGGACTCCAATGAGAAGGCTGAGGGTTAGGAGATCCTACAGGACTTAGAGTCATGATCAATGTAGTTTGATTTCTTGAAATGGGGTTTCAAGAAATTATCTTTTTTGTGGTATGAAAAGTTGGAAACATTGCATTTCGGGATGACTAGTTGTTGTTTTGATGAAGATAGAATACGATGAGGAAAACTAAGTGAAAAGCGATGTAAACGTTGTTGTGGTGATAGTTTTAAGGTATCAAACAAATTATTTTGAATTGTTCATTTGTTCTCTTCTTGTTTGTCTTCATTTATAAACTATTTGTGTCGCATAAACAACTAAAGAGAATATATTTTGAATGTTATAGTATTTTATATTTGATATTGTATGTATATAGTCATGTTGTAAATTTTACATTCGTAAGAAAGTGTAGCATTTGTTGGAACTAATTGGATCAAACCAAAAATATATTAAAACATGCATGTTTAGAGTAACATATTTCGACTGTTTTCTTTATTAACTACACTCGACTTGACACAAAAAACCGAATATATAACCCTCTATATATACCAAACCTATACTAATCCTAACTTAAACTCAATTTAAAAAATCAAATAAACTTAAGTACTTAACATTTAAACATCAAAAAAATATTAAATAAATTAACGAAACTTTATCTTCAAATTCTTTTTGTTTGACTCGATCCACTTGTTTCACTAACCAAATTATGATTAATTCCATCAACACCCTAAACACATTCGACATTTGGAGAGATACTCAACTCATAAATAGAAATGCTTGGTCTTAAATTCCACCATTGCGTTTTGGGAGTTTGATCATGGAGAAAACTCCACAATTAAGTATACGCGTTTGGGTGGGAGTAATTCGATCCAGGATGAGTGGCCTGATGAGGATTAAGGGGCTGTTTGATAGCCTCTTAATGACCATTCAGATGCTACCTCTTAATGGTTTAAAACCTCTGAATGAATAAGAGGTAACCTCAAGTCTGAATGGTTAAGAGGTAACCTCTGAATGATAAATCATTACATGTCACATTCTTCTACCTTCTCATTGGTAAAATTCTTAATGGTTCCATTAAGAGGTAGCCTCTTAATGACCATTCAGAGGCTACCAAACAGCGTCTTTGCGCAAGCCACTAAAAACAACGCCTTGAACTTCTTTTTTTAACTTAGAAAATATAGATTAGTGGGTTAAGTTATTCTACAAATAACTTAGAAAAGATAGATTAATGGGTTAAGTTATTCTACAAAGGCTCCTAATTATAAGAAGTGTAAGAAGGTTTTATAGAGTGACAAGTGTCCAATAACCTAAAATTTAAACCCACTACACCACCACTCAAAACCTAAACACCCACCCCCACCCTGCCACCACCCAAAAACCTAACCCCCCCCCCCCCCCCCCACACAAAAACAAAAAAAAAAACAAAAAAAACCCAAACACCCACCCCCACCCCCACCCCACCGTCACCCAAAAACCTAACCCCATCTTCCTTCGGCAAACAAAAAAAAATGTTTTTTTTTTTGGTGGATGATGGGGGGGGGGGGGGGGTTTGGGTTTTTGGGTGGTGGTGGGTGTTTAGGTTTTTTTTTTTTTTTTTTTTTTTGTAGTGGGTTTATTTTTAGAAGTTTTTGTACACTTCTTATTTTAAGGAACCTTTGTATTTGATCCTAATCCATAGATTAGTATTTTAGAAATCGGGCCCTTTGTCAAGAAAATAAACAAGATATTTGAACAAGACAATGTTTGACATTTGTATTATAAACCGAAATCAAAACCTCACCAAAATCATAAGCTCTACCGATCTATTTATACCAAACATAAAACTTTGAAAAACAAGTAAACTCAAACTAGAAAACCTGTTAAAAATAATTATAAACCAAATCTACAATTCTGATGAATATCTCGATCCTTCTTCATAAACCGATTTCTTTTCCAATATTTTTTATTTATTTCAATATATATTCTGATGCATATCTCGACCCTTCTTCATATACGACCCGTTAGGATTAAAACCATCATAGTAATTGATGCCGATACATACAAGAACTATAGTAAACGACATGCCAGATATTCATCATCTAAGAACTTATGTGCAAATCAGACAATATGGATCGAGAGAGAAGCGGGCCGATTCATAAAGAAAATTTCGAAAACTACGTGCCAAAAACGATATCGTATGTATATAGTCATGTCGTTGTAAATTTTACTTTCGTAAGGCTGTTTGGCAACTTCTGAATGGTTAAGTGCTAAACCAGTAAGAGATTTGAGCCATTAAGAGCCAGTATAATGTTTAACCCTTCAAAGGCAAATTTCTGATCAATTCAGATTAGAGGTCTTAACCATTCAGACTTTGTATAGTACTTAATCATTCAGATGCAAATGTCTGAACCATTCAGACATTTGCTCACGAAACAAACAGTCTGAACCATTAAGTATTGAACCAGTAAAATGAACCATTAAGAGCCTCATTAAGAGGTAAACAAACAGCCCCTAACATTTGTTGGAACTAATCGGATCAAACCAAAAAAAAAAAAAAAAAAAAACACACACTACAAGAAATAAGGGTAATAGCGGCGACGTTATTAGCGGCGACACGCAATATGTCACCGCTATTGGTCCAATCCGCAATCCGGTGTCCTGTGTTCAACCATAGCCACACGATTGTGTATATCATCCAACGGCTGCGGATCGTTTTCATCAATAGCGGCGACGGGATCTATTAATAGCGGCGACATAGTGTCGCCGCTATTGGTCGACGGAATAAGATCCAGATCTGCGCGTTTTTTCCCTTCCCTCCACCTACTTTCCCCCAATTTTTTTGCTGCTCAAGTCGGTTTCTCTCCAAAATTCGGCTAATCTCTTCTTTTCTACTTTAATTCGGTTAGTTTTATGTTGAATTTTTTGTTTATTTTGTTATGTAGGTTGTTTATTTCTTGGTTCATGGTGAATGTAGGTTCTCCACCGGCACCTTCTCGTCTCCACGGCCACCACCGGCACCACCTTGTCTCCACGGCCACCACCGGTTAGTTTTAAATCTGTTTATACATATTTTTTTTTGTTTTTTTTTTTTTAAATCTGCTCGTGCATAAACTGTTAGAACCCTAGTTTAGTGTTTGTAATGGCAAAAGTTGCGAGTTTGTGACACGGTTATCGGTTAAATATGTGAAACTGTTGAAACCCTAGTTTTAGTGAGTTAAATTAGTGTATATAATAATGTGTTAAATTCATAGGGGTTAGATCTTAAAAGCATTTAAATTTAAAATCATGTTGATATCTGATTTTTTGAAGAAATTATTGCCAAAATCATGTATAAGGGTTAAGGTACTTAAACTGTTAAAACCATAGTTTGGTGCTTTTAATGGAAATTTTTTTAGTTTGTAACAGGATTATCAGTTGAAGCAGTAAATTAGTACATATTTTTTTTTTTGTTTTTTTTAGTAAACAAGTTAAGGTTTGAAGTTAAAACTACAAGTGTTAAAATATTATTTTAGCAAAACTTAAGTACAAAGGCCTTTGTGTAGTTAAATGGAAATTGTTTTTAGAAAATATGTAAAAAAAGAGTGTAGTTAACTGGAACTTCTTTCTAGATGTTAAAAAGTTACAAATGTAGGATGTTTCAAGCTTAGGAACATTGATTTCTAGATGATGTGTTGGAGGTCGAGACTGATGTTGATGAGGACGATCCCGATTATGACATCGAGTTTGATTAAGAGAAAATTTATTGTAATTTATATTAGTTAGTATTTGAAAAACTCTTGTTGAAATATTTATTTGCATATTAGTTAAACTTGTTGCACTTTCTATTAATTTCTATTTGATACACTTGTTTTAACATTTGTAACTTTTTAGGAAATATGTTTTCTTTGTGGTTTGTATTTGTTTACCTGATGGCGGATGTGATGCCCCGAGGACATGGGGGAGACGGAGCTGGGGATCCACCAAATCCGGATCCTTTTCGGAGAGGGACGCATTAGCGGCGACACCTACCTTTAGCGACGACATATAGACCTTTAGCGTGCGAGATTTAGCGGCGACTCAATAGCGGCGATTTGTCGCCGCTATTAGCTTTTGCGGCGACATATGGGACTATTAGCGGCGACAATTGTCGCCGCTATTACCCGACTTTCTTGTAGTGACATGCACGTTTAGAGTAACATATTTCGACTGTTTTCTTTATTAATTATATACGCGACTTGACAAAAAAACCGAATATATAACCCTCCATATATACCAAACCTATACTAACTTAAACTCAATTTAAAAAATCAAATAAACTTAATTACTTAACATTTAAACTTCAAAAAATACAATAAATCAATGGACTTTACCATCAAATTCTTTTTGTTTGACTCGATCCACTTGTTTCACTAACCAAATTAGGATTAATTCCATCAACACCCTAGGCACATCCGGCATCACTACAAGAAATATAGGCAATAGTGGCGACATTTTTAGCGACGACTTCAGAAAAGTCGCCGCTAAAGGTTCTTATCCGTGTCCAATGTTTAAAATTCATCCACAGCCGTTCGATGACAACATCATCTGACATTTCATGTTTTATTACTACTTGTCGCCGCTAAAAAGTGTATCAAAAACCTTTGGCGGGCTCGGACCTCACCCAATCCCTCCCAAATCACACCAATGCGTTTTGGGAGTTTGATCATGGAGAGATACTCAACTCATAATTAGAAATGCTTGGTCTCAAATTCCACCAATGCGTTTTGGGATTTTGATCATGGAGAGAACTTCACAATTAAGTATACGCGTTTGGGTGGGAGTAATTCGATCCAGGACGAGTGGCCTGATGAGGATTATGTCTTCGCTCAAGCCACTAAAAACAAAGCCTTGAACTTCTTTTTTGTAACTTATAAAAACAAAGCCTTGAACTTCTTTTTTGTAACTTAGAAAATGTAGATTAGTATTTTAGAAATTGGGCCCTTTGTCAAAAAAATAAACAAGATAAATCAAAACCTCACCAAAATCATAAGCCCTACCGATCTATTTATACCAAACATAAACTTTGAAAAACAAGTAAACTCAAACCAGAAAACAGATTTCTTTTCCTATATTTTTTATTTATTTCAATATATTCATATCTCGATCCTTCTTCATATACGAACCGTTAGGATTAAAACCATCATAGTACTTGATGCCGATACATAGAAGAACTATAGTAAACTACATGCCAAATATTCATCATCTAAGAACTTATGTGCAAATCAGACAATATGGATCGAGAGAGAAGCGGACCGATTCATAAAGGAAATTTAGAAAACCACGTGCCAAAAATGATTCCTCTTAGAAGTATAAAACCACTGTGTAGTCTCGAATGAGGAAACAGTTTTGAGTGGATACTTGAGTACTCACGGATTTAAAAGGTCAAAAAATGACCAACTTGCTTGAATTACTGGAATTTATTACATTGTGAGTGATCATACATTGACCTAAATTACACTCTTACACCTAAATATAAAACTCATAAATAAAAGGTGACTTACATTTTAATTCATCTGCCACTTTCATCCAAAAAGTTTCTTTTCGCATTACCATTCCCGTGGTTTTAAAAACTTGTTTACATCTACTTCATTAACTCCGTCCAATTTTCTGTTAAATTGAAGGGTATATCAGTCATTTTAGTTCATTTACGATATGCTAAGGCACATGATACAAAACCTCTGACTTAGGTGCTGTTTGTTTTTTGATAAAACGTCTGTGCAGGCTCTTCTGTCTGCACAGCGCAGACCACGCGCAGACATCGCCACGCGCAGACTGTTTGTTTTTCCGAAGACATTTCATTAAAAAAGGTCTGCGCGAGGTCTTCTTGGTGCAGACTTGGTCTAACCACTTCTAAGATCTTCTAAGGTCTGCAGAGGGTTAAACGCCACCACCAACCACCACCCACCTCCACCGACCACCACCACCGTTCACCACCGTCTACCACCACCACTGTCCACCACCCACCACAACCGTCCACCACCCACCACCACCGTCCACCACCCACCACCACCACCCACCGTCCACCACCACCACCACCGTCCACCCACCATCACCACCGCCACCACCACCGTCCACCACCACCGTCCACCACCACCACCACCGTCCACCACCACCGTCCAACCACCACCACCGTCCACCACCACCGTCCACCACCACCACCGTCCACCCACCATCACCACCGCCACCACCACCGTCCACCACCTACCACCATCCATCACCACCACCATCCATCACCACCACCATCCACCACCCACCACCACCGTCCACCACCATCACCGTCCACCACCCACCACCGTCTGTACACCTCCACCAGTTTATTTTAGAAGTCTACATATGTTAAAAAAAACAAACAGCCTTCTTCTTGCAGACTGCAGACATTTGGTCCACCACTTCTTCAACAGATGTCTGCAGATGTGGTCCGCAGACTGCAGACATTTTACCTCTTAAAAAACAAACACCGCCT
The DNA here is from genome assembly GCA_030545235.1 of Helianthus tuberosus. Lineage (NCBI taxonomy): Eukaryota > Viridiplantae > Streptophyta > Magnoliopsida > Asterales > Asteraceae > Helianthus > Helianthus tuberosus. Next base: position 96,614,084 of record CM060373.1, read on the forward strand.
TAATGTTAGAAAATGGATGTGGTTTGCCAAGTGGGGATGACAACGCCAAGATATAATGAACACAAGGACTCAAATGCGAAAGAAAAACTCTTTGGATAAAAGTGGCAAAAATACTAAACCATAGGGACAAAAATCTCAAATTTATAAATAAAAAAATTATTAGTGATCTCATTCATTAAAATAAATTATATAAAACAGTCTTTAAAAGAACTTATGCTTGAAACAACTTCTAACCCGTTACATACTTCTTTTATTTTCAAACTATATCCTAACGTCATCCAACATTTGAACCGGCCAAGCTAGTAAGATGACGGGTAGGGGTGTTCGAATTCGAAAAAATCGATATTCGATTATTTTCGATTCACTCATCAATAATTTGTTTCGATTATCAATAATTTGAATTCGATTCAATCCGAGTTCAGTAAATAGAATACGAATCGAATACAAATTTATAATTTTAAATTCAGTGCGAAATTCAAATTAAAATTATATATTTATTTATTTATGATTTTTATATATATTACATATATGGATTAGGTTCAAGAGTGAACACTAATATATTTGCGAACTGAGCGAACTAATCCTGACCATACACGTGTGTAAATCAATGGCCAGGATTTGATGATGAAATACACTAGTGTATTTTACGATTTGATGATGAAATCCTAGCCATACACGTGTGTCAATCAATGGTCAGGATTTGTTCACTCAGTTCGCAAATACTTTAGTTTTCACTCTAGAACCCCACCCTTACATATATAATATAATATTTATTTATGATATTTATATATAATACATATATAACTTTTATTGGGCTATAGTATAAACTAATCTCTAAATTTATTCTAAGTATTAAAATAGCTCATTACCAAACCCATAACAAAGCCCATAACTTAAACGAATTTATTACATATTTTAACTGAATTTGAATCCGAACGAATTTTTTTGAATTCGAATTTTTAATTGAATTGGAATTGGGATATTAATTCGACTCGAAATGGCTGGTTTATAATCGAATCCGAATTCAAGCAAAAAAATTAAATTATTCGAAAAAATTCGATTCGGGCAATTCGAAAATTCGATATTCAATTCGATGAACACCCCTAACGACGGGTCTAGTTGTGAAACACTAATTATAATACAGCTGAAATGAACTTTACTGCACCAAAACATAATTGAAATATACCCCCATTGGAAAGAAGAAAATGTAGTAAAACAGAGATGGTTCTGAAGAAACACGGGTTCACCGCCGGGATGATTAGACCGCTTTCTCCATGAGGGTGAAGAATCACACCTTGTTCTTCCTCTTGAACCTAGATCTGCAATGGAGAAGAGAAGAAAGTGGAGCTGTAGAGATTGCCGGTAGGAGAAGACTCTCCTGTTTCCAGCTACAAAAAGTGTGGCGGCTCCATTCCATCTGCCCTAATAATGAGGTGAAGACCTCTTTATATAGGGGATATGGGCCTCCCCTAACCTCAATGGGCCAGGCCTAGTTAGGGGTTATCTCTACAAGCCCCGACCCAAAGTAGTGTAAACTACATCGCGTTGGGCCTCGCGGTTGAGTTAGTAAGCAACAATAATAAATAATTGATATAAAAGCAATAAGTAATGGGAAGTCCGACCGCTCGGGTCAGGTCTAGCACCGTACCCCATCAAGTCCCCCAGTCTAGTGCTGTAACACCTGTGCCTCCACGGCCATCAAACAAATACCAATCCAATGAAATATTGTATTTCATACTTTGGATTTGTAAAAATATGTGTATCATTTGCACATATCAAATTTTGTTCAATTCCAAACTCTAAATCGCTTTCTGGAAGGTTATACGCGCACCAATGCGTAAATATAACCAGTTTAATGCAACAAACACTCCGGAATAGTGACATTGGCTTAACATACCTTAAATAACCTTTACATAACTTAGAAATAAGTTTTGAAGGCTTTGGTATGGCAAAATCAAGTTAAATCGCTTACAGGGACTAAAGTTGACAAACTGCGAAAGTATGCCAATTTGAACTGTAACAAACATTCCGGAGCATGACCATAAGTTAAACATACCATAAATATCCTTTACATAGCTTAGAAATAGGCTTTGAGGGGTTCGGTATGCTAAAATAAACTTTTGGGTCATTCAGGGACTAAAAGTGTCAAAAAGTGCACAAGTTTGCATTTTCGCACATAACTTACGTTCTGAATACGTCCGGACATCCAAAAATTTATGTAAGCACTAAAACATTTTATTTTAGTGTTTGGCATAAGAAAAATCCATTAGTCGCGTCATTTGGATCGTTTTTCGCGCTTGTGCGCATTCCGTCGTAATTAAGCGAACATCGCGTTTGTACGACCAAACGAACCAACATCCGGCATATTTTTGAGCATGTTTCATGTCCACAATGTTTAGGCAACATTTTAGGGCCTTGAAGTTGACTTTACGGGCCTTGGAAGTGCCGGAAATGAGCTTAAACACATGCAGGGACCAAAACTGTAACTTCTGAAACATATTGCTGATCTGACATGGCCAGGCGGCCCGCCTGCGTTTTTCCTGATCCTGACGCGGGCCGCGTCCGCCTCCCAGAACAGATAAGTTCGAACAGTCAGCAGATCACAGCTGTTTAACTCACATCCACACATTCTCAACTGCACATTCAGCTCATTTAGACCCCTTTTTAGTCACCATAACTTTCCGACACTTGTACGGATGCGATTAAGGCACGATATTCGACAAACGATCTTAACGGTTCTCGGAAAACTATATATACCCCACCCCCCCCCCCATTGCTTCAAAACCACTAGAATCTGATCTTAAAGACTCTAAGTTGGAACCTTTGTTTCATACCTGAGTTATTTCGATCTAGATTAGCATTCGGGGACCCTTCGTAAGTATTCTTTCGTTCTTTTCATTCTTTTATTGCTTTTCGAGTCCGAAATGTTTGACTTTCAGCATTGACCAGCTTATGGTCAATGCGAAGTTCGTTTGAACTTCGCAACGTGATTTTAATCACGATGGTCATAGTCCCTTGGGACTATGCCTACTGATTACCACGTTGTCTAGGGTCGTAAGGGTAAGCGATCTAATAAATCGCTTATACCTTCGAACCCGACCCAGTCTGGTCGATCATTAGGATCCAACCAAATACATTAGGTGACCATAGTGTATAGGGAATAACCTTCCGAGGTTATACCTTATGGTCACATCGTTTAAGTAGTTGTATGATAGGTAGTTTATGTGCCTTAGGTAAATTACCAAAATACCCTTTTCATGTATAATTGGTAATTAAGCATATGTAACCTAAACTTTTGTCACATAACTGCTTATGTAACATGTTTAGGCATATAACACTTGTCATAGGACTAGTTAGGCGGTCCTAACGCGTTTCGCGCGCATGACGCGTTAAAGTAGCGTATGTTACCTTAATGGGTCGCGATGGGTCGAAAGCACTTAGGTTAAGTTTCATTTAGTATGTAGGCTTTGTTAAACCATATGACACGAGTCTCTTTACTCGTTTGGTTTACGAACCCTCATTCTATCTAAATCCTCCGATTTAGGTTCGGTTTATTTATATGGTTTTAGACTGCCGATTGATTCCGTGCTCCCTCTAGCTTTGCTTGGTTGTTGTTCAAGATCTCTAAGCATTCTCAGGCGAGTACATTATTCCCCTATTTTACTGCTTTCAATTGTTTTGGGGTGACTCATATGTGCTAAATGTTTTCAAGGTTTTAACAATGATATCAAAACGATTTTCGATGTTATAACGATGGTTTCAAAAACGATTAAGACGATTTATACAAAACTAATAACGATTTCAATAAAGTGAACAAACTTGTTGGTTGTAGTTACATAACCAATGACATTCATTAGCAATGATCAAGCCGACCAGTATTAGGTTATGGTACCATAGGATCTGACAAATCCCGTTATCTTACTGCACCCGTGGTTATGTGTGGGGGTAGTGGGTAGCGACTGAATCTGTAATTATTAATTTACCCTTTGGTAAGGGTTTGTTAATGCGAAAACGAGAAGCGACGAGGTAAGCGAGTCACGAAGGTTTGAATGTTATTAGCGAGACGACCATATAAGTAGTTTCACGACCTAAAACGAATTATACGATTTGGGTAAACGATTGGTTTTCACACGATGTTTTAACGATTTGGGTAAACGATTGGTTTTCACATGATGTTTTAATGAATTGGGTAAATGATTTTGAAACGATGTCACACAAACGAGGTTTTCGATATGATATAAACTATACGAGTTTTTAACGAGATTTATTAACAAGTTTTATTAACGATTTATTTCGAGATGTTTCACAATTTGCTTTACTAAAACAAATGTTTTTGGGTTAAGAGTCATGGCTACGAGGTTTTATAAACTATAACCCGCTTGATTTGAGTTGGTTAATTAAGTTGCAATATTATACTTTTCTTAAAACAAGGTTTTTAATAAAGTATTGCAACATCTAAACTAGCCAAGATTTCGACACTCCTACAAAACCTATGTATTCGCCAGCATTTCTTTGCTGACCTCGTTTTCACATGTGTTTCAAGTATTGTTGAAAGATATCGATTGATAGGATGCATGCTCACATAGGACTGGACAAGGCCTTAGTGACCCAATAACAATGATAGACTATGTTTAATTTGCGTATTTAGATTTCCAGACGATGTAATTAATCAATGGTTAATAAAACGAAACACTTTTTGGTATCCATGGTTATGAAACATTAATTCTGTTACAACACTCCCCGACGTTTCCGCCACGTTTAGTATGTTACACGTGGTCGGGGTGTGACAGAAAAGATGGTATCAGAGCCAATGGTTATAGGGAATTAGGTTATTAGTAATGCTTTGACCTAGTCTATAACCTTCTTAGGACCCTAACGCGAGTTTACTTGCGTTTAGTCATAAAACAATACCGTCACCTATCCTTAGGCGACGACCACAACAAGAACATAAAATTTCAAAACCGCTTTGAAAACTAATCATCTGTTCTAGGATGATTGATTACTAGGTTTTGAACCCTCTATTGTAAGGTTTTGAACCCTCTGTTATATGGTTTTGAACCCCTTTGAGTTTTCAAAATCTCGTCAAGGTTTGGGGTTTTAAATAATGTGAACACGTGCAAACTGGAAGGGTGAATGCCTGTATTCTGGGTTTTCTGTCTAGGCAAGCACTTCGTATATATCTCATCAGACGCGAGACCAGTTGTGCTTATCTGGGAATTCTTGGGATGAGTGTTCACTTATAGGCGAGCATGTCTTCGCGATACATTATTTTTGACCTATTTACTTTGATTAATCACCGGGGTCGTTTGTTGCTTTGTAGTAACAAACAAATGACCACTATCCTTGCTTTCATCAGATTTGTTCATCTCATTCTTTTCGTCTAATTCTCTCACTCGTTTCATTTCATGTTTCCTCTTTTAGACAATGCCTCCTCGACGCGATGCTCAAATCGATGCTCGGACTTTTACTATTGAAGAACTCGCAGCCCTGATCTCTCAACAGGTGGCTGCTGTGCTTCCCGGGGTTGTAACCCAAGTCCACGAGATATACAACAACGGCAATAATAACAACAACAACGTTCCATGCAAATACAAGGATTTTAACCTGGCTAAACCACTCAAGTTTAGTGGTTCTGAAGGAGCGACTGGGCTTCTTCAATGGTTCGAGAGCATTGAGAATACTTTCCACCACGTGCAGTGTCCTGACAATCGCAAGGTCGAGTTTTCTTCGAGTGTGTTTCAGAAGAGGGCTCTCACATGGTAGAACGGGGTTATGAGGGATCGTGGTGCAGAAGTTGCTCTAGCACAGACATGGGCTGAACTTAGGGCCCTTATGATGAGGGAATTCTGTCCTCGTCATGAGCAGCGAGCTTTGGAGAAGGAATTTGATGAGTTGAAGCAAGATAGTGGTGAGCACAGGGCGTATACTGATAGGTTTGAGGAGTTGAGTCGGCTTTGCCCGACAATGGTTACCCCACTCGATAAGGCTATCGAAAGGTACATCGACGGCCTACCTGACTCGGTACAAGACATCCTTACTGGTAGTATCCCTACCACACTTCGTCAGGCGATCGAGTTAGCTGCGACATTGACTGAGTCACAGATTCGGAAGAATAAGTTACACAGAAAGGGTGACAAGGGTAAGAAGCAGGGGTCTGACAAGGAGGATAGCAAGAAAGGTCAAAACAAGAAGGGTAAGGAAGGTGATACGTCAAAGAAATCAAAGAAGCGGAAGGGTGCCCAAAATTTTGCTGTTACAGCACAGACTGCTCAGAACTTGCAAAACCCACCGGCACAGCCAGCTGCAAAGAAGGCATATGCTGGTACCGCACCACATTGTGCCCGTTGCAACGGTCATCACGTTGCACAACAAGATTGCAAGAAATGCGCAACGTGTGGTAGACTTGGGCATTTGGCCAATGTTTGTCGTCTGGGACAAAATCAGGCTGCTCAGGTTCAAGCTCCGGTTCAAGGGAATGCTGTGAGATTCCCACTGGGTTCATGTTTCAACTGCGGAGAGATTGGTCATTTCCGCCACAACTGCCCAAGACTGGTGAATGCAAATGCTAACGCAAACCCGAATGCGAACGTCAACGTCAATGTGAATCCAGCACGTGGTCGAGTGTTTAACATCAATGAGGCAATCAACGATCCAGCGATGAACGATTAGTATTTTGTATTTCCTCTGGTTGTTATCTTGAAACATTTAAGACAATGCGGTTGTTATATAAATAAAAATTTGTGGTTTTTATTTTCTTTAACTAATGCAATTGTATGAATGTTTAATCCAACCTTATGATGTCAACACAAAGACAAATTACTCGTGTGGTTCTGTCATTTTTATGATCACTTGTGACCTCCCCAAGAACCTTAAACACTTGTTTCTTTTAAATCAAAAGCCCAAAGTTATATATGAAAAGGATATGTTGCTTTTCTAGCACATGTCACCGAGGAGAAAGGCAAGAGCAAGAGTATTCAGGATATTCCGATTGTTCGGGATTATCCAGAGGTGATTCCTGATGAACTGCCTGGTTTGCCTCCAGTTCGTCAAGTCAAATTTCATTTTGACCTTGTAACCAATACCAACCCAATTGCGAAAGCACCTCATAGTCTTGCACCGTTCGAGATGCAAGAATTATCAAAACGGCTTTCTGCATGAAGTATGGCCATTACGAGTTTATAGTCATGCCTTTTGGGTTGACAAACGCTCCAGCCATCTACATGGACTTAATAAATAGAGTCTGCAAGCCTTATTTGGATCAGTTCGTCATTGTTATTAATGACATCTTGATCTATTCATATCCCGAGCCGATCACGATCAACACTTTCGTTGACATTGGAACCCCTAAAGAAGGAACAAACTTTTCGCTAAATCCTCCAAGAGGAAATTTTGGCTTAAAGAAGTTCAGTTTTTGGGTCATGTAGTCAACAAGCAGGGTATTCATGTGGATCCATCCAAATTGCTGCAATTAAGGATTTGATTCCTAGTATGCTTTAAATACCCGTGCCCAAAGATAACAAATTTAAAGGTCAAATTAAACAATTATGCGAGTATACGATTATGTGATATGTGTTTATGTGTTCTCCTCTATGTTTTTGTGTGTTACGATTTTCAAATCCTCATAGAATCTTTCATATCTTCATATGAGGGATTCATAGTAGGATATTCAAAAGGTACTACCTTAAATTCTTATGGGCTTCTACGTGGTAGTTAAGACCCTTGGGTTATATAGTACCATTCCATGATTCGATGAGAGACCCTTGAGTGGTCTAGTTAAAGATTGATTCAAGATCTGGTTAAGAATGGCATGTGATGATACAGCTGAAAGGACCCTATGGTGGTCCAGTCACGCTCATCACAGGTTCATTCATATGGTTTTCCCCTACACATTATAAAATAGACTGTGTGAACTGTGCAAGGAATTGTCTGATTATGGACGCGTACATAATTATGAAATTTAGTGCACAGAAACCCAGTAGGATTTATTATGTGTAAGAACCGATAGTGACAACAATAACAAAATGAGAACGATGTAATGGAGGTACGGTGGACGCACCAATGGCGCTTCATATACTTGTATATAAGTGTCCCTCTTACATTGCAAGCATAATGTTATTAAGGTTACTAGAAGTTCAGAACCCTAACCAATATTGTTCGATCTTTTCAACTTCATGTTTTAAACTCTCACAAGTTTCCTCTAAATAAATTTCGGGACGAAATTTCCTAAAGTATGGGAGACTGTAACACCTGTGCCTCCACGGCCATCAAACAAATACCAAACCAATGAAATATTGTATTTCATACTTTGGATTTGTAAAAATATGTGTATCATTTGCACATATCAAATTTTGTTCAATTCCAAACTCTAAATCGCTTTCTGGAAGGTTATACGCGCACCAATGCGTAAATATAACCAGTTTAATGCAACAAACACTCCGGAATAGTGACATTGGCTTAACATACCTTAAATAACCTTTACATAACTTAGAAATAAGTTTTGAAGGCTTTGGTATGGCAAAATCAAGTTAAATCGCTTACAGGGACTAAAGTTGACAAACTGCGAAAGTATGCCAATTTGAACTGTAACAAACATTCCGGAGCATGACCATAAGTTAAACATACCATAAATATCCATTACATAGCTTAGAAATAGGCTTTGAGGGGTTCGGTATGCTAAAATAAACTTTTGGGTCATTCAGGGACTAAAAGTGTCAAAAAGTGCACAAGTTTGCATTTTCGCACATAACTTACGTTCTGAATACATCCGGACATCCAAAAATTTATGTAATCACTAAAACATTTTATTTTAGTGTTTGGCATAAGAAAAATCCATTCGTCGCGTCATTTGGATCGTTTTTCGCGCTTGTGCGCATTCCGTCGTAATTAAGCGAACATCGCGTTTGTACGACCAAACGAACCAACATCCGGCATATTTTTGAGCATGTTTCATGTCTACAATTTTTAGGCAACATTTTAGGGCCTTGAAGTTGACTTTACGGGCCTTGGAAGTGCCGGAAATGAGCTTAAACACATGCAGGGACCAAAACTGTAAGTTCTGAAACATATTGCTGATCTGACATGGCCAGGCGGCCCGCCTGCGTTTTTCCTGATCCTGACGCGGGCCGCGTCCGCCTCCCAGAACAGATAAGTTCGAACAGTCAGCAGATCACAGCTGTTTAACTCACATCCACACATTCTCAACTGCACATTCAGCTCATTTAGACCCCTTTTTAGTCACCATAACTTTCCGACACTTGTACGGATGCGATTAAGGCACGATATTCGACAAACGATCTTAACGGTTCTCCGAAAACTATATATACCCCACCCCCCATTGCTTCAAAACCACTAGAATCTGATCTTAAAGACTCTAAGTTGGAACCTTTGTTTCATACCTGAGTTATTTCGATCTAGATTAGCATTCGGGGACCCTTCGTAAGTATTCTTTCGTTCTTTTCATTCTTTTATTGCTTTTCGAGTCCGAAAGTCAAACTTTGTTTGACTTTCAGCATTGACCAGCTTATGGTCAATGCGAAGTTCGTTTGAACTTCGCAACGTGATTTTAATCACGATGGTCATAGTCCCTTGGGACTATGCCTACTGATTACCACGTTGTCTAGGGTCGTAACGGTAAGCGATCTAATAAATCGCTTATACCTTCGAACCCGACCCAGTTTGGTCGATCATTAGGATCCGACCAAATACATTAGGTGACCATAGTGTATAGGGAATAACCTTCCGAGGTTATACCTTATGGTCACATCGTTTAAGTAGTTGTATGATAGGTAGTTTATGTGCCTTAGGTAAATTACCAAAATACCCTTTTCATGTATAATTGGTAATTAAGCATATGTAACCTAAACTTTTGTCACATAACTGATTATATAACATGTTTAGGCATATAACACTTGTCATAGGACTAGTTAGGCGGTCCTAACGCGTTTCGCGCGCATGGCGCGTTAAAGTAGCGTATGTTACCTTAATGGGTCGCCATGGGTCGAAATCACTTAGGTTAAGTTTCATTTAGTATGTAGGCTTTGTTAAACCATATGACACGAGTCTCTATACTCGTTTGGTTTACGAACCCTCATTCTACCTAAATCCTCCGATTTAGGTCCGGTTTATTTATATGGTTTTAGACTGCCGATTGATTCCGTGCTCCCTCTAGCTTTGCTTGGTTGTTGTTCAAGATCTCTAAGCATTCTCAGGCGAGTACATTATTCCCCTATTTTACTGCTTTCAATTGTTTTGGGGTGACTCATATGTGCTAAATGTTTTCAAGGTTTTAACAATGATATCAAAACGATTTTCGATGTTATAACGATGGTTTCAAAAACGATTAAGATGATTTATACAAAACTAATAACGATTTCAATAAAGTGAACAAACTTGTTGGTTGTAGTTACATAACCAATGACATTCATTAGCAATGATCAAGCCGACCAGTATTAGGTTATGGTACCATAGGATCTGACAAATCCCGTTATCTTACTGCACCCGTGGTTATGTGTAGGGGTAGTGGGTAGCGACTGAATCTGTAATTATTAATTTACCCTTTGGTAAGGGTTTGTTAATGCGAAAACGAGAAGCGACGAGGTAAGCGAGTCACGAAGGTTTGAATGTTATTAGCGAGACGACCATATAAGTAGTTTCACGACCTAAAACGAATTATACGATTTGGGTAAACGATTGGTTTTCACGCGATGTTTTAACGATTTGGGTAAACGATTGGTTTTCACATGATGTTTTAACGAATTGGGTAAACGATTTTGAAACGATGTCACACAAACGAGGTTTTCGATATGATATAAACTATACGAGTTTTTAACGAGATTTATTAACAAGTTTTATTAACGATTTATTTCGAGATGTTTCACAATTTGCTTTACTAAAACAAATGTTTTTGGGTTAAGAGTCATGGCTACGAGGTTTTATAAACTATAACCCGCTTGATTTGAGTTGGTTAATTAAGTTGCAATATTATACTTTTTTTAAAACAAGGTTTTTAATAAAGTATTGCAACATCTAAACTAGCCAAGATTTCGACACTCCTACAAAACCTATGTATTCGCCAGCATTTCTTTGCTGACCTCGTTTTCACATGTGTTTCAGGTATTGTTGAAAGATATCGATTGATAGGATGCATGCTCATATAGGACTGGACAAGGCCTTAGTGACTCAATAACAATGATAGACTATGTTTAATTTGCGTATTTAGATTTCCAGAAGATGTAATTAATCAATGGTTAATAAAATGAAACACTTTTTGGTATCCATGGTTATGAAACATTAATTCTGTTACAACACTCCCCGACGTTTCCGCCACGTTTAGTATGTTACACGTGGTCGGGGTGTGACAAGTGCTGCTCCCGCGTGCAAGCGTGGTAGGAGTACTAGACTTGTTAGGAGTGCTCGAAAGTAAGGGATGAGTTTTTGGCTTACCTGTCGCCCGGGTGCGGGAAAGTTGTTGGCCATGCTTGTTGCGTCTGTCTTTCGCTGTGAGTAGAGATAATGGAGCCGTGACTATCCCTCGATTGCTCATCGTGGAAATTGGTTTGGCAAACATGGCGCACGTTGATTGATCGCGGGGAGTTGCTAATTGTACTGGCGCATTGCCATGAACTTGTCAAGGCTGCGTGTACGTGGTTAGGTCTCGTGCACGAGTCTTGGAACTGGCTGAGTTTTTACGATTGAGTGTGGTTACAGTGAGAGAGTAGAGAACAGAGCGGTTTAACCTGTGTGTGAAGGTCCCTATTTATAGCCGGCGTGGTGTAGGAGGAGATGGGCTGATGGGCCCTGGGCCTGAAGGCGACAACAAGGAATATCCGTCTTGTCTCTTCTGTGGCAGCTGTTAGTGTCTTCTAGAAGATCTCCGGTGCTGGCGCACCTTGATTGGAGCCACGTGTCTGGATGGTCGTCCTTGTTGTCTCTTCTCCTGCACGATTGGTGATCGTGGAGCACGATAGAATACAGCCTGTTAGACGTTTATTGGCTTACTCTTATGCCGCGCGGTCTTTGGTGAGTGTCCAAACAGCTTGCGCGAGGTATAGGCATTGAGGGCCTTCATTCAGGGTGTCTTTTGATTAGTCAGATTAATGTATAAGGAGTATGGTCCTGCGTGCGACCTGATTGGTCAGCGCGGCTTTTTGGGACTAGTACCCCTTCAAGTCCCCCCAGTCCAGTGCTGCTTCCATGCGCGAAGTAAATGGTTGGAGCTCTGGACTTAGAAAAAAGAAAGTGTGTTGGTCTGTAAAGCATTTGTTAGGTCATGGTAGCCGGTGCGCGTGTAATTGTTTGTCAATTACTACGGCGCGGCCAACAGGCTTGCTTACTGATAGGTGTTGCTTTTGAGGGTTGGCGTGCATGATCATCGACTGATGATGCATGCGGCGCAACCCTTGCTAGCTTCAGTATGAAGTCTCGTTGCAAGTTTAAGCGGGAAATTCTTCGAATTTTGAATTCTGACAGGTTGGTGCAAATGTCGTTTGATGGCGACCCTTGAGTTGACTACTGACATGACGATCATCATGAAGTCACTAACTGACAGACTCGAGGGGCACATTTTATACTCCCTAGATAATTTAACATATACATATGTATTATTCCTCAACCATGCGCATGGGGGAGATCAAATTAATTAGGTCCTCTCTTTGATGTTCATTGCTTTGCATACTAGATTGGGTTGGCCAATTATTCTCTTTATGCAAGATTGTGTAGAAAGCATTGTATAAGGAGATTATACGAAATGTACTCCTCTCGTGTTGTAAAAGTTTTTTTTATACAATCTCTATGTAAGAAGCTACAATATGTTCCTGATGATGATGACTGTAGAAAAAAACTAATATTGCACATACTGAAACAAAATCTAGAAATGCCACCTTACCTAAATAAAAAAGAGAGAGAGACTTTACATGCAAGTAAAATTGAATTAGTTGCCAATGCTGAGGCAGTGCTGGTCTTTTTTTCCAACATTTCATAGTAGATAACAAAATTATCCTGCATCGAGAATTTGATCAATTTGATCAAGTTAGGCAGAATTTTGAAAAAAAAATAGGGAAAATTTCACAGAATAGTAACCAAGTTTTAAAAGTGTTCTAATTAGGTCACTGGTGTCGTTTTTATCCCAATTAGATAACTTAACATTCAAATCTAGCCATGTCCTTTTTTCCACGTGTCAAGAAAAAAATGGAGCATAAGATGCTGGAGTCGAATTATTTTAATATATGAAATTATATTTATTAAAAATAAAAACTATTTAATTACATTAAAAATTAAAAAACAAGTTACAATCCACGTCGTCACTCGACGTTAGCATCAAATAAAAGAGAAAAAAGAAACAAAAATTCACATCACCACAGTTACCTACGAAATGGATGAAAAAACCCTTAATTTTAATAAACAATGAATGTTGAGTGACCTGATTGGAATACTTTTAAAACTTGAGTAACCTAATTAGAACACTTTTAAAACTTGGCTACTATTCTATAAGTCAGTTTCAAATTGGTCGATTTGTGATGAGTTTTAACGCAGACGGGTCAATTAAAATTATTTTGCCAAACGGAGGTAAGGTAGTAAGTTGCTCAAAATCTATTCTCAATACGCATATAAGCTTGAAAATCATTTTCTATTCAAAGATTTATATAACGTTGTAAAATTTGACAAATGTGGGTCAACCTATAACCCAACCTGCCCAGACCCTCTAAAAAGATGGATTAACAGAGAGGTATCAAAAAGTCAACCTTGCATATTGTTTCCCATGTGTTTGGGTCAAAACAAATGTAAGATCCTCTCTCGTATGCATTTGCCTTCACAAGAGGCTCCATGTTAGCAGGCCTCATAAACCACAAGCGGTGCTCTCGGTAATAGAACCAACCTCTGTTATACCTGCAAACCGCAATCACAACCGACATGAATTATATATCAAAAGAAGCTTCTGTAAATAAAGATGAATTCAAATGTAATGTGGTACTTACAGCTCATTGGCAGCATACAATTGGGCTTCATCTTTAGGCATATTGCATATATTATAAAATAATTAATACTTGGCAGCAAGGTTTAAAAAAACGGAAACGAGTATCGAGGCGTTTTCCCTACGCTTCACGAGGCGTAAGTATTGAGGCGGCGGAGCCGGTCCAAGCTTTTTGTAGGCCCAAAGCGAATATTAAAATTGGGGCCCTTTTGAATACATATTAATTTACTCACCATCTTAATGATAATTGATAACTCACCAATATTACTAGATTAATCGCTTAATGAGTCGATAACGTGTTAACGAACACGGATCCATTACACTTTGTTAATGGAAGAAAAACATAATTTGTTAAAATAAAGTTAAATGACGCCGAGTGATTAAGATTCCAGAAATTCAAAAGATACTAATTGCCATGTTTCAAAAAAAAAATAGGGAATATGTCACAGAATAGTAACCAAGTTTCAAAAGTGTTCTAATTAGGTCACTCGTATCGTTTTTGTCCCGATTAGATAGCTTAACATTCAAATCGAGTCATGTCCTTTTTTCTGTGTGTCAAGAAAAAAATGAAGAATAAGATGTTGGGGTCGGATTATTTTAATATATGAAATTATATTTATTAAAAATAAAAACACTTTAATTACATTAAAAATTAAAAAAACAAGTTACAATTCACGTCAACACTCAAAGTTAGCATCAAATAAAAGGGAAAAAAGAAACAAAAATCCACATCATCATGGTTACTTATGAAATGGATGAAAAAACCCTTAATTTTAATGAAAAATGAATGTTGAGTGACCTGATTGGAACACTTTTGAAACTTGAGTGACCTAACTGAAACACTTATAAAACTTTGTTACTATTCTACAAAGTTACCCCAAAAAAATATTAACAATTATAGCAAACTTGTTGAGACTATCTAAGAGTTAAAACGCCAGTAGCACAAAAAAGTGATAAACTTATTCTTGTTTCTAAGGGGACCAGTTCTGATTTTGAATTTTTGGTTGTGACCAACGACTATTTGAAAGCAAATTATGATAACAGAACTTACTAATCAACTTTAATAAACCAAAAAGACAAAAACCACTATTAAATTGATGATTTTGCTAATAAAACCCAAAAATCTTAACAAATAAAATCAGCATAACAATAATCTTAACAAAAAAAAAATCAAAATAAACCTAAATCGTTAAATTAAAATATATCAATTAATAAACACTACAGGCTACAAACCATGATAATAAAGAGACTGAACATTAGATTTATCCATTGGATTTTTTGGGTCTGGCCCTACGGAGGCTTCTCCAATTTAAAAAGAAAAAAAATAAGGTTTAAAAATTGATGCTGGGAATCGAACCTGAATCTGGGCTTTGACAAGCACGGAATGATTACCACCACACTATAGGGATCAGATTCAACAAGCTAATCAAACTTAATGTTATTATACATAATATATAAACATAATATTTTTCAAATGGAGGCCCTAAAATTTTGGAGGCCCAAAGCGGTAGCCTAGGTTTGATACACTAACGGGCCGACCCTGTGAGGCGGAACGAGGCGTAAGGCTGAAGCGGTATTAATAAATAAATATTAAAATCTACCTGTAAAAGAGACAAAAGGGCAGTTGAAACTTAAAATCTACCTGTAAAAGACAAAGAAAAGTGTGTTCAACTAAAACTTAGAAGAGTAAACTGCAATTTTACCCCCTGAGGTTTAGGGTCATTGGAATGTCTACCCCCCCTAAGGAAATAATTGCAATTTTACCCACCAACGTTTGTTCTTATGTCGCATGTTTACCCCCCGGGCCATGTTTCCGTCAGAGATTAGCGTTTTCTGTTAATGGTCAAAGGGCAAATAGGTAAATTCGCCTTCCTGTTGACCTGCAACCTCACATAATCCCCCTTTCATCACTTTGAAACCCTGAACTTAACCTACCTCTAAATTCAAGAGCTCCTCACTGGCTGTAAGGACCTGCAAAAATGTCCCAAATCAACCCGTAAGTGAAAACCCGGACCCCTGAAACCCTAATGAGCATAAAAAAATCAAGAAATCAAGAAAATTGGATTTCACGCGGGCCGCGTAAGCCATAAGGTAAGGCTACGCGGGTTGCGACAACTTGAAAGTCTCCGGATAAGCTCAAGGGACACGTGTCATCCACGTGTCAAGACCACCAATGACTCAGCAAACCCTACTGTCGCCTTTATGGCCCTCGCGGGCCGCGTAAGATTCATGTTAAGGTTTACGCGGGCCGCGTAAAACCTAAAATGTTGCTATAAGTAGCCTGTGCATGGGACTTGCTTCTGTGTTCGAAATCTCAGTCTCAAAACGGTCATATTCTGCTGAAAACGAGTTTTTCGGTGTCAAGACACTGCTACGAATCCAGGGTATTAACTCGATCACTGCTACGTTTCAAACTGCTCAATTCTTTTCTTTCCTTCAGCTTTTATTATAGTAAATATTAGCTCGGGATTATACCTTCTAAATCCCGAAAACTCTGCCCGTTATTAGGGTAATAACTCTAATCACTGGTACGATACTTTATCCAATCCGATGGATGTTTAAGTACTGTACTTTGTCATTCGTCGTGAATCCGATGGATGTTTAAGTGCTGCCCGAATTCGGGCTATACTTTGTCATTCATCGTGAGGGTTTTGATTTCGTGATTATCGTTAAAGTTGAATTGGGTTAATACACTAATACGAGTTTCATTTTATCTAAAAATTAGAACTCGTAACCATGGAGATGCTAAAGTAGAATAATTAGCAATTAAGTAATCTTACTAGTTAAATAAAACTTAGCGGTTAAGAAACCTTAATAGATAAGTTAAACTTGATCAGTTAAGTAATTAAAGATAAGTAAGATTAATTAATCAGTTAAGTATGATTAATTAAGTTAAGTATGATTAATTAATCAGTTAAGCGAGATTAATTAAGCTAAGCAAGATTAATTAAATTAAGCAAGATTAATTAAGCTAAGTAAGATTAATTAAGTAAGTAAATTAAACACCTAAATAGATATACATGAAAATAAATATATATGAGATAGATAATATCAAAGGAAGGTGCGAGGAAGGTATAAGAAGATACATATATGGGTAGGAAGCTTCCTAGAAGATGTATAGGTAACTTCCTAGAAAAGATATAGGTAATTTCCTAGAAAATACAAAGGAAACTTCCTAGAAATTTCATACTTCTTACCTATAAATAAGAAGCCTAGGAATTCATTTCCTTTACTCATTTCTTTTCTTCTTCTCTCTATACGTTGGTGTTCTAACCAATAATCACCTATGCGATGTTCTGTCCGATCGATTCAGGAACCAACTAACGGATGCCAAAGTGCTATACTTTGTGAGTTTCGTTAAACGGATGCCAAAGTACTATACTTTGTGAGTTTCGTAAAACGGATGCCAAAGTACTATACTTTGTGAATTTCGTTAACCGGATGCCAAAGAGCTATACTTTGTGAATTTCGTTAAGGTTCGGATCTCGTGACCATCGTTAGGTTTGATGTGGTTTTACACTAATACGTATTCCACTCTGTTAAACTAAATGTTTAACTACCCGAAACTCTACAACATACTCTTACAATCAAAATGGATGCTTAATCATCAGAAGGTTCAAAACAATAAAGTATATGCTTCATTATCAGAAGGAGTAGAATCAAGAAGCTTGTTAAATCAAGGGTTAATGGATTTAAACACCCCCAACTATAGCCATTTGGCCGATGGCACTCTCAACTTTCACTTTGGCTCAGACCACTCCCAACTTAACACATCGATTGTCATGGCACCCCCTCGTTAAATATTCACTAACCAGGTTACTCAAATTAGCCTATGTGGCAATTTAATCTGATGTGGCATTCATACGTGTCATACATGAGCTGATGTGGATAATCCCTCATTCGTTGAAGTTTATAATCCCTCATTCATGAACACCTTATAAAAACCCCAAAATCATTACATATCAAACCCTAAAATCCCTGAGCAAAATCAAACTCCATGAAATTAAAAAAAAATGTTTCAGGAATATAGTAGTTTAACATGATTATCAGCAACGTGAGATTCACCATTTTCATTACTATCAACACACTCAAACAAAACTTCAACAGTTTTCTCATTCACCATTGAAGAACAGAACATCACCTTCACTTATCGGAAAGCTTGTCGGAAACCATGAACACCACCGTCGCCGGTGCCTCTGGCCGTCGCCGGACTCCACAGCCGTTGCCGGCTGCTATCAACCACCCTCATCGTCATCTATAGTCTCTGTCTTCATCTTAATTACAGCCACCGCAGCGGCGGCGCTGCTGCGCAAAAACTTCGCCGGTGTGCCGCCAGTTATTCACGGGAGGGAGATCGAGAGGGGTGGAGGTATTTGGGGGTATTTGTGCGTCCGCCGGAGTGGGAGGGGCGCCGGAGTCACTCCGGTCACTGGTCAGAATCGAGAGAGCAGAGGGGGTTTGGGGTTGTTGGAATCGAGATGCTGAATCTGTGTTGGGGATGATGATGATAAATGGGGATGATGATGATAAATGGGTTGCTTAGTGTGGGTATTTATAATAAATTTTATAATGTTTCACGATATATGTATATCACATAATACAATACATCATCAAATCATAGTTAGCTCAATTGGCTAGTGCCCATTTAATGGATTCTCTGTTATACAGACTCGGGTTCGAGTCTTGTTAGTCTCATTTTATAGATTTTTGGATCCGCATGCCACGTCAGCAAATTTGGATCCATCATCATGCCATGTCAGCAAATATTGGCCATGTCAGCAAAAAGAACTAACCCAGTTAGTGTTTAGTTAACGACGGGGTGACACAGCAACCCAAGTGTTAAGTTGAGAGTGGTCTGAGCCAAAGTGAAAGTTGAGAGTGCCATCGGCCAAATGGCCATAGTTGGGGGTGTTTAAATCCATTAACCCTTAAATCAATACTGCATGCTTATAATGTGAGTCATTCTCTTTTTATCAAAATGCTTTACAAAACCCTATTTATTTTCAAAGTTATAATTACAGGGATTAAGTCTTTGTAATCTTCAATTACTGCCGGTATGTGGGGTTTTGTATACATTACTTTATTCCCGTCACCATTGGACAACGGGTTAGCCAATGGGTGATCTGACCATAGTCACAGAAACAAATCGAATGACAAATACCGATTTGGGGTAATTGGTAGATAGAAACAATGTAATCACCCTTAATACTGTATATTATAACAATGTGTCATTTTATATCAAACGAATGAACTCACCAGTATTTCCTGCTGACCAAATGTTTTTAAAACGTGTTTCAGGTAATTACAGTAGATTGGAATAAGAGTTGGATACGGCACCAAAAGGCTTACAGAAGTGGCTTAATTTATCAATTAAATTAAATTAAGAAAAGTTGTTTTACGTATTCGGGTTTATCCCATATTAAAGCTACCTTTCAAAACATGGTTTCATCCCATCTATTTAATAAATAAAATCCGGTGTTTTCTAAACTCTGAAATTTTTCCTAACTCACGGTCTTGATGAAATTTCCGCTGCACTACTTTTCTAAATAACCACCGGTACCACTGAACTGGTTCACGGCTCCCGATTCCGTCCAGGGTGGGGTCGGGGGTCGTGACAGTAGTGGTATCAGAGCCACTTGTTTAAGCAATTAGGTGTTGTAATAAAATACCTAAGTTTAAACGAAGAGTTAGGAACTTGATATTTTCTGGTAGCACTCAGGATAGTATTTAGACTTGAACTTAAGAAAGATGCCTTAATAAGAGCTTCAAGATGAGCTAATTACTTGTATAAGTATAATGTGATAGATATTGGTATGCTGTAAGAATAATGATTAGAACATTGCAAAGTACGATAAATAAGCAATAACACTTAATTGCTTTTAATTCTTGTTTATTGATACTACTTGGTCTAGAATAAGATATGTTATGGGAATACAAATTTCCTTGATTATGGATTAAAGCCTTAATAAAAAAGGCACTTTTAAAATCTTGAAAAGATACTATTTATAGGAAACAAAATAATTACCTCTCATGTGAGAACCGGGTAAGATGATGTTACCTCTCTGGCTAAGAACCGGGTAAGAATGAGCATAATATGTCAAACAAGTGACAAAATTCCCTAAATAGTACCATGACCTTATGTCTGACTTGTTTTTGGAAAAATCAATCTGTTAAATACATTGACCTTATGAATGGTATGTATGATTATATAGATATGTATATCTATAAGGAATTCCAAAAGCCATAACGATTGACAATTTAAAATAAATCACGAACATAAGTGTCAATAATAATTCTAGATTTCTTTATCAGGAATCTCTTGCATATATCTATAATTCCGATATCAAACATTATTTCGTTTGATCATCTACCTCGTAACTCGTGTGATAATATAAACAATGGAAACCCTTTAAGTTGGAACGCCATCAAAAGTATAAGAATTTCCAATGCGTTACCATAGACTATTAACGCAAGTAAGAAGCATGTAAAGTTGTGCTAGTACACAAGAAAACACATGAAACTTAAATTATATGTCCACAGACATCGAAGTATATCACACACGACTTTCAAGGCAAGACCTTTGGAAAATATAATTGGGCATGACGACACCAATGCGAATCCCCTCAGTGGAAGAACTACTAATAAAAAAAAAAGCACTTGGCCACGTGATCCTACAAACGACATGAATCTTGCTGAGGTACGATAGAACAAGATTTCACAACAATCGGTGCATAGTCTAATCCAATTATTGACACTTCAAAAGAAGTCACATACCTTTACAATCCCCCTATTTCATTTTATTCGAAATTCCCTGGTAATGTCACTTAACAACGGTTATCACACAAAATTTCAGATAAAATTCTTAAATTCCTTTTGTTAAAATTCAGACCTCTGCACATAGTAAATAGACTTTTGCATTTCTACACTCCTAATGGTCATCATGAGGATTTCTTTCATAATCGCTAATATTTATTTGGTTGTTTCATTTCTTGGTAAATCCACACGTTACACATGCACTGTTTGTTGCGCATGTGGTTAGTTTGAGTTATGAAGACCATAGGAGGGCTTCATTCCAATTTGTTGTTTTATTAAAACTCAAATATCATTCCGCTATACTTGATCTTTGCATTGTAAACCGCGTTTTTTGCAAAACGATGACTCTTTGATATCGAGTCAATGAATTTCTTGAAAAACTCAATTTCCTTTTTGCATACATGGTTTTTGTTGTGACCATGTCCGAACTTTCTTATTAATACAAAAACTCATTTTGTTTAAACCAAGTTCAATTGTTTGAACTTGCTCGCATTACGTATTCAATTCAAGGTCCCATATAATGGGTTGAAGCCATCATCTTCAAAATAATCCCAACAAGCACTTCATTTGTTTTGAACCATAACATGCTTGTTTGGTCTTCAACCTCATTGAATCGTTTCTTTGATCACGATCACCTTGTGGTGACGTTTTCACAAAATTGAAGCTTGCACTAATCTCGTTTGCACACATCATATACGGATTTAATTATTTATTTATTTATATTGAATCCGCTTTGTTGGTTTATCCCATGAAAGCAATCTTAACACAATCGTGTGCTAAGATAATGATACACAAATTCATGTCATATTTCAGTGTATCTCTTTATGGTTCTTATAGCATCAATCGAGCATTTCGTAATATTTATTGCTTTATCATCTTCAATCGAAAAACATTATTCAATTGTTTCAATTTCAATAAAAAATCCTACTAGATTTGTTTGAAACAAACATCCAAACTTACTTCTTTGAACTTTTATTTAATTTCAAACACGGTGAACTCGTCCGGTCACCGTTATTATTATTTCGATCACTACGACACCTTGTGGCGTCAATATAGACTTGTAGCTTGAGTTAATCTGTATATACCTTTCGCTTGACTCATCCTTGAAAATGGTCTTAATACAACTATGTGTTAAGACAATGATACACTAAACTCTGTAGTATATCGGTGTATCCTTGCTATTCAATAAATGTCCACACATTGATTTTTATCATATCATAGTTCGATAGTTGACAAATCATTTTCGTACTTCTATTTCATTCAAGCTTGTTGATTCTGAGACTTCCTCAGTTGACAATCAAAGTAAGTTTTCTGTTGACAGTGAATTCTATTGTTTCTAAAAATCATTCACAACTTGTAAACATTCACTTGAACCTAATCACCTTAGAAACTATATCATTTCAACTCATTCATTTGACATCAACTTCCTGAACTAATTCAGTTGAACCATTGAGCCCTATTTATTGTAAAACACGTATTCATCTTAAAACTATTCTTATTGACTAAAACGTGACATAACTCTAAAAGAGATATCGTAGCCCAAATCTCGAGGACGAGATTTAAAACAAGGTGGGGAGGATGTAAGGACCTGCAAAAATGTCCCAAATCAACCCGTAAGTGAAAACCCGGACCCCTGAAACCCTAATGAGCATAAAAAATCAAGAAATCAAGAAAATTGGATTTCACGCGGGCCGCGACAACTTGAAAGTCTCCGGATAAGCTCAAGGGACACATATCGTCCACGTGTCAAGACCACCAATGACTCAGCAAACCCTACTGCCGCCTTTATGGCCCTCGCGGGCCGCGTAAGATTCATGTTAAGGTTTACGCGGGCCGCGTAAGATTCATGTTAAGGTTTACGCGGGCCGCGTAAAACCTAAAATGTTGCTATAAGTAGCCTGTGCATGGGACTTGCTTCTGTGTTCGAAATCTCAGTCTCAAAACGGTCATATTCTGCTGAAAACAAGTTTTTCGGTGTCAAGACACTGCTACGAATCTAGGGTATTAACTCGATCACTGCTACGTTTCAAACTGCTCAATTCTTTTCTTTCCTTCAGCTTTTATTATAGTAAATATTATCTCGGGATTATACCTTCTAAATCCCGAAAACTCTGCCCGTTATTAGGGTAATAACTCTAATCACTGGTACGATACTTTATCCGATCGATTGAAACCAATCCGATGGATGTTTAAGTACTGTACTTTGTCATTCGTCGTGAATCCGATGGATGTTTAAGTGCTGCCCGAACTCGGGCTATACTTTGTCATTCATCGTGAGGGTTTTGATTTCGTGATTATCGTTCAAGTTGAATTGGGTTAATACACTAATACGAGTTTCATTTTATCTAAAAATTAGAACTCGTAACCAGGGAGATGCTAAAGTAGAATAATTAGCAATTAAGTAATCTTACTAGTTAAATAAAACTTAGCGGTTAAGAAACCTTAATAGATAAGTTAAACTTAATCAGTTAAGTAATTAAAGATAAGTAAGATTAATTAATCAGTTAAGTATGATTAATTAAGTTAAGTATGATTAATTAATCAGTTAAGCGAGATTAATTAAGCTAAGCGAGATTAATTAAGTTAAGCAAGATTAATTAAGCTAAGTAAGATTAATTAAGTAAGTAAATTAAACACCTAAATAGATATACATGAAAATAAATATATATGAGATAGATAATATCAAAGGAAGGTATAAGAAGATACATATATGGGTAGGAAGCTTCCTAGAAGATGTATAGGTAACTTCCTAGAAAAGATATAGGTAATTTCCTAGAAAATACAAAGGAAACTTCCTAGAAATTTCATACTTCTTACCTATAAATAAGAAGCCTAGGAATTCATTTCCTTTGCTCATTTCTTTTCTTCTTCTCTCTATACGTTGGTGTTCTAATCAATAATCACCTATGCGATGTTCTGTCCGATCGATTCAGGAACCAACTAACGGATGCCAAAGTGCTATACTTTGTGAGTTTCGTTAAACGGATGCCAAAGTACTATACTTTGTGAGTTTCGTAAAACGGATGCCAAAGTGCTATACTTTGTGAATTTCGTTAAACGGATGCCAAAGTACTATACTTTGTGAATTTCGTTAAACGGATGCCAAAGAGCTATACTTTGTGAATTTCGTTAAGGTTCGGATCTCGTGACCATCGTTAGGTTTGATGTGGTTTTACACTAATATGTATTCCACTCTGTTAAACTAAATGTTTAACTACCCGAAACTCTACACCATACTCTTACAATCAAAATGGATGCTTAATCATCAGAATGTTCAAAACAATAAAGTATATGCTTCATTATCAGAAGGAGTAGAATCAAGAAGCTTGTTAAATCAATACTGCATGCTTATAATGTGAGTCATTCTCTTTTTATCAAATTGCTTTACAAAACCCTATTTATTTTCAAAGTTATAATTACAGGGATTAAGTCTTTGTAATCTTCAATTACTGCCGGTATGTGGGGTTTTGTATACATTAATTTATTCCCGTCACCATTGGACAACGGGTTAGCCAATGGGTGATCTGACCATAGTCACAGAAACAAGTCGAGTGACAAATACCGATTTGGGGTAATTGGTAGATAGAAACAATGTAATCACCCTTAATACTGTATATTATAACAATGTGTCATTTTATATCAAACGAATGAACTCACCAGTATTTCCTGCTGACCAAATGTTTTTAAAACGCGTTTCAGGTAATTACAGTAGATTGGAATAAGAGTTAGATACGGCACCAAAAGGCTTACAGAAGTGGCTTAATTTATCAATTAAATTAAATTAAGAAAAGTTGTTTTACGTATTCGGGTTTATCCCATATTAAAGCTACCTTTCAAAACATGGTTTCATCCCATCGATTTAATAAATAAAATCCGGTTTTTTCTAAACTCTGATATTTTTCCTAACTCACGGTCCTGATGAAATTTCCGCTGCACTACTTTTCTAAATAACCACCGGTACCACTGAACTGGTTCACGGCTCCCGATTCCGTCCAAGGTGGGGTCGGGGGTCGTGACACTGGCGATCAGGCATTCTTCAACAATTACAGCTGATTAGAAGTCTGTTACGAGCATGGATCTTCGATTGTGGAAGGTACGAGCTGAAGATCAGTATTTCGAACCGGCTGAAATGTACCGTAAGTGACATGCAAGCTCACATGGTCTGAATTAGGTAAAATTTGAACCTTTTTCTGTGTTAATTTGTTGTTGATGTTTGTTTACAGGTCAAACTCAATCTCAATTTACCATAAAATTTCACCATGGAGGTAATTTTGTAGAAAACCCAAATAGGAAATACTTTGGTGGGAAGATGAACTACATTGATCATGTAGATTTTAGAGTGCTGAATACTGATGTTTTAGAGGAGATGGTTAAGAAATTAGGATACAATGATGGTTTGTTTTTCTTCATTCATTACAAGGAACCATACTGTTCGTTGGATTTTGGTCTTAGGACACTAAAATGTGATGTTGACTTAGAGCCTATCTTTGATCATGTGCGTCAAGGAGTCCACATGATAGACATGTATGTTGAACGCCGGAGGTCAACAATATTGGAAAATACAAGTGAAGGTCCTGTAGGGGCATGTAAAGCAATTCTTCCAGCATCATTTACAATAAATAATCAGAATCATAGTATGAATGAAGATGAGGAAGAGAGTGAAGGAAGTGATCCTGATTATGAGTATGTTGAGGAAGATAATTTGGTTTATGAAATAGAGGTGGATATGCAGAGGTTCAGGGCTAATGTTGAATTTACTAGGGAAGAACTGGATGGTTCAAGTGATGGGGATCATGATGATGAGAGAAGCGAAGAAGGTCATCAGCCTGTTGACCTGTAGGATTTTGAAAGTGGGTCTGATGACAATTCAAGCCTTAGAGATAAGGTTGCCAGGAAGATAAGGAGGAGAAAAAAGAGTGCTTTAAAAGGTCCAAATGATCTGCCATTCTATGTTGGTCAGCTTATTGATGACAAGAAAAAGATGAATCAGATGGTGAAAAATTATGCTCTTAAGGCAAGGAGGGATGTGTTTATTCTAAAAAAATGAATTGTTAAGGTATAGGGTAGTATGTTTTGGAAGCAATCCACCACTACTTGGTCCTGTAAAAAAAGGGAGAAGATGGGCAAAATAGTAAATGCACCAAAGTAGGGCAAAAATACAAGCACCTTAAAAGGCATACCAAGTCCACCTGTCCTTGGGCAATTCACATCTCAAGGAACACAGACAAGGATAAGTGGTGTGTGAAGACCATTCATAATCAACACAATTGTTTGACAACAAGGGCCGTTTCTTTGTACACAATGAGTTTGATTGCCAGAGAGATCCAACCTATGATTGAAAGCAATCCAGATATGCCAATTCATGCAATCCAAAGTCAACTGCTTCGGAAGCATCAACTAGAAATATCACTACATAAGGTCTTCAGAGCCAAGAGGATAGCAACTACGAAGATTTATGGTGATTACCAAGAACAGTATGGTCTACTAAGCTCATACTTTGATGAACTTCTAAAAGCCAACCCAGGTAGTACAATTAAAATTGATGTGGAGCCATGTGGGAACTCAGCTAGTCCTACAAGGCAGTTTCGAAGGATTTATTTTTGGAAGAGCTAAATGTGATATGTTGCTGAACAACATATGTGAGGTTTTTAACAGACAAATCGTAGGAGCAAGGGACAAGCCGATTATCACATGACCAAGAGGATAGTGAATGTCAAGAAATTGCAAGCAAAGTGTATGGGGCCACTGACACCTCATGCCACTGAGTTCTTCGATGAGATCAAGAAACAGGCTGCTGAAATGTCTGTTTTAAAGGTTGATTCAGACAAGTATCAAGTAACAGGTCCGAGATAACAATGTGTTGTGAATGTTAAACATAAAACTTGTGCATGCAGGAAGTGGGATTTGACAGGGATGCCTTGCAAACATGCAGTTGCAGCCATATGGGATATGTCAAGGAATAGCATTGATGCTGGCATACCAGAAGAGTGGGTGGATGATGTGTATTGGCTGTCGACATGGAAGAAAGTCTATGACAATGTGATAGAGCCAATCAACGGGCTGGAGATGTGGACTCCTTCAGAGTGTCCAACAACACTCATCCCACCAAAGCATCATACACAAGTCGGAAGGCCAAAGAAGAAAAGAAAGAAGGCATTTGGTGAAAAAGAGCTTGAGCAGGAGTTCGACAAAGGAGGTAAAATGACCAGAAAGGGGACTAGCATCAAGTGTGGTAAATGTGGGAACATGGGTCACAATGTCAGGAGCTGCAAAGGACAAGGGGGTGAATAATCCACTGCTTCACAGGAATCACACACTGCCACTCAAGGTGCTCCAGTTTACAATCTTGATGAGTGATGGATGGTTTGTAACTTTAGACTATGTTTGTTTGTTTGTCAAGTTTGTTCAAGACAATGTTTGGTTTGTAACTTTAGACTATGTTTGTTTATTTGTTTGTTCAAGTCAATGTTTGGTTTATAGCTTTATGTTTGGTTTGTCAAGTTTGTATTTTGGTTTACAATGTTTGGTTTACAACTGTTTGGTTTACATATGGCTTCTTTATTTTGGTTTACAATATTTGGTTTACAATCTTTATGTTTGGTTTGTATATGGCTGCTTTAGTACAAATAATGTGTTCAAACAGAATTTTGGCGGAAACTGATTCGATTACATTGCAACGTTTAGTACAAAATACAAACATACAACCAAACAAATCTAGCCTATTTCCAGTGACAATCATCCAAACAAGACCAATCCGAATCAGAACCATGCTCCCCTTCATATGGGTCAAAGTACCAATCATCCTCTTCATCCCAATATGTGTAATCCCATGCATGTTCCAGCACTTCAGGGTCATAATCATTTGTCGGATCTCCGAATATCTTTTCATAATCAGTTTCTTGCTCCATGTAAGGTCTGAGTATCTCAGACTCTTGATCCTCAAAGTATACATAACTGTCTGGATCTTCGGCTGCAACGACGTCTTCATCCTTAGAAATATCTTTCTCATTCTCAACTTTATCATTCTCTTTGTCAGCCATACCTACAGAATTACAAGCAGGCTACCAAAACAAACATATAAGAACTTGAAAAGGACCATTGCATAAACTTGAAAACTCATAACTCAAATACAGTTACAGTCAAAATACACAACCAAATCCAATTTCTCCACATTAAACTACTTAAGCAAAAAAAGTAGAACAATCAAGACCCAAGTAATCACAAAGTACATCTTCAGTTTGAACACATCTCCATTCTTGTACCGAGCCAACTGTTCTTTACACTTAGCCAACTCATCCTTATCTTTAATGCTTTGAATTAAAGCAGGCATTACCTCTCGACAAATCGGACATCCCTGTCCCTGTTCTTCACCAACATCAGTCCATCTGAGGAATCCACATCCTCCAACCTATTATCGGACATCATAAGCAAGAGTTTCAAACAAACTTGAGTTTCAATAAGCATAAAACAGAAGAAACTTACACATCGAAGATACCATCGACCAGGATTAGCTTTGGATTCTGATTGTTTCACCACTGTTTTCGCACCACAAGGACATATGATATCTGAATCTTGAGTTTTGCCCTTGAATCGAAGCACAGAGGATGAAGATGAAGACATGTTCAGGGCAGTGATTTGAGGGCAGTGAATTGAGGGATTCAAGCTTGAATTGGGGGTCGATTGAAGAAGAACAGCGTTTAGGGCAGTGTGGATGGTTCAAGCTTTTAATGGGGAAGATGAAGGGTACTTTGGACATTTCCATACAGATTAACGGTAACATTAACGTTGAAATGGTCAGGTGGGTAAAGTTGCGACATAACCCCAAACAGTGGGTGGTAAAATTGCAATTATTTCCTTAGGGGGGGTAGACATGCCAATGATCCCAAACCCCAGGGGTAAAATTGAAGTTTACTCAACTTAGAAAAATACCGTTGCTGCCACAATTCCGTTATAGAATTAACCAACAAATTATATAATTAAAAAACAGATTAATAATTGCTAACAATAATAATAAAAAAAAAAGTTGCTTGCATTTAACGCAGGTGCTTGTTTAGAATAATAACATTGGGGAACGATGAAATCAGGGTCTCCTTTGACAGGCCCATCTGAGACTATGGGGTATGGGGCGGGGGTTGGGGCGTGGGTTGGGTACAAACGCCCAAGTCACAAACCCGGGTGGGCTTGGGTTTCGGCGTGGCCCCTTGGGCGGGGGTTTCAGCCCGGACGTTTGGAGGGCCTAGCGGTCTTCCGTGGCCGGCTCTCATTGGCTAGGTTGGCTAGGCTATTGGTGGCTAGAATTTAAATAATAATTTTAGGCTTTTTTTATTTTTTTTTATTTTGTGTGTATTTTTATAATAATTGAAAAAAAAAATTATAACATGTGGCCAACCCACACGGGCTAGCCACACCCCGCCATACCGACCCAACATGCAACTGACCAGCGGTGCCCTTCGAAGTCCACGAGTCAACCCATGCCCCAAACCCCCGCCCCACCATACCCACAGTCTGACCATGGAGAACTGAACGTTTTATAAAGATTTTAACCTGAATTTAAGTTAAGCCCAAGAGTCGTCCATCGATCCCGAGAGCAAGAGATGTCAAATCAGGGTCACTCATTCTGATTACCCCCCATAGACCGAGCAAACCAAATCGATCCGGAGTAGGTTGACCAGCCTGCATTGACTTTATTCCCTGATCCCTGTACGCACCAGATATTTGTTGCAGTCGAGATTGAGACTGATTCTGTTGTGGTGGTTAGGCTGGACGGTATAGAGGTTCGTCCTCCACCGTCCCGGTCCGGCGCCGTTCCTCCCTCCATCTCGCCCCCCCTCCGTCTCGTCCTCTACGTCTTCTTCTTGCCGTTCAGGACGGTCCATATAAGGACAAAACTTCCTCACAGACACATATATACATACAATATATAATTTATATTTTAGGATCATCCCCCATTTCCATA
The DNA here is from genome assembly GCA_030545235.1 of Helianthus tuberosus. NCBI lineage: Eukaryota > Viridiplantae > Streptophyta > Magnoliopsida > Asterales > Asteraceae > Helianthus > Helianthus tuberosus. The sequence goes on from CM060373.1 coordinate 96,643,822, forward strand.
CCTCCATCCTCTTTGCCCCATCCTCATGCCCATCCTACGTGACGCTTACGTGGCGGACCATCCTCCAAGAGAGGACCATCACCATACCGTGTAGCCTTAGTATTGGATAAGTTGGTCAAAAGAACCGACTTCAGAAACTGTGTTTAGGGAATTTAGAGGTCTTAAACTACCTGGTGGTCCACCGGCCTAAAACAATTAAGTAAAACTATTATTACAGTAGCTTATTACCATACGAGAAGCAATCTTTACATATACTAACAGTGAACTCTTCAAAATAATGCATGTCATTTGAGAGTGCTATAAAAAATGGGCGTGGCTGTTAAATGAATTATAATATAAAGTGGGCCAAATGTTGAACGATGGTATTGGGCTAGAATATTAGTAACATATGGTATATGGGCTTAGACTTTGGATGAATGATGGTGATCTTATGAAAATCACAACAGAATTTAAAGGACCAAAAATAAACAAAGATTTTCACAAGTGACAGAATTGAATTATTATTTTTTATATAATGGACTTACAACAATAGTATAATGGATTTCACATCAGGTTTTCTAGTTAATAATTTAAACAATGTTATAGGAAACTAAGGTACAAGGTCCACTTTCATTTATTTTGAACTAGGTTAGAACCTCGTGTATTATACGGGTTGAATAAATGTAATTTTATATATTAAATAATAAAAAGTTATATCTTTATAAACCCCGTATATTGTACGGGTTAAATAAATGTAATTTTATATATTAAATAATAAAAAGGTTATATATTTGAAGGGGATGGATCGTGAGAAAACTAGTTTAAATGAGAAAACCAAAAAACTAACCAAAAAAACCTAAAAACATACCAATTTTTTTTTTTTTTTTACAATTTTTTTTAGAAAAATCGCTACTTTTTATGTATGGAAAAAAATTTTCAAAAAAAAAAAAATTTTTTTTTTTTTGTTGTACTGCACATGTGCACTAATACATAAAGCTTAAACCACTTAACTCACCCCCCACCGACACCCCCCAAAAACCTAAACCCCCCACCCCCACCCCCCAAAAACCTAAATTCACCCTCCCACCAAAAGCCTAACCCCCCCCCCCCCCAAAAAAAAAAACCTAAACCCCCCCCCCCCACCCCCACCCTCCCGAAAACCTAAAACTAAACCCTAAACAAAAACCCGAAAAAAACCTAACCCCCCCCCCCACCCCCCAAAAACCTAAACCCCCTTCCCCCCCCCACACCCAAAAACCTAATCCTAATCCTAAACCTCCAAAAAAACTAACCCTAAGCTAAACTAGACTCAAAAAGCTAATTTTAAGCATGTAATGCAATTGTAGTACATGTTATATTGCACATGCGCACTACTATAATAATAGTATTGAAAACAAGACGACACCATAAATCTTTTTTTATGTCATAAAAAATATGCTCGAATATACTTGAATGAAAGATACAAAAATTTGTGATCTTATGGTGCCATTTTTGTTTTAAAATGATAACATATGGAGAAATGGGAAATGTTTAAAAAGTTATATATTTTTTTTCCAATTTTACCCCTCCTTCATTAAAAGTCCCCCATTCCTTCATTAAAAGTCTTCCCCATCCTTTTTAGTGGTTTTTAGTTAGTTTTCTAGTTTTCTCATTTATATCTAGTTTTCTCATGATCATCTCCCTATATTTGAAAACCATGTGTATTACAAAGATTAAATAAATGTAATTTTGTAAACTAAATACTAAAAACGTCGTATCTTTAAAAAACTCGTGTATAATCGGGTTGAATAAATCTACCAAATAATAAAAAATTACATCCTTAAAAACCCTGTATATTACAAAGAGTTATATCTTTAAAAACTATGTCTATACACAGATTAAATAAATGTAATTTTGTATATTAAATATTAAAAACGTCATATCTTTAAAAAACCCATGTATAGTTGGGTTGAAAAATCTACCAAATAATAAAAAAATTACATCCTTAAAAAACTTGTGTATTACACACGTGTTGAATAAATCTAATTTTACATAGCAAATGATAAAAAAGTTATATTTTTAAAAACTTCGTGTATTACACGGGTTATATAAATGTAACTTTGTAGAGTAAATAATTAAAAAAATTATATTTATAGTAAATAATAAAAGAATTATATTTTTAAAAACCTCGCGTTTTACACGAGTTGAATAAATATAATTTTGTATACCAAATAATAAAAAAAAAATACTTTTTTAATAAATTAGGATAACTTTTAATATTAATTTATTATTTGTATATTTAATATAAGATAAGTAGGAAAGAGATGTATTTGTTTTAAAAATATATTAAATTAACCAATTTAGATTTGTGGATAATATTTTATTAAACGATAATATTTAATATTAATTTATTATTTATTTAATTAATATAAGATAAGTATATATTTAAAGAAACCTTCAATGAATGACACGTGTCCAAAACTTGGTTTATTTTATTGTAGTAGATAGATTCAGATATGAGCAGTTCATTTAAAACGAAAGTAATGATGGATGGGCCCAAACAGTTGTTTAAAGATTTCCTCAATTCACTTGCGTTTAATTAAAAGCGGGTCCACTTTTGTTTGTTTATAGGCTTAGATCATCAGGTATGGGGAACGTGAAAGGCCCGTCCCCCCCCCCCCCCCCCCCCCCCCCCCCCCCCATGAGGAACGTCCCACACCGCCCCCTAGGGGCCCGGCACGGCATTGACGTCGAAAATCCGACGGTGGAGACGGGGCATGGAATGGTGGGGTCCATTCAATATATCCGTTGGGCTATTTAAAAAAAAAAAAATTTCAAATTAATTTAAAACCTTTATAAATACCCACATATCTATCCATTCAATATATCCGTTGGCCTATTTTTAAAAAAAAAAAAATTTCAAAATTTCAAATTAATGTAGCTTTAGGATTTTTATTTTAAATGTAATTTTAAGTTTTTATTTAAATGTAACTTTTTTTTATTTTTATTTACTTTGTTTTAATTAATATGGCAAAAAATAATAATAATAAAAAAATGAAGGAGGAGCATCCTCACACCCTTGGATAGTCTCCAAGGGGAGGGTCCTTCTCCTTTGCCTACGTGGCGCTTAGGTGGAGGATAGTCCTTTGGAGACTATCCTCCCCATACCCAATGGTCTTAACATCATCGCTTAGAATTTGTAACGTTCAGCAACATGCTATCCCAAGAAAACAGTACTGTCGCTAACAAATTTAAGAAAATCTACAGGTGACAAGAAGGTACAATCCTGCTCCACCCGTCCCACAAACGTCAACCAATAAGATTCATGCATCAAAGTGTACTATTCCGGCAACTGTTTTCCGACAAGCTTGTTGACGGAAAAAATGGTGAATTGCGTTTTCAACCTTATAACTCAACAAAACATATATTTTTTGATAGCTCCACTGGTTTAACAACTTTTTTGATCAAAGTGTACTTTTTCGGCAACTGTTTTCTGACGATGGAAAAAATGGTGAATTGTGTTTTCAACCTTAGAACTAAACAAAACTTATATTTTTCAATATCTCCACTGGTTTAACAACCTTTAGCTGAAAACATCATCAAATAACATTGATTTTTCACGTTTTAATTCATAGGATCAAAGCTAGTGTACTATTCCAGCAACTGTTTTCCGACGAGTTTGTTGATGGAAAAAATGGTGAATTGTGTTTTCAACCTTATAACTCAGAAAAACTAATATTTTTCAATATCTCCACTGGTTTAACAACTTTTAGCCGAAAACAAACGTCATCAAATAACATCGATTTTTCACGTTTTAATTCATATTTTCAGCCAACCAAAACTGGGTTTTGAGTTCTTGTCCAATAAACCATCAAAACCTCACCGACAACTCGGTTTTCAACAAGAAATCGAGCCTTAAGCTCTGATACCACTTGCAGGTCCCAAAACCGGATCTCAAACAAGATGATTTCTTGGTTTGAATGGCGTAACGAGTGTAGAATCCAAGTATAACGGTTACGTGTTTACGATTCGACAGAATTTCAGTAGAAGATTATACAATCAGAGCACACCAAAACTTGTACTCAAGTTATTTATAAAGACCGAAGTGTCTAACAAATATAAGACACAAGACTTGTACTCAAGTTATTTATAAAGACCGAAGTGTCTAACAAATATAAGAACATTTGTAGGTCGCAACACTATTCAGGATGACCGCACGTGAGATCATAGTTACTTTATTCACGGACGCGATACTGTGAGTTCATGTCCCTTATTCATTTAATTGTTTTACAACTTTACAACTATCGGGGAAAATACATGTTCAACGTATGTTAAAGTTAGGGAATGAAACACCTTAGATCATGTGCGAATTAGGGTATACATCTAAGCACCATTAATCCAGTTTGGACCTAGGTACAAGTGGTTAGATCTAATGGGTTTTGGAGAGCCCCACTCTTGGTCGTGGACCCATACAGAAGAGTGCTTTTGTGTCCCAGTCGATAGTAGTCGACATAAAAATCGTCTAGGGTTGGATTGCTTCCTTTTTCGTCACACATATTAATGTCCTTGCAAAACATTAATGATCAACGATTTCATTGACGCTTTACATACTACAACTTACATTTTAAATACATCTTTTACAACTAAACTGCATGAATTCGCCAACTTTTGTTGATGTTTTCCAAACTTAACATGTATTTCAGGGAATTAATGGACTATGTCGGGATTCTCAGTCAAGGTAACAAGTACCAGAACTCCATGCCATCTTTTGGAGGGTTTAACTATTATATTCAGCCTCTTTGCGGAAATATGATGGTTTAAACCTTAGTAGTTTATTTTCATGTTGAAGTATGAAACAATAACACTTTACTTTTATGTTAATGGTTTGTAACCGACACACTAAACTTATGTTGTAATCTTTTGAAACACTTATGTTATGGCAATGGAGTATGTTTTATTCATATAGTTTGTTCATGTACATCGATATTTATGCAATGAAAACCATACAGATCACACCTCGCGCTTCCGCTACGAGCGGGTGTGACAGTTTGGTATCAGAGCATCGATTGTAGTGAACCAGGATTCTTTCTCGAGTCTAAGTCTACAATCACTAGGGATCTCTCACGAAAACCATTTAAACACAAACAAATGTTTTCATTTTCATAAACATTTTTCATGGTCCATTTTCAACAAGAATTCATCTTATACAAATCAAGCAAGGACATTAGTGTCTTAGTCATCTAAATGGTAGACATGCAACTTTAAGTTAATCCACACAACTCAATTAGGATAACTTAAAATGAACATTATGTGAAAAATACATTTTGTGTATATATGTAAAGTAACAAATACTCATACGTGTCGAACAACTTATTTCTCAGGCCACAATGTCTTCATCTGAAGGTAGTAATGTATACGACGACGTAGACCCCATGGAGATTGTATCCGACGATGATGTCGTGCCGAAGGTTCAGGTCATCTTATCTGATAGCGACTCTACGTCTGACAGCGACATAGATGATTTCCAGCCGTTCTCACTTCTAGGGGAGATCATCGATGATGATGTGTTAGCTATCCCCCTTATACTCAACGATATAGTTATTTTGGATCACCCGGAGGGTGAACATGTGGTAGAGATTATACCCTTTGACGTCGCTCCTCTTGATATCATACCTTTTATCGTCGATCTCGACGATGACGACGACATCGTTCCAGTGATTCCGGTGGATCACATTGTCACACCCCGAAATTATCAGAGCATTGGCGTGACTGGACTGGTATCTTCATTGCACAGCGGAAGCAAATAAGCATAGACTTCTAGAAACTGAACGCCTGCTAAGTACTCGAGTCTCCAATGGTTCTCCTATTCCAACCGTGCCTTGTATTAGTAATGCAACCTGAGAAAGAACATGCGAGAAAAATCAACATAATGTTGAGCGAGTTCATAGTTTGTTCGTAAAAGATTTGAGATAAATCTTTTGAGTTGTGAAAGGTCTGAGATAAATCCTTTGAGTTGTGAAAGATTTGAAATAAATCTTTGGAATAACCGGTTTTTGAAGTAGTATTGAGAAAATGAATTTAAAAACCATTTTCTTGCAAAGTTATATGGAAACGTTGTGTTTGCAACACGTTATGTTCATAAAACCATGTTTTTGTAATGTTCGTATAATCATCAATGCCCACCCTGACTTTGACCCGCATAATCTTATGCCTTAAATTTTGTAGAAAACATGGTATTTAATTTGTATGAACAAGTATGTTTCGTACGAATAAAATTCCTGGTATGTAGCAGTGTAAGAGGACTTGTGATCACCAATGGTTTGCAAGGCCATTAGTATGTTGTGAAATGCAAATAGTAAGATACAACCTAGCCGATTTCTGCGTTGGGCAACCAAGTCACTCCAGGTCCGTTGTGGTTAGCCTCCGAGAGGTCCGTTTGGCCTAGAGCTGGGCTCGCTACACCCAGATAGATCTACCGCTCGAGTCCCTCGGTGTTCTAACTACCCATTCACATGATCTAAAACCTCCTTACGTTAACATACCGTGTATAAAATAAATCCCTAGTCACCCTGACCAGGCTCCTAGTCACCCTGACCAGATTTCCTGGTTACCCTAACCAAATCCCCGGTCACCCTGGCCGAACATCATTTACATTTCGAAAGTAAGCATTTGTTTTTGTAAAAACCGGTATGTTTAGTATAAACCTTTCGTAAATCATTTGTGTTCCTCGAAATCCCTTCGTAATATGATTTAGAAATACGAGTTTTGCGTTAGTTCAAAACTTTGTATGTTTTTGCAAAATGTGCATGTCTTTCCACCCCGAAAACATTTACAAAAATGTAAAGCAGTAAAAAGTAGGGGTTATGAACTCGCCTGAATATTCCTGTGCAAAGCTAGCTAATTTACGACTTCGTGAAGTCGTTTCCAAGAGTTGACTTGCTAGCGTGCATTCTACAATATTCCTAACACGGAATATCTAATAAGTTTCTAAATAAACGCAGTATTTAAACTACGTGCCATCGAGCTCTACCGAATCGTTAATCGGACGATTCAACGGTAAATTGTTAACTTAATAAAAAAAATGATTAAGTTAAACTTGTTAAGTCTCGTTTAATGTCAGTAGCAATTTAATAAGTCTTGAAAAAGACTTAGTTTCCGGGAGACTTAAAAATGAATAAATATTTATATAAAAATATATAAATATATCGTTGTAGGTGTGTTAGCCGTCTCGAGTAGTCATATGTGTATAAAAGAATATTTCTATGAAAATATCATATAACAAACTCGTATCGTATATTGCGTTTCGTATGAAAATAATATATAATAACTTGTATTATATATATCACGTCTTGTGTATATTTGCCGAAAATACACGTATATGCCGTCTAGGCGTATAAAATAAATATGAAGAGTTATATTTATTTTATAAAGAAATCGTCGAGTTGTTATGTTTGAAAATAAATATAAACCATATTTATTTTTGTAAAAGATTTCGCGTTGTACGACATCTAGAATAAATATATAACTATATTTATTTTGTAAAAGTATACGAGTTGACGACGTTCGAAATAAATATAACATTATATTTATTTGTAACAGCGTTTGGGATTATCATGGTTTGAAATATTATGGACTCGAATTCCATTAAGCGTTGTTATTGAAAAATAATACATGTCGTGTTTAAGGGTGTTTCTCGAAAAACGGGCAGAGTTTCCTCTATTTTTGGACGGCCCCGACAACACAAGTTGTCGTTTTATTTCAAAACTCAATCAATATTCTATCAACATTTACGTATAATCAAATTTATATAAACCAAATAATAAATCAATGTATACTTTAACTATCGGTTCACCATTTTGTTTCGGTTCGAGCTCGTTTTTACGTAATGGGTTAAAAGTATTAAACACGAAATAGTAACGCCGTAAAATCTTTACCCCTTATTCGAGTCGATATGTCGAGCTGACCGAGTCAACTCGCTGTGTTGACTGAGTTTGACTGAGTTGACTCGGTTTGACCGAGTCAACTGAAACCGAAACTGAGCCGTCTGAACGAACCGCTTGACCCGAACCGAACCATCTGAGCTGACTCACTGCTGTTGACCGAGTTGACTCGGTTGAGTTGACCGAGTCAACTTGCTGAGTTAACCGAGTCAACTGAGTTGACTCGCTGAGTTGACTGAATCGTATACAAAACTGACCCGAACCTTCCTGTTGACTGAGCCGGATGAGCTGAACCAAAACTCGAACCCGCTGACCCGGAACCCGAACCGAAGCAGCTTGACTGCTTTGACTGTGTTGACCTGCTGTTGACCCGAGTTGACTCGGGTGTTGACCGAGTCAACTGGGTTTAACCCGTACACGAACTGTCTGACCCGCTTGAACCAAAACTGAGATGAAGGAGCCTGCACCCCTGCTGACCCGAGCCCAGCTGTGACCCGAGACCCGAACCACAACGTCACCCGACAGACTCGTCACAAATCCGACCCAACCCGGGACTCCCAAACAGAAAACCCATCGGACCAAAGCAAGGACCGCCGGAAAACTAGTGAAATTTGTTGGTTACAGACATGAACCACCGGATAACAGAACCGACTGTCGGTCCGCCGCTCACCACCACCACCTCCGGTCCTCTCTCTCTCCTCGCCGTTTCTCTCTCTCTCTCCTCGGTGCCTCTCTCTTTCTGTCTCTATTGCACCGCCGCACACCACCACCAGACGGTGGTGGTGGTCCGGTATGTCATCGAGATGAGGGGGGGGTATGTGTCGGTTGGGTGTGGGGGTGATGAGTTGTTGGTTTGTGTCATGAAGAAGAAGAAATATCCTTTTCTTGTGTATGTATGAATGTGCAGCCAAAAGATGAGGGTGTTTGGCTATTTTGTTGTTGCCTGCAACTATATTCGAGAGAGAGGAAGAGACACAGACATATGTCTGTGTTTGTGTGTGCAATGTATGAAGTGTGTATGTGTATAAATAGAGATAGAGAGTTTTATTACCTTTCATGTATATAACTTACATTCAGGTCACTTGCATTTTCTTTAGGGTTAAAATCTCTTAAGATTTTATGGTTTCAAATCTTGGAGGCACAAATCTCTTGTAGAGATTTTGGAAGATTTGGCTGAGATTTTTAGATCTAATATAGATCTTGTTGAGATTTCCAAATCTTTAATAGATTTTGTAGGATTTTTATAAGATTTTGATAGCCAAAAATCTTTATGTGTAGGTTTAGGCTGTGGGTGTTGGGCTTGGGCCCAGGGCCCACAAGCTCAATCCCCGTGTGTAAGTGGCCCGTAAATCCTACGAGACCCGTTGTCAAAACCGAAATCACCGTAGCCTAGTAAAATAATATTTCGAGCAAAATAATGTTGGTATCCGTTGTAGTCGCATTCGCGCGTTGCTAATGGTAAAAATCTCGCGTAAAAGGCGCCGTTCGCCGTCTCCTACCATCGCGTTTTTAAATCCACGTTTGCATTTGTGTCGCACGGAAGCCCAATAAATTCAGAAAATTAATTTTGTACACATAAAATATTCGTGTAACATCCATACTTGTCGGCGTCGTCAGTATTTTGTATGGCAGCAGTCCGTTGTCGCGTAGTATTCAGCCGACTCCCCGTCAATCATCATACGCGCACTGTAAAGTCGGATAGACGTTCCCAGGCACTCCAAAGGCCTAATTAAGTTAATCCGTGCTGTAAACACCATTATTTGTTGCGTTAATTACTTGTAAATTACGTAATTAGGAGCCGTAAATTACGGGTTGTCACATTCTCCCCCTGTTACAGGAATTTCGTCCTCGAAATTTAGACTATGTCATCCCCTCAGAATTGTGTTATTCGCAGGTAAGTCCGAATAATAACAAAGTGAATGACCGCGTAGTCGAACAAGACTTATTCGAATCATGTGAATTCAAGGGCATTCCTTCACAATAGGAATCCCAACAGTTTAAAAGAATTTGTGTCTCAGTAATTGATGTCAAAAGGAAACGAGACGTAATGATACAGTCACCAGTGTGACTAAGTTAACAAGGATCCAACAATGAACAGGAACTTCGACCAATCGAATTCCATATGAACGTTTATAACATGTAAATGAGTTCTAGAAGCCAAGCTGCAAGTTATACCGACGCCACAAGGTGTCGCAATGAATGAAACAATTCAATCAATAGTGGTGATCGAACAAGAATCACCTGTGTTTTGCATGAAACGCTCAATCATGATTAGCTCAAGCTATAAGTTTGTACTGACACCACAAGGTGTCGTAGTGTTTCAAATAAGTCAATAATAGCGGTGATCAAACAAATCCACCGTGTTTGAAGTCAATTGAAAGCGTAGTAAAGTAAATATGAATGTTTGTTCCAAACAAACATCAAAGAATTTTCAATTGAAGATGGAACGTCAATGAGACAATGTTTTCGATCGAAGGTGAAGAAGCAATGAATGTCGCAAGGCATTCAATCGATGTTGAAAGAACTGTTATGAGGTACACCGGAATATGAAATGAATTGGTGTACCATTGTCTTAACACACTATTGTATCAAGACTGCTTTGATAAAATAAACCGGATTGGAAAACAATCAATAAATAAATATTTAGATCCGTGCATAAGATGCGTAAACGAGTTCAGTGCAAGCTTCAAATTAATGAAAATCACCATCACATGGTGTCGGAATCAACAAACAATTTAATGGAGTCGAATATCAAACAAGTTTACCACGACTCGGAACAAATGAAGTGTTCGTTAAAAATTGATTTGAATATGATGCTCCCAATACATCACATGGTGTCTCGAATCGAATAAGTGTGATGAGCAAGTTCAAACAATTGAACTTGGTTTTAGCGCAATCCGACAATAGATATATGTATCGACAAGAAAACTTTCGGCATGGTCACAACGAAAAAAAACCATGTATGTAACTTGTAAAGAAATGATCGTAATACAATGACCATTAAGAGGAGTAGAGATACGAAAATCTACTCAGTAAGTCTGAAATTCGAAATTTCAATAAAAGAAATTTGAGGACTTTACCTGGGGTTTCGTGTGATGTCCGATTGTTAGGTGACATTACCATGGAATGTCGAACATAGCGTATTCGTCGTAAGTTAGGTGGGGGGGCGGAGACAATAGTCTTCTCCCTGGCGTGATTCGTGTCGTTGCAGGATCGCGTGACAAGTTGTCGTTCCCTGATTGTTAGTTCTCCTGCTGACAGGAATCTAGCGTCGTCGTTAGATTGCGTCATCGTTCCTTCTCAAAGGCCTCGCCTCGATAATCGTATTTCAACCTCCATTGATGTATAGCTTAAGTTTCACGTATACCTGCGCACTAGCGTTGTGTGCCGCGTAGAAGGTGATGTACCCCGACATCCGTTGGCGTAAAATTTGAGTTCCATGTATTTATGTGCACTAGCGTTTCGTTATGCGTAGGCTGTCTGCTCGGGAAGTTAAAGTATCATAGACAATATGGATAATAGTGTGTGCCCGAGTTAATATTCGCGGTTCCTACGTGATGACCTTTAATAAACACACACATGCGCAAATAATCAATCATATAATCAAATAGTCCTCCTAGTCCCACTAGCCTCCCAGCCTCCCAGACTGAATCTCCTAGTCCCACTAGACTATCCTCCCAGCCTCTCAGACTGAATCTCCTAGTCCCACTAGCCTTCTAGCCTCCCAGACTGAATCTCCTAGTCCCACTAGACTATCCTCCCAGCCTCTCAGACTGAATCTCCTAGTCCCACTAGCCTCCCAGCCTCTCAGACTGAATCTCCTAGTCCCACTAGCCTCCCAGCCTCCCAGACTGAATCTCCTAGTCCCACTAGCCTCCCAGCCTCCCAGACAGAATCCCTGTTCCGAAGGTCTTAAATGCATGTTTCCTAAACTCTCAGATTGTTGTGCACTGTATGTAATCGTTTCGTGTACCGTGTATAAAACATCACAATAGCGTATGTTTGAAAACAAAATTTTGACTGTTTGTTTTTCGGCAACGGTTGGAGACCATATTCGAGTACTAGGCGTTCTGTATGTATTCAACGTCTTAATTGTCTAAGTTCCCAGAGGAAAGTGAGGTTAGAGCCTAGATATCACAACAGGAACCTAATTCGCTGTAACCTATAGCTCTGATACCAATCTGTCACACCCCGAAATTATCAGAGCATTGGCGTGACTGGACTGGTATCTTCATTGCACAGCGGAAGCAAATAAGCATAGACTTCTAGAAACTGAACGCCTGCTAAGTACTCGAGTCTCCAATGGTTCTCCTATTCCAACCGTGCCTTGTATTAGTAATGCAACCTGAGAAAGAACATGCGAGAAAAATCAACATAATGTTGAGCGAGTTCATAGTTTGTTCGTAAAAGATTTGAGATAAATCTTTTGAGTTGTGAAAGGTCTGAGATAAATCCTTTGAGTTGTGAAAGATTTGAAATAAATCTTTGGAATAACCGGTTTTTGAAGTAGTATTGAGAAAATGAATTTAAAAACCATTTTCTTGCAAAGTTATATGGAAACGTTGTGTTTGCAACACGTTATGTTCATAAAACCATGTTTTTGTAATGTTCGTATAATCATCAATGCCCACCCTGACTTTGACCCGCATAATCTTATGCCTTAAATTTTGTAGAAAACATGGTATTTAATTTGTATGAACAAGTATGTTTCGTACGAATAAAATTCCTGGTATGTAGCAGTGTAAGAGGACTTGTGATCACCAATGGTTTGCAAGGCCATTAGTATGTTGTGAAATGCAAATAGTAAGATACAACCTAGCCGATTTCTGCGTTGGGCAACCAAGTCACTCCAGGTCCGTTGTGGTTAGCCTCCGAGAGGTCCGTTTGGCCTAGAGCTGGGCTCGCTACACCCAGATAGATCTACCGCTCGAGTCCCTCGGTGTTCTAACTACCCATTCACATGATCTAAAACCTCCTTACGTTAACATACCGTGTATAAAATAAATCCCTAGTCACCCTGACCAGGCTCCTAGTCACCCTGACCAGATTTCCTGGTTACCCTAACCAAATCCCCGGTCACCCTGGCCGAACATCATTTACATTTCGAAAGTAAGCATTTGTTTTTGTAAAAACCGGTATGTTTAGTATAAACCTTTCGTAAATCATTTGTGTTCCTCGAAATCCCTTCGTAATATGATTTAGAAATACGAGTTTTGCGTTAGTTCAAAACTTTGTATGTTTTTGCAAAATGTGCATGTCTTTCCACCCCGAAAACATTTACAAAAATGTAAAGCAGTAAAAAGTAGGGGTTATGAACTCGCCTGAATATTCCTGTGCAAAGCTAGCTAATTTACGACTTCGTGAAGTCGTTTCCAAGAGTTGACTTGCTAGCGTGCATTCTACAATATTCCTAACACGGAATATCTAATAAGTTTCTAAATAAACGCAGTATTTAAACTACGTGCCATCGAGCTCTACCGAATCGTTAATCGGACGATTCAACGGTAAATTGTTAACTTAATAAAAAAAATGATTAAGTTAAACTTGTTAAGTCTCGTTTAATGTCAGTAGCAATTTAATAAGTCTTGAAAAAGACTTAGTTTCCGGGAGACTTAAAAATGAATAAATATTTATATAAAAATATATAAATATATCGTTGTAGGTGTGTTAGCCGTCTCGAGTAGTCATATGTGTATAAAAGAATATTTCTATGAAAATATCATATAACAAACTCGTATCGTATATTGCGTTTCGTATGAAAATAATATATAATAACTTGTATTATATATATCACGTCTTGTGTATATTTGCCGAAAATACACGTATATGCCGTCTAGGCGTATAAAATAAATATGAAGAGTTATATTTATTTTATAAAGAAATCGTCGAGTTGTTATGTTTGAAAATAAATATAAACCATATTTATTTTTGTAAAAGATTTCGCGTTGTACGACATCTAGAATAAATATATAACTATATTTATTTTGTAAAAGTATACGAGTTGACGACGTTCGAAATAAATATAACATTATATTTATTTGTAACAGCGTTTGGGATTATCATGGTTTGAAATATTATGGACTCGAATTCCATTAAGCGTTGTTATTGAAAAATAATACATGTCGTGTTTAAGGGTGTTTCTCGAAAAACGGGCAGAGTTTCCTCTATTTTTGGACGGCCCCGACAACACAAGTTGTCGTTTTATTTCAAAACTCAATCAATATTCTATCAACATTTACGTATAATCAAATTTATATAAACCAAATAATAAATCAATGTATACTTTAACTATCGGTTCACCATTTTGTTTCGGTTCGAGCTCGTTTTTACGTAATGGGTTAAAAGTATTAAACACGAAATAGTAACGCCGTAAAATCTTTACCCCTTATTCGAGTCGATATGTCGAGCTGACCGAGTCAACTCGCTGTGTTGACTGAGTTTGACTGAGTTGACTCGGTTTGACCGAGTCAACTGAAACCGAAACTGAGCCGTCTGAACGAACCGCTTGACCCGAACCGAACCATCTGAGCTGACTCACTGCTGTTGACCGAGTTGACTCGGTTGAGTTGACCGAGTCAACTTGCTGAGTTAACCGAGTCAACTGAGTTGACTCGCTGAGTTGACTGAATCGTATACAAAACTGACCCGAACCTTCCTGTTGACTGAGCCGGATGAGCTGAACCAAAACTCGAACCCGCTGACCCGGAACCCGAACCGAAGCAGCTTGACTGCTTTGACTGTGTTGACCTGCTGTTGACCCGAGTTGACTCGGGTGTTGACCGAGTCAACTGGGTTTAACCCGTACACGAACTGTCTGACCCGCTTGAACCAAAACTGAGATGAAGGAGCCTGCACCCCTGCTGACCCGAGCCCAGCTGTGACCCGAGACCCGAACCACAACGTCACCCGACAGACTCGTCACAAATCCGACCCAACCCGGGACTCCCAAACAGAAAACCCATCGGACCAAAGCAAGGACCGCCGGAAAACTAGTGAAATTTGTTGGTTACAGACATGAACCACCGGATAACAGAACCGACTGTCGGTCCGCCGCTCACCACCACCACCTCCGGTCCTCTCTCTCTCCTCGCCGTTTCTCTCTCTCTCTCCTCGGTGCCTCTCTCTTTCTGTCTCTATTGCACCGCCGCACACCACCACCAGACGGTGGTGGTGGTCCGGTATGTCATCGAGATGAGGGGGGGGTATGTGTCGGTTGGGTGTGGGGGTGATGAGTTGTTGGTTTGTGTCATGAAGAAGAAGAAATATCCTTTTCTTGTGTATGTATGAATGTGCAGCCAAAAGATGAGGGTGTTTGGCTATTTTGTTGTTGCCTGCAACTATATTCGAGAGAGAGGAAGAGACACAGACATATGTCTGTGTTTGTGTGTGCAATGTATGAAGTGTGTATGTGTATAAATAGAGATAGAGAGTTTTATTACCTTTCATGTATATAACTTACATTCAGGTCACTTGCATTTTCTTTAGGGTTAAAATCTCTTAAGATTTTATGGTTTCAAATCTTGGAGGCACAAATCTCTTGTAGAGATTTTGGAAGATTTGGCTGAGATTTTTAGATCTAATATAGATCTTGTTGAGATTTCCAAATCTTTAATAGATTTTGTAGGATTTTTATAAGATTTTGATAGCCAAAAATCTTTATGTGTAGGTTTAGGCTGTGGGTGTTGGGCTTGGGCCCAGGGCCCACAAGCTCAATCCCCGTGTGTAAGTGGCCCGTAAATCCTACGAGACCCGTTGTCAAAACCGAAATCACCGTAGCCTAGTAAAATAATATTTCGAGCAAAATAATGTTGGTATCCGTTGTAGTCGCATTCGCGCGTTGCTAATGGTAAAAATCTCGCGTAAAAGGCGCCGTTCGCCGTCTCCTACCATCGCGTTTTTAAATCCACGTTTGCATTTGTGTCGCACGGAAGCCCAATAAATTCAGAAAATTAATTTTGTACACATAAAATATTCGTGTAACATCCATACTTGTCGGCGTCGTCAGTATTTTGTATGGCAGCAGTCCGTTGTCGCGTAGTATTCAGCCGACTCCCCGTCAATCATCATACGCGCACTGTAAAGTCGGATAGACGTTCCCAGGCACTCCAAAGGCCTAATTAAGTTAATCCGTGCTGTAAACACCATTATTTGTTGCGTTAATTACTTGTAAATTACGTAATTAGGAGCCGTAAATTACGGGTTGTCACAATATCTTCCCATTTGCCTTGAACATTTTTAATACATGTTGTCTCCTTTATGGCATCCCAAACTTGCGTAGAGTATGCACATTCAAAAAACAAGTGTTCATGCCAATCCATCCCCTTCTGGCACAACAAACAGCACATCATATTCATTGAACCGGAAGTACTACAGTTCCATCTTCTGATTCTATCTTGCGTCCAAAGTTTCCTTCGAAAGATCAACCAACAATGAAATGAGTGTCTAGGAATGTTACATCCGGACCAGACCACTTTCGGCCAATCAGCATCAACTCCCCGAGAACGAGTAGTCTCCCATACTACCTTAGAAGTGCACGGTAATAACTTTCCTTCATAGTTTCTCCATAGGGTAACGTCCTGTTTGTTCGGAATCAAATTGAGCGTATTAAGATTGAATAGAACCGGAAATAAATCTCGCCAGGCATCTGGCCATTTCCAAGCCCCTTCTCTAAAAATATCAGCCACTTTGGAGTAAATAGAGAATCCATGTTGCGACATAATCCTCGGGGACACATATTGACTCAACGGACATTCATTACACCAAGTATCATGCCAGACAGAAGTATTCACGCCATTCCAAATCCGTTTCCAAAAGAATTGACGAACTGAGTTCCTATAAGACAACAATTTCCTCCATCCCCAAGTAGAATTCTGTGGCACTTTAACCTCCCAAAAGCTTCTACCCTTGAGCCTATGCTCATGAATCCAATCAACCCAAAGAGATTTCCTACCCGAGACGATGCTGTTAATATGAAAAACCATTAGCGATTTATTCACCTCGGAGACTTTTCTAATACCCAAACCACCCTCCGACTTCGGAATGCAAACATCTTTCCATGCAACCTTCGCTTTACCCGATGCTAAGGAGCCTTGAGACCACAAAAAACCTTTCATGATCATCTCGATTTCCTTGATGATACTGGATGGAAGACCGAAGACAGCAGCCCAATACGTATACATTGAAGCTATAACAGAATTAATCAGCTGTAATCTTCCTGCAAAAGAGAGGAATTTCGTTTTCCAATCCGTAAGCCTCTTGGTAATTCTTTCAACCAAAATTTTACAATCCCCTTTGAGCAGTCTAGAGGCAATAAGAGGAACGCCTAGATACTTTATAGGTAAAGAACCTTCAGAAAACGGCACAATGGATAAAATCAACTCCCGAACTCGCGAAGGAACATTACCGAAAAAAATGGTGCTTTTGCTCATTCTAGGAACTAAACCCGACATATCTTTAAACTTATTCAGAGCATCCATAATCAGTTTTGCTGAATTCGAATCTCCCCTTGCAAATAAGAACAGATCATCCGCAAAACATAAATTAACGGTCTTTTGCTTCTTGCAATTATTATGAAAACGAAATACCACACTGTTATTGACGGCTTGATGGAGAATAGAAGTTAACACTTCCATAACAAGGGTGAAAAGATACGGGGAAATGGGATCGCCCTGTCTCAAGCCCCGCTGGCCTTTAAAATACCCATGAATATCTCCATTTATACTAATCGAGTACGAAGCAGATGTCACACATGTCATAACCCATTCAACCAACTTATAATGAAAACCAAATCCCATGAGAGTCGCACGGAGAAAGTCCCAATCAACCGTGTCATATGCTTTCTGGATGTCAACTTTGAAGGCGCACCTAGGAGGTCCTGTATTCCTGTGATAGTTGTGAAGCAATTCCTGAGTTAACAGGATATTATCCGAAATTCTACGACCAGGAATAAAAGCCGATTGATTAGAGCTCACAACATCATCAATCCCCTCAAGAATCCTATTAGTAAGGATTTTACTAATAGCCTTGTAAATGACGTTGCAACACGAAATAGGCCGATAATCAGTTACATACGTGGGAGTATTCACCTTAGGAATCAAAGCGAGGAACGTATGATTGATTTCTTTTAGAAGTATGCCACTAATAAAGAAGTCCTTAACAGCAAGACAAACCTCTTCACCAATAACATGCCACGATTTTTTAAAGAACGCCGCTGAATATCCATCAGGACCCGGCGCTTTGTCATCTCCAATATCAAAGAAAACCGCCTTTACTTCCTCATTTGTCACTTCTCTGATCATCCTCTCAGCTTTGTTTTCAGGAACACGGTTAGGAAAGTAATCTGGCACTAAGGAGTTCAACACATTACCTTTACTCCCTAAAAACGTTTTATAGTGCTCCACTAACACATTAGCTACCTCTACACCTTCAAACACATTATCATTTGCATCCTTAATAGTTTGTATTTGAGAAAAATGGTTTCGGCTCTTAACCATATTGTGAAAAAACTTGGTGTTGGCATCACCCACTTGCAGCCATTTTTGCTTGGCCTTTTGCTTTAAGAAACTCTCTTCATCAAGAGTAGCTTCATTGAACTTCTTAAGACAAATCGCCGCTAAGTTCCTGAGAGAGACATTTGCTGGATCCTTGTCAATCTTAAACTAAACTTCATCCAACTCTTTTCTCATCTGAGTAACACGATCATGAAGGTTCCCTTGCTTTCGAAGTAAGTTTCTCAACGGATTTTTTAACGCTCTTAATTTTTTAACTACTCTAAACATGGGCACCCCTTCAATAGACGAATCCCAGCCATCCTTGACGACATCAATAAACTCAGGTTTAAGCGTTAAGAAGTTTGAAAATTTAAACGGCTTCGGTTTACTCCGCATAACCCCCGGCAACTTTAACACACATGGAGAATGATCCGAAACACGGTGCGGCTGAAAGACAGCAAACGAGTTAGGAAAAGCATCCGTGAAATGACTGTTACCCATAATCCTGTCAATCTTTTTCATAATTCCCATTCCTTGCTTTGGTTTTTGATTCCACGTAAACTGCATGCCCGAACAATTAACATCGAACACCTCAATGTTTGCAACACAATCTTGAAAATCAATCATGCTATGCGATATACCAGAAGCTCCCATGTAGCTATCTCCCAAATTAAGAGCCGAGTTAAAATCGCCCATAATGACCCAAGGATTATTGTTAACAAAGAGCTTGTGGACTTTCAGTGACTTCCACAAATCCCTCCTCTCCTTAAAATCATTACTCGCATACACCATGGAACAATACATAGCTTTACTTTGACCCTTAAAAATAATCTGAATATGCATCACTTGCATCGTAGCCGATAAAAGCATGACATCTACATCTTTCGAATTCCATCCAATAACAATTCTCGTCCCTTTGCTACACAGATTAGCATTAGAAATCCACTCCCAACCCTTGCAAATTCTTCTACACACATCATTCACCTTTGAACCATGAACATGGGATTCTAAGATAGCACAAACCTTGAGATTATTTTCGTTGATTACATGCTGAACCTCTTTTTGTTTCAGAGGGTGGTTCAACCCCCTAACATTCCAGCTGGCAATGCTATCCATTGGAAACCTCAACAGCAGGAGTGCTTGCCCCTGTAGGAAGACTATCATCCTTCTTCGAGTTTTCCATAAACACTGACGTTTCATTCTCAGGCTCTTTAACCTCATCCTGATCAGATTCTTCATTCTCCAGCACATTACTTGCAGATCCCAAAACACTAAACGAATTACTAGTGTTAACATTAGTGGATTTACTTGAAACCTTAGGGTCATTTTTTGCCGATTTCTTCACATTTTCAGTTCTCACAAATCCCTAAACGAATTACTAGTGTTAACATTTTCACCCCAAAACGTTTGAAAAACAGTAAAAGAGGGGACTATGTACTCACTTGAGGGTGCCTAGAAGTCTTGAACAACAACCAAGCAAAGCTAGAGGGATCACATAATCAAAAGGGCACCTAATATAGATAACTATGTTAATAAACGGACCTAATCGGAGGATCGGGTAGCATGAGGGTTCGTAAACCAAATGAGTGTAAGAACTCATGCAATATGGTTTAACAAAGCCTACATACTAAAACGAAACCTATGCTAAGTGCTTACGACCCATTACGACTCGTTAAGATAGCTTACGCTACTTTAACGCGTCGTTCGCGTAAAACGCGTTCGGAACGCCTAACTAGTCCTATGACAAGTATTATATGCCTTAACATGTCTAATAATGTTACCTAATCAGTTTAGATGTCAAAATTTGGGTTACATATGCTTAAAATGAATTTATGCGCAAAAAGGGCATTTTGGTAATTTTCCTAAGGCATATAAATTACCTATCATACCACTAACTAAACGAAGTGGCCATTAGGTATAACCTCGGAAGGTTATTCCCTATACAACTATGGTCACTAAACATGTTTGGTTGGATCCTAATGATCGACCAAACGGGTCTAGTTCGAAAGTCTAAGCGGTTGTTTAGACCGCTTGACTTACGACTCTACATAAGCACTAAACCTAAAGTGATGAGCTAAACATATTAAAACATGTTTAACGAAGTTAGAAAACAGGTTTGGTATCAAAACAAACGGTTTTGATACCTAAAAGTAGTTTGGTTACAAAATACGTAAGAATACGCATTTTGGCCGAAACTACGACTCGCCACTATGCCTAGATAACGTGGTAATCAGTAGGTATAGTCATAAGAGACTAAAACCATCGTGATTACGCTCACGTTATGAAGTTCAAACGAACTTCGTATTGACCATAAACTGGTCAATGCAGAAAGTCAAACAAAGTTTGACTTTCACGCTAAAAATGCATAAAAGAACGAAAGAGGACTTACAAAAGGTCCAAGGAGGTTTGATCCAATTTATTCTCAGGTATGAAGTGCAAGACTTCAACTTAGAGAATGAAAATCAGATCAAATGTGAGTTTGAGAGCAAAGGGGGTGGGGTTTATATAGTTTTTGCACAACCGTTAAGATCGTTCATCGTAAAACGAGCTTTGATCTCATCCGTACACATGTGCCCATGGTTTTGTGAAACCATGGGAGCCCCTAGTTTCATTAAAACCATGTGCAAATGAGGGGAACAGCCGTAACAAGTTGGAATTTATATTTTTCATTTTGGTCCCTTCCTAAGATAACTATGGCAGAATGTCAATTTTGGTCCCTGAATGTGCAAAACATGGTTTTTGATGCATTTTTGATACGTTTAAGCCCCGTTAATCTCATTTCAAGGCTCTAAAATGAAGTTAAAGTATAGGGAACATGAAACATGCTCAAAAATATCTCAGATGTCGGTTCGTTTGGTCGTACGGTTGTGTTGTTCGGTTAATTACGACGAAACACGAACAAATGCGAAAAACGATCCAAATTACGCGACGAATGGAATTTTATCATGCCAATCACTAAAATAAAATATTTTAATGATTACATAAAGTTTTGGATGTCCGGATGTATTCAGAACGTAAGATATGCGCGAAAATGCAAACTTATGCACTTTTTGACGGTTTTAGTCCCTGAATGACCAAAAAGTTTATTTTAGCACACCGAACCCCTCAAAGCCTATTTCTAAGGTATGTAAAGGATATTTAGGGTATGTTTAACTTATGGTCATGTTCCGGAATGTTCGTTACAGTACAAATCGGCATACTTTCACAGTTTGTCGAAATTAGTCCCTGTAAGCGAATAAACTTGATTTCGCCACACCAAACCCTCCAAAAATTATTTCTAAGTTATGTAAAGGTTATTTAAGGTATGTTAAGCCTATTTCACTATTCCATAGTGTTCGTTATATTAAACTGGTTATATTTGCGCATCAATGCGCGTATAACCTTCCAGAAAGCGATTTAAAGCTTGAAATCGAACAAGAATTGATATGTGCTAAAGATACACATATTTATACAAATCCCAAGTATGAAATACAATATTTCATTGGTTTTTTATTTGTTTGATGGTCGCAGAGGCACATGTGTCACACATAAAGATTGACGATTACTTAGAATACTCCAAATATGCGAAACCATAAGAGCTTTATTAAAATCAGCTATCCGAAGAATACCCAAACCCCCTTCACACTTCGGCACACAAATAGTCCAAGACACTTTCGCCCTACCACGCTTAGAAGAAGATTGAGCCCAAAGAAAATTCCGCATTTTTGCTTCCAATTCCTTAACCACCCTAGCTGGTAAAATAAATACCGAAGACCAGTACACATGAAGAGCTGAGAGAACCGAGATAATTAGTTGAAGTCTACCAGCGAACGACAACATTTTATTATTCTAATTATCGATTCGATGATCAAGCCATTCCACAAGAATGCCACAATCCTTGTACAATAGCCTAGAAGAAATAAGAGGGACACCCAAGTATCTGACAGGCAACGTACCCTCGACAAACGGCATAATAGTCAAAATTTCTCTTTTAACATGATTCGGGACATTACAGAAAAACCCTGTACTCTTCTGAATACTATTTTTTGGGTAAAGGGTTACCCCGGTGATTCTATTAAAACAACCACAATTAAGTACAAGTAGTGAGAATGTGTTCCCCACTAGTTCATATACAGGACATGCCCCATATATGTAAACCAAACAAACCAAACAACCTATGACACCCCATAACCTAGCCTACTATACATCATGAAAAAATATCAAGTAGACACGACAAACCAAAACAAAATAAACCCTCATCCGCCATCATCAAAGATGAAGTTGCCACAAACTGCCAGCCCCTTCACACGAAACAAAAAGAGTCTATTCATTGGAGACCTTTGTAGTAGAGGTGCTTGCCCCTGGAGTTTCCGGCTTCTGAACGCCCAAAGTTTCATCATACACTACCTCAACTTCATCATCATCCAGATCTTCACTACTATGCTGCCCCATTGTTCTGTTTGTTCCAGAGTTAAGCGCACTAAAAGGGTTGTGAGTCTGAATTGAACCTTTTCCACCCTTCATATTAGTAGAAGAAGATGTATTCCCAACCATTTTCCTGTAATTCAACGGTTTATATTCAAATTTTGGTTTTTGAGTATTAACCGGAACCCCACTTTTCCTACCCGCTTTCCTATTCGTAACCTCAATGTAACCATCCCCATCTACTATAGGTGCTTTAGGATGGGGTTTAGGAGTAGGAACAACCTGTTTAGGACAATCACCACTATCATGACTAAAGACACAACAATGAGCACATCTCGGAGGCTTCCACTCATACTCCACCTTAACCTTTTCCGTAACATAATTCTCACCATCCAAATCAGGAATAGCCATAGATATCACCTCCTTGAATCCATGTTCAGCCGAAACTTCAATAAGAGCCCTTGCAAAAGAACTCCTACCCCAATTTTCAGAACACATAGAAGCTGTATAGGAATCAAGCAACATAGGAGAACCAATTTTTGAGGCCAACATGCTCAAACCATCATCGGTGTAAGCTGCAAGAGGAACATCATGCAATTTTACCCAAACTGCAACTTTCTTGATATTTTCCTTTCTAAGGGTAGTAGTAGGGGACCAAGTGTTGAGAAAAAGAGGTTTGTTCCGAATCAGCCAAGGACCTCCTTCAAGAACATTATTCATACCCTGTCTATCTTCAAACTTGAAGAAGAAAAACCCATTCGAATTCATCATAATTTTCTGAAAACAATGTTTTTTCCAATTTGTTTTCACAAAATATTCAACAACCGGATAAGCAATTCTATCCCCCAGGAAGTAACCATAAAGAGTATTAGCTAACCTGCTGTTAACCTGACGAACATAATCAATTGGTAAAACAACATCTACTCCTTCCAAGGAGACATCCGACTTTAGAGACCTAAACTTAATATTAGGAGTTTTATCAGCCGACTCACTAGCATTCCTAGCTGAATTTTGAGGAGTCGAACCGGAATCCGTGTTAACACCACCCTGGTTAGCTTGCTTGTTTGACACAACATTAGCGTACGATTGATGTTGAGAAGTAGCTCGAGGGATAGGACTAACATCATTCAACGGGAGCACAAAAGCTACCTTTCTTTTGTCAAGAACCTTAGCATACTGCTGATTAGGAGAATCAGACCGACCAACCCGTTTATCATCATCTAGTGGCAGGATAAAGGTTACCTTCTTGCTCAGTTCGGAAACCCTCGCAGCTATATTTGACGTTAGTTTTGGCTCAAAAGGTTTACCGTCAATATTCTTTATCTTTCTCGCAAAGATGTTTACGTTGTCTGCATTTTGTTCATCCATTTCAGCAGCCACAACCCTTCAGAACGTTAACTTGCTTGAATCTGACTTGCGGCCAAAGATTGAATCCAAATCAGGTTATAAGAAACCTTAATTCGTCAATACAATCAGCCGTCACCTCTAAACTTGAAACCCTAATTCGTCAAACCCACAAAACGACCAAGAAATCTCGGCCAATCTTGAAACCAAATGAAAGTTTACTGCAATTCAATCACTCTCTCTTGATAAAACCCAAACAATTACGAAACACAAGCAGCCAATGAACCCAAATACAACGGCAGCCAACGAAACTTGCAAAAAGGATGGATAAAAACGTAACCCTAATGTATAAAAACGGATTCTTAATGATTAACCTGAATTGGAATTGGAATTGGAAATCAGGAATCTAGAGACCCTAATCACACAATCAATCCTCATTAGCAAGAAGAAATCACGAATTTTGATCATTGGATTTGTGGGGCGCCGTTTTCTCCATTTGCTTGAGAGAAAACTAGGGTTTTTTGCTGCTGATGAATCTAGAGACTCTTCTGAATACTAGGAACCAACCCCGACATTCGAGTGAACTTTGTGAGGGAAAGCATGACACACCTAGCCGAAGCCACATCACCCCTAGCAAAAAGGAATAAATCGTCCGCAAAAGACATGTTAACAATTTTCTGTTTCTCACATTTATTATGGAACCGAAATGAAGAGTTAATTCTTGTCGCATGGTTCAGAATACAAGTCAAGACTTCCATCACTAGAGTAAAAAGATAAGGGGACAGTGGATCACCCTGCCTTAGACCCCTTTTTCCTTTAAAAAACCCATGAATATTCCCATTAACACAAACCGAATAAGAGGCGGTAGACACACATAACATGATCCAGTCTACCATGATACCATTAAAACCAAAACCAAGCAACACAGTTTTAAGAAAACTCCACTCAACCGTATCGTAAGCTTTTTGGATATCTACATTAAAAGCACACCTCGGGGGACCAAAATCACGATGGTAGTTATGCATTAATTCCTGTGTAAGAAGAATGTTATCTGAAATTTTCCGACCAGGAACAAAAGCTGATTGGTTAATGCTAACAATCTCATTCAAAGAACCCTTCAACCGATCCGCCAACACCTTACTGATACATTTAAAAATAACATTACAGCACGATATAGGACGGACGATAATCAGTATTATTGGTAGGAGTAGACACCTTGGGAACCAGAGCGACTAGTGTGTGATTAAGTTGCTGGAGAAGGTTTCCCGTGTTAAAGAAATCAATAATAGCCTTCGAAACATCACTCCCCACTATATGCCAAGTACTCTTGAAAAACGCAGCCGTATAACCATCAGGACCAGGTGCTTTATCATTCCCAATCGAAAACATAGCTGACTTAATTTCCTCCAAAGTTACCGGCCGAACCATATAATTAGCACTATCAGGATTCAACTTATTACAAAAGAGATCAGGCGAAGGAACCAAAGAAACTTGACCTTCACAACCTAAGAAATGCTCATAATGATTAACAAAAGCCGCAGCCACCTTATCACCCTCAAACAGGTTTCCACTAGGATCAGATATGGCCTCAATACGATTAATGTGGTTCCTACATTTTAACGATGTGTGAAAATAGGCTATATTAGCATCACCAGCACGAAGCCATTCTACTTTAAACTTCTGCCTTAGGAATCTTTCCTCATCAAGCGACGCCTCCTGAAAATCACGGAGCACAAAGGCTTCTTGACATCGTAAAAAATCATTCATCGGGTCCGTATCAATGTCTAGCTGGATAGCCTCAAGTTTTCCTCTTAAATTCACAACCTTTTCATGTAAATTCCCTTGTTGAAATAAGAGAGCACGAAGAGAGGATTTCATTAGAGTAAGTTTCTTAATCACATGGAACTGGTGAACCCCGTTAATATTAATATCCCACTTTGAATTTACAATATCCAAAAAACCCGGCTTATGCACCAAGAAATTAGCAAACTTGAAAGGTCTCGGTTTGGACTTCTCAGCCGAAAACAACTTCAAAACACACAGACGGTGATCCGAAACTCCATAAGGTCTAAAAACAACAACCGACTGAGGAAACGAACTAACAAAAGGCGCGTTACCCAAAACTCTATCAATCTTCTTTAATAAACCGACACCCTTTTTGGGTTTTTGGCTCCATGTGTAGTGAAAACCCATTCGATTTATATCAAAAACCTCAATATCCTCAACACAGTCTTTAAATTCACGCATACCAGGAGAAATAGAGGAACTACCAATCGATCTATCTTCAAGATTAAGAGCAGAGTTGAAATCTCCCATAATAACCCAAGGTTTATCATGAACTAGGCCCTTATGCACACGTAGATTCTGCCAGAGTTCCCTTCGAGCAACATAATAATTCGCAGCATAGACCAAAGAAGAAAAACAACATACTCTTATTAGCTTTACAAATAACCTAGACATGTAAGATTTGAGCCGTCTGAGCAATAACCATAACATCCACCTCCACAGGATCCCATCCCAAGATAATACGAGCGCCTTTATTATAATATCCCCCATTAGAGGTCCAATCCCATCTCCTAAACACAGGGTCACAAACTTTACGAAGATTATCCACATCCACATGAGACTCTAAGATCGCACACAAACTGAGCTTATTATTTTTAACCACCTGGCGAACCTCATTTTGTTTTAGAGGCCGATTCAAACCCCGTATATTCCAAACAACCAAACTAATCATTTAAACACCTTGGAAGAAGGAGTGCTTGCCCCTTTTTTATGAACGTCATGGCCTGAGTCTACTGTAAGAAATTCATTCGTTTCGGACCTCCGTTTGATATCTGAGTTTGAAGAACCATTTGACACGAGTTAGGAGGAATTGAGATGAGCATGCAAATCACAATATTATTGTGGGTGCACACATAATAATAATGTGAGGTGCATGTGAGTCCCAGTGAGGCTTAACGAGTGAAAAAGGGGTTATGTTCTGTTATTTAATTAGTGAGAAACGTAACAAATCTATAGGAGTCCTAGCAATGATTGCCTCCTACTTGAACGTGATCTTTTCACTCCTCTCTGAATCCTTACGAATCTCGAAGCTATCGTGTATTACTTGAACACCCATCTGAACGCCTAGCGAACTGTGTAGAATGTTAGGTGCTAGTACGAACGTCCCTGAGTTGGATGTAGCAGCGTCGAATGATTGGCCGATACCTTTCTCACTTCTCTTCGCTGGCTGGAACTCAATGTATTGACGTCTTAGATCCCGAAGCGCGATCACTTCTGCAACACTCTCGTAACATACCATGTAGTACTCAATTAACTTGCTAGATCGATGGACAAGAGGATGAGCGTAGTATCCCACCGATCTCAGTATTAGAACGGCCTTGGTTACCAGCAACAAACACCAGCAAATTGACTTCAATCGAATCCTTAACCCTAGCCATCGACTTATGGGAATCAACTCCTACGAATCAATCATGACATAAACGATGACAATTGACTATAGAGTGGAATGTGTAACTTCCCATGCAGTGAGTAGTGCCTTAGTACGTGACACGGAATGTGAGAGATGTACCCTGTTGGTGAAAGGTCGCAGGACCCCGCTACAAGCAGCGACATTAGGGGCAAAAGTCACGGCGACATCGAGACGCTCGTAATCGTAGCCTACAGTATGAAAACGAAGGTGACTCCGACAAGAATTGACTGTTGTTAAGTCAAAATGTCAACAACCAAGGGAACAATGACAGTAATTGGAAATCCATGTGATCGTAATAGCAACACTAGAAATGATGCTCGTGGAAGAGTGTAACACCTGTGCCTTCACGGCCATCAAACAAATACCGAACCAATGAAATATCATATTTCATACTTGGGATTTGTAAAAATACGTGTATCATTTGCACATATCAATTCTTGTTCGATTTCAAACTCTAAATCGCTTTCTGGATAGTTATACGCGCACCGATGCGTAAATATAACCAGTTTAATGCAACAAACACTCCGGAATAGCGACATAGGCTTAACATACCTTAAATAACCTTTACATAACTTAGAAATAAGTTTTGAAGGCTTTGGTATGGCAAAAGCAAGCTAATTCGCTTACAGGGACTAAACTTGACAAATTGCGAAAGTATGCCAATTTGAACTGTAACAGACATTCCGGAGCATGACCATAAGTTAAACATACCATAAATATCCTTTACATAGCTTAGAAATAGGCTTTGAGGGGTTCGGTGTGCTAAAATAAACTTTTGGGTCATTCAGGGACTAAAAGTGTCAAAAAGTGCACAAGTTTGCACTTTTGCCCATAACTTACGTTCTGAATACATCCGGACATCCAAAAATTTATGTAAGCATGACTACATTATATTTTAGTGTTCGCCTTAAGAAAAATCCATTCGTCGCGTCATTTGGATCGTTTTTCGCGCTTATGCGCATTCCGTCGTAATTAAGCGAACATCGCGATCGTACGGCCAAACGAACCGACATCCGAGATATTTTTGAGCATGTTTTGAGTTCCCTATACTTTAACTTCATTTTAGAGCCTTGAAATGAGGTTAACGGGGTTCAAACGCATCAAAAATCGCTTAAACGGGCTGCAGGGACTAAACCTGTCATTTTGAAACATTTCTGATACAGGAGGGTCAGTGGCGTAGCGCGACTGCCTAGGCCTTCACCGTCGCGCTACGCGACTGCCTATTCTGGGCAGAAACATGCAGAAAACTCATTTTTCGCATTTTCAGGACCAGATTCGATGTATCGACAGCTGTTTACAGCTGTTATCCACTCCTAAAAACCTTGCCACATGTTGATACCCTATGGTGAGTGGCCATTTAGTCACCATAAGGTTTCGACACTTGTACGGTTGCGATTAAGACACATTTTCCATGAAACGATCTTAACGGTTCGGGTATTCCTATAAATACCCAACCCATCCAACCTCATTTCTTACAAGAATTCTGATTTTGAGAGCTCTAAGTTGAAACCATTGTTTCATACCTGAGTTCTTGGATCGGGATTAGCATTCGGGGACCCTTCGTAAGTATTCTTTCGTTCTTTTCCTTATTTTACTGCTTTTCGAGTCAGAAAGTCAAACTTTGTTTGACTTTCAGCGTTGACCAGTAATGGTCAATGCGAAGTTCGTTAGAACTTCGCAACGTGATTGTAATCACGATGGTCATAGTCCCTTGGGACTATGCCTACTGATTACCACGTTGTCTAGGGTCGTAGGGTAGGCGATCTAATAAATCGCCTATACCTTCGAACCCAACCCAGTTGGTCGATCATTAGGATCCGACCAAATACATTAGGTGACCATAGTATAGGGAATAACCTTCCGAGGTTATACCTTATGGTCACGACGTTTAAGTAGTTGTATGATAGGTAGTTTATATGCCTTAGGTAAATTACCAGAATACCCTTTTCATACATAATTGGTAATTTAGCATATGTAACCTAAACTTTTGTCACATAACTGATTATTTAACATGTTTAGGCATATAATACTTGTCATAGGACTAGTTAGGCGGTCCAAACGCGTTTCACGCGCACGACACGTTAAAGTAGCATAAGCTTCCTAAACGAGTCGTAATGGGTCGTAAACAATTATGTTAAGTTTCATTTAGCATGTAGGCTTTGTTAAACCATATCACGTGAGTTCCGACACTCATTTGGTTTACAAACCCTAATGCTACCCAGTCTTCCGAGATAGGTCCGGTTATTAACATAGTTACCTATATTAGGTGCCGTTTGATTCCGAGATCTCTAGCATTACTTGGTGACTATCTTTAGACATCTGAGCAATCTCAAGTGAGTACATAGACCCCTCTTTTACTGTTTTCCAAACTGTTTTGGGGTGGAACACATGTAGGATCGATTTGACCGATCAAATGAGTCAATTTGAATGTGTTCACACTATTTAGATGGCGAAAACATCTAAACAGCTTAGAATCAGACAGAAGAGAGTAGAAAACAGAATAGATTCATTTTTAACACTTGTTCTCTGATATATATTGACTTGAAAAACTGGCAGCACTTCGTTACAACTTCTCAGAATGCGTACCAACTGAGAACTACACTGGCCTATATATAGGCAACTGGATTTCGCTTCAACCTGTCTCAAGCGAAATCTTATCATGTGATTTCGCTTGAGACTTACATCATTACTCTTCAAGCGAAACCTAATAAACTAAGTTAAACTTTACATTCAGACCCCTACACTTTACATACTTGACACTTTTAAACCCTAGACTTATGACGTAGGCTTTAGACATCATGTATCAACAAACTCCCCCTTGGATAAAGCCGGAGTTTTCAGTCTAGGTCTTCACATGGACTTGAACTTTTCTTCTCTAGGCTTAGGTTTTCGTGACAACATCTTCCTAAGCTTTTCATTATCATCAGCTCTTTTCTTTTCTTCAGTAGCTTGCCTTTGAGCAAATGTCTCCCGAAGATATCTATCCTTTTCTTCTCGAGCTTTACGTTCCTTTTCAGCTTTCCTTTTGACTTTCTCCTCCAAAGCCCACCAAGATGACTTCCATTTAGTTCCAGAATTGATATTCTTTTGAAAACACACATTCACAACTCTCTGAAACTGCATTGCCTGATCTCTATCTTTTGGCGAATGATGAATCTTGTTGATAAACAAGCATTCTATATCTTTTGCCGAGCAATTAACAAGCCACATTGGATCAAAGACACGAATTTCTCTCAGTTTACCTTTTGCTTGATACGAGATCACTGCTTCAGTAGACAGACAACTATATACCCAATGTATAAATCCTTTATAGAATTCTTGTTCCATTGGAGGTACTGGTATAATCTTCATTGTCTTTGGCTTCTTGATATTAAGAATCCTTTCTACAACACCAGTTTCAGGATTAACTCTTGGAATAATCTTTGGGCGATGAGGCTTCCAGAATCTGAATCCCTTAAATGATTGAAATCTGATAAACCCCCACATTTTAATATCATTCTTCCTCACAGGATATTCCAAAGCTTTAACCTGTGATAACTCCTCAACATCCCACCATGGGAGTGACATAAGATCAAACAACTTTTCAAAATACTGAACACCACATTCTCTTCTGACTGCATAAGCATTCACGTGTGGTAAAAAGCCCCAACTAATAATATCTCCCAAAGAAATACTTCGATCCCGTTGATAAAACTTCAATGGTCTTTTGAACTTTCTGTCATGTTCAACCTTAAACCATTTCTTCTTCTCTTCTTTCTCTAAGTCTTTCTTTGTACCATCAGGATTAAAGTTTTTAATAACTTCAGCAACTTTTCTCCTCAACTCATCCCGATTCTCTTCAGTGAAAAATTCCATCAGTGTAGGCAATTGAGAAGTATCTTCATGAACACTTTCATCATCTTCCCAGTCTTCAACTTCTACTCTGTCATACAGATCAGCATCTTCAACATATCGATATTCATAATCATCATAATGATCAGCATCAAACTCATTCAGCTCTCTTTCTAAATCAGAATTCATTTCTTCTTCGAAATCAAACTTGAACTCTGGATGATCTCTTCGAGTCATTTCTTTTATGATTTCCAGCGTATAGTTATGAAAATGCTCTCCTTCTTCCCGATATGTATCCAATCTAAGAATCAACTTTTTAGTTTGATCAAC